>CM067376.1:175304716-176545966 GCA_034510155.1 Eucriotettix oculatus
TAACAAAAAGCTCTAAACGACCTGGAAATCTGGGGGTGGGGGGAAAACTTGAAGGTCAGCATATCTGTAATAGTTCCATTCACCCTCGAAACCAAACACCACCTTACTCATTCATTCTTTCTTTTTGGTTCCCAAATCCCAATTAAAAACTCCTCGGATTTTTTCTATACTTCAAACTTTCCCGGAAACCCCATCTTACCCACCTTGAATCCAAAATTAGCACTACTCTGTCCAGTCTTCAACAGAAACGCACCAATCTCCATCTCCACCAAAAGACTCCTTCACCTCTCCCTAATTCGCCCCCATATGAGGATCAACTGCCACAACTACAACTCAAATAGAATCCTTAGAATCATTTCCAACTCCCCCTGGTACCTTCTAAACTCGGTAATTCACAATGACATCCAAATTCCACTCACCTCCACCATCATGCATATCCTCCTTAATCAAAAGCTCCATCAATCACTCCAATGAAACTGGCCATAGCAATCCTCCTCCGCAGACTCAAGAGAAAACTACCAATAGACAACGTCCTTCCCCTCTCCCACTCCTGCAGGTATAACCCAACAATAATTTAGCTGCTGGCACCTCACTTCATTCTCCGTTCTTCAAACAACTATTCCTTTATTAAAGTACGAGGTCTTTCACGTTGAAATGGCATGTATAAATTCCTTTCGGGTTTCCAACCGGATCAAAGATTTTAACAGTGACGTTTCGATGGCTTGCTCTTGCCGTCGTCTTCAGACTGAAGTGTCAAGTTCACGTAAGTGTAAACATTTATATAGTCTGAGGCAAGTCACACAAGACCGCCTGTGATTGGCTGGATGTTGTTGACGCAGGAGTCTCCCATTGGTCCACTTGCCTGTTCATGCTCTAGTCTCCCGTGACTCAGCCCCGCGTCGTTCCTCCGGTGAAACAATGGCTTCCAAGCCAGGCTCCAATTGGAATCCAGAATCTCTATTCAGCAAATTCTCACTGGACCTGATGTTTGTTGCCTCCAAAATAATGCAATCCCAGTAGCAATCGGCTCTGTCCAGGATACGAGTCTTGTCGAAAGCTATTTTATGGCCCGTGAACAAGGAAATGGCTGACTTATTAGGTTGTTTTAATCGTAGATGTCTATTGTGCTCTTTCCTCACAGAAACTTCACTGTTAAAACCTTTGACCCGGTTGGAAACCCGAGAGGAATTTATGCAAATATTCCTTTACTTATCTTCATCCGATTCCCCCTCCTACCCTAAACTCTATCAATATTAACCGCAAACACTAAGCCAATCAAATATTATCAACTACAATAACATAAATATGTTCACAGCTTTGTAGGTTCTTTCACGGACCACGAACAGCAGCTGCGGAAAATGCTCACCAGCTACATCCAAGATGGCAGGCAACTGGATCGCGACTATCGTTCAAGTCCTTTGACAATGGTATGCGTTTTCTTCCTTCAATCCACGTACTCGCTGCTGATCGCCGTGACTAGAGCCTCAGAGTTCCTGTTGATTAAGAAGGACAAAATTCTTCGCAGTTCGTCCTCTGACGTCTTACAGATCGCACATGTGAACCTTTCCAACCTGTTCAAGGACTCCAAGAGACATGTGTTCCACGACTACAACAGGATCTACTCACAAGAGAAGTCGACCGGGGGGATAGTCGAGTCGGAAACTGGCAGGCTGAACTCTGTTTGTTCCACTTACAGAGACATCTATCCGCGGGACTCTGAGGAGTATTTACGTTACCATTATGATTGCTTTATTGCCCACATTCTTCAGTCCGGTGTAGATCTTTTGCGTTGCGCTTACAAGGATTTGTCTGCTGAAGGACGCCAGAACAATCCTCTTTAGAGCTCAATTACAACGTCATTTCTTCAAAGTAAACGTGTACTGTTTCTCCTGTTACCTCCTTCTTCCTT
Organism: Eucriotettix oculatus; assembly: GCA_034510155.1. Classification (NCBI taxonomy): domain Eukaryota; kingdom Metazoa; phylum Arthropoda; class Insecta; order Orthoptera; family Tetrigidae; genus Eucriotettix; species Eucriotettix oculatus. Next base: position 175,306,626 of record CM067376.1, read on the forward strand.
AATATTGTCACTATTTTAAGTTCTAACGTATTATTGGACAAGACTACTTCCTCAGACAATTTCTGCTCATTTTCGCTAGAGGGAGAAGGTACCTGGTTCGTTTTGGACCCGAGGAGTGTCGGTCTATATATCTTACAACGTCGAGACATGGACAAAAAAAAATTGAATTTATTCAGCAACAACAGAAATTAATCGTTCGTAGAAACATACAGTTTTATAAAGTTCATTCAGCGATCGCCACTGGCAGCACCAACAGCTCCTATCCTCCAGTTGTTGTATGTTTCGGGTTCCACGCCCTGCAGCGGAAACCTGCATTTGCTTAACAAGTTTGATATATGTGCAAATACGTTAGACTTCTCCTCCTCCTCAGTCGATGTATGGACTTGTCCACAATAATTTCTCGAGCTAGATCCTCCACTTCTCTTCCTTAATGTAAATCATACACGTCCCATGTCTCGAGCTACATTCTCTTCTTTCTTTATGTTTGTGTTCTTTTTTTTATTTAGCTTCCATGCCACAGAATACGCCATGGAATACTTATCACAGTCCAATGCTACTCTCAGCAGAACGAATTAAATAATCAAATTCAGGTGCATTTCCTATTTACTTGTTCCCCGTGACAAGTACGATTCAAATTTTCGATTCATTGAAGAATTAGTTTCATGTCCCACGCAAGTGATAGTCAGACAGTTGCACAATGGCTTACGTCATCCGCATACGATATGCAGCGATACTCCTTGGAATTTAGCGCCACAGAGATTACAGCGCGCAGTGACCAATCGTGACGATATCGCTGGTGTTGCCATAGCAACGGCTACATAAGCAGTCTACACTACCCAAGCTTAAATCAACCATTTTATAATACTTTTATTTTTTTTAATATTGCATCTTACTTATCGGCTACGTGACCAATGGCTATAGATATAGCCACGCTGCACCACGACAAATAAAAAAACTATCGAAAAATACAATTTACGTAACAAGAACTAAAACTAACAACAAAATTTACTACTCCCGAAATTTAACATCATGAGACTGTTCTTTCTCTAAAAGCCTGTTTCTAAGTTGCTCAATTTTACCTAAAGTATCAGATTTAATCTCGTGTAACCCACGTTCCATACGTGTTTCCACATCTCTAATGTTTTTATTAATCTGTTCCACCTTGCTGCGAATCAACTCAGCTAAATTTGTAACCTGCTCATTATTATCCCTTCCTATTTCGGCCATTTGTTCCCTATGAATTTGATTATCCCTTACAAGATTTGCCACCTGTGTTTTGTTGTCCTCTATAAATTTTGTTATCATATTAAATATCTCAGTTTTAAAATATAAAGTCCGTCACCGACACTTTTTAATATTTATTTGGATCAGGCACTTAAATAATGGTATTAAAAAATGCTCTGGAATGAATATTCCTACAGGAGGGAGATAAGACACTACATTCAATTGTCAGGTAATATTTGCAAGAGATCAATAGGACATGACATACATGATAAATAAGCTCAGGGAAGAATATAAAAAAAGGGAGGGGGGAGTGAACATAAATTTGCAGAAGACAGAAAACATGTGTCTAGGAAAAGGCGGGGAAGACGTAACACTGGTAACAGGAAAAATAAAATTTAAAAAATGTGAATTTTTTTAAATACTTGGGGTCAATAATTACAAATGTAGGAAAATGTGAGAGGGATGTACAAACTTAAAATTGCAATGGCAAAGAATGCTACACGGAATAATATGGAACAAAAATTTAACAAAGGAAACAAAACTCAAAATCTATAAGAGCATAATACAGAACATTCTATGTTATAGAAGTGAAACGTGTGGCCCCTGACAGAATTACAACAAAAAATAATAATAATTAGAACAGTAGAATTCGATTGTCTGAGGAGAAGTCTTCAAAAAAACAACACAGGATAAAATTAGCAATGAGGTCCTTTGTAGAGAAATGAACGTATGTCCGTTGTTAAAAGAATTGAAAATCAAACACTTAAAAATGATATGGTCATGTACAAAAAATGGAAAACGAAAGATGACCCAGATTAAAGTGGAAAACCCACGTGAAAACCATAATTGAACATAGGAATCTGGAAGAGGGAGATTGGAACGGCAGACAGAAAAGGAAAATTGAAGGTGGCAAACCTGTAAAGGGGGAGAAAGCCGAAGAAGAAAGAAGAAGGTAAGCTACTTGTTTGTCCCTGGGATGTTTTCTGTGGCAGTGTTTTCTGGATCAGATATTAGTTGACCACTTGCCTCAAGTTTGCAGCATAGTTGATGCATCATGATGCTCCGTTCCTCCCGCATTGACTCATGGGTACTCTCTGTCTGTCTGTCCCCGTTTTCCTGGTTTCACAGTCGGGTTTTATCCAGGAGACTGGACAGTTACGACCTGGAATATAAACAAACACACAGTACTTCCTCTCCACAAAATTTGAGGTAAAATTAAATAACTAAACACTTTTAAAACAATCACCTGGATTTTTAACTAAAATATATAGATTACATAGGGCAATCACACATATTTATCTGACTGTAAAAATTACTTAATCAATAGAGAATACAAACATCTTGCACACATAACAGCGGTTAATATTTCAATACTTTGAACATGAACCGCGGGCCAACCGTTGGTCGCCAAAGTTGTCACCTCCTGTTCTTCTTTTTCTCACCCTCGCATATTAATTATACCCTTTGATCTGTTACCAGCCTCCATTGCCAAATAAATAGGGATGTTGCCTAAGCTAATCCGCTGGTTCGAGCGGTAAAGTTCAAAGTGAAGAAGAAAGTCTATAACAACAACAACAAAATTTAAACATATTCGCTCTGGCAATTTCTAATATTGAATATAACTGACGTTACCGGTAGAGGCGCCACCACTGCGTACGGTGGGATTAAATTCACACAAAGAAAAAATAAAATAATCTAATAAAAATTGAACGGAAAGGAATATAAATGAAAGAAATTACGCAAATGTAACAAAAAAAGAGAAAGGTAGGAAATTATGGTGTGTAAACAAGCAGGATTTTTTTTAAAAAAAAGAGAGAACAAAATGTCCAAAAATCGCTGTTATTAGAACGGAAAACATTGTAAGAAATCACTAATGTTGAAGATATATGGACTTTAAAATTATCGTCAATTGACCATTTGGAGGCCGAGTGTGACGTCATAGTGCTGCCAACCTCAGCATCTACCCCCCACCGACGCGTTGCCAACTTTAGCATTTCCCACACTAAGCCGAAAAAAACACGTAAACAAGTAACTGACAACTTTACTTACCCAAACAGTTTCCTGTGTTCGGATCGAGTGAGGAATAAGCCCAAGGCAAATAATAAGGCCACAATCTGCAGGATAATCCCAGGAACCAGTGCACCGGGACCTTCTTCTCTCCTCTCCTTTCCACTCCACTGCACTCGAAAAAAAAATATTTAAAGTAAAAAAAAGGAAAAATTACCATTTATTTTTGTATTCTATTAATTACTTTTGCTAATGTTAATCATTGTAAAAAGTGTACAAGATTGTTGTAAATATTGTAATTAAGGCATGCTATAGGTTAGAAGAAAGCAGGCTAAAAGTAGAGAAATAAATTATATTTTAAAAAAACCTCCACCAGTCGCACGACGCCAATATCGTTCAGGACACACGGAAAGAAATACACTGAATCGTGCGAATTAATATTCGATCATGAACGTTTTCGGACACAACGGGCTGCAGTCCTTTTTAACTCAAATTATACGGTCGTTTGTGTTTCACCGCACTCACGCTCTTCCTCTGTCCAATCATCAAAGATCTTAACTATCATCTCCACCAAAGACATATATAAACAACATAGATTGGACATGGCGCCGCCATATTTGAAGCAAATTGAAAGCTCAGTCACCATTTTTTTAATGGTAAGGTGGGCGTGTCCTGTCGTCTGCTGGCATTGAATTGAGGTGGACTTACGAACACGTGCAGGAAGCGTATCTCGTAAATCAATATTTAAAAACTATATATACATATGTATTAAAGTTACAAATGAGCGGAAACCAGCTAGAAAGTGTTTCATTACATATAATATATATAACACATCACTTAAAAATGGTAAATTATTTCTGTTGTCACACAAGGAAAGTGCCGAAATTAAAGTTAACACGGATAGGCTCATTAACATCATCTCAATGCTAAATACAACATGTAAACATTGACAGTTAATGAACAGGAAACTTAATAATAGTTAATTTATAATTTTTGTTTTAAATCAGTCATTTCTGATATGAATGCCGAATTATTTGATGAGATATGAAGCATCTCGCTCATCAGTCTATAATAAAGATTACTATCTAAAATATCTAAAATTTTAATTTTTTTACAATCATACAATTGTACTTTGTACAAGTAACATCTAAATGCATCTAGACTGACATTAAATATAGTTGAAAGTTGATAGGGATCAAGGTTAAACGAAATAAAACACATTCATTAATTACAGTACAGAGAACTACTTTTATAAAAAGAGAGCTGCCTTGCATTCTAGAGCACCACGAAGATCAGAAATTTGGTAAATATCGAAGTTACAAACACGTGCTGTCAAAAGTGAAAATATGATGATATTTACTTAAAATACGATATTCCAGTTGTTTTTGAACTACGATTAGTACAATTGTACGCTGAACACACATTTGGCATGATTTCGGATGAAAAACAATATATTTTAATCACAAAAATACACGATTATTCAACCTCAGTGATTTAAACACAGTACATACGGTCAAACTTCTTGACCGTAGACATTGTGATTGTCCCTGTTGTTAGTTGCTGCCACCCAGGGCGCTGTAACGTCCTCGTAGCTTCTCTATGATGTTTATATAACTCTTTGATCTCCGCCACCCGTTCTTCAATTTTTCTCAAAGCATAAAAGAAAACTCCTGCGATTAATATTCTTTGATATAAGCAACAAAAATTTAATATTCATTAAACTACTTTTATGGAATAAAATAAACCTTTTAGATATGATAAAATAATATTTTTGTGTTAAGGAAAAATAAGAATGAAATAAGTATCACCGTTTTTATTTATTTTAACTCGAAATTTTTTTCGCGAACAATAAACTGATAACACAGCAACAATCATCTTACGTAACGTGAGATGACAATCGAAACATGTAGCGGCTGCGAGAAACAAAATGTGTATACAAAGTAACGGGTCGTTAAGATAAAGCATATATGTGTAGTGGCTGCCTCACAACGTCTCTGACGTCACGGTTGACAGTCCGCAGTCGAGTCCAGGCACCACCACCGAGATAAATAAGACAGGCGGCTAGACCCCACAATTCACTAGATCGGGAAGTTCGCATTGCTCCCTCCAGAGCGCACAGCTGTCTGATCCCAAATGTGATTCAACGTGATTGGATGAATGGGTAAACGCGGATATATGAAATTGAGTAGTTCGCGTCTGACTAAAAGTTATTTCTTCACAGAAACCATAAGTTTTATCCAAAGAAATGAATAAAAATAATCTTGAAAGAAAAGAACTACTAATGTAACTGACAGGAAAGAACCCTAAATACCTATTAGCAAATGAATCACAAAATTTTGAGTTATATATCTAAACTGCAGTGTTCTGACATTCATTGCTACTTTTCGTGGAAATCACAGTATTTTCTGATATATTTGACATCAAATAGGTGCTAATTCATCAAAAGTGTTGGAAATGGTTTTATGCAAGGTATTATCTCAGAGTCTGTTTTCAGTAGTTTTTTCTTTACCTCATACAAATTTTATAATTGTTGACTCTAAATGTAGTGTGAAAACAATACTACTACAGTAGTTCAATAACAAGCCTCTGGGACAGTTTGGGCTTCACATACAAATTTTGTTAATAAATCTTTGTCAAACAAAGGAATAAAACATTGTGTTATTTAATGAATAAATAATTTTAAATAGATCTGAAAAACTAATACTACAAAATGTTTTCATTATTTGATTATGGAGGGTTATTTTACTGCACAGATCACAAGTTTCCAGAAGTAAGACATATTGTTGTAAATGTGGGCCAAGATTTTTCTGTGTTTGAAAAACAAATTGGCATTATTTACAGCATTGATGGTTACAGAATAAATAGTACCTGAAGGAATAATCTAATTAATGTCACAAGGCTGGCAGACAAGTATATACAAATTAAACATTTGCCAAACCAGCTCAGGTTATACAATAGGAAGACTGAAAATGTAAAGGAAGTTTTAATGAAACAAACCTAGTAAATCCAATTTTTCGGGATTCCATCTCTCTCCAGAGGGGAGACAAATTTGTGTATGAATTGTTATCACAAATTAATGGGGTTCTTTAAATTTTTACCAAATTGAGTTATAATTGCTCCTGTCAGAAGAAATGTAAATAATGTGAATTGTAACATTTAGAAGTGCTATTTTCAGTAGAAATTTATGAATTCCTTATACAATGTTAAATTTAAATTACATTGTAATTTTGCTTTCAGAGTAAATTTCATCAAAAACTGAACACCTTACAGAAAGTCTTAATATGGCAATATATGTTAACTCTGAGACTTGACACCTTCTTGCATAAATGCTAACTTTTGTAGTTAAGTTAGGAGTAATAACACAATAACCTGTCAAATGATAGGAAGGATGTATAGAAAAAGATGTTTCAGGATGTATAACACCTTCTTGCACTAAGCTCTTCAATTTACAAATTGAAAAAGCACATGTCTAGACAATTTTGAACCTAAATGCAGCATTTATGAAAAATATAATGTAGAAATATGTTTAAGTAAAATAGAAAAAAATATAAATGATCTAATTCTCCAGATAAAGATGCAAACAAAACCCACAAGGTGCAGACAGTTTCTCTCCAAACTACTATAAGTGTCCTTGAAGTTTCTCAAGTAACCATGTCAATAATTGAATAATTATTCACTCCTGAAACTGTAGCCTTTAAAATCATTATATGAGATACATTGGATTTGAACTCTACCTCTCAAACTTTCACTGAGGTATGGGGTTTTGTCTCAAAAAATTTGCACAATTTGTTTTTCTTTTTTAAAAATTTTTTATTTTCAATAATAAAATTTTACAGATTTTAATTTGTACAATATAACAATTGTTATATATATATATATATATATATATATATATATATATATTATCGTGCGAAACTGTGGAATCCAACATGGACACCCGAAGGGGGTCCGCACCCCTCTGGTTGTGTGAGACTCCTACTCACTAAACCACAAACCCTTTCTTGTTGAATCATAAATTAATCATTAACAGTGTATATAGACTAAAATTATTACTTATACCTTATGTATAATATTAGATGTACAGTGAAATCCTAATTTTCTTGTTCCCTGGGCTTTTAATTGTGGTTGTCTGTCATCCGTGGTTGCCTTATATACGCCACTTCTGTTGTATGAAAAAGTAATGTATTTGCAATTCCTTCCAGCCGTTGTTGCAGAGATTATGTACTTATAATTTGTTTTCTTTTCTTCCTCAAGCAACCACTCATTAAAATCTAAACAATTTTTATCACAAATAATTAATACAAAAAGGTAAATTAGTATATAAAAAATTGTACAAACAAGCCACATTAAGTTAAGGTCTTAGAGTAAGGGCATTTTTTGCCACGTACCTTCATATTTGACAAATTCCAAATTTTGGCAAACTTCAATACCCTGGATTTGATGGTCACATGCTAAATGGTTTCTGAGTTCATTTAGCAAGTTAAACTTTTTATCACAATTCTCTTCTTGGCACTCAATAGACAGCCTTTTAATATTGTGCATGCTTGCAGAATGATTTGAGAGAACTTTCTTGGACGAAAAGTGTTTATCACAAATGGAACAAGTGAATTCTCCGATAGTTTTGGCTGGTTTAATACCGTGAGTGCGTCACTTGTGTTGAGACAAATACCTCTTTTGAGTGAATGATGCACCACAAAGGTCAGACAGAAAATCCATTTCTTTGAGCGGATACAATTTACAACCTATGAAAATAAAAAATTCAGTTTTCAGAAAATTGTAATACGTGAGAAACTATAACTAGTGAATGTGTTATTTTCGTACCTCAAGGTAAAGAACAATATATGGTAATAAATTTTCAAAGGCGATGGTTAGCAACTCAAGAATTCCGCGTGATGAGTGAATTAGAATGTCGGCACTACACAATTTGAAGCAACCTGAGAAAATAATAAATTCACAATTATCAGAAAAGAAAGTGTATGGAGAATAACCACGTGGATGAGAGTGAATTAGAATCAGCTCTGCACCGAACCGCAAACAACCTGTGAAAATAAAATAAGCACAATTATGATAAAATAATAGTATGATTAGTTAGAGCGTATATGCTAGTAGCTCAAGCTAAACAAGCTAATAAAATTCCACACGGAGAAGAATAACACAGTCAGCCTGCCCCACACAGAAATTACAGATTTTTTTTTAATGGGCCAAAGGCCCAAGGGCGGTGCCCCCTGAAAGCTCGCACCGCCCGCATGGGGGTCTACCATATTCTACACCCCCTCTGCACGTGCTGTTAGTACACTAACTGGAACACAAGGATCGGGATTTTGTGTTTGATCCGCACCTGAGGGCATAATACCCTTTAATACGGTCGTTCACGGAGATAGATTGTGAGAGAGACAGAATGAAGAGCGTAGGGCTGAGGGAAAAAAGTGCCGATAATTTGACCAGAAGGGTCGCCTTACCGGGAAAAAAACCTCAGCGATAGTAAGAAGGGTTGAAGGGCACAAGAAGCTAGTATACTGCTCCTGTGCGACAGCAACATGCGTTTGGTAATTTTTGGTAGGATATTGTTAGTAGTTGGGCTTGGGTATCATGCGCGTCGATCCACATCTTCTCCTTCTCGTCTGGATCGCCGAGCATGTCCTGTAACAGTCCGTTAGAAAGCGTGGTCAGTAAATAATGTAAAAACAATCATTAAGAGTTGGGTTGGAGGAGGAGGTGCTTGGGGCGTCTGTGTTTGGTGTCGCGGGTGTGATCATAGTTACCCAGACGCTTTATGATAGTGTTGTGTGAGAATTGTGTCTTGCTGTACAAGCGTACAGCATGTTCTCTGATGACGTCCATTAGTGGCAGAATATTCAATTCCCGATGGACGTCTTTAGTGCGTGCCCTCCAAGGTGCCTTGGCGATGATTTTAAGGACCTTGGTTTGTACAAACTGGAGGTTACGAAGGTGGGTTTTGGCTGCAAAGCCCCAGACTGGTCCTGCATACGTCAGAATTGGCCGTATGAGTGTTAGGTATAGGGCGCGAGCAGTGGAAGTGTTTATAGTGCTTGTTCTGTTAAGCATAGGGTATAGCTGTTTTAGTCTGATGTTTGCTTTTCTGATAGTGTTCGTGGTATGGAGTTTCCATGTTAGGGCCGGATCCAGTGAAACTCCTAGGTATTTAACCGCGTCTCGGAAATGAATCGGGCGATTGTGAAGTGTGAGTGGACGACAGTCTTTGTGTAGGCGTGCGTGTCGTGCCCTACGTGTTAGTAGGAGTGCCTCGCATTTACCAACGTTAACTTTAATTCGCCATCGTGTTAACCATGGTTCGAGTGTCCTGAGTGCGCGTTGTAATTTATTGTTAAGTGCCGATGGTCGCCTCGACTGAGCAAAGATGGCGGTGTCGTCTGCGAATATGGCGACCTGGGTTTCTGGTGTTGTGGGGACATCGTTTATGTAGATGTTGTGTAGGACTGGCCCAATGATACTTCCTTGAGGCACTCCTGCTTGTATTCCCCTTATAGTGGACTTGGAGGTGTTGACATCGACGAAGAATGTCCTGCGTGACAGGTAAGAGTGCAGCAGCCGTATTAGTCCCAGCGGAAACCTACAGTCATTGAGCCGCCGTATCAGACCGTTATGCCATATCTTGTCGAAAGCCTTTTCGACGTCAAGGAAAACGGCTGCCGTAGACCTTGCCAGGTTGTACCCTTTTGTGACGTGTTCAACTACTCGCAGCAGCTGGAGTGTTGTGGAGTGATGATTCCTAAAGCCGAATTGCTCCTGCCTTAGGATATCGTTTTCTGTGCAGTGTTGTGTGATTCTGCGCAACATGACCTTCTCGACAACTTTACCTAGGGAGCAAAGTAAAGTTATGGGCCTATAGTTTGTCGGAAGTGCGTGGTCTTTCCCGGGTTTCCGGAAGGTCAGGACCTTGCCCTGCTTCCAGGCGTCCGGGAAATGTTGTGTGCGGAAGATGGCATTCGTGATATTAGTGATCTCTTCGAGTGCTCTGGGGGAAAGCTGTTTGAGCACTCGATTTTGAATGCCATCCGGACCAGGCGCCTTACTGGGGTGAGTTTGTCGTATGGCCCACCTGATTTCAGAAATGTTTGTATGCCGTAGAGGCTCGGCGACTTCTTGGGCTAACAACTGTGTAACGACCTGGTCCGTTTCCAGTGTGAATGTCGGATCGGATGGATCGTCATTCGGTTGGAACGTGGCCTCTAATGTGTCTGCCAGCAGTTCTGCTTTCTCCGTGTCGGAGTAGGCAAAACCTGCCGGGCCTTGTAGCGTTGGAACTTTGTATGCCTCCCGTGTGAAGTGTCTCGCCATCTGCCACGTGGAGCGCGTGGAGGTGTCGAAGCTGGCTAGGAGCTTGTCCCATTCCTTGCTTCGATGTGTCTGTATGTGTTCTCGAATGGTGTCTCTAAGTCTGTTCATATGTGTTTTGTATAACTGCAATCGAGTTCGCTGCCAATACCTTCTAAGTCTATTTCTTAGGGTTATTAACTCCTTTATACTATCAGGGAGCACCGTCCTGTGTTGATGCGGAGTTACAGTTGGTATTGATTCGGATATCGCGTCCTGTATGGCAGCAGTGAGGGAATGAACAGACTGATCTATTTCCGCCTCGCTGTTGATGTTGTCTGTGTTGTTCATGTTTCTATCTAAGGTTTCCCGGAATAAATCCCAGTTTGCCTTTCGATAGTTGAACATGATGCGCTTGTCTCTGTACTGTATAGTGCCTGTATTGCAAATAAGTACTGGATAGTGGTCTGAAGTCAGGTCCTGTAAGACCGTGAGGATCCTTGGAAATAAGCCTGAGCTTGATCTATGGGCGTGATGGTCGTCGTCGCTGTTTACCTTCTCGCGGCATAATAAAGGAGGAGTATATCTGGAAGCGGATGAGTGAACGACCGAGGTAAGGCTGCGCTTACGTCATCGGGGACTCGCGTAATACAGTGAAATGCCTCTTATGATATCCCATTGGATAAAGTAATAGTTAAGGTGACGACACGAGGTTCAGTGCGGAAGATAACAAAGATATACTGTGTGATAGTATATGTAAAGAAGACGCTGAGAGGAAAAATCCAGTTGATAATGGCTATGGCCGAAACGTCCTGAAAATAAATAACATATTGAGATAACTCTTTTGTGGTTTTTATTCACAATATATTAATTATATATAGTTGTTTTTTACATTAAATATTAGTAAATAAAAAGGGAACAGATAACAGACGAAGTTGTAACGGAGTCAAATAACTGTAAAAAATATCTTGGGATCACGATTATAAAAGATTTAAATTGGGGTAATGAGGTGAACCAACGAGGTAAAGGAGGCGCTGCTGCTGCTGCTTCACAGGGTCTTGAAGGAAAAGCACGAGAAAAACCCCAAGATTTCTGCTTACAAAAACAGGGCTCGTCAGGACAATTATAGAATATGGGGGTGGGGGTGGATAACGTGTAGAGATCCACATCAAAATGAAAACACACTACTCTAGCGTTGGAAAAAAAAATACAAAAACGGGGCTGAAAAGATGTTTTGAGAGGTGGTGGTCAGGTGATTCGCCATGAATCCTCACGATTCATGGCTCACGTCATCAGGGGGACTCGCGTAATACAGTGAAATGCCACATATGGAATCCTATCGGATAAAGTAAATAAAAAGGGTACAGATAACAGAGTGTTATTATAGGTAGAAATTTTTTTTAAAACGGCAGATCGCAAAAAGGAGAGGAAATTTTCGGGTTGAGGCAATGAAACGTAGAGTCGGGAGTTCCTCAAGGCTCTGTAATCGGAACGTTACTGTCTTCAGTGTTTATGAATGACTTGCCGAAATATTTAAAGTCGAGGACGACTGCACCGACATCTACACAAAGTTAGATAAGGCACGAGCCAGACGCGATAACGTTACAGTAAGATGTAGATAATAAGGTGAACACGAAAATAATATGAAAATTAATGCAAGGGAAAAGACAGCTCGATCTCGTTTACAAAACGCAGCTTGAGTTAGAATAGGCGGGAGGGGGAAACTACCTCCAAGGGGCGACGAGCTGCAAATATCTGGGGGATATATTACAACAACAACAGACTTGGGTGGGAGGAACAGCCTGCGATTCCTTACATTTCATAATGGGGGACCTTGAAAAAAAGGGGGGGAAAGGTGGCATATTATTTATGCTTAGCGAGACCTACTTTGGAATAAGGTGCGGCTTGTTGGTATCCCTATAGAAAATATCAAATGGGATCGTTAGAGAAAGTTGCGTAGCGTATTCTGTCCTTGGCCCTCCATCCTCTGTTCTTACCCCACACAGACACTTCCCTCTAATGCTAATTTTGCAAGAGCATCGTGCCTTAAAACTTGGCCTTCTCTTAGTCAACGTTCTCCACATTGTTCGCTTTTCCTCTATTCTGTTTATAACTTCCTCGGTTGTTATTCTATCCACCTCATCTCATTCTCCTACAGCAGCACATTACAAAGAGCTTCGATTCTTTTCCTTTCCCCCCAACTCCTGTCGTCCACGTTTCGCACCCCATATAACGCCACGCTCAGTACCAACATATTCAGCAACAATTTCCTAATATTCACTCCTATATTACCTGTAAGTAAGTAAATTCCTCTTCCTTACCCTGTGCCATCCTACTCTAGTTATTACCGTTTCCCCTCCCAAGTGGCAGAATTCCTTAACTTCCGTCAAAACATCTCTTCCCAATCTAACAACAGCCTTTCTCCCATACTACACTCCATTACATTGGTTTTCCCCCTCAATTAACCCTCATATTGTACTCTTTATCCAGTACCACGTTCATGCCATTTATTAAGGTTTCCAAGTCTTCTTCTGACTCCCCCTAATACTGCAATATCATGGGTAAAGCGTAGGGTTTTTATTTCTTCTCCCTTTCCACATTCAGTTATTTCTTTATTCATCGCCTGTTCTATGTATAAAGTTTTATTTTTTTTGGCGAGGGCAGGTGAAAATCTTGTAAAGACACTGTCTGAGGGTCCGAACTGGATAGTAGTGTGGGATTCTACCCTCCCTTTCCAACTATGATTGTGTGTGTACCTTCCTGTGGGGCCGGCTTTAGACATTACTTCACAGGAAGCAGTCTCTCTCTCTCTATCTTCCTTAAACATAATTATTTCTTTCCTTTTCGTAGTTTTTTAATCTTTGAATTACTGTAGAGGCGCATGCGCTTACTTTATTCCAGGTATTAGGTGAAAGCAGCAGCATAATTATCTGGTGTTGTTGAAGTTCCAATATCGCTTTCTGATGCTCGTCTCCCATATGAAAATCTCGAGCAACTGAAGCACACACGTGTTCTGTTGTCTCACCTTCAGGGCACGCGCAGGAGGTGACTTATCTATGGCAAACCTGTACAAGTCTGCAGCAGCCGCGAGTTGATTCAGGTAATAATAATTCACTTCTCCGTGTTTCCGATCAATCCAGTCTTTAATTGATCTTATTAACCTGCGGGGTCCATCGGCCCTTTATTGCTGGACCACCTTATCATCCCAACGTTGCGTTGCCATTCTTCACGTGTTTTGAGCCTCTCTCAACTCTCTCTCGCCTTCCAGACCTCTGTTTGTTTGTAGTCTGCGGCACTCATGTACCGGAGGCATTGCACCCACCTATATATATATATCATGGAATGCATCATCATTGTCTTCCTCCTTTCTTGATTACGGCTTTCTTTTCTTGATCTTCTATTGTAATTACTGCTGCCTATCTTTTCGTACGTATATAGGACACGGTAATGATTACCTTGTCGGCTTTCAGGGTGAAAATTAATGTACTGCGATTACAGAGGCAAAGATAAGAAGATTTTTCGCAACGCTTTATCAGAACTGAAATGTCGCGGTGTTGTTTTATTCTAATCAGGACGACGCTGTTAATAATCACCTCTGGGAATGTCACAGATTGCAAACGACTAGGAAAAATAATATTTAAATAACTTGTCATGAATAACTATATGCTTTACTGGGCTAAAAATCCCCACTAACTTAGTTTAGAATTCAGTGCACCTAGAATTAGGACGTGAGGATTGTGATTAGTGAATTGGTAGGTAGGTGAGGTTAGCTTAGCTCAGGTTTTGGAGAATGGGGAGGTGTTAAGTCGGTCCTGGGTCGACGACTCGGGTTAGCTCAGCTGGTTGAGCACCCGCCCGGCTGGACATCGCAAGGTCCTGGGTTCGATTCCCTGGTCCCCCGGTTGACATTTTTCCATTCCTATCTTTCTATAAAATATTTTATCAAGATGGTATTTACAAATTATTAAAAAAATATATGTATTAAAATCAATAAATTTACATGAGACTTTTACATCGTGGTGCTCTTTGTGGGGTGAATTGAGAAGCTATTTGCATATGCAAATGTGAACTCATTCCAGTTCAAAACAACGATACCCGCGAAGTATCTGCATCTGCGTCCCGATGTGGCGTAGATGGATGATGATGATGGCCGGTGGCTGCCTCAGGGGATGACCCCTGTTCATCAACGTCCGGGTTGAATCTCCTGGTCAGATCTGGCGGAGACTCCCTTATCTCCTTCCGGCGGCAAACAGTTTAATTTTAGGTAAGCATTAGCCGCCAGCCTCTCGTCTGCCAAAACCTTCTGTTCATCTGCTCTCTCCTTCTAATCTCAACATCGTCGTTCTTCCGTCTCCCAACAAGTTCTGTTTTCTTCTCCAAAAATCCCTTCCACGGTAGGAAGCTACATAATTTCAAACCACCAATCAGTTATTACCCTTCAAAAGACTTCTATTGTTGTCTTTCTTCTATAAAAATATTGCTTGAGTGCGGCCGACATTAGTCGTAGAGCCGCAGGTCGCTGCCGGGATCTCTGCTGGCTTCTTCCAGTGGCTGATGACGATGACGAGCCTCCGCGGTGGTGACGTCACGGTGACGTCGCTGCTGTCGCTGACGCTGCTGCTGCTGGAAGCTGTGAACGCCCTCAAGATCCTCGGCGTCTTCCCCAACCCGACGCTGAGCCATCAGATGGTCTACCAGGAGCTGATGAAGGCGATGGTCGCCAGGGGCCATGACGTCACCGTCGTCAGCTCATCCCCGCTCAAGGTAAGGGCAGACGTTTTCACAAAAGAAAAGAGAGAAATGTCCCTCCCACTACATATAAAACGGGGGACGAAGTTGTGACGGAGTCAAATAACTGTAAATATCTTGGGGTCACGATTAGTAAAGATTTAAATTTTTGGGGGTAATGAGGTGAGCCAGCGAGGCAAAGGCGCTACTGCTGCTGCTTCACAAAGTCTTGAGGAAAGCACGAGAAAAACCCCAAGATTTCTGCTTACAAAAACAGGGCTGGTCAGGACAATTTTAGAATATTGGGGTGAACAACGTGTAGGGATCCATATCAAAATGAAGACACACTACTGTAGCGTTGGGAAAAAAATACAAAAACGAGGCTGAAAAGATGTTTTGGGGGTCAGGTGATTCGCCAAGAATCCTCCTCACGAGAATTTAGAAGGTCTCAGTAATAGAAGGGAAACATGCGAGGCAATATGTAAAGCTTATATGGGTGAACCAAACAGGGCCTGGAAAAGAAATGACAAACCATCTTACTATGGCGCCCAATTATATTTCTAAAAATGACCAATCGTTCAAATATTAAAGAAAAAGGCCAACAAAACGTACAGATATAGGAAAAATTTCATTTGTAAATAGATCATAATAGGCGATTGTAATTCCTTTTTTGCCTCCTGGCAACTAAAAGAATAACCTCCTCCCCAAATTCGCCTGTATCTAAACAATTCATTAATCCCAACAAAAACGGAAACCACCTACCTCGGAAACATGTTTGACTCAAAATTATTCTCGATGTGTGGATAGAACCACTAACGAGGAAGTTCTAAACAGAATAGGGGAAGAGCGAAACAATATGGAGAACTTTGAAGTGATATATTAATAGGCTACGTTTGAGATACGAGGGTCTTGTAAACTTAGCATTAGAGTGAAGTGTGTGGCGAGGTAAGAACAGAAGGGGGAGGGCAAGGATGGAATACGCTAAGATGATTAGGGAGGATGCGGGGTGTGGTAATAATAAGGAAATGAAAAGGCTAGGAAGACGCAGAGATATAAAAGGTACAGATAAAGAATAGAGATAAAGAGATGGAAATGTCAATGCAGACGAAAGAAAAATGGCGCTGTTGTTATGGTATTCAGTACTAAGACTGGTCTGATCCTCAACGTTCCATGGTAACCTATCTTGACGGTTATCCAACACGGTCAGGCTTTTAAAAACACACAACCATTTCTGCGGCCATCTTGAAGCTGGAGACGGTGGTAAAAAATGGCCGCAGAAAATTCATCCGAATCATTCACCGGGAAAGTCCGCGTCCATTGATCATTAAGAACACGTCCAAGCGCCGTGGACCGCGTAATTGGCCTCCATGTTGAGTGTGTGTGTGTGCGTCAGGAGCCGCTGGAGAACTACACGGACGTGGACACGTCGGTGGTCCTGGAGGACTTTCAGGAGCTGATGGACCCGACGCAGAGGGAGCAGCAGGCCGGCTGCAGCCAGCTCAGCGCCGTCAGCGTGGAGATGTGCGACGCCGTCTTCAGGTCGCCCCTGGTGGAGAAGTACATCATGAGGTACGCGACGCCTCACACAGGTCAGTCATTTCTGGCGGCGAGACTCTCAGGTGTTGGCTGTCTCAAGGTCCCGCGACTCCGGCTTCGACCTCGCCCTGGTGGAGATGCTGGTGACGCCGTGCGTCATCGGCCTGGTCCACCACGTGGGTTCCGCGCCAGTGGCGGCCATCTTGTCCTTCATGGCGCCGCCTTTCATCCACTGGCAACTGGGCGCCTACTTCGACCCCGCGCACATGTCGCACCTGTTGACCACGGACTCGGCCGACTCCATGACCTTCCGGGAGAGGCTCCACAGCTCATTGACGTGGGCCGGCGTCATGGCCATGTACCAGCTGCTGGTCCTGCCGCCCAACGAGGACTACCAGAGGAGGATCTTTGGCCAGGCGCCGCCGTCACTGATGGAGTCAGACAGGAACTACAGCGTGCTGCTGCAGCATCACCACTGGAGCCTGGGATACCCTCAGCCCCTGACGCCCAACATGGTCCAGCTAAGAAGCATCCACCTCAAGGACCAAAGGCAGCCTCTGCCGCAGGTGAGCCTCCAGTCTCGTGACTGCGACTCTGACAGGGCGAGATTAAGTTCCACGTAACCTAAATGCACATTCCTCAAGTCTCTCCGAATCTCGACCTACGTGTTGAGGTTCCTGCAGAATGAGTTTTCAATGGGTAACTGTATTGTGACTGTCTGTCCACAGGACGTGGAGGCGTTCATGGCGGGCGCCGGCGACCACGGCGTCGTCTACTGCAGCTTCGGGAGCCTGTTCAACACCGACGACCTGACCGAGGACCAGGTGGAGCTGATGATGGCCGCCTTCGAGGCGATCCCGCAGAGGGTTCTCTGGAAGTGGGACTCGCGGCCTCTGCCCAGGAACATCAGCAACGTCTTCACCTCCCAGTGGTTCCCGCAGCAGGACATCCTCGGTGAGTCACCGCCTCGTCGTGACGTCACTTGCCATGCACTAGTGTTAAGAGTCGCCATTGTCTCTGCAGCTGACCCGCGGGTGAAGCTGTTCGTGACGCAGGGCGGCGTCCAGAGTCTGCAGGAGGCCGTCAGCCACCAGGTGCCTCTGCTGGGCGTCCCCTTCATGCTGGAGCAGAAGTACAACATGCACGCCATGAAGGTCCAGGGAGTGGCGCAGTCGCTGACCCTGAGGGAGACCACGGCTGAGGAGTTGTCCACCCTCATCCAGGAGGTGATCCGCAACCCCAGGTGAGTTCACACTTCCTCACCCCGTGGCCGACCACTGTGCATGTGTGTGACCTTCTTGAGCCGGCGCTGACGTCATCAGGTACAAGGAGGAGATGGCGAGGCTGTCAGGGGTCTACGGGGACCGCGAGGGCTCCAGGTCCTCCTCCATGGACGCGGCCGTCTTCTGGCTGGAGTACGTGGTGAGGCACCGCGGCGCCCCGCACCTCCGCAGCGCGGCGCTGGACCTCCACTGGACGCAGGCGCTGCTGCTGGACGTCGGCGTCGTCGTCGCAACGGCTCTCGGCCTCGTGGTCCAGGGCCTCCGCCATCGCGCGTCTCGTCTGCCCACTTGCCTCTGCCTCTGCCTCTGCCTCTGCCTGCTGCTCCTCCTCCTCCTTCTCCCTCAGAGTCGGGTCTATCAGATCCTGGAAGTACTCCAGGACGCCGGACGTATACACGTCAGTGTAGTTCTGCAGAGGCTCCTGCGGACACAAACACGAACACAGTCAATATTCGAAGATCTGGTTGGATGCTGATATCAATCATTAATTGTTTAATTCATTCCTTAAGAAGGAAAACATTTAATTTTGGTATCTATTTAATTCAGTATAGAGCTTCTCCGAACCACGTGACAATATGAGCTAATGGAGGCTATTTATTTTTAATACGTGAGAGGATTAATTTATTAAAGTAGATAGGTATTTATTAAGACTCTTTTCGTATTTGCCCATGCTCAGATATTACAAGGGTGTAAGTCACTTTATTTGGTCTATTCATTATATTTTTTTGTTGTTGTTTTGAACGATGAGGCAGTGCTGAGTAATTATAACGTCGTCACTCAAAGCTACCCCGGAAAAGATGAATTGGTTACCATAGTCGTGATCATAGTCTTTCTGTAGTCACTCTGTAGAGATTTGGTAGCTTGTTGGGGGACGAGCGGACAGTATAAGGAAGGAGTAGAGTGAAGAAAGATTCACTTCCGGAAATAGGAGTTGTGTAGGACTGACGATAGGATAGGAGGTAGGATAGATTTATTCGTGGATTGGAGCGAAGTTCAATCTTGAGAACTGCGAGGAGACAAATGTAGTAGAAAAGACGGTTTATTATTATTATTATTGTTCAATAGAAGGACAAAGGTTGAGTAAATGAATAGATCAGCCTGATGTTTAAAAAAATACCTCTATGGGCTCATTACCGACGTTTTACATCGGGTGTTACCCTAAAAATAATAGGGCCACGGAGAAGGAGTAATGCAGCAGTATTGGATAACAACCCTAGTCTTCAGCAGCCTTCTACTCAGCGGCAGGCGTAATAGTCTCCGTTCAGCAGACCTCAGCGCCCCCTAGCCTTAACCATGACATTACACAATAGTTTGCGGCAGCGGACTGTGATTGTTTTACCATGAGCGCGCACCTTATATGGATTTTCGCCACGTGGTCCGGTTCATGAGAAGTCTGGAAGCTTCTCGGAGCGGCAGGACCGGAAGACAGGTCTAATTGGAGGGCGGGGGATGCGAAATGGAGCCAACGGGAAGATCCCTTGGAATCATCAGCGATTGAGTCGAAATACTCGAGGAGCCCAGGGCAACGGAGACTCAAGGACATTCACAGCCGTGACATCAAGGGGAATGTAAGTTCACTTGCGATTAGGACGTCAGGATGAGCGGAAGATCAATTCGCGACCGGGACACGTTGGAGCAAGGGCAGAAGATTTCCGCCGCCCCAGGAGCCGTGGCCGCCCCCCGTGCCTCTACCCCTCGTCACGCTGCCGACTGCGAGCAACAATCAGTACATTAAAATACGATATTGCCTTTTAAAATAAATATAACGCGTGAGGCTTTCAGAAATAAAACTTTACAGACAGAGAAAATGACTTCTGTTTATCGCCCGGAGAAAAATATCACGTCTGTTCCTTTAACTTCTTTTAACTGCGTCCTCAGTAAATGCAGAGTTTATGTCCCGCGTTTTATAATAACAACAACGGCCCCGGAGGCTCCTTAAGTACCGCGGCGTGAGGAAATCCTCAGAAGCCATGGACCTCAAGTGTGCGACGGTGGCGCTGCTCCTCGTGTCGGCGGTCGTCTCCGCCATTCAGCCAGTGTTCTACATGCTGCCAACCTCGCAGACGGGAGGGACGAAGCCTCGACACGTTATAGAACCAACTTTTAGCGTTGGCGACATTGTAAGTGTTCTAGATCCTTAGACTCGCTAAACTATCCTGAGGAAGCCCTTTGCATATCCTGCCATCTGTTAATATACTTAGCATGTTCCATCCTTATCCACCCTCTTCTGTTCTCACCCCACACACACACTTCCCTCTAATGTAAACTTTACAAGACTATCGTGTCTTAAAACGTGGAACTATTAATCTATCCCTTCAACGTCTTCCATGTTGTTCGCTTCCCCCCCCCCCCTATCCTATTTAGAACTTCTTCGTTTGTGATTGTATCCACCCATCATATATCCTCATATTGAACTATTTTCCCAGGACCACGTTCACGCCATTTATCATGGGTTCCAAGTCTCCTTCTGACTGCCCCTAATACTGCAATATCCTCGGCAAAGCGTAGGGTTTTTATTTATTGTCCCTGCATTATTGTTCCTTTTCCGTATTCAGTTCCAACTCTCTTCGTCGTCTTTTATGTATATATATATATATATATATATATATATATATATATATGTTAAACAGCATGCTCATCCTTGACTTACTTTTTCTTGATTACAGCTTTCTTTTCTTGCCTCCAAGGTTAGCCAGTTTGATCAAAAAACGGGGCGCTGCGGGAGTTTCTCTCGAAGGCGCTTCAGCCCAGAGTGACTGCGGGGCTCACCTGATCATGTCAGGAATGCCTCGCACTCTCTCTGGGTACTTTTTATCAAAGTTCTCATATGCCGAGACACCTTCACCTATTTTAGGAGGTATATGTACTGGGGTCAAAGACCTTGGGCATATGGCAAGAGTTGTCCGTTAATCCCATTGGATGAGTCGGCCAACTGCCTCCTGAAAATGGTGAAGACACGGTGAAGGGAATGCTGCGACCCCACAGCAGACTCGTCTCCAGTCATTCGGAAGGGCGTGAGAATAGTACCCAATGCCCGACCTACCTGATACAGGTTTTTTAGGGTTTTTCCTGCATCTCTTTAGGTGAAACACCGGGTAGGATCCTTATACCATAGCCCGGGGGCCCTAGTTAACCCTTGGCTACCTTGCTCTACCTTCCGCATCCCCCCTTTTCAATTCCCTTCCTATGCTATTAAAGGGGAGTTGCCTGTTTCAGGATCACCCTCATGCAGCCTGTTAACCAAAAAAAAATAGTTTGATCTTATTTATGTGATTTGTTTCAGGGTCCTGATGACCCTATCAACTCCCCTGTGTCCATCACCAAGTTGAGGTGCTTAATATTCGGGCCGAATTGTAAATAATTTCTTAACATACGAGTTAATAAATACATTACTGTATTACTCTTGTTGTTTTAAATGAAGTAATCCTGAATACTTGTTCCTGTGCGCTCCTGGACAACAAAACGGCAACGACGCTTTAGCAAATTATTTTGGGGGTTGGGGGAGAGGGTTAACAGGCAACTACACTTATACTACAATATCATTGCCGAACCTTAGGGTTTTCATTTCATCCCTTTGCAGTATGATTCCTTTTCCATATTCCGTTTTAGCTTTCTTAATCGCCTGTTCTATATATAAGTTAAACTGCATGGATTTCATCTTTAGTCTTTCCCGCTTTCTTTTAATGGCATTTTTGTAGATTTAGAAAAAAAGCCTTTTCTTACTGTGAACTGGAAACACACTACTAAGGTTTTGGAAGTGGAAGAAGAGTTAACCCGTAACCTCTACAGGGGACAGACATACAGCCTGTAATTATAATTGAAGGGCTGAAAAAGGAAACTGAAAAATAGAAAGGAGTAAGACAAGGATGCAGGCTACTTGAAACAGACAATTTCCCCTTAATAATACTACTACAAGATTAATCCGACGCCCGACATAAAGGAGATTATAAAAAAAATAAAAAAAATAATCAAGAATCAACAGTTGCTACTAGATATTCCATTCATTAGTTAAAACTAATGCTGTTTAACTTATATATAGTCCAGGCGATGAAGAAAGGTAGAATGTAATATATGGAAAAGGGATCGTACTGCAAGGAGAAGAAATAAAAACCTGACGCTTTGCCGATGATATTGCAGTATTATGGGGAGTGAGAAGAAGAAGACTTGGAAACCATAATAAAAGGCATGAACGTGGTCCTGGAGGAAGAGTTCAATATGAATATTTATAGAGGGGAAAAACCAAGGTAATGGAGTGTAGTATGGGAACAGCGGAATAACAAGGGCTGTCAGATTATGGAAGGGATATTTTGACGGAAGTTAAGGAATTCTGCTACTTGAAAAGCGTAAAAACTAGTGGATGGTAGAAGAGTATAGTAGACATAAAGAGTAGGATAACACAGAGACAAAGAAGGCTTTCTAAAAAAGAGGGATTTACTTACGGGTAATGTAAGTGTGAATATTAGGAAATCGTTGCTAAAAATGTTGGTATGGAGCGTGGCGTTATATGGGACGTAAAACGTGGACGGTAGGAGTTGGGGAAAGGAAAAGGATAGAAGCCTTTGAAACGTGGTGCTGTAGGAGAATCAGAAGTGTGTATAGAATCACTAACGAGGAGGTTCTAAAGAGAATAAGGGGAAAAGCGAACAACATGGAGGACTTTGACCAAGAGAAGAGAGAGATTAATAGGCCACGTGTTGAGACACGACACTCTTAGAATTAGAGAGAAGTAAAATATGAGCGGGAAGCTAAGGATGAAAGACGTGAAACATATTAAGGAATATGTGGGGATGTGGTAGTTTTGCTGAAATGAAAAGTCTTGCGCATGACCGTTTAATGATTCGAGTCTGAGGACTGAATACAAGAACGAATCGAAATATCATGATAAAATATTCCAGGCAAATGACGTCATTAATTTTTGCGTCTTTGCCATTAGTAAAAGGGCGTGGTCTAGAGGGGGAGGAGCCAGGGACGTGACATGTGCATTTAGGGGGTTGAGTTGTTAGTTATGATACAGGAAGACTGGATGTGACCAGCACCTGACCCCGCGTATGTCAAACTGGCTTTGCGGGGCGAACACGCATAAATTGGTTTACAGAACCCCGAGGGTTCCTCGCCGAAGGTGCTCAAGCATCTGTTGAAATCCGGCCGAGTGGAGTTAGCCAAGGATTGCTCCGAGACACTTCTCCACCCGACCGGGGCTCGCGAGTTGCGGAATTTGTTGATCAAGTTGCGTGCGGCTCCCACCACCACACCCGAGTTTTTGTCCTGCTGGAAATGCACTCCACCCCCGCAACGACGGCGAAAGTGACGCTGCCTTACCCCAAGGGCCGGGCCTGGTCCGCCCCCTACTATTAGGTTACGCATACCCACCCAGGCACAAACTTGCTAACAACCGCCACCGTGGGTTTTTGAGCGCTTACCACTGCCCGACAGAGTCCAACCCAAACGTGAGCAGGGCTAAAGCTCACCCCTGTCTACCTGTATATTTCGCTGAAGGCTCAGGTCAGCCCCGTGTCGCGCTTTGAGCCAGCCCGGAGGACCTCTTACCCCCCGACAAGGGTGGGGGCGAGTACCCCCCTGCAGCTGGCCGGGTTCAACCTCAACGGTAGCGCTGACACTTCTAGTCAAGCGTAGCCTTTCTCCCTGATAAAGGTGGATGACCACACCCTGATAAAGGAGAGTACCACGCTACGACTAGGTTCCTGTTTCTTCCGGATTTCAGCCCCTGGTTTCCGAGGCCCATGCGCACCCCCAACCGAAGTGGAAGCTAGCAGCCATCCCCTATGGATGATTTGCGCAACCACCCAATGCTAGGGGAATTACACACCCGGACAGTTTCATCATCGGATAACTAAGTATGGCCAGCAACTTCCATACTCGACACCTTCTTCCAAGGGCATGATGACCCAAGGGGTGGTCAAGCAGGCGGGACCCGACGACACCAAGGCACGTGAGAGATGTGCGCTGCTCCCCATATGCGCCGCCGTGGCCGATTAGATTACACAGGGGAACCTCGGGTAGGATGAGTGGCTGTACATATCATCCCCCGTCCGCCCCCATTTAGGGGGTTAGTATTCCCCCTTTAGCCGTAGAAGCTAGTTACACAAACGAGTTCGTCATCAAACGTTTTCGTCTATAAGTAGAAGAGAAATTCCGCCGTTGCTTAAATCTCCAAAATGTTGGTTCGGTTCCCTGTTACCTTCCTGTAGACGCTCCTCCCTACCTTGAGCGGCGAGGAGCTGACGACGGTGGCTCTGTGGCCCCTGGCGGCCATCGCCCTCATCAGCTCCTGGTAGACCATCTGGTACTCAGGGCGGCGTTGGGGAAGACGCCGAGGATCTTGAGGGCTCTCGCGGCTTCCAGCAGCAGCATCAGCAACGTCACCACCAACATGGCGGCAGCAGCAGCAACATCACCACCAGGACGGAGGAACCTCATAGCCCCGGGGCAAATCACTGTAAACTGATCCACCAGAGGATTTCCGAGAAGTCTCCAGACACACACTCACCCGCACACTGACATGGAGCTCACCGACTTGAATAGTCACGCGTTGGTATCACGTTAAAATATTTATTCGGGAGTGATAAGAACGTCTCAAGGTTGACAGGCCTGAAGAAAACAACAACATTTCTGACGCAATCGGCGGGTTGGCCCTCTTACCTACAGACGGAAAGATAAAGACAATAGGAAGATAAAGACAGCCGAATTTTAGGTTGAACAAATAAATAAACCTCAGGCTTCACAGAACTATTCCAAAGTCTTCCTCCTTCTTTCACTTAATGAATAGAAAAAGAATAGTTTATAGGAGGTCCAATAAAAGAGGGAAACATGGACAATAGGATTTGGGGAAAGAAAAGAACGGCAGCCTTTGAAATGTGGTGCTATAGGGAATGAGATGGATGAGTGGATAGAATCAATAACGAGGAGGTTCTAACACAAATGGGGAGGAGAGAACAATATGGAGGACTTCGACTAATAGAAGGGATAGACCACGTGTTGAGACACGAGGGTCTT
Source organism: Eucriotettix oculatus (assembly GCA_034510155.1). Classification (NCBI taxonomy): domain Eukaryota; kingdom Metazoa; phylum Arthropoda; class Insecta; order Orthoptera; family Tetrigidae; genus Eucriotettix; species Eucriotettix oculatus. The sequence continues at coordinate 175,331,714 of CM067376.1, forward strand.
GTAAAATTAGCATTAGAGGGAAATGTGTGGGGTAAGAAGAGAAGAGTGAGGACAAGGATGGATACGAAATGTAGATTAGGGAGACTTTGGCATGTGCTAGTTGTGAGAGAATGAAAAGGCTAGCGCAAGATATGTTAGCATGGAAGGTTGAATCAGACCAATCTAAGGACTGAACACCACAACAAAAACAACCGCAGGAGACTTGGAAATCATAATAAATGGCATGAACGTAGGCCTGGAGGAAAAGTTCAACATGAGGATGAATAAAGGGAAAACCAAGGTAATGGAGTGTAGTATGGGAAACAGTGGAATAACATAGGCTGGAAGATTAGGATTGAAAAGTCTTATTGATAGTAGAATTGCATTTATTAACTAATTCAAAAGCATCATTACATAAATAAAACGAAATCACGAAGTAAGCTTGAAGCTTGAAGGCTCTTGGGCCGTCGAAACGTCGCGCTTCGATTAGTTTGTTTTAATTTTTTTTTCGAGTATAACAGCAATTAAATCGCCTGGCTTGTCAAACTTGAACTACAATGTATTACGCTGTAAGATCTGTATGTATTAAGAGTAGGCCTATTTTGGTATGAAAGGGGGATGGGGTAGAAGGAGGAAGGTACCTAACACTTCAAAATTCGGGCAGGAAACCTTCTATGAGATGATCACTACAATAAATCAATATTTAATGGCAATCGCATAAGTGGTCTAGAAAATCAAGAAGAAGATTGACTTTGTACATGAAAGTGGGGAAGGAAGAAACATTAATCTCGAAAAGATCGACAACAGTATCTCTAGGTTGACCACAAAAAAACAATCAAAGTTCGCGTCAATCTGGGGGATGGTGAGAGACAGTGTTTACTGGCTTTTTATATCCAGATTGAAAGTAGTCAGTTTCACTGCGTTACAGACATTTACATTGTGTTTCTGTCTTCAACCGCGACATAGCCTGGCTCATCACCTGACGTGGAGTAAGGTCAACAGTCCCTGTTGGGTACATATAACGCTCGCTTGGTCTTCAGCAGAACCTGTAGTGTCTTGGAAGGCTGTGGAAGGTCCGAGGAAGGCGCAGCAGAGGAGGAGGAGACAGAGGCAGAGGCAAGGGAGGAGACGAGACGAGACGAGACGCGCGATGGCGGATGGCCGAGAGTCGCTGCGACGACGACGCCGACGCCGACGTCCAGCAGCAGCGCCTGCGTCCAGTAGAGGTCCAGCGCCGCACTGCGGAGGTGCGGGGCGCCGCGGTGCCTCACCACGTACTCCAGCCAGAAGACGGCCGCGTCCATGGAGGAGGACCTGGAGCCCTCGCGGTCCCCGTAGACCCCTGACAGCCTCGCCATCTCCTCCTTGTACCTGATGACGTCAGCGCCGGCTCAAGAAGGTCACACACATGCACAGTGGTCGGCCACGGGGTGAGGAAGTGTGAACTCACCTGGGGTTGCGGATCACCTCCTGGATGAGGGTAGACAACTCTTCAGCCGTGGTCTCCCTCAGGGTCAGCGACTGCGCCACTCCCTGGACCTTCATGGCGTGCATGCTGTACTTCTGCTCCAGCATGAAGGTGACGCCCAGCAGAGGCACCTGGTGGCTGACGGCCTCCTGCAGACTCTGGACGCCGCCCTGCGTCACGAACAGCTTCACCCGCGGGTCAGCTGCAGAGACAATGGTGACTCTAACACTAGTGCATGCTAAGTGCAGCCGCCGTGACGTCACGACGAGGCGGTGACTCACCGAGGTATGTCCTGCTGCGGGAACCACTGGGAGGTGAAGACGTTGCTGATGTTCCTGGGCAGAGGCCGCGAGCCCCACTTCCAGAGAACCCTCTGCGGGATCGCCTCGAAGGCGGCCATCATCAGCTCCACCTGGTCCTCGGTCAGGTCGTCGGTGTTGAACAGGCTCCCGAAGCTGCAGTAGACGACGCCGTGGTCGCCGACGCCCGCCATGAACGCCTCCACGTCCTGAGGCAGACAGACTAGTCACCATCGCCGGTTAACCACTGCACAGTCTAACGAGGAAAGGAAGTTTAAGGTGCAAAGATAATGCAACTCTTTCTGCAATAAAGTGAACATATTGTCCCAGACACTATAGAATGTACTATAATGAGAATCTAGAGGCGATATATTTTAATTAAATAAAATTGAATTTAATAAAATTGAAACAAATTGAATTTATTCACAAAATAAAATAAACACTAACAATTATTTACATTTAGGGTCCAATTTTAAAGAAACAAACCTCGACCAGCTCAGTTTATCTCATATGTGTCTTTTTAATAGGCTTGTCTTTGCAGCAGCAAGAGGTACAGAGACACGCACCATCCTTCCTTCTCTTCCTTCTTCCAGCGCTGGTTTCTGACGTCACACCTGGAGTCCCTCCCCCCCTTCTCTTAGAATCCTGGGCCGGATTCACGAAGGATGATGGCCGCAGCCTCTGCTCCTAGCCGTCATCTTTTCCCCTTACAGTTTGTCACAGGGTTGTATCGGAAACAAAATTAGCTGCTTTTTTTTTGTTTTTTTGGTCCTAAACCTTTCCTGGTTGACCACTTGATTAGGACAGTCCCGAAGATGATTTGAAACGCGCAGGCTTTAGTTCGGTAGGCGTTGTCAGTTAGAGTCCCTTCGACCCCTGATATGCGTGTTGGAAGACTCAAGCGAGCTCCTGGAGAAGGATCAGAGACTGACAAAATTCCTCATTCATGTAATACCTGTTTAGTTGTATGAGGTGACGATCCTAGTTTGAGGGCGGAATGGAAGGGGAAGGAGGTTCCACGGGCCAACTCGGTCATGGAAATCTACAGCTGGAGTGATGAATTCCATCGTCAAGCAAGTGCCAGAGACTGGAGGCTCACCTGAGGCAGAGGCTGCCTGTGGTCCTTGAGGTGAATGCCCCTCATCTGGACCATGTTGGGCGTCAGGGGCTGCGGGTATCCCAGGCTCCAGTGGTGGTGCTGCAGCAGCACGCTGTAGTTCCTGTCTGACTCCGCCAGCGGCGGCGCCTCTCCAAAGATCTCCCTCTGCAAATCCTCGTTGGACGTCTTGATCAGCAGCTCGTACATGCCGATGACGCCCAGCCACGCCAGCGACCCGCCCAGCCTTTCCCAGAAGGTCATCGAGTCCGTGGAGGTCGGGGTTAACATTTGCGACATGTGCGCCGGGTTGAAGTAGGCGCCCATCGACCTGTGAGCGGCGGGAGGGACCATGAAGGACAAGATGGCCGCCTGCTGGAAGTCCTCCAGGGCCATCGACGTGTCCACGTTTCTGTACTTCTCCAGCGGCTCCTGGCACACACACCCACGAAATCAGTGAGCGGCAATACGAATGGCGTACACGGGGTCAGGTGCTGCTGGTCACATCCTCCTTGTCCTCAGAATCTAACTACCAACTGTACGTCCTAACATAAGAGGAAGATTACTGAGAGATTAGAGAAGAGAGAAAGAGAAGAGAGAGAGAAAAGAGGGAGAAGATAGAAAGAGAGGAGAGAGAGTGGACTGAGAGAGAAGAGAGAAAGAGGAGAGAGAGATAAGAGAGAAAGGGAGAGAGAAAAACACGCTGTACTTCAATGCACCAATTATGAGGTAGACGGGACAGTAAGAGATAGCCTCTTACCGTAGTCGTAAAGCCAACGTCTGTTACGGGTTCGCTTCATCTGTGGATTCAAGGATGTTGATCCTTTACCTTGAGAGGCGAGGAGCTGACGACGGTGACGTCATGGCCCCTGGCGGTCATCGCCTTCATCAGCTCCTGGTAGACCAACTGGTGGCTCTGCGCCGGATTGGGGAAGATAGCCAGGATCCGGAGGGAACTGGCAGATGGCAGCAGCAGCAGCAGCAGCATCAAGGCCGCCGTGACGTTACCGCTTATCATCTCCGGACTGGAACGTCAGTCACTGGATGTGATTGACGACACAAGTTAGATTTATTGTTGTTTCCATTATTCCTGGATTGAGGAAATCAGATACGTCATACAGTACAAATGAACAAACAATTTTAACAACAAAATAAGGTACATAATTATTTACAAATAATCCTAATTTTGATTTTGTAGCATTAGGGAGTCACTTTGAAAAACCATAATAAATGGCATGAACGTGGTCCTGAAGAAAGAGTTTATTATGAGGATTAATAGAGGGAAAACGAAGGTGATGGAATATAGTATGGGATACAGTGGAATAACAAAGGCTGTTACATTGGGAAGGGATAATTTGAAAGGAAGTTAAGGAATACTGCTACTAGAGTAGGATACTTTCCGGTAGGTATGGAGCGTGGCATTACATGGGTGCGAAACGTGGACGGCAGGAGTTGGGGTAAGGAAAAGAATAATAGCCCCTTGAAATGTGGTGCTATAGGGAAATGAGATGGACAGTGGATAGAATCACAAACGGAGAGGTTCTAAACAGAATAGGGGAAGAGAAAACAATATGGAGGATTTTGGACGGATAGATTAATAGACCACGTTTTAAGACACGAGGGTCTTGTAAAACTAGCATTAGAGGGAAGTGTGTGTGTGTGGGGTGAGAAGGGAAGAGGGAGGCCAAGGAAGGAATTCTGCTACTAGAGTAGAATAGCACAGGAGAGCGAGGAAAAGGAATTTACTTATGGGTAGACCAAGGCGCTGGAAGGGCTGAAGAGCCAAGGAAGAAAAAGCTTCTCAGACCCCAAATGGAGTTACTTTTTAAGGAAAAAGGTTGCATCAATCCTTCTCTATCGTAATGCATTATAATTCACATTCAGTTTTCATACAGCCTTCTTTCCTCCCTACGTCCATTGTTTGCCCGTTAAATGAAATTAAACTTTCATTTCAATATGTTTCGTCCCCCCAACTTCCCCCCCCCCCTTCGTTCCTTACTTAAAATATTATAAATATTTATTGCTGCTCCCGGAACATCGAGGACTGACTTTTGTCCGGTCTTTTTTGTTCACGTTGATAAAATAATTATTTATAAATTCAACCTAATCATTAAATTTTCGTCTATACTTTATGAATTCAACTTTTTCGTTAAATTTCAAAGGAGTCGATCTTCACACCCGACGCACTTGGAAAGTCTAAACGAACCTGCCTCTTATCTTTCCTCACTGCCACGGGTGTAATAAGTTACATAAATAGACGCAACAAGCTGGTGAATAATTAATGACTCAAGCTTTACAAAATGGAAAAAATAAAAAACAAGATTCTCTATATTGTCAATGAGAAGGCTTGCGCAGGATAGGTTAGCATGGATCAAACCAGTCTCAGGACTGAATACCACAATATATTGTCACGTTTCTGAGGGGTCGTGATATTCAATAACACACACACACACACACACATTGGAGTGCTGTACTAAGCTCGTGAGACTGACTCCGATTTGGAAATCCAATCCTATTTATACATACATGGAATATTCCAGAAGCAGAATATTCTCGAAACAGAAAATACTATAAAGTAAAGACAAACAATGTAAATAAAGTAAACAAATAAAAGTGGTTGGGTCGAACCCCGAGTCTATGTTTCTGCAGTCCTACTCTATGCCCCTCTACCATCACTGCAGGTCTTGAGATGTGACAATATATCCGCCAACGATGATAATACTATGTCATCAGCAGGCCCTTTGGGAGTTTCCTCTCGCGGGTATTTCTCCCCAGCAGTGACCGCGGGGCTCACCTATGGGAATGCCTCGCATTCTCTCTCTGGTGTTTTTCCCCCCAAAGTTCTCACATGCCGAGACACCTTCACCTTTTTTGGGAGGTATATATGTACTGGGGTCGAAGACCTTGGGCATAAGATAAAAGGTTCTCCGCTCATCCCATTGGATCTGTCTGACACGGAGAAGGGAATGCTGCGACCCCAGAGAAAACTCGTCTCCCATCATTCATAGGGAAGGGCGTGGGAATAGTAGCAATAATTAAGATTGTTATTGCAATAATAAATAAATAATTTGCTCGCTTTGATAAAACAAACTTTTTGATTGGAAGTCAAATTTACTTATATACTAAGGAAGTTAGTTACCTCATCAATAAATGGAAACATATAAGAATAGTCACACTACGTCGACATACATACATAAATATGTGTGTATCTGTGTATGACGTGGACTAATTCGCTAGCTTGTTATAAACAATATATTATTAATATTAGTGTGTGATACAAAACGCGTTGTTGTCACCAGGGAGACGAAACACCGACAAAAACTTACTCTAGTTATTATTATGTTGTTGTCCTTGTAGCAGTCAAGGGAAAGTAGACAACTTCATCAGCTCGAAGTGGGTGAGAGAGAAGTGAGAAAGGAGAGATAGAAGAGAGAAAGAGAAGAGAGAGAAAAGAGAGAGAGAAAAGAGAGAGAGAAGAGAAAGATAAGTAGTTGTTATATATTTTGATATATTTAATTTAATGTCATTTAAAAGTGCCATTCAAACATTTTTGTAATCAATACAAAGTTGCATTGGATTTAGCAGTTTTATATATTTACAGACAGCAGAAGAATTAACTCTGGAAACAGGTTATTCGCCATGTAAAAATGGGGGGATACTTTGCTCCACTTCAGCCAAAATGACGAATTTCAAGAATACACGACCAGAAATCAGTTAGAGATTCAGCTTTAAGGTCATGAGGAGAAGCACCTCCATTGTTCTCTCTCTCTCCACCAGAGATATTATTAGCCTTCCTCCAGAGGTTATTAGTAACGTATGACGTATTCCGTTTCCTCAATCGACGACTAATGGAAACATAAAAATACATCTAAAATGAGTGCAACTGAAGGAACATTGACAGAGTCACTAAGTGAGGACCTCACACCCGAAAATTTACTTCACATCTTTCGGACACCTGCACAACTATAGAGAGTCACGTAAGGGAAATATTTGTTTTCAAAAGAAGAAAGAAAAAATGAATGATTAATACTAGATATATATTTTTAGACCCTGGGATAGTGTCTTCCGAAGATTTTCACGTGCCCTGGTAATTAAATAGAGAGAGGCTGAGAGAGAGGCGGGACAGAGAGAGGAGAGATGAGAAAAAGAGAAGAGAGGAGAGAGACAAGAGCGACGGCAGAGAGAGGAGAGACAAGAGAGTCGGGAGAGCGAAGAGAGGGGGGAGAGAGCAGAGGGGGGAGAGAGACAAGACAGACGGAGAGAGACAAGAGAGACGGGGGAAGGAGAAGAAAGAGACAAGACGGGAGAGAGAGGAGAGAGACAAGACAGACGGGAGAGGGAGAGGAGAAGGAGAGGAGAGACGGGAGAGAGACAAGAGAGAGGGGAGAGAGACAGGAGAGTTGGGAGAGGGACAAGAGAGAGGGGAGAGAGACGCGAGAGTTGGGAGAGGGACAAGAGAGAGGGGAGAGAGACGCGAGAGTTGGGAGAGGGACAAGAGAGAGGGGGACGGGAGAGAGACAGGAGAGTTGGGAGAGAGACAAGAGAGACGGGAGAGAGACAGGAGAGTTGGGAGAGGGGCAAGAGAGACGGGGGACAGACATGATAGACAGGAGACAGAAAAGAGAGACTGAAGGGCAGAGGTGAGAAAAGGAAAAGAGAAGAGACGGAAGAGAGAGGAGAGAGACAAGAGAGAGAAGAGAGGAGAGAGAGGGGGGTTGCAATGAGGCTCTGTTAGTACTAGTGTAAGATGTAACTCACGGAGGAGGATGAGAGCGCCACAGAGGCTGCAGCGCCACTGAGATAAGGAGCGTCGTCCGTCTGCTGCCCTCTGCACCCAGTAGAAGGTCACACTCCTCCATCTCCACATGGTTTCCTCACCTACAACTATTACTATATATATTGTTCTCTCTTCCCCTATTCTATTTACAACTTCCTCGTCACTTACTCTGTCCACCTCATCTCATTCTCCTACAGCACCACGTTTCAAAGGCTTCTATTCTTTTCCTTTCGCCAACTCATTTCGTCCACGTTTCGCACCCCCAATATAACGCCACGCTCCATACCAACATTTTTATCAACGATTTCCTAATATTAATTACCCTCGCCTGTTGCTGTCCTACTCTAGTGGCAGAATTCCTTAATTTCCGTCAAAATCTCCCTTTCCAATCTAACGGCCTTTGTTATTCCGTTGTTTCCCATAATGCAGCACATTTCCATTGGCTTTCTCCTCCATTATTCCTCATACCAAACTATTCCTCCAGGACCACCTTAATGTCATTTATTATAAAAACAAGGGGGGGAGATATTTCCCAGCGTTCTTTCTACTTCTCGCGTTAAGCTGGGTTCTATATTAATTTATCCCCTTCACTATTATTAGATTTTTTTGTTTAACGTTTCAACATCTTCAGCAATATTATAAGGCATATAATCCCCTCTAATTTAATATAAAAATTGCATTTTTAAAATGAGATGTGAATAAACAACCCCTTAATTATAGTATTATTATAAATAATTATATGGAATATGGAAAAGGAATCACAGAGTCATACTGCAAGGAGAAGGAATAAAATATCGAGGAAGGAGACATACATAACCTCCACAGAAGATAGGCTGCGATAATTATTATTAATTTATTACGCTAGTTAACTATAGTAAAATATATAATATTATTTGTCACTCAAAATTTTTCTTTAGAAAATAACAACTTGAAATAAAAGTTTTTATTATCCTTAAGTATATTATTCTATTTACACACCTTGTATGGACTAAAAATGCAAAAGCTGTCTACAGTAAAGGTTCACCTTCAACGAATTCTGCCCAAATTGATCGTCGCAGAACAGTCTTGCCACTACCACGTGCACCAGACGCCATCTTTCCCCATCAGGATGTCTCACCACCCAACCTCTCCTCTCCGCTCCCTCGACCAGTGGTCGTCAAAAGACTCCGATTGGTTCCTACTTATCCAATCAGCAAAGCTACGTCACGTCAGCGTAGGGTGTACGGGGGCTGTTCCCCCCCCCCCCCAGCCCCCAACAGCCTTTGCACCGTTGAGCGTTATTCCGTACCTGAGACGCATTGTCTATGCGACATTACATAAGCAAATATTCGTATCAAACGAACAAAGAACTTTTTATTATATTTTAACGAAACGGTTAAACCGTTTTGTAATGCATGGAGAAAGCACGAGCGAGCAGTCTCAAGCTCAGGCCTAATGGGGTATAATATATTTGCCAGTAGTTTTCCCCCTTGATATTGCTGTAAGATGGAAGATGGATCTGGTGGTGCTTTGGTCGTGACGACACCAGCCACGGACGAGTATCATACCACTCGTTACAACGTACACATGTAACATTTGAAAATGAATGTAATTAATAACCATGAAAACAACAATTTCGATTGACTTGTATGAATATAACAATGATTAAAACTATTTAAGCAAATTTATTCAATTAACTAATTGCAAAGATTGTTTACATACATGTATACATATGCAACCGTCGTCTGTATATGTGATGATCTCAACCAACCACACATCCAGCTCCAAGCCAGAAAATCAAATAATACGTTCACGTCAAAGATAATATAACTTCCATTGTTTTCCTTTACTGTTTATTCATTGTAATTTTCTCCATTTGTGACTTCAGTATTAATTTTCCTTTTGTGGTCAACAATTTAACATCAAACGTATATATTAACGTTACACTTTTAATTTAATTTAATTTAAATCACGCAAAAAAATAATATTAAATGTAAATGATATATTCGCGAACCCAAAGATATTATTTTTATGCCAAATGTTGCAGGTCCGGCGAATATTGTGCGATCAGTGATCTTGTATGGTGAACTCCTTTTACAGTAAAATCAAACAGGAGAAATGTTAGTTGCGTCCACAGGCTACTGCAGTCTGTGTGGTGGCAGCAATGCCTCCGGTAGACATATTGGCCGACGGATGCCGCAGACTACAAACAGAGGTCTGGAAGGCGAGAGAGAGAGAGAGAGAGAGAGGGGGGGGGGGCTCGAAACATATGAAGAATGGAAACGCAACGTTGGGATGATAAGGTGGTCCACCAATAAAGGGCCGATGGACCCCAGAGGTTAATAAGATCAATTAAAGACTGGATTGATCGGAAACACGGAGAAGTGAATTATTATTACCTGACTCAACTCGCGGCTGCTGCAGACTTGTACAGGTTTGCCATAGATAAGTCATTTTCATATGGGAGACGAGCATCAGAAAGCGATATTGGAACTTCAACAACACCAGATAATTAACTAATTGTTGAAAGGATTCTTGGGTTTGCAGCCGGATGACGTTGTGAATACACGACGATCACCCTCGACATCTTCCAGGTGGAATGAATAATCCGTTTTTTTTGTTTGTTTTGGGGGGTTAACAGGCTACATGAGGGTAATCCTGAAGCAGGCAACTCCCCTTTAATAGCATAGGAAGGGACTTGAAAAGGGAGGATTTGGAAGGTAGCCCAGCAAGGGTTGACTAGGGCCCCCAGGCTATAGTGTAAGGATCACTACCCTCGCGGTGTTTCACCTAAAGGTGATGCAGGGAGGGAAAAACACTAGAAAACTTGCATCAAGTAGGCCAGGGGCTAGTGGGTGCTACCCCTGCGCCCTTCTGGTGACGACGGGAGAGACTGGATTGCTGTGTGGTGGGAACAACGCAACAAACCCGCCTCCTCCATGCCTAAATCAGTATTAAGAGGCAGTTGGCCGACTGGTCCAATGGGATCAGCGGACAACAACTCTTACCGTATGTCGAAGGTCTTCGACCCCCGTACATACACCTCTAAAACTATTCAAGGTCGTGTCTCAGCCTGCAGGAGTCTTAAATTAGTTACCTTGGCCATGGAACAAGGGGGGTGGAGGAGGGAAAGAGGAAAACCAGGAAGGAGGAAATCGACCTCCAGCTGGGCTCTCACTCATTTCCCATCAGGATATTCTCCTGACTCTTGACTAATCCGGTCTATATTCTGCCTCTTTATGGAGACTGGCTTGGTGTGAATTCTCTAGCGTCGGCCGCTGGTTGCCGTATGAAGTGTGGAGGCAGAGCTTCCACCAATCAGATTACTCCGTGACGGATTCGTGTCCTGGACGGACGCACGAGGGGTTTGCCAAGCATGACCGAAGTTGTAGCCCGTGCCCCGGTTCATTTCGGGGTTTCTGTCACGTATTTGAAGACCCTCAAATATAACACTGTCCCAATGGCCACGGGTATTGCGGAAGTCTGTTTGGTGTCCCGTGTTGATGGCGTGTTCAGCCGCCGCTGATTTAGATGGTTGACCGAGACGTGCTCCGTGATTCTCTCTTCCGCGGTTCTAGTCGTTTGCCCGATGTACATGGAGTAGACTCCCGATACTCTGAGGCCCAAGTTGTCCTTTATCGGCCGTAGGGAGTCGCGAATCTTGTTTAGTGGCCGAAACACTGGTTCAATCCCGTGTTTGGATAAAAGTCGTCCAATCTGCGAGGAGGCGCGGCCCAGGTCCGTGGAGTCTTGATACTTCTTCAATTTGAAGGCATCATTTATTTGGCGATTGGAATAACCGTTGGAAAGAGAGGTTTTTCCCTTAAATCCGCAACCTCTCTGGTCAGACAGACCTGCCCCCTGTGGATTAGTGACGTCATGACCGGGTGGTGGAAGCTTTTCCCGTGGAGGTGTACGTGGGCTTTCTGTAAAGGAAGTCTCCCATCAGGTCACTGTTAAAATCTTTGACCCGGTTGGAAACTCGAGAGGAATTCATACATGCCATTCACCGGGAAAGACCTCGTACTTTAATAGGTTTCTTGTGAATGGAGAAAGAGTTCAATATGAGGATTAACAGAGACAAAAACGAAGGTGATGGAGTGTAGTGTGGGGAAACAGTAGAATAACAAAGGCTGTTCGATTGGGGAAGGAATATTTTGACGGAAGTTAAGGAATTCTGGAATTTGGGAAGCGTCATAACTAGAGGACGGTAAAAGAGTATAGCAGACATAAAGAGTAGGATAGCACTAGGCAGGGAAGAAGGCTTTCACGAAAAAGAGGGATTTACTTAAGGTTAATATAAGTGTGGATTTCAGGAAATCGTAGCTGAAATGGAGCGTGGCGTTATATGAGGTTATATAAGGTTAGGCGATGATATTGTAGGGTAGTTTCCTGTTTCATAATCACCCTGACGTTGCCTGTTAACCCTCACCCACCCAACCCCAACCCCCATAAAAAAACAGTTTGCCGACCGAATAACGTGCAAAAGCGTCGTTGCCGTTTCTGTTGTCCAGGAGCGCGCAGGGACAAGGATTCAGGATTAATTCCTCTGGAGAAACAAGAGTAACACAGCAATGTATTTATTAACTCATATGTTAACAAGTTATGTGCACCAGGGGCCGTATATGAAGCACCTGAACTTGGGGTAGTTGATAGGACCATCAGGACCCTGAAACAAATCAAACTATTAGTCATCGGAAAATACTTTGCTGTTACAAAGAAAGTGCAAAATAAACGACTGCAGAACTTTGAACGTGATGAAGGAAAAAAAAATTCCCCTGGAGAGGTTGTAGGGTGAAGGGAATGAGGTTGGCGGCTGGGGAGGGAAAAGAAATACAAACCACTGCAATGGATCAAAAATTCTAACCATTTTTAATTAAAAGGGAACGGATGGGGAGGGAAGGAGGGGGAAATGCCTAAAAAGCTGGCTCTTCCCAGAGGCTAACCTTGGAGGAAATATAGGAAAGGTGTAATCAAGCAAGGAGTAAGTCAAGGCTGTTCATGCTGTTTAGCTTATATATATAGAACAGGCGATGAAGAAAGTTAGAACTGAACACGGAACAGGAATCATACTGCAAGGAGAAGAAATGAAAACCTTACGCTTTTTGCCGAGAATATTGTTGTATTAGGGCGAGTCAGAAGGAGACTCGAAACCCATAATAAATGGCGTGAACGTGGTCCTGGGGAGAGGAAGAGTTCAATATGAGGATTAATAGAGAGGAAAACCCAAGGTGAAACAGTGGAATAACAAAGGCTGTTAGATTGGAAAGGAATATTTTGAAGTAAGTTAAGGAATTCCGCGATAAGGGAAAGGTAATAACTAGAGTGGGATGGCACAGGGCGAGGAAGAGGAATTCAGTTACGGGAAATAAAAGTCTGAATTTTTGGAAATGGCTGCTAAAAATTGTTGGTGTAGAGCGTGGTGTTATATGGGTGTGGAATTTTGACGGTAAGAGCTGCAGAAAGGAAAATAATAGAATCTTATGAAGTGTGGTTTATATAGGAGAACGAGATGGATAGTGGATAGAATCATTAAGGAGGAAGGGGAGGAGAGAACAATATAGAGGATTTTTAAGGGATAGATTAATAGGCCATGTTTTAAGACACAATAGTCTTCTAAAGTTAGTATTAGAGGGAAGTGTGTGTATGTCGTAAGAACAGAAGAGGGAGGCCAAGGATGGAATAGGCTAAGCAGTATAGGAAGGCTGCGGGTTGAGCTAGTTATGAGGAAATGAAAAGGCTTGCGCAAGGTAGATTATCATGGTGAGTTCCATCACACCAGTCTTCGGACTGAATACCACAAGAACGCGGTTCTGGAGGAAGACTTTAACATGAGGACGAATAGAGGTAAAACCAAGGTAATGGGAAACATCGGGAATAACATATGCTGTTAGATTAGGATCGAAATATCTTATTGATAGTACAACAGTACTTATTAACTAATTAAGAACCATCGTTACATAAATAAAATCAAAGACTATTAGATGGGGAAGGGATATTTTTGAAGGAAGTTAAGGAATCCTGCTGCTTGGGAAGCGTAACAACTAGAGTAGGATTGACTACGAGTAAAATAAGTGGAGAAAATATTGGGAAAAAGTTGCTTAAAATGTAGGTAAGGAGTGCGATGTTATACAGGTGTGAAACGTGGGCGATAGGAGTTGCAGAAACGGAAAGGAATAGAAAGTATAGGAGAATGAGATGAGGTGGATAGAATCACTAACTAGGAAGTTCTAAACAGAAAGGAGGAGGAGAGATCAATATGGAGGATTTTGAAGGGATAGATTAATAGGACGTTGTTTTAAGACACGAGGATCTTGTAAAGCTAGCATTAGAGGGAAGTGTGTGTGTGTGGGAGGCCAAGGATGCAACATGCAAAGTAAAGAACACTTACAATGTCGCCAAGTCTCGAGTGAGGATCAGGCTTCGTCTGCGAGGTTGGCAGCATGTAGAACACTGGCTGCATGGCGGAGACAACCGCCGACACGAGGAGCAGCGCCACCGTCGCACACTTGAGGTCCATGGCTGCTGAGGATTTCCTCACGCCGCGGTACTTAAGAAACCTCCGGGGCCCTGGGCAAACCGCTGGAGGACGAAAATCAATGGGGAAAAGACCCAGGCCATAATGTTCACTAGAACTAGTAAACCCCCCATTGTAGACATTGTTGCCTGGGGAACAAAAGTCCAATGGACTAAGTCTGTAAAGTACTTAGGACTAAGACTGGACAAGCGACTGACCTTTGGGGAGCATATCAAAGAAACCACAGCGAAATGCTACTCAGCAATAAGAAGCTTGACCCCGATGTTTAAAAGCCGTGGTCTTAGCCTAAAAACTAAGCTCATGCTTTACAAGACAATTGTGCGTCCTGTACTCTTGTACGGTGCGAGGTCTGGGGTGTAGCAGCAGATAAGCATGTCAAGAAGGCCCAGGCAATTCAAAATTGGTGCGTCAGATTAATCACGGACGCACCAAGATTCACTAGGTTAATAGATGTACATAGTAGTTTAGGTTTAGATATGGTTAGAAATTTAATAGGGCATAGGGCGGACACGTTCTATGAAAGAGCAAACGTGTCCCTCTATGATGACATTAGGTTAATTTCAAATAGGAATAGTTTATTAAGAGATAGGGCCTGTAGACATAGCGTAGAATAGGTAAATTAGGATAGGTAATTAGTTTAATTTAGTCAACAGTAATACTTAATTTAGGGCATGCCTGGGCCCAATTAGACAAGTAGGCAAATGATTAATTAGTTTATCTTCAACCAGAGGCAAGGGCTCCTGCCCGGAACTCGAACGTATTTGCGTCCTCGTGACCATCACAGGTCTAAGTGTTGTTATAAAACGCGGGACATAAACTCTGCATTTACTGAGGACGCAGTTAAAAAAATTTAAAGGAACATACGTGATACTTTTCTCCGGGCGATAAACAGAAGTCATTTTCTCTGTCTGTAAAGTTTTATTTCTGAAAGCCTTGCGCGTTATATTTATTTTAAAAGGCAATTTCGTATTTTAATGTACTGATTGTTGCTCGCAGTCGGCAGTGTGACGAGGGGCAAGCACGGTTCCTGGGGCGGCTCATCCTGGTGACAACCCAACGTGTTCCATGTCCCGGTCGCGAATTGATTTTCCGCTCATCCTAACGTCCAAATCGCAAGTGAACCTTCATTCCCGCTGACGTCACGGCTGTGAATGTCCTTGAGTCTCCGTTGCCCTGGACTCCTTCGAGTGTTTCGACTCCAATGGCAGTGACGTACCACTGTAACTCAACCGCCATATACAATCAATAGAATTGAGAAGTCTCTTTAGGGTCGGCAGACAGTTGCCCTACGAACAGTGTGTCATGAAATCGGTGTGTAACTCTTTGGCGTCAGGCATCAATAATCTCAGGGAACCGTGAATTAGGATACCACCTTAGTCAACTTCAGCCTTACCTGCATTGTGTCTACTTCTTGGACCTGTCTTATTTCGTTGCGACTAATGAAATCCCTACACAACACGACTCAGTGCGTCAGCATTGGAGATTTCTGTTCCCGCTGGACCTTCAAGTTAAATTCTGATAACAAAATTTGCCGTGTATCCACGATCGGTAAATACAATAAATGAACGTAAGTACAAATAATGTCACTGTTTCAGTGCAAATACTACGCTTAGCAACAACCCTTTGAATTCCACTCGGCTTTAAATAATTGATGGTAAGCGTACGACACAGTGTCCCCCTTCCTGAAACTTTTATGCGGAATATACACATAGACATACATACATTTAATGGAAATTAATTTTTCATGCTCTTTTCATATTATCATATTTTCTTTTTCCTGCTTATTGCTATATTTTCTTCACTTTTTATATCACTTATTCGGCCCTAATTATTATTGTGTGAAAATGTAAGGAAAGTAATCCTACGTTTTCCGACATTGCTAGAACGTTTTTCAAGAATAGGTACACGATTGCAACTGAAATATTTTATTGTAACAGTTGAGCTTTTTTTGATAAGGCCAGAGGAGGATCAAGGGCGGTGCGACCGCATCGGGAGTCACATGACAGGGGCGCCAAAATCATCATTTAACGCGACCACCGGCATTTGAAGGAGTCCAACAAAAAACTCAGACAATGCACGCACACCGATTATTGGTGCCCCCCGTGGTCGCGTTGTCGCCGCAGGAGAAAGGTCCACGCCGCTTGCTACCTCTTGGATAGGGGGTTGAATTTATTATCGTGGTTCTCCGTGGAAAATGGAAAACATACATTCATTTTAAACAATTTATTATAACACCAAAATGTAAATTTGGTCTTGAATACACATAATGCACTCAAGAAACAAATTAATAATAGTTCGCAGGGTCTGCTTTCAAAGTAGTTTTTTTTAAATAATATTAGTTGTCCTTTTATCTATTTTTAAAGTGGATTACGGTCTGTAGCATAACTGTTTAAATAAAAGTTGTCAAAAAAATTAACAACTTATAATTACTTATTTGTGAACTTTTTCATTTCAGACCTATAGAATTTAGATAGATGATAAATTACATTCCCTTTCCTCTACATAGAGCATAATTGCGGGTAAGCAATCCATATAAAGAATACTATAATTTTGTATTTTAAGAAGTGCCACTTTGAGACCAAGAATTACATAAAACTTTTCCTAGACCTACCACCATATAAAGTTTATTATCATGAAAATGAAATTGCCATAGTGTTTATATTAATTTTAAAAAAAGTCTCATCTGTCATTCTATAAAATATAAAAATATGAAACGTCTAACTATAAACACTATAATACCTAAACACAAAGTGAACCTACCAAATTCTAGAATAATTATAGAAGCGTTGATCTTTCCATTCCAATGACTCTGTTGTACTTAAATATTATTACATAATTATAATTACTTAAACAAGGTTTCAGGCCCAGTACACCATTCAATTGCTTTTTTCTACCCATTTGAAGTTGTATAGTTGTTAACAAGAGCTTGTATGTTTTTGACATCTCATTTCGACCATTTTCAAAGCTTATCAGAGAGAAATGAATTAAACAGAACAGATTTATGACAACTGTAGGCATACACATTAAAGAAGTGAGCAATTGTAAGCATAAATAAATTTATTTTCTGCAGAAAACTTGAAAATAAAACACTATTAATATTAATTCATCACACATAATTCTGTGTTCAGAAAAAAATATGTAGCAAATTTAAAAAAAAACACAACTTTTCTTGACTATGTATGAATAAACCAATCTAATTCAAACTAAAAAAATAACTAGTGTTTTATAATTGTATACAACATTTGGATTGAATTCATAATTCAAAAAATTGGTATATGAGTAGATACTTCAACTGGGTCAGCAGCTACACAAGCTACAATTGATATCAAAGGTTGCTTTCTTTCAGGAGATGCTCGCAGAACAGCTATACGGATAGCACACCTCTCCATCAATAAACGCCATTTTAGGTCAGTCTTAGCATCAACTGGCATGACCATAAATTCTTCTGCCTGCAAGAAATCATATCTTCAATTTCTGATCTACTTGATACAACAAAATGAAGTATTTGAGCTTTGCATGCATGGCTACTACTGAAGAACAGTTCATGCTGATTAAATTTAAATTGGTAATTTATTAGATAGGAAATAGTTTACAAAATTAAAATATAAAACACTTACATAGGAATTGTTCTAATGGCCTAGGATAAGATGTCTGTGTTCCTCTATCAAATGTGGATTAGCAGGTACTCACATTCATCCTCTTGCCTGCAGGGTTGCAAAATGACCCTGCCGGGTGTGGCCAACATCCCTGATATATAGATAAAAAAAACATTCTTCCCACAATACTCCCCATGTAATCAAGGTGCCATTCTGACCTTCCCAAATTTCATGAGGCGGTCATTGAGTCACCTCAATGTTCAAAGTTGTTCCACTAGGAGTTGGGCCTGGTGGCTGCAATCATCAAACTTTGAATCTTTCAGATGGATACTGGTTCTCTGTTCTTCAGTATTTGATGAGGAAACTGTCAGGCCTAACATTGTCCATGCTATTAGAAGCATGTAGACCTAGCTTGGGAGCTCATTCTGATCTGCTGGAATGGGCTGGCTAGTTTCAAGGGCCATTTATAGCAAGTGCTCTCCTCCCTGCAGGGTGACCTTGAGCATGTAGCAATGCATGTGGCCATCCAATCCCATCACTTGAGGACATTGGTAGCTTCAGGTGCATAGGGTCTGTCTATCCTCCAGGGGCCCTTAAGTCCACCTGGTGGTGGTTTGTCCACATGAATTGGACTAGAGGCTCATAGGTTTTATGGGGAAACTTTTTTCTGACCTTTCCAACGGAGCAGGACCCCTACCTGCAGGATTTTGATATGTACATGTTGCATCTACTCAGAGAGCTTTATAAATATGCTAGCTAATTCAATAAATCAAAATAGATGTTCACTTTTGAAGACCCCAAATGTCACATTACTCTTCGCTTAAGCTTGGTTGCCAACACTAAGAACAGATACTCTAGTCAAGACTGCAAAGCAATCTACTGAACTGAGAAACCAGGTTCCAGCTGAGCAGAGCTTGGGATCTAGCCCTTAAGCTGCTACACTGACAAAGCTGGAAACTGGTGGCAAGACATAACTTCCATACCTTAAGGTGGAGGTGAAAAGCATTGGAAATTTTAAAACATGCAAAAATGGATTATACCATATTTACATGAAATGAATGTTTTTGGGGTCTCTTGTTCCTCCCAATAATGATTGTGAATAATTTCAATCTGAATTGCCATTGGGAAGGGTGGAGGTACGTTACATAAAAATAAAGAGAAAACACAAGAAATTGGCACCTATTCCGGGTCTATAGAAATCGGTGAACTTAATTCTGGCATTCAACATGTAACTTGAGTTGTACTTAAGTTGCAGAGTGGAAGTGGAGCAATTTCTACCTAATATTGTACACATAAGATTCAGGACAAGCAGAGGTTGTGTAAAACAATCCATACAATCTATAATAATGTTCACTACCTATAGGTATGGGGACATTTTTTTACTCTCTTAAAACACTGTGTTTTTGACTAAGAAATCACACCATTAGGGTTCATGGAATATTGTTGACCATTACATTACTGGAAATATTTTTGACTCTCTTACGGTACCAGAAGTACTTTTACTCTCGTAATGTACTAGGAGCATATTTGGCTCTCTTATGTTATTGGGAGTATTTTTAACTAACTCTCTTAATGTATTTTTTAATGTTACTGTGTTTATGTAAGGTTTTTGACTTGGTTAAGGAAGAAGTTATAATGAAATTAACATTTTGTCCACTTAGATAGGGAAAGGGTCTTGAAAAGGTAATAGTTCAATAATGTGACACTCTCGAAGATGGTATAATCCTATGTTAATCAAGAGATTATTGTTGAATTAAATACTGTACAGGGTTAATATAAAAAAGTACAATGGTAATCCGGCCAATACATTAATAAAAGAGTGTTCTACTTGACATATATCTTTCTCAGAGGAATAAGTGAAAATTATAGTTCTCTGTTCCAAGAATTCAAATAAATCTGTTAACAGAAATCAGTTAAAATTAATAACACCATTTAAGCAACAGTATATATTCTGAGAAATCCTGGAGTTACTTCTCAAAAATATATATTAAATTGTCTTCCTGTTTTTAAATAACGCTTCATACTGAAGACACACACACACACACTCATATATATGGGATAAGTGACGAAGTCACGCATTTGATAATTAGATAGAAAGAAAGATAGAAATATTTGGGAGAAAGGCAGGAAATTCGCTCTTTGAATCATATGTACAGCATGGAATCATGCACAAGGAAATACGTATGTTAAGCGTAGAAGGGAAAAGAAGAAGGAAGAAAGACTGAATATATATAATTAATAAGGAAAGGAAAGAGAGATAGAAAGTAGGTGACTTACCTGAGGTTCATAGATGGTAGATCATTAAGTAGCAGAACTGTTATTATTAAAACCAACAACATACTTACCGAACATTTCAATACTTGTTCAGCAACTGAACCAATTAATCGACAATTCTCTAGTGACCCAGTGTGATCTGTCAGTCTAACACGCAAGTCAAACACAACTTGAGGTGTTCCTGTTTCTGAACCTGAACCAATAGGGCATTCCAGGTTGATGCAAAAGTTTTCAATTGGTAAGTAGCACCTAGAACTTTTTTGATTGATTAACAAAAGCATTTTAAAAATATGTTATTTGTATTAATTTTATAAGATTAATTACCATTTGGTGATAGTAAGTTTTGAGTAGCCATCCAAATCTAAATGTGTAATTACACAGTACAAAAGTGCAGTAAATTGAACATTATCTCCAAATTTTTCTGAAGGATTCAAAGCAGTTTTTTCAAGAACTTGTTGAGTAGTCATTACTTGGCGAATGCTATTAGCTGAACAAAAATGTTCACAAATTAAATAGTAATCTTTTAACTTGTTCACTGAGAATTTGAATAAATATTTCGTTTTAGTAACTTTTATCAAATTTAATATTTAAAGCATGAAAATAAAGGGATGTATTGCAGCCCAGGAATAGTTCTTTTTAAAAATATTATTATTATTGTAAGTTTTGAACATTATATTTTCGAAACACAGCATTCAAATATCTATAATACTGCCATTAGTAACTCTTATTTTCCTATATTAAGCCTTGTATTCCAACATCAAGTATGGAGAAAAAAAATTATTAATATGCATTTATAATTGTGAATGAAGTAAGTTTAACACACTTTGTAGCACATTATTGAATAAAATAACATTCCCTCAAATGAATTGAATTTCTATTCTACCAAATGCATGCTCCATTGTTTGTTAGTGAACCCTTAGGGTTTCCTAACACTACTGGCTTTATTGTGTGTTAAGAGGGTACAAAAGTAGCTGCTATTAGATATTGAAGTGTCTTTCATACAATATGCAATGCCATAAAAATTATTTTTGTAATGTCAATTGTATCAGACAAGTCTTATTCCATAGGCCCTATCACCTTCAAGAATGTGGAATTAGTTAATAAATAAACTTATAATAGTACCCTACATTTATACATTATCAATTAAATAACATTTTTCATTAACCATATGTTTTCAGCATTAACATTGAGTATAAATCTAATTTTGTCCATTTGTTATTCAAATATACATTCTGGCAGCTGAAACCCTCTGTCAGTGCTCTATGATCCTCAAAGTTACATCACTGGTGCCAACATGAGAGGAGAAAATGTCATTCTAATGGTGCTGTCATCGAAGGCTCCTTTCACATATGTATTTTTTTTCTGATCCGGGGAAAAGACGAACGGGGAAATTCTTTTAGACAGTGTCTCTAGCGAAGGGAAAAAAACGGACGGGGACGACTGTCGCCCGGAACTGACGTTGCTTTCGTCTGAGGTAACAACAGTTCCTCTGACAACAATAATGTCGTGTCATTGTCTTGAGTTAGCTATGGTGGGTCGAAGCATATTTTTAATCCTTCCGCATTAACAAAATAACGGAAGCTATTGATGGAGTAGTTTTGATTACTCTTGTAGAAGCCAGACCTGTGACGTGGGTCAAATACAATGATAGGAATGCTAATCAGGATACCGGGCATGAAATTTGCGAAAAACTACTGCCACGATTTGATGTTGTTGATGAAAAGGATAAAAATGCGTTTGAGAAGACAATTAATACTAACACTATCATTTATGCATGCATACTGAAATTATTTTCTTGAAAGATAGAATCAATGAACAGAAAATACTTTTTAATACTTTCTTTCACTTAATTGATGATGAAGAAAATTTTCTCCAGTATATTCGTATGACGTCATTTCAGTTTAATGAATTATTTCTAAAAAAATGAAAATGACATTATTTCAAAGGAATGCCTAATTTATTTGTTATCTTTTGAGTTATGAAGTTTATTTGTGAGCCACTATCTAACAGTGCTTGAATACGATGTTTGACGCCATTCATATCAGTCATGGTCACCATGGCAGTGGATGGCAATATAATCGTCCCATCTTATTTCCGCAAAATTGGTCACCATTTTAAAAACGTCGCGTCAATTTATTTAAAACGCGAACTTTTAAAATCCTTGATAAACGCCACAGACATGCGCGGGAAACAAAGTATAAATTATGGTTCACGGTATAAAACAAACTTATAAAATAATTAAATACGCCAATTCTTCAATAGAATAAATATAAATTGTGTGCAAGACGTTAATTCTTTGAAATTCCCCCGTAATATATATTTTGTCGGGCTTTGCAATTATGAGGACACAAAATTCAAAACGTGCATATAACCCAAGATTCTTAACAATTATGTAACGTACTCACATTTTCGTTTTTTTAGAGATTCGAGAATCCTGTAGAATCACAGAAGCATTTATGATCCTCTTCCTCATCTAAAATAATGGCATTCATTTTCTATTAGGCATATTTGATTAAATTTCCAACATTGTATGCTCAAAATCCACACACTTCATCTGCAAAATGAGGATACAGCGGCCGGACCCGAACGGCCACTAAACGGGTATGGTACGGTTATCATACGCGTTGTATTCGGGTAGAACGGTATTGATCGGTTGTAGTGGGCAAAGTAGCGACCGGAGCGGTCGTTTCCGTCCCTCGTACGTTCTACTGAGACTGGGTTTCCGCCGCCTGTCTTTTCCCCAGACCAGGCAATCCGAAAAAAAAAAAACGGATAATGTGAAAGGAGCCTAAGAACTTTCACTTAAAACATTACTTTCATTTTCTGAGATAGTATTTGTTAGTGTAACAATTAAAAGGCTTATTAAATTTGTAATTTAGTACCTGGCCGCAAGTATTAAGGATTAACTTCCCAAAAATTACCATGAATTTTCTTTAAATTTCACATTTAGGGACACATCCTTCAAATGTTATCATCACACATACACACACACACACACACACACACACACACACACACATATATATATATATATATATATATATATATATATACATGATCCTGATATGAAATGGTGTCACGTTACATGTTTTACAAGCTACTAACAAAAACTAGTACAGATTGTACTCCTAATACATGTTCAAAAACTAACTTATGATTAAACAGGCTAATTATAAGTAAGCTGAGGCTTTCTCAGTGCAGTTGATGCAGAAACAGTCTCAACACTCAACTTGAAGATGACGACAGAGCAGGTCGTCGAAACGTCGCGTTTTCATCGCACCTGCGCCCGAGTGGAAACCCAAGAACTATTTCTGCAGGCTAATTATACTTTTTTCCAACATTAATAGTAAATAATATTTAGATCTGATTATCTATTAATTCACAATCTCTTATACAATTGTTTATTGGTAAAATTAGTAGAAATAGATTGAATACAAACGGTCAGGAATACTGTTGACAAGATGCTCCAGAATATCATTAGGCCGAATTGGAACAGTGTGAGCTAATTCCCGTAGAGCAAATGTCTCTGGCGTGTGAGGATTTTCTGTTACAATAGTGCATAAACAATCTGATGCAATCATACTATTCTTGAAAGCACTCCATTCTACGCGCATATCTGCCAAAAATAGAACTATAAAAGAAAGAAATTAATGTCAATTTTCTATTTATAATACAAAGAAGAGAGTAGAAATTTTAAAAGAAAAATGTGAGGGTAAAAAGAGAATGTGCAGTTAGCAATCAAATGCAGGAAGCTTATTGACTTCCTAAAGGAAGGGAATAACATCCCTTAGAAAAGTGAATCCTTTAAATTCATTAAATAAACATAAAATTTGAACATAAGTCACATATTTTCTCTCTCTTTCTAAACTTAAGTAATTATTATTAATAAGCCTGAGTGTAGAACGAAATTTAAATTGACATATATTTTCAAAGAATACCCTATAAGTATCTTGGTATTTGCCAGCTTTACACTTCAGGAAAGCCACGTCCTTTCTATGTCTTTCCTGTCCTTACTAATTGTTATAATTATTTAGATAGTGTAATTCCTTACTTGTGCACACACACAAACATATATATAATAAAGACAGGAAAGAGACAGAAAACTGGTGCATTACCTGAACTATACAGACACCATGTAGGATTTCAAATTCTTGAATTTTTGGATGCACAACACCCTTTATCATCCGAAAATTCGGAGCCCCACCCCTTTCATCAGATGATTTACGTCCTTTATGAGTCAAATAATGTTCATAAGCTACGACGTTTAGTTGAGCACAGCAATTTCGGCGACACTGGGTACGTTCAGGGATCTCTCTGTCAAGTTACATCTCGACTCGAGCGTGAAGCAAAGAAAGCTACCTTTTGCCTTGTACCCACAGAGTATAAGGAAAATGAGAATCACGTGCGTTTTAATACCCGTCACTCTCACTGAGTAGACGACTCCGGTTGTGCCAATCATAAAGAAGGGCGAAGGGATTATTAGACTTGGCGGCGACTACAAATGTACGCTGAATAAGGATCTACGTCAAGACCAGTGTCCTATTCCGACAATAAGTCATCTATAGAATTGTCTGGTGGCAAACACTTTGCAAAGTTGGATCTTTCCCATGCCTATTTGCAACTGATATACAACTTGGATTCATTAAACGAGCGATATGGAGGACTTGTACCAAGAGAAGGGATACTTAATAGGCCACGTTTTGAGACATGAAGGTCTTGTAAAATTAGCATTAGAGGGAAGTGTGTAGAGTAAGAACAGAAGAGGGGGGCCAAGGTTGGAATAAGCTTAGGGAGGATATGGTAGTTATGCGTAAATGAAAAGGCTTACGCAAGATAGATCAGAATGAAGGGTTGCATTAGACAGTACGGACTGAATACTACAACAAATGTTTATTTGCAGTGTCTTTATTCATAGTAGTTAAAACTGAATTTCACAACAAACACATCATTTTCTCTTTCTCAGAGGTAAAGAAAAATTTAACTCCTAGTCTACATTAAAAGTTGTGTCCATTAAATTTCCTTCTCTTTCAATTTGACATGATGGAAGAAAATCGAATATGTAATAATACCATGTACTAGAAATAGACAAAACAAGTAAAAGAGCCGTTCCATGTCAAATCACTAAGACTCCCGACTGAAACTGTGCAAAATATTAGAGCTCATTGTACACTGGTTCATAAGTTACAAACCCATCTTCAATGGGTTGTCATGTCATTAACGCGCACGAACCGCTGTAAAGGCCAACTTTCATCACCTGTTATAATGGCCAGATAAGTGTCAAACATGGATTATCGATACAACTTTTAGCATAGAATGTGCAAAATGGTAATACAGCTCGCCATTCTGATATTTCGTGTTAAATCACATCTATTGGACAGATAACAATGAAATTTAGCTTATAGGCACACCTTTTCACACAATATTTAATAGTTAAATAAAATAAGTAGACCAGTGGTCATTATGATATTATCACTCCCAAAGTCAACACAAAATTTTGCTGCGGCAAATTCGGACCTCAGTTTGGGGCCAATTACTCGGCAGAAAATGATCTATACGCAACAATAATTTGTAAATGTACACATTAGTCACCATATTAAGCATTACTGAAATAGAAACTTCATTGTCCTAATATTACCAGAGATATTCCTAACGAAATTTGTCCACAAAAATTTAACGTCGAAAAATATTCACATATCATGATTATCTATACCAATGCATGTTGCTCATAATTTAGTTTTAAATGGTTTCATTATAAGGAGCAGCTTCTTATATACAAGAAAAAAGTTTATTTGAGGTGGGAAGTATTACGACAACTACAGGAATGAATGTTTGTACTTCGCTGCGGTAAGCGGGTGCTCTGCAAAATGGGTCAACTTTGATCTAGTGTCATCACTTTTAGTAGCCAGATAATAATGAAATTTAGCTTATCGTCACACCTTCTACCACAAAATGTAGTGGTATGATCAAAAAAGTAGTACAGTTTGTCAATAGCCAATAGATGGGCAAGTCATTGGTGCCTATTGCACCCTACACCCTTGATTTGACCTTGCCTGACTGATCTTTTTAGACCTACATTGTTACAGATTTAATTAATTGGATGTGGTTAAAAAAGCTTTAAAATAATGGGTCAAGAATCAAAACCCTGTTTTTGTCCAAATAGGTTTTCACACCTGGGCTCAAAAATGAAACAAAGTGACAATGAAACATGGCAACTATGTGTTAGGCATAATTCCATCGTTATGTTCATTATTAAATTTTATGACACAGGAGACATTACATTTTGATCCACCCCTGTAACAAGATTCATAATACTAGGAAGTGAAATGTTATATTTATTTAAGTGTATATCAGTTTTAAAGACTAATAATAAATTTATTTGAAATCCTTTATCTAGAAAGACTATTTTTTAATATCACAACCTGTATTAAGTGGCTGCCAATTTTCAGCTCTTACAGCATATGCATTGTTCCATAACTGCACTGGCAATGAAGAACATGAATGGTCCATAACCAGAAGTTCTCTACAAATGATTTCTCTCCCATCCTTAGTTTTCACAGTTTTCAATTCATTTATCTAAAACATGAATGGAGTTAAATGATTATAAATTATACATCAAAATATAATGATACAAAAAATAAAAATCTGCTTAATTAATGTATTTTGCATGTTACTATTACTTGCTAAATGTAGCAACTTGCATTACAATATACACAGAATACAATTCTAGAACTTCAAAGTAATGTTATCTGCAGACCTAGGTTTTTCACATTTAAAAGCACACCTTTAGCAAGAGTTTCAATAGTATTCAGGGAAAGACGACTGACCATCACTTCGATTGCTTTTCCTTATCTCATAACAAATCGGGTGGTTTCCTCCAAAAATTCAAAAGAAATCCAAGACCCTTAATGGTGTCTGCCAACTTTACACTTCAGATAAGCCACCAGCTTTCTTCCTCTCCTACTTAATTGTATTTACAATATATTACAAGTAAAATAATGTAACTTAGTCAAATTAATTAACTCATTATTTAACACAATTATTATAATTTTGTTATGTATTATAATATAATTAACTGTATAATTAATATTACTTTTATTTCTTACATCACGCACTACTACTAGAAGGTTGACTAATTCATCACGAGTTATTGTATTATTAGCATGTACATCTGCCAAGCTGAAGAAATCTGTTGGGGGTTTTGTTGTAAGATGAAGTAAAGGACCAAATTCATAAATATCGTCCCCTTCATAAAGCCTTATCACACTTTGGCCCTCTGTCATAGATAGTTGACATTGGCTGAAAAAATTGAAAGCAAGTTTTAATATTTGCTTTACTAAATTAGATTAGATATTTAATTGATCAACAATTATATACTTACATGGAATACATTATTACAGATATTACACTTTTTGTTCATATAACACTCTAAATATACATTATAATGATTACCCATACTCTGTGTTTATATTTACAATGAATAAAATTGTATCCGTTTTAGTTACACTGTTTAATATATTCTGTAATTCATCATAAAATTTCTCCTCATATGATAATAAATATGGTCAAATATTATGTGAATTCTCAAGTGAAATTAATTTTGTAATCATAAGTACATAATTACAGCACAAAACAATACATAAAGATCATACACTTGTAAACAATAGCAAGAAGAACTTATTTGAAGACAAGTTCAATGAGAGGTCCAAACTGTATTGTGGGACAGGGGTTAAAGTACCGATTTAGAAACATGCTCAATATTTTTAATATTCCTATTTGAATTCATTCTTTTGCCTTATATATTTTGAAAGACTAATATATGGTGTAAATAAATAATCAACTTAAATCAGATGCAGAAATAGTTCTCGGGTTTTCATCGCACCTGCACCCGAGTGGAAACCCGAGAATTATTTCTGCATCAACTACACCGGGAAACCCTCAGCTAACTTATAACTTAAATTAGTCTTTTGATGCTTTAGGAAGGATTTTAGCGGACTCAAAAGGCACTGTTTTTGCATGGGCTCTTATGGGCCTACGAGCGAGTTACACCTACAGAGGGGATGGCCGATACGCTCCTAGCGCTTCTATTGCCCCTCTATCTATTTAAGATACTATTTGGTGGTTTGAAGGTAGTAACTGCATTGACAGCTACGGCCAAAATGGGAAAATACCGGTCACATATCTACAGACCGCCGACCTGTATGAATCTGTATGTTCGTTTCACCCAGTTTTCTCCCTCTTTTATTCGTTATCATTTCAGCTATCGGGGGCTCGTTCTCCTCTGGTCCGCCTCTGGTTGCTCATGGCTACTATTTCGATGCTTCATTGGTAGTTTACATTTGTCTGTGATTTTCCAATTGCATCGGTGTTTCCAGTATCTTTCGCTTGTAATCTACTATTTCTTCAGTCTCTCGCTGACGCTCTTGCCGTGTAGAAGTTGTAACGCCTCCCTTCTTGTTTTCTTCAAAAATGACAGATCTCGACTCAAATAACTTCTGCTTCTCTGGATTGTACATTCAGTATGCAAGTCTTGACTTGGAATATCCCACAAAAATTCCTCTCTCCGCTCTTGGGTCGAATTTCCCTCTGCATGTAGTCGTCGTTGTGTAATATCCAACGCAACCAAAAACTCTCAGATGTCCGAGATTTGGTTTTCTTCCAGTCCACTTCTCAATTGGCGTCAGGTCTCCGTTGTGCTTATTTGGCGAACAGTTCAGCAGGTATGCGGCTGTTGATACCGATTCACCCCAAAACTTCTGTGTTAACTTCGAATCTTGTAATAGTGCTCTTGTCTTCTGTAATATTGTCCGATTCATCCGTTCGGCTATGCCATTACTCGCTGGGTTTCCGGGTACAGTCAATTCGTGTTTTATGCCTTTGTCTCGCTTTTTCATCTGTCCATTTGTAAATTCAGTTCCATTGTCGCTGCGTACTCGATTGACTCTGTTCCTGTTTCATTTTCTTTGCGTTCCACGAAGACCTTAAAATTGTTGTAAGTTTCATCCTTTGTTTTTAAGAAATATACGAAAACTCTTCGACTGTATCCGTCGACTATTGTGAAAATGTGTTTTGCACCTCCCATTGATGCTACCGGCATGGGCCCGCAAAGGTCCATGTGTATCAAGTCTAACACGTACTTTGCACTCTCTGTCTTATGTGGCGCTTGTGTTGCCTTGCTGATAATGCAATCCGTGCATTTATCTAATTTTACATCCTTGTACTCGATTTCGTTGACCATTTTGTCTTTCGTCATCTTGTTTAAGTATTTCTCTCCCATATGACTCATCCGTCTGTGCCACGTCTGCTTCTCTACCACCGTCATGTTGGAATCATCGTTATGTAAAACATCCCTGTCAAGGTATTTGTTCGGCTTACTTCTGATGACGTACATCTTCTCCACGTCTTTCTTGTTCACTATTGATGCACCGTTTTGGTCGAATATGACCGAGTTCCCATTTTTCACTAGGCTTCGCACTGATAACAAGTTCATTCTTAATCTCGGTACGTATAGTACATCTCTAATTGTAGTGTTGTACACTTTTTGTTCCACTCGGGTTATGACTTCTACATCACCTATGGCTGTTGCGTCGATTTCTCTCGCCTCTTCTGCCAATACCACTGTTTCATTGTAAGGCCTTGTATTCGTCATAATTTGATAATGCGGTGACATGTGAATGCTACATCCGGAATCGATTCCCCAAATGTATTCGCTATCTGGGTCCTCTGATACTGCATTAGCCACGTCCGTTAATTTAATTGTTACGTGGAAGTTTTGATTGTCACCCGTCTCTGTTACTACGCTCGCTGGGTGTTGATTCCTCTCTCGATTGCTGCTTGCTCCACCTCCATGACCTTGACCTCTTCCTCTCCAAGATTGTCCTCTAGCGGTTGAATTTTTTTCACTTAGTCTTGTATTTCCTCCTTTCTTCCTATGCCAGCAATCTCTTCCAAGATGACCGACTTTGTTGCAATTGTAACTAGTTCTAGTTTCTTTTATTCTATGATTTCTTGCCTGGTAAACCGCATCGCTCTTGTTTTGTGTAGTTTTGTTTCCCATTCTTGCCTCCTCTTCTTTCAAGATTTGTTTGATGTCGTCCATTGTTGCCGACCTCTGTATTCGGAGCGTCGCAGTTATTGTTTCAAATTTTTCATTTATACCTCGCACTACGTGGAATACGAGTACTCGTTCGCTAATTGATTGTCCATAAGTAGTACATTTCGCTTCCATTGTTCGGGCTCTTGTAATGTAATTTTAAACTGTCTCTTTCTCTCCCATCTTAATTTGTCTCAGTTCCATCATAGCGTCTATTAATTTGTCATGCGCGTTACCTTCGAAATTTTCTTTCAGCTTCATCCACAATTTTCTAGCACTAGTCCATCCAATAAACGGTCCAGCTTGTTCGGGCGATAATGTTGTCACAATTTCCGAAAACGCCTCATCATTTTTGTATTCCCATTCTTCTTTTTCTGCTTGGTCTTTATTTCTCCATACTGGCTCAGGTTTCTCGATAATTGTTTTGTTAAGTTTCTTTTTTCTCAAAATGGCATCCATTTTTAATGACCACGTTAGGTAATTGTCCCCGCGCAAAATATTGACTATTTGTGTTGACAGCTCCATTTTATTATCACTCGCGTTTTTGTAAAATTTCACTTCTCTTGTTTGTAATTGTCCGTATTGTCGAACCAGTCTCTTCTACCAATTGTTGGGGATACGAAGGTAACTTAATTTTAATCACATGGCTACACACAACTGCACACTCAAAGTTCACCCGATGACTGACTGTTTGTAGATTTCCCACTGGATGGTGCTGTCCACTCTACATTTTCAACAGTTATCAACATATATTAAATTATAGTTTTAAAATTGACAAGAAAGACACTCTTAATTCTCTGGATATTTTTCTGATATAAGCTAATTACTAAGTTGTGTTATAAATCCACGAATTCAGATGATGAACTAAAATTCTCATCACACACCACAACAAAAATCCTTTTGTTGAAAGATGATCAAAATTACATTGCTGATGCACTGTTGTTTCGTGCACCCAGGTTCGAGTCCTGGCCACATCGAATTTTTTCAGTCTTTCTTCCTTCTTCCATTCCCTTCTACGCTTGACATATGTATTTCCTTGTGCATGATTCCATGCCGTACATATGATTTAAAGAGCGAATTTCCTGCCTTTCTCCCATATTTCTATCTTTCTTTCTATCCAATTATCAAATGCGTGACTTCGTCACTTATCCCATATATATATATATATATATATATATATATATATATATATATATATATGAGTAATTATATAATTATATATAATTACTCTTATTGATTAATAAATTACAACAATTAAAATATTGTTGAAAGCAGTAGTTCTGAAAAAATGTGTTCTGTTACCTGTGAATTTATATATTATTTTATGCGGCCAAATAATTACCTAAAAATAAAGATTGATTATATCTTACTGGAACAATGGTTATAAGTAATTATATGTCCAGCCTTAAAGAAAGAAGACAGGCAGAGTTCTTGTAATTACAATCTAGTAACATTATATGACTCGTACGCCGGAACAGTAAACAGCCGCTAAGAGGTTAGGTTAGGCTGGACAAGATGTGATATAAGAC
This sequence comes from Eucriotettix oculatus, assembly GCA_034510155.1. Lineage (NCBI taxonomy): Eukaryota > Metazoa > Arthropoda > Insecta > Orthoptera > Tetrigidae > Eucriotettix > Eucriotettix oculatus. The sequence continues at coordinate 175,363,339 of CM067376.1, forward strand.
CTTGTGCGTTTGACAATGTATTATGGCGCTATCATGGTGGAATGATTTTTTCAACATAATTCGTGGGGCGAAATAGTGGTGAACTTAAATTGCAAATTAATGAGTATGTTAGGCAAATTGGATAAGTTATGAGTTGTACGATCACATTACTGATGTGTAAATGCTTTAACTTGGTTTTTTACAGATAGTACATCTTAATCTATTAAATATAGAGCATCAAATTTATCAAAGTCTACTATAATATATTAGTGACAATAGCAGAAAAGAAATTAAGTGACAACCAATAGCATTTAGACCTAATATACTGACAATTGATAATATAATGCATAAGATTACTGAAAGGACTAAGAGCACTACTACAGAATCTTTTAAAGAACTCAAGAAACACAACTCATTTAGCATTAGTTGTTAATGAGCAAAAAACAAAGTATTTGAGAAGCAAAAACCAAATTTACAATGTCACGGGTTTCATAATAAATGGCAGGGAATTTAAGCATGCCAATTCTTTGAAATATTTAGGATTAATTGTTAATGGTAATAACACTTGATCATAAAGCATATTTTGCCAATAAAAACATGTTTAAAATTAAATTAATATTAATAACAGACAAATTGAAACTTTATTGGGCTATTATAAGGCTTGTTGTATGTGAATAAAACTTTAATTTTAAAATAAGCTGATAGTTGAAAGAAAAGTACTGGGAACTATATGTGAACCAACTAGAAAATCGGATGGCACATGGAGAATAGAAATATAATGAAGAACTAGATAGAATAATTAAACAAATATATTATCAATGTCATAAAATTCTAAAGATTAAATTGGATTCGACATGTATATAGGATAGGTGATGACAGACTGATTAAAAAGATATTTAAGTGGGAACTATCAGTGAAACAAAAGAAAGGAAAACCAAAATGCAGATGGAAGGATAATGTGAAAAAATAGTTGGCAGGGCCAAAACATTCTCATAATGTCGTAGTGCCTAGGGAATCAGAGGATTAATCGTACTTTAAACTTTATTTATTTTGATAATGGAATGGAGCAATGAGAAGTAAAGTTTATGGAATCTTAATTTAGAATTATAATGGACATGCTTCTTTTTGCAAACCTTGTCACTGTTGGATTATATCTGTCTTCCTGCTCTCCTTTACGTGCAGACACCCTTGGATTGGTTATTTCCACTAAAAAAAAGGATTAACTTTATATATATATATATATATATATATATATATATATATATATATATATAAATAACCTACATATTGCATGGAAACAATTATTTGATAAAGATTTTCTAAAATTAAATTAATACAATAGTTAATGAATAAACTATATTTAATATTTCACTACAATTTTTTTAAACAACTGAATCAATATTTATTGTAATTTAATGTCACTATGATTTTGCCTCAGAATGAAGATTGACAGTGTAGTCATTCTTAAAACATTTTATCTAATAATAAATAAACTACATGGAATTTACACATAAAATTACATTATTTTGAAAATAAATAAGTCAAACAGCCTTTAATGAGATATAAATTTAATAGGAAACATTTTAGTACATAATAGCAACACGCTGAGGGTCTTTCCATTGGAACCTATTCAGGTTCATTTTTGTGCAAAGAACACACTTAATTTTTATCTGATTTTATCTATTTTATTTATAAATTAATAGAGCCCTGAAGAGATACCAATGGAATGAACACAGCAAAGTGTTTTTGTACTAAAATTGTCCAATAAAGTTTATTTTTGACTAATAGGAGATTATGCATCTCTAAAATTAGAAAGCAAGAGTGATTGAAGTATACTTTTTGATAGTTTAATTAAGATGCCATACATTTAATAAATTACCTGAGTAATGAAATTTATTTAGCACTTTATTAAAATTATTTCGATATATTTTGTTAACACTAAATCTTAACTCTTATAAAAAAACTTAAAAATTAGTATGAGATACATTATTGGGAAAACACTCAGCTTTAGTAGTTATAAATGGAGGCATACTCTTCCCTGCTCCCTACATTAGCCATAAAAAAACAACCTCTTCCTAAACACATTGCTAACCACTGCAGTGCCCTCAAACTGGCTAATAGACAACTGATATCTACTGGTTTCAAGAGTCACAATACGAACCATTTCCAGCAGTGCTTCATACTGACCCTCCATAAAACCTTACTCCCCCTCTCCCACTAATTCATCAGATATTGAACTCCATCTTTGGAACTCTTCTTCTAATGCATCCTACATTCTTGTACTTAACGTCCTACAACAACTGTCTTTCCCCAATCACACTCACTGGATAAACTTATTACATTTTCATAGTTTGTGTGAGTGTATTATGTATTTAATATGATTTTTAGTATTTATGTTGGTATGCATTATTATTCTTTTTCCATTCTCATAACTTTCTTCAGATAGTTGTTGGCTTCGTTGGGTGTTGTGAGTTGTTCTTTAAAAACTGGCATATTGGAGTTTGAATATGACATTGTTCAGCACACCAGCAGAATATTCAGTCCCAAAGAAGGGGGTCAGGTTTGGAGTTCTTTACATTTTCATCAGAAAGTTGGGTAGACATTTCCAGTGATCGGCTAGCCGACGACCAAGAAGCCAAAATTTGCTGCGCTGCTATCTTAGGTCATAAACAATTGACCCCACCAGGTCACCAACTTTCTCAATAAGGGTCTGTGAAGAGGCAATGACTTGATGGGGGTTGGGGAGATGTATACTAACACCCCCATGTTGATACATTGTCAAAATAATTTAAAAAACAAATTAGTAAGGACAGGAAAGAGAGAAAGAAAGGTGGTGGTTAGCCTGAAGTGTAATAAGTATACAGGCATATGCTCCACTGTGACAGCCTGTTGTTGTATACCAATGGCACCTTCAATGCATTCCTCAACAGGAAATACCCCACAGACCTCCTCCATAAACAGGTCAAGTCCTTTCAATTACCAATCCTACCCTGGACCAACAAACAGTACCTGGTTTTGCCCTAGCAACAACCTATTTTCCCAGGCTACATAAACTCAACTCTTTTCTCCACCTGGCATAAACTAGACTGCAATCCAACCCAGAAATCAAGAGAATTCTCTCCACCATACTACCCATCTGTACAAGGGTTGCCTTTAGGTGCATATGAAACAGTTTTGTCTTGTGTAATGCAGAAGCATTTCATAGGAAAATTTAATGATATAATTGAAAATGAATTGATAAAAATATTGTATAGTATTGATTGAAAAAGTTAAATGCTACAACTTGACACAATTTTCTTAAGCATGTGGAAGAAAAAACATATATAGAGCAACAATTAGTAACACTATAATGAAACAAAAGTATTGGTATCCATAGACGCGTTTGCTTTTTTTTATGTATGTGTGCATTTCTCATGGATGTATATGCAGGTGCAAACAGACTATGGCTGTTAACCTGTGACAAATCCAGCTGTAAGCCAACTCTAATTTGAATTAAGACTTTCCATTTTCTAAGATGTGCGCAATTTGCGCGAAGCAACCCGCCAGAAATGCCCGCATTTGTGTGTGAAAAATTGGCTTCTGCACCATGATAATGGTCCTGATCACACATTGTTGCTTGTGCGTGAATTTTTAACCAAAAACAACACTCTAGTGATGCCGCAGCCACCTTATTCCCCAGACTTGGCCCCCTGTGACTTTTTCCTGTTCCCTAAACTGAAGAGGCTCATGAAAGGACGACGCTACGACACGATTGAGGCGATAAAGACTGCATCGAGGAGCAGCTAAACAGGATCACAACAAATGATTTTTCTAAGTGCTTCAAGGATTCGAAGAAACGTTTGCATTAATGTATTGTATCGGGGGGGGGGGGGGGATTACTTTGAAGGGGACAAAATAGATATTGATGAAAAAATAAATACTTTTTGAAAAAACGTCAAATTTGCGATACTTTTTGAACATACCTCGTGTATGTGCTAAAATCTTGATGTGGGTGCTCAAACTTGAACAGCTGGTGATCTACCTCAATATTGTTAGACTCCGATCGATTGACGCTGAGAGGTTACAAGTATATGTGATGCAGGATAGGAAGGGTATATCGTGGCGCAGGTATATTATATATAGGGACGTTGCAGAATATTTTGGCCATGAATCCACGTAGAATTAGTGGGAACAACAGAAATTAGTTTCCGCAATAGGCAATGTAGGCTCTAGCTAAAAAGTCAATATACAAGTGAGTTCTACTTTATTAACATAATGAAAGAATGACTTTGGATGTTGAAACGTGGCACTGCATGTCTTCAGCATACTTTTCATAATATGGCGCGTAATTACCGAGTGCTAATCGCTAGCATTAAAACATATGCTCGTCAGAATTGTATATAGAATAAAAATATTAAACTAGAAATAAGATTTCAATTTTTTATAGAGGACTCATTTATAAAAGGTTTAGCAGTGATATTGGGAGTAGAAAAACAATTATAGAGTATAAGAAAAATTATTAAAGAATTCAATTAGTATGGAATTTTCCTGCAGCGGAAGTAACAATGGATAGCAAATTCCACTATGTTTAACTGGTGGGGGTTGGTCCTTTCAGGACATCTGTGAAGATCTGATTGCTATTGGAAATTGGAGATATTTGATATTTATTTGTAATTTTTCTGTACTACATTAGCAAATAGCTATTCCTACAAATAAAATAAAAATTTCTGACCCACAGAGCACAAATTGGAAATTATACTTTCCACGAAAATTTCAATCTAGAATCAAAAACTATAACACAAACAACATATACAGTATTTACAAAATTAACATACCAACATCACCTATATTGAAGCAATCTGATTGTTCAGATATGAAATGATTTGTTCCCCAAAAACTGACATTAATAAAATCATATGGTGAATCACGAATAGTGAAAGACCACACACCTCTATCTTCATATGTTGCTAGAACAGAAACAAAGCATGAAAATAGTTTATCTGAAAACAATTGATAATGACATGAAAGAGAGGCAGAAAACTGGTGGCTTACATGAAGTGTACAAATGGCAGGCGCCATGTAGGATTTCAGATTCATGAATTTTTGGAGGCTATGCTCCCTTCATCAACATCAACACCAGAAAAACAATACACTAAGATCAATTAATAAAAACAAATTACACTAAGAAAAACAATATAGCCTAAGAACTATACATATCAAAGTAATGAATATAAACACAGTCTTACAAATCTCCCCCTTTTAATTTATGTGACTTTTTGAATATTAATTTTACAAAACCTTCAAACTTAGATCTACACAAAGGCTTTGTAAACAGAGCAGCAATATTTTCCTTTAAACTTATATTCTTCAAATTAAATAAATCACACTGAAATAATATTCTTACATCATAAAAAAAAAGTATATCTATGTGTATGGTTTTATTATTGAAAATCAAAATTTCTGTTGCAGCTTGAGCTGTTAGATTATCACATAAGACTAATGGTTTTTAATTGCAAAAATAAAACCCTTCACTTTCTTGTAATATTTGATAAATCCAAATTATTTCTCCAACACCAAGGTCTAAAGAAACAAACTCAACTTCCATGGCAGATTTGGATACGAATATACCATTTAATTGAAAGCAGAAAATGGTCTTCTTGTATCTACAACAGTACCCCTATGAAGCATCTGAATATATGACTAAACCATAAGTTGTTTTGACATAATACAAAATACTTAATAAAGCGGTCCAATGACAAATGAATGGTTTTGTTGAAATTGTGCAAAATAGATAACGGGAAACAGAATATCGGGATGAGTTTGATTTGCTAAAAATAACAAGGATCCAACTACCTCTCTATATTGGAAACACATTTCGATTTCTTCTTGTTCAGACAGAAAATTAATGAAATCTTTACCAACTTCTATGGGTGTGTACACATTAACAGGCAGAAAGTGTATATTTTTCCCACACTGATTCATAACATAACAACCTGCTGCATATGCATATTCTACATCCAAAAAAAAATGAAGTATGGGTCCCAAACTAATACCGACATAAAAATTTGACAAACTGTGACTTGTTACAAGCAAAAATAGCAATGTCATCAACATATAAAAGTAATATACAATATGTTCCTAGTCTATAACACAAGGACATTTAGCAAACAGTTGAAAATCTAATTCAATGAACACTGACAAAATATATGAATGCCAACATCTGCCCAACTGACATAAACCATTATTTGACTTCTTTAATGCTTCCACAATACAGTAAAAACAAACCAAAACAAAACCAATTCAAACAACCAAACCAAACCCATGAAAACACAATCCCAACAGTTAAATTCACAAACAGAATACCCTCCAATAATTATCCTCTAAACCCATCCACACAACAATACTCCCCAAAACAAAAAACCACTGCCTACCACCCACATATTATACAACATAACCCCTCATAACCCACAACAAAAATAAACAACTTCCCAGTTATCCCCAACACCCACAAAACACAAACCCAAATCACAAAACACCTAGAGTACATCCCCAAAACAAACACCCCCCTCCCAATAACATTCTTTCAATTCCCAAAGAACCACCAAACCCCAAAACCCCCACTATACAACAAAAACAAAACCATATTCCCATCCCCCAGACACATAACACACATCATCCCAAACCACAAATACACACTCATTACCAACCCCCCCCCCAACCCAATAACTACCAAACACCTATTAAAAATTCCTCCTACAATTCCATCACTACAAATAAACACATAACAACAAATCCTACCATACCATTCCCATCAAACAATTTCACACCCAAAATCTAACCCATACACACAAACCCAGATTCCAATACACTACACAAACCCAATAACCTTATTCCACCAACACCACCATACATACTCAAATATACTGACATACACCTCATCTCGTGTGGAAACTCCTACCACTGTACTAGTCATGACATCATATATGACGTGTGTGTAGTATTTCACCACAAGTACACTACCTCTAATTCCTGTGTTATACTACACACGATGACACTCCTGTCACTGAATATGACTTAGTGTCCACTCTCACCATCACTCTCTAACCACTACACCACCATATTGAAATATTCCCTCCATGAGATCCCTCCCTAGATCCCATGTGAGATGTTCTACACGACTCCATACATCTGAAACTGCTGCCCTGCACACTCTCTACTCCACCGAATACACCTCTAATAAACCATCCAATACCTCTCTCATATCTCACCCTATGCCACAGCTATCTCTCCACACCAGATCAAAAGTACTCCAACCCTTACTGTCATGTCTCTAGATGTCTACATACTATCCACCCACACCCACACCACCACACTCACTCACGCTCACTCCTGCTGTACATCCTACTATATTCCACTCAACGATGCACCTCACAGATACCAGCTAAACTACTCTGCAAGAAAGTGTACAATCCCCACTATATGCACATAAGAAACCCAATCTACTAACGCGTATAACAACTCACTCCGTATGTATTCCACCAACTACTGATCAATATGTCTGGTCTCAAATGTACTAAACCTCCCTCCTCACTCTGACCACTCGTCAAAACACTATAATACTTAGTCTCATCTCATATCACTAGAGATATCCTCCATCCAATTGAGTGTTGCCACATGTGCAGACATCACACCTCATCCTCGAATAAAACTAATGTTACTACACGCTGCACGTAATACACACTCACCCACCGACATACAACTCATAGAAAGAAGCATTAGATATCACTAAACACACAACACTGTGTAAATATAACAGACATCCTCTAAACAATCATCCCTATAATGTGAATGTATGTTTGAACATTCATCATCACCATCCTATGACTCTCAATCATAGATGTCATATTACTACTGAGACATAAGACAAATGTAAACGACAAATAACCTGTCACCCGCACAATCGATCTCACCCATACAATTGTCCTCAACACTACATATCAATATAAATCAGCACGCTCTAGACTAAAAATATCTCATAGACTAACATCAAACACCAACAAACTAACCATAGATACTCACCATTCACCATACTCAAAAACTCACACAACTGATCTATCCTCTAACAGAATCTCCTCTACATATGTCAACCACATACAGACCTCACTCTTATCCTAGCACTCCCAACACTACCCACCCCATAAATCTATCAAAGAGATGAACGCGATAACATCCCTATCATTCCTCATCCTCTATTCACCCTCATCTCCAGAGAGATCACATATCCAGTATCAACTAGTCCGTATAGTGCACATAAATCGACTAATTGTCAGCTGCATAACAATATGAGTATTAGATTCTCATGACTATGTCCTGACTAGTGTTCACAATCACCTTTTCATCTCAAACCTTGACCCCAGAGTGTATCTCTGTCAGACCCACGTCCTCTCACAGTGATCTCACCAGAACAACTATTTTTACATATATACTCACTAAATACCTCATCACACTAAACATAAGATCACACAAACCAGCCCGCAGTAGCTCACTGCACTGATTCCACTCAGTACATCAAATCATCACATGACGTGACCACTGCATGCTTTCTATACTCCACCTAACTCACATCCCGCAAGAACATATAAAAGCACTAAGTCTATACCTGCTGTGACTAGCAAGTATAGTCAATATCAGAACGAAGATATCCACACACCCCTAAATACACTAGTGTGCCCGCAGACCCTCAACTACCTTCCCTAAATCTGAACAGACATCACAATTGTGTCTATATCACACAAGTTAGGTCAATCTAAACCCTTACATATGAAGCCTCACGATGTGTGTCCTGTTCTACACATAGAATTCTGTCTAATTGTCAGATTGTTACATCACCTACATTACCACCACACTATCACACACATCTCACCTCAATTATCCACTGACACATATACTCATCCTGAGATAGAGAGTAGATATATCCATAACAACAACCCATAGAGTCTGTAAATATATATCATTTGTCCTAACCCTAGCCACTCGATTCCTGTTATTCAGATACCACGTGTGATATTCTCAATGTGTCATTACTCTACTACACAGACATGTTTCCTCACTTCATCTATCGACTAAATGTTGTCGTCATCTCTGTCCCTGTCCTAAAGCTCATATGTTTACCACAACTCACACTCTATAATACCACCTTACCCCTGAGTCCTTTCATCTCGTGACTGTCTCTAGTGCGTGCGATGCTACTCAACACATAAACAACCAGTCACTACAATTAACCAGACACTGTTCACTCCTCTCCTACTCATGTATGATAGACACGTGTCAAGTACACGCCCTGGCACACGTTATACGTAGTGCTACTAATACGTACAACTACCATGACTCCAAAATGCGTAGTAATGTGTATAACTGCCTAACATAGCAGTGTTATTATGCCCCCTATATCTCTAGTGCCCTCACTGTCCAGAGTGCTGTCCTCTAGTACATAACACTCCAACTCATCAAGTCCTCTCACACTATATAGACCCTTAAACACACCATGTCATCATATGAGTGTGAATCCCGTTCTCTGCAAAAGACATGAAGATGTCCATACACACTCATCACAGATATGCAATGTACGCCCCCCTCCTGTTACCACCCAACCTCCTCCCACGTCACATCACTTAGATCCCAATAATATATAACTGAGTGTGCTCCCCCCTAGCCCTCGTTGTCCTCCCACAGTGACATATACGCCCTAAGAGTCCCATCAATGTACATAGATAGACTTAACATCTAACACATATCTCCACGCATGTGTCTACCATAGTAGTGTTCTGCAGAAGCATCTCCTATTGATAGTGCACTCACATAGGTGAATCCATCTAGCATAACAACAGAGACTCAAACATTCACCACTATATCTCTACTATTGTGACAGAATACTCATGCACGCTCAATCTCGATATCGCACAAATGTTCATTCTACTTCATACAATGCGACTACTACTATATATATATGTCATAAATAACCTCGCGTTAGCCATTAGCTCAATCGTCCACTCCTGTGACGATGACCGTATCTGATGTCTAATATCAGTCTCTCTCTATTGATCTTGAACTTTCTACTCTGTACTCGCTCACTCATATGTTACTGACAGACCACATGTACTCCCTCCCCTCTCCCATCATCTCACTCGAAGCACCTCTGTCTTCCAATCCACTCTGTAGTCAATGACAATAGATCTGCTGTTGCATCACTACCCTAATCTACCTACGCAAGCACGCGAGAGTATCCTACAGCGTTCTAAGATAACGACTCCACCTGTACACATGTCCTCATATCAGACACAGTTACACTCCATAGTGTATAATAAAACAATGACGCCACAACATAACCCTGTGTGATACACGCACACCACCTATCACCATTCTGAGAGAGTGAAGACTCTGCTACTACACCCCTATAGCTGTGTGTGCCACTTCCCTACCATCATCTGTATATCAATGCCCTACCTACATCGTCAGTGTTTGAAGACACATGCATGTAACACAACAGCTATCAAATCATATTGATAATATATATCACCTCACAAAACCATATACTGATTACTAATTGTCATTTGTTAAACACTCTATGTCAAGTGTGTGAAATACATATAGAGATACGTCTAGTATACTGTGTGTGAGATAAAAACAAAACATGAATATCCTCAATGAGTAATGCATGTTGAATCACATCTACATGTGAAATAATAGATACAAACAATAAGTCTGAAAAAACCTTTCAGTTCTAAAGACTCCTAGTTAGTTGCCTATGTTAAGTGTGATCTATCTGATGGATGACTATAATCTCTACCTTCTCTCGGAATTTTGCCAGCCCAGTGTTCTCGCTATATGATGAATATACGCAACTATTACTCGCAAATCGTTTGTATACATGGATATGTGTAAATGATCTAGTGCGCATTAAATCACGATAGTCTGTCAGTGTCGTTGTAGGATGGGTTTGAAATATCTTGTGAGAACTGTGAATACTTTTTGCTTGCACTCAGGCTATATCGACATGATTTGATGCACATGTCTTATCTCTCTCATGAGTGCACGTCTCTTCTAAAGGGTCTCGTCAAACGCATACGTCTTCCTCGCTATTTGTAGAGTGTACGTCTCAAGAAGTGCTCTGAGCACCGTGACGCATAGATCCTGTGTATATCATAGAGAGATGAATGTTCTCTATACTCTTCAGAGAAATTTACTTGATGACTGTAGGTCTGTAGAAGTGTTCTTCTTTCTCCTCTATTGACACTCTCACGCTCTCTCTAAGAATCTCTCGCACCAATTACATCTCTGATCTTCTGTCGTCCTGTCTATTTAACCTTAGTATGTTTAGACTTCATGCCAGGGTCTATGAGAGATGCGGTTTGAGCAGCTAACCAGACGATCACACTTATTGTTTCATCTCAGTTAACGTGTAGTCTGTTCTTTCTGGTCTGGAGGATAGTACTCGAAAAAGGATTATTGTTATATTAATATAGTATGACTGCGCATCTGGAATCTAGTACTCTAGGAGAGAATATAATTGCAGTAATTATTGAGTATATGTACATCATAATAGACGTTTAAGTGAATCAGTTGTAGTGTGTAGTGATGTATACTCTACTATGTATATTAGTCTTGTTAGACATGTGTGTCAATGAAAGTGTCTCATGTGAAGAAGCTATGGCATATCTGATCGAGTGTTTCGCGGATAGGAGTGTTGTATCGTGACGATAGATGCAGAATGTCGTGTTCTCTATAGATGAGAGATGGGCGTTTCTCTTATAGAAGATATGTGTGAACTGAATATGACTGTTAAGCTGTGATCGTCTTCGGAAAGTTAAAGAGAGTGAATCTCTAGTGTATACAATATTAGTAGTCTAGAGATAATCTTCTGTAAAGTCTGAGATGCTGTTGATATAGACGTAACGATGTGTAGGTGCTCTCTTAATGATCTGCTTCAGCTGTGATCCGTCTATAGAAAATGAACATGAGAGAACTAGCATCATCATTAAATGTCTGTATTAATGTAGATCATCAGTATTCTGTCATGTGATATTTTTCTCGCTGAAGTTTAATCTATTGTCTCTATATTGTTATCGCAAAGTTGTATATCACTGTGAGTGTTAGTGATTGGGGACTCTCTCGCCAATGCTCCTTTGATTGACGTGGTTTTAGTATTTCTCACGTTCTCATGTCGTTGTATATTTGTGTTTATGATAATATCCTGTATTGCCATGATATATCATATAAGAATGATATGTGTGCTTAGATTGGCTACAGACATGTATAGTCTTTGAGAAAGACTACCCTTGGATATTTATGTGCGTGAAGCTGTCGTTAGTAGTGTTAGTAAGATTGACATAAGAATGATCCAATGTGTTTAATGAATACAGAGATTTAGGTGCAAGAGGTTAATCTAAGTAATGTTGGAAGATTTACCTATCGTTTATCTCTGGACTAGTCAGTTGCGCATAGAGTAGATGGCTTGATATATCAAGGAGATGTAGAATGTGTGTAGACTTTCATGTAGAGATAATATATACTCTCTATAGTAGATATCCCCAGAGAGCTACTCTAAGCCATAGACTGAGAAAATGGTATACTCGTTGAGCTATGTTAGACTCGTATTAGAAATTGTTGAGACTCATATCAATGATTCTACATTCAATGATCATAGTATATAGGTATCCATCTAGTACTATTGTTTATTATAGATTTAGTATCAGTTCTCTAGTGATTTCATAGTTAAGGCTTGTCTCTCGGAGACTTAATGTACAGAAAAGATATAGAAGATATAGCTATATTGAATATAGGAAGGACAGACTGTCGACGTGTAGAAAGATAGAGTCATTAAAAGTTATACGAAATAGTGAGTTCTGCCAAGTCCTCTCTCCGTCTGCAGTTCAGTAATGTATATCCATTCTCCGGAGATTGTGTGCTGACCGCGATTATCGTCTGATGATATCAGTATTTATGTTGTTTCTCGAGAACGAATGTGTCATCTCGCGCGAAGATGTCTCTCGATATGATATATGTTATGGGGGATTAATGAGCGCTAAGCTCACTATTTATAAACTTAACTGATGACGATGTGTCGGTAAGGATGTGAGATCCACACCGGATGATATGATCTGACTGTGGGTCAGTATGAGTGACTGTGTGATAGGATTGTAGGCTCTCTCTCCATAAGATTTGTGTAGGCGAGCACTTGGAGTAATGATGTTTTCGTCAGAGGAGCTCAATAACGCCGCTCTAGATGATAAGTGATCTATGTGCGTAATATAGCATTGGGAATAGAGGTACTGGGACTTTGGAAATATGTGAAGACATACTTGTCTCGACTTGCTCACCTCTTTCCGTTAGACGGTTAGTAGTATGTTTTTCGACTGTACGGAGTGATTTAATCGTCTCTAATGCTATAGAATCTATTTACTGTCTGCTCGTGTCTTGATACTCAGTTTCACTAGAGTAGTGCAAGTTGGATGCCGATAGGAGCCTCTGCGGCTTCTGTATGTCGCTGTCACGCGGTAGCATATCTGCACTTCCATTCACTGATTGACTCTCGACTCTCGAGAGCGCGTGTGTGTTCGATCCCATGTGTGTTAGTCATACATAGAATCAGCTTGTTCCACATCTAAACCTAGGTGTGACGCCGAATGGTCGGATTCCATGTGAAGCAGAGAATGGTGGATAGAATTAGTGCTTCTGAGTGTGAGATGTGTGTCTGAGCGCTCGTGTGTGCTCCACTGTCTCTCAGTTAATTATGTGTGAGGAGAGTCAATCGCAGTGTCAGACGGTTTAAGTGAGAGGATGCTGCAATGTGTCGAAGATGAGAAAACACCGCTCTCTCCTAGGGACCTGTTGTAATGTGAGAGAATGATCACTAGTGAATGAATTGTCTGAGTTGTAAAGCATAAGGTACTCTCGCGTAAGATTCGATGTATCCTCTACATACATCTGATAAGGCTAGTTGACCGTATGGTGTCTCGCATATTAAGTATCAGATATCTGATCTTATGAACTCTCGCTGTTCTGTGTTAGCTCTAAACTACGCATGGAACGGATATCGGTGTCTCGAGCATTGGCTGTAGTTTGGCTACTGAATTGATCAGTCTTATCATTATGATTGATATAGGATTAGACGATTTATTTTGACGTATACTATCTAAGTAAATTGAGAGGGTGTGTACTGATGTCGGCTCGTGATTTGGTAGTGTTTTGTGCTGGAATACTGCATTAATGCTATGATCTCATCGTTGACGTTAATTGACTTTGTTGTCGTGATGGAGAAGAAAATTCGGACGATAGAGAGAGACACAAGAGATCGCAAGATAGAGACTCGCTGTAGACTGATGCACATTGCTCTTCCTAGCGAATTTCGTACTCAGATGAGAGAAGAGTGTATAGAACTGAGTGTAGCAGAAATGTTGTTCCCTTGAAAGTTAATAAGAAGGTATTGGAAATGTACGTCTACGCCTGTAATCATTCGATATATAAGAAGCAGATATGTGTGCGAGTAGGACGCAGAAGCGTTATATAAGATAGGCAGAGATATGGAGGACTTGAAGGTCATACCGCTTATAGCTTGTTTATTAATTCTTCTTAAGAGGTTATAAGTCTTCATCTGTAGATGTATGAAGAGATACTAGCTCGCTCGTGCTCAATAGTAGAGAGTGTGAGAATGTGATGAATGATCATGCTGTGGTGATTGGTATAGCTTAGAAGTTCTTGTTTGTGCAATTGTGGGATGCTGTGAGAAGCTGCAGTGAGACTATGTGCGTGCAAGAGATCTTCGCGCAAGGTTGCGATTGGTGCGCGCGTTTCTGTCTTGAGAGAGACGATGTTGGATGCGCGTGAATGTTAACTTACCTGTCTAGATCGTGAGCCTTAGCGCTGGTGAGGACTCATTTGTCTGCTCCGTGAGCTCTCGCAAATGTCCAACAGCTTGGAGTTCTGTCCGCGCGACTTCTCGTAGTGTATAGCGCGAAGATGTAGAATGCCACTAGTGTCATTTTATCAGTGTTCAGCACCGCTAGTCTAAACTATGCTGCGTTGTCCGAGCCAGACGACGGATCTGATGTGATTCAGGGACTGATATTATGGTAGAAACTCTCTCGCAATGCTAGAAGTTCATAATATCGCAGGTATCTGTAGTCGGTTCGTGTTATGTTCGAGAGTGTAGCCTCGTCAGAGTACTGCATAGAAAGGCACACTACTGAGACGAGATGATGTGAATGACTAGTAGTATATATCAGATTCGCGCTTATGGTTTGTATGCGAGTCGCTACTCATGTAATCATCAGTCAGCAATCATAGTCCTTTCTTATGGGTACTCTCTACAATATGCTATTTCGTGTGTCATATGTCTCCTCTTTATGTCGCGAGTGCCGCGCGAGAGAAATAGTGAGATTGAATAGTGATGTCGCATCAAATAACGTAAAATGCACAGTGGCAAGCGGCTTGAGAAAGTGTAGATGTCTACGCATCTATAAAACTGTAGACGCGCTTATCATAAAACGTGTGTAGTTAGAGAGAAAACAGTATGCTATGTCGCGACGTGTTATTGATATAATTCGTATTGAATAGTGAGAATACGTAATGATGATATATAATTTAGGAGTGACGAGTGATATCGAAAAATCTGCAATCTATCTCTAATTTGTACGTACTGTGAGAATTTTGCTCGCTAGGAAGAACTAGATAAAGTATGATATGGAATCTATATTGTGAGTCGATAGGGGAAATGTGAGTCGCAGAAGAACTCGAGAAGAGTTACTGTAGAAGACTGAGAGATGTACAATTTCTTGGTGTGCTCGAGAAAGTTAAGAGAGTAAGTAGTTCTGTTTAATAGAGTATAAGAGCTGAATTCTCTCGCGTTTGATGACGTGTACTGTCGATGATTCTTGAGGAGTGCTATCCGAATGTATATTGATGTTGTTTTGTTGCTATTTTTTGTTTTTTATTTATATATGGCTAAATGTTCATTTTTCCGGACTCAAGTTGAATATCTTGGACATGTTATAAAACACAATGAAATTTCCAAATTCCCTGCAAAAATTGAAGCAATCAGGAACAAGCTAAGGCCTTCAAATGTGGAAGAGTTACGTCGCTTTTTGGGCATGATCATGTACTATTCTCGATTTATTAAAAACCTATCGTCGTTAACATTCCCACTTCGGCAATTACTCCAGAAGGAAAAGAAATTTCATTGGTCCGAACCCTGTCAAAAGGCTTTCATTCAATTAAAATATATAATATGTAGTGACACTGTGTTAACGCCATTTCACCCAGATAAAACTATTATTGTGGTTTGTGATGCAAGTTCTACTGGAATTGCTGGAGTGCTGTCTCACAATAACAGGGGATAGAAAGACCAATTGCATTTGCATCCAGGTCCTTAACAAAAGCCGAACTAAATTACAGTCAACTAGACAGAGAGGCCCTAGCTATTGCATTTACAATTAATCACTTTTTTATGTATTTTTATCGAAGACATTTTCAGTTAGTGGCAGACAATAAACTACTAACAAGAATATTTCACCAATACACGAAAATGCCACCAATGACCTCTGCAAGGCTTTTACGCTATGCTGAATTTCTATCAGGTTTCGACTATGAAGTTGTATTCAAAAAAAGAACGGAACATTTAAATGTTGATTGTTTATCTCGAGCTACACAAAGGCAAGCCAAATTGTCCACTGGCATCATAAACAATAAAGTTAATGAATTGTGTGCATCATCAATTTTTGACATTTCTAATGAATATATGAATGCTGAATGACTGGCAGTCGAAACTGCAAAAGATGAGCTTTCAAAGCTACTTTCAGCACTGTAGCGAGTAAGTGTTGATGAAAGCTTTACTGCCAACAAATGAGTCATTTTCAAAGGGTAAAGAGTCTGCATTCCAAAAAGCCTTCAACCCCAGGTTTTAGCAGAATTATATTATACACACAGTGGAATCACTAAAATGAAACAACTGGCTCGAAACTACTGTACTTGGAACGGCATTGATCGCGATATTGAAAGAATTGCAACATAATGTGAGGCCTGTGCTCAAACACTATCGAACCCATCTAAAGCCCCTTTACATCACTGGGAGGAGCAGAGAGAAAACTGGAAGAGAATCCACATTGATTATGCTGGACCTTAGATTAGCAATGGTGAGACAGAGCTACACGTTTAAACCGTGCTGGTAGATTATAAAATCTAAAAAGGGAAATGCAAAGGTTAAAGTTAGATATAGTGAGAATTAATTAAGTTAGGTTGAAGTAAAAGAAAGATTTTTGGTCGGATGAATATAGGGTGATTAGCACAAAAGCGAATAAAGAAATTGCAGGGGTAGGTCATGAAATGAATTAAAGACAGGGACAACGAATAAGTTATTATAAACAATTAATGAAAAGTTAGTTACGGTAACGTTAAAAAAACCGCAGCGATGAAAAAGGAGGTGGATGATGAAAAGTTGGGAGGACATAATTTTAATTTCGGATTTTGATAGGGCGCTGACAGATCTGAGCAATTGCAAAGCGCCAGGAATTGATAAAATTCCAGCGGAGTTAATAAGATCATCGGACGAAGAAGCAATATCATGGGTGTTCAGGATAGTTTGCGAAATCTACGAAACAGAAAGAATAACAGAAGATTTTAGTAACATTATATTTATCCCCATAGCGAAGAAGATGCGAACAGCACAGGACAATCAGTTAATTATCTTATGCATGCAAAATATTAACGAAAATAGAATATTTGAGGATAGAACGTCAAATAGAATGCCAGTTAAGAGAAGATCAGTTTGGTTTTACGAATAATGTAGGGATAAGAGAAGCAATATTGACTTTGCGTCCAATTTTAGAAGACAGGGTAAAAAAAACTAGCTTACGGTCATAGCATTTGTATATTTAGAAAAAGCGTTTGATAATGTCAACTGGAACACAGTTAAGGATTTTGTAAAGCACAGGAATAAAATATCGAGAAAAGAGGCTTGTACATAACCTCTACATAAGGCAGTCTGCAGTAATTAGAATAGACGATCAAGAAAGGAGTACGACAAGGATGCAGTCTGTTACCCATGCCGTTTAACTTATATATAGAGCAGGCGATGAAGAAAGATAAAACGGAATATAGAAAAGGAATCATATTTGCGGAAATGAATCTCCTTGTTTCCACGAATTTCCTGATGATTTTCTAGTAAATATCTGAGTTTATAGATTTTAAAAAATTATGTTCACTTTTCATTATTTATTGATAAATAAATAAATTTTATTGATAAATAAAGAAATAGGAATAAAATGAATTAAATAACTTTAGAAAATTTATTTTTATAATTGAGGTATTTGGATGGTGACTAATGAATATGGATTTTTCTTTTTAAAATGAAAAAGTACTGGCAATATTCATATATAAGCTAATATTACAATTGTTATATCACTGATTAAAAATTATTATACAACTGTACAGCAGCCAGGCAAATAAAACTAAAGTATTTTTCCACTTAAACAGTTATAACGCAATGACCATGGCAACCAAAGTCTCATTAAATGATTTCATCTGAACTTTGAGGTTCCATTGTCCAAAATAAAACATTTGGCGGTTCACATTCATTTAAAAGAAACGCTTAAAGCCTTGTTTATCAAAGTCGCTGAAAGGGTAACGGCAAGGGGGGGTGACACCACCCACGGAGCACTTTGTCATTTATTGGGAGCCATTATTGACAGAGTGACAGTGGGCTGTACGGTTGTAGAAGGTCACAGTCATATGTGTGCAGATGCTAGTTTCCGCCGTCGTGAGCGGACGAGAAATGAAACGAAAATTTATAAATTATCTGCAGGATATCTTGGAGAAAAATTAAGTATTTAATAGTAAATACAGGAGTTGCAGTGGGGCTAGTACAGAACAGTTGTGACAAAAATATCTACGCAGAAAATGGAACTCATTACTACATTATTATTTTATAGATAAATAAAATGTGATTGTTTTTTTCGTATTAATATTAAGTATTGGTCAGTATACTGAATATATTTTCCAGTTTTTATTACGCGTGTCATTGAGCATACTGCTATTTATTAGGCAATATTTGCCTTTGACTGTCATGCTGTCCCCCTAGGTAGCACTGTTATCGCGGTTCCAGGGATCTGATTCCTGAGTGAGTGATTCAAACACTGGGATCGCAATCCCAGTGATCTGATTCCTGAGTGAGTGATTCAAACAACTGGTTATTCCTGGATCAAAGGAGCGGAATGAATCAAAAGAGATACTGCTCTTTTTTTTCGATTCAATGATCGCTCATTCCGTAGAAGGAACTAGTTCTTTGAATCAGATCTTGCTCATATCGCCCATTTCTAGTTTCCAAAAGATATAGTGAACAGTATTGATGTAATAAAATGGAAAAGCTATCCAGGAAACAGGAAGTTGTGGATAACAGAATTCGAACATTGCATTCTAAGCTGACGCACTCCTACCTATTTTCAAGAGCAGTATACCCTATATGCAGAATTTGTAAGACACGATCTTAAAAGTTCTAAAAAAATTTTTGTGAAATTAATTTTTGTTAATAAAAAAATAGTGAAAATAATAGTTTACGTTGAGGCTTTGCTGATGATAATCGAGTTAATAATTCATCGTTGGCTTGTTAACGTTATCGGGATATAAACATCACTGTTCTTTTTTAATCATAGTGAATATATCGAATCATTGATTGTAATCAATCAATTATGACGACTAGGTTAAGGCGGGAATTGAAATGTGAATCGTGGGTTATGTTTTAGTTTGGTGGATTCTCTGCCGTATTATTACATTTGTACAGCATTCAATCTACATCGAAGATGGATTTAGGATGCAATTACATGCCAACATTCTGTTCAAGGTAATTTATTAATTGATGATGAATTACTATCCGTTCTTAAA
This sequence comes from Eucriotettix oculatus, assembly GCA_034510155.1. Lineage (NCBI taxonomy): Eukaryota > Metazoa > Arthropoda > Insecta > Orthoptera > Tetrigidae > Eucriotettix > Eucriotettix oculatus. The sequence continues at coordinate 175,383,226 of CM067376.1, forward strand.
TGTATTACGATTTCTTTAAAATTTATTGTTCTTCCTAGATTAATTTTTCTGCTCGAAGATTTTTTGAGATCTACCAATGAAACAAGGTGTTTTCTGAGTCAAACTTGCCAGGATTTGGTGCAACTTAATAAAAGTTTCTATACAGACAAGTCGGATTTTACTTGTGAAATGCACGAAAGGACACAAGCCAGCGTAGATAAATCTAATCTAAACATAAAACAGGAAATTCTCGGAGAAAAAAAAGTCAAGTGCAAGTCAAAGCATCAGATTAACAATCGGCACACAGACTATATAAACAATATCAAAAAACAGCCAAGAAAGATAAGTGGTAGTTTAAGGACAAATTATTCAAGTAATCTAGCACACAATCAAAAGATACTGTCGGGAGTAAAACGTAATTCTACTTGCCAGGAGAAAAGAATAATGTCCAATGATGAAATAGTTAATGGAACAGGAGTTGATAGATCTTGTATGACAGATGCAAAAATTAATTTGAAATGTGTTGATACAAATATTTCTAAAAGCAATTCAGTACACTGTAACTGTAAATTATTCAATTCATTTGAAAGCATTGTTAAACATTCTGAACGTCATTTATATATGCTATATTTATTTAAAAATCATAATTCTTATTTGATTAATACAATGGCAACAACTGACTGTAACAGTATTGTGAAAAATAAGACAGTGAAAAGTGATTTCAATATTGAGGAAAATAGCTCACACGAGAAAAGATTTCTCAGTACCTTATTATTTGTAGTAAGTATAACTAAAATAACACTTGTAATTGATTAATCTTAAGTAATATTTTATAGTGTATACTGGTTGTTTGCAACTGGTGGTGAGTTTTCCCCCATCCTCTGATTGACCCTGCAAAGTGAAGGGAAAAGTGCTACTTAATTACAAAATTTTAATTAATGGGTTTTAAAAACCTTTATAAAAGGAAAGGGGCTTACTTATGGCATATTAAATTTGGGGGATAACTTTCCTCTTTAGCCTGGTTGTTTTATATGTTGTGTGGGACTGCAAACTTAGCATTTTCTTTTCCAAAAAAGGGACATATATCAAGAAAACTGAGGTAAATTAGCCAACTTTGCTATCCATTATTTCTTCAGAATAATTTATTATGTTGTTTGCTCTTCCCTACTTTTCTAATTTATATTCTCCCTCACACTGTTGTATTCCTCCAGTTTTATGTTGTATTTGTTTCCTTATTGCCTTTTATTTCATAACTTGCAAACTATTTTCAGATTATTTAAATAGTTTGTAAACAATTAGTGAATTGCAATGAAAATCTTAAAGGGTTTAAATATTTTGGAATTTCTCAGGTACAAGGTTCAATATTTTAAGTAAAATTTATCTTCATATTTTTTGTAAAACTTAATAATTCTTTATTTTGAAGTTAGGAATATATGTTACAGAATGGTTCTGGTCTTAATGAAGCAGCTGATCCAGTGGTCAAGCTCTTATATGAAACACAGTCAATATATTTGGCTGTAATGGAAATCAGAAATAGTAATGAATGTAATTTGGATTTTTTACTTCAGGAAAGAATTACAGGTCTTGAAAGAAGATTTCTCCATTTATTAAACATCTGTGAATCTGCAACATTAAATATAAAAGATGATAAAAAGCAAGGAGATTTATCTTACAAGAATAAAATTATTTCTAAAAATGGTGAATTTTGGAATCAGTCTTGTGTTAATGAAGTTCAAGGTATGATTATAGAATTATTATGAGAAAATACAATTTTAGTTGTTAATTGTTATTTTGATTTCTGAGTTGTTCTTGTATTGATAAAATCTAATAATTTTTTTTGTTTAGCTCTTATTGGCAAGCCGTATATTCAATATAGCAGCAGATCTCAATGGGAAAATTATCAGAAAACATTGCAAATTCTCCAACAGAAAAAAATGCAGCTGAAAATTCTAGAAACATTAATTTCAGACTTTCTTCCACAACTACAAAACTTGGATACTAAATCTCCCAATATTAATTTCTTATTAACAGTGGCTTTTACATTGACTAGTATAGATAAACATTCAATTCCATTATTGGTGAAAGTTTAAGAGTATTTAATAAAACTAAGGACTCATTGAAGATGCTCATATTGAATTATTAAAAAGTAATTTAATGAATACTAATGATTTAATATGTAAATACTATATAAAGTACTCATTCTGACCGTAAAAGACACTTCATTGCGACTGCTCTAAAGCTCATTAAAATGCCTTACAGTTATTTATGAAAATAGAGTAATTGGACCAGAAAATCATACAATATGTTAAATATAATTAATGATTCAAATAAATGCAAAAATCCACATTTGTTTCAATGGAGAGTGAAAATAGAAAGAAAAATTATACAAATTCAATGTGCATAAAAGAATAAAATCAGAATGTTTCTTAAATTTGTCCTAAAGCTCAAAAGATCCATTTTTGGTTATTGTGGTAATTTATTTATTAACTGGGTCAGTTGTTTATCTTTGCTCTAATTTATCTATAAATTTTCCTTTTTCTGGCAGAGCATGAAATATGTCTGATATACAAGGAAATAGTAGTATTTCTTCAATTAAAAAAATCTTTTGGAGAATAGTACAAGTTTTGTAGAGAACTTTTAAGTGCTACTTTGTTTGCTTGGTAGGATACCCATGATGATCCCACATTAATCCAAATGTGAAGAATTTAGAGTCAGGTGACATTTTTTGTACTGCTCCTAATTCTTATTGCATTAATTTTAAGTATAAATTTATTAAATGATATATATTGTTTTTAACATGAACAAGTTATCACTTGATTTTATCTTCTTTTTTTTTGCAATTTTTGGTGTTAACCAAATCATGGCGAGTTGAAAAGATTTTGATTGTCTTATATTACATTTCATGATAAATAATTTAGAGTTGGTTGTTAACAAAAAAAGTATTAACATACTATGCTGGGACATAGATCATTAATAAAAAGATGGAAGAGGAGATAAATACTGAAGTAGAATTATTTGTTGTAAAATTGATCATGATGCTATTGGTGGGGGTTTGAATAATTTATTTCAGATCAGTATTGCATATTACTGCATAAAGTAGAACTGAGTAGCTTAAGAATCCAAACATTGGGTATGTCCATAAATACTGACATCTTTTAAAGTAAATTATTTTGAAAGTTCGAAGATTATTTAATTTCCTTATTGTGCAGGTTACTTACAGGTATAATGAACACGCACACCACCAATCAATTTTTTAATGGCCACCTTTGGCCTTCACACAGACATTAAGTCTTTGCAGCAAAACAGTATTTTCGTATACTCTGACTGATGCTTTCACTCCCTCTTCACAAAAATGAAGCTTGGTGGTGCCCATCATATGCCACTCATCACCTGTGAAAAGATTCCTCTTGTGCCAGTTGTTTGCATAACACAAGGAGGCATTTTGATTTTATTATCCTTGGATGTCTCAGATGGCTTGAGGAAGTGACTTATACTTTGCCAGTAAACCTTCAACCCCAAGTCACTTTTTAACATACAAGACATGGATATTTTTTAAATGTTCAGCTCACAACAAAGCACTGGCTGCTTTCATAAAGGATTTCTCCAAATATGGGCCACCAATGCTTGAACTAACTTCTTTGTTCTGATTTTCATTCTTTCACATGAAATTAAATTTAATCGTCATAAATTTGTTACAATCTGTATGCTTTTTTTCCTTGAATATGTCAAATATTTTTATCCTAGCACATATTGTCCTTCCTATTGCAGCTAGAGAAGCCAATATTTACATTATATATCAATATTATTAGCATTATCATGATGAATAATTAAAGCTACAGTAAAGAAAAATATGATTAATAAATAGTTATGTGCCATTTTGTTTATTTTCAATGTGTTGTATTTATTTATTTACTTACTTGTTATTAATGATAAAATGCATTTTCATTCAATAAGATTTAATATTTTTATAGTAAGGTACAAATTAATGAAACATTTGTAACGTGACGAAGTCACACGTATTGGATATTAGGATAGTAAGTAAGGATAGTAAATGAGGGAGAAACATATGTTTGGCACAGAATTATGCTCAGCTGTTGCATTTTATTTGCCAACTTGAACAATACAGATAATTAAAAAAAATAGTATAAGCAATGATAACCATAACTTCTGTACTATGCATTTTTATCCTAAGAAGAAAAGCAAGCATCAGGATTTAATGCTGCTAAGTCATTTAACACTTCTACAGGGTGGTAACACTAATGAAGACTTTGAATTAAAACCTCTTCTTTTTATCTTTCCAATAACAATGAGAAGAATTTCAAAATCTTTACCAATAATTTGGGAGTCCAATAAAGAAAATCTTGGATCACTATGATAATTTTCCAAAATTGGTTATCCAAACTTTTTTTCTGGCCAGTTAAATGATATTGTGACTTAACTGGAAATCTATCCTAATTAAATTGTCTGACTTGATAACATGCATTCAAATATAGTGTAATGTTACAAACTAAAACAAAACTTAATTTTTTAAAATTCTTTTGTTTCACTTATCCCAAAAATTTGGTATGATCTTGTTGGAATGTATTCCCCCAATAAGTGGGATTTACTGTATAATAAAATAAACTGCTTTTATGTAAACTAGGAGAAGGGAGAGATTATTATGTGAAAGCAAGATATTTTTAGCCTTTTAATCAAAAAATTATTCCATAAATTTGACAAGTACTCTCACTGCTTCAGACATAACTTTACTTTCTGTTTCTGGTGTTGATAACACTGCACGTGCAACGCTGAAACCAAGATCAAATTAACAACTACATTATAATGCATAATTAGTATAAAATGTGGCTTAATAAAACTTCTTACTTTGGGTCATTTAATATTGTTGTGAGTTCATCAATCCGATCAATTCCAATTTGGTTTTTGGTATTGACTTGAACGAATGACATAAGCTGTGTTTTAGTTTTTCCAAGGCACAATAAAACTCTTGGAATAATATCTTCAGACCTACTAGCCAGCTAGGATAAGATCAATATTAGCATTTTAAATTATATAAATTAAAGGAAAGTTTTCAGCACAATGCTAGGCCACTGAATTTATAATTATTGTAATGCAGTTAGGCAAGATTCTTCTGAAAGTGATATTTCAACAACCTGTTCATTGCACTGGGTTAAAATATAAGGAAATACACATTTCATGAACAGATACAAGTTAATTACACTAACATTATATAGAAGGTAACTGAAAATAATTTGGGAAAATTTTAATTACTTACCTTAGCTAGTGCTGAACATATTATATTAAGAAGTTTAATATTCATTTCAACTTCAGTATTCAGCAGACTTAGCATTTCATATAACACACATTCTAATACTTCATAATACTGAACTAAAACATTGTGTGTATACTGCTCTCTAGAAGAAGCAAACTCCAATTAAAACATAAAGGAGAAATGGCAAAACAGGATATCCAAGACAACACAATATAGTTATTAAAACAAGAAACAATATATGAAAACCTATGAGAATTACAAGCTATTACAAAATACAAATTGATTATGTAACCACTAATGTACGTGATACTTTAATTAATTTAAAAGTTGTTTATCATGATATTTATGACCACTTAGGGAAAAAATGTGATATAGCATGTAATGTTGAGGGATTATAATAAACAAAAGCAACTGATTATAAAATAAAGATTTCTGCAAATAATATGAAAGTACTTATAAATAACCTCAGAAACTACTAACTGAAAATAAGTTTATGTCTGTAAATACTAATGATAAATGGAATATTTTTTTCAATCTTAATTCAGCATGCCCAATTACTGAAATTGTAAATAAAGTAGTAAACCCAAATAATAATAAATACAAATAAATTCTATAATTTTATATATGCTGAAAAAACAATATGCATATAAGTTACAAAAATGATAACTGAAATATTATAAAAATGAAATATATAATTCCAATACTATAAGCAAAAAACATGGAAGATAGAAAATAATCTAAGTTAAAAAATATAAATTGATGGTAAATAGCAATTCTGTGAAGAAATTAAAAAATCGGCTCAAACAACACTTCCTCAATTTGACAACCATGTTACTGTTCCTAATGATATTGCATATCTCTCTCAAGTTAGTGATTCTATATATTTGTATCCAGTTTAACAGCCAATGAAGTAGAACTCACAGTAAAGAGATTAAATACAAATACAGTAGTGGCTGGGATGAAACCTGATCCTGTGTGTTAAAAATTGTCATCATGCTTTATTAAATCAGCTAACAAATCTAATAAACATAAGTATAAAAGAAGAGAAATTTCCTCACTGTCTTAAGACAACTATTGTCAGACCAGTATTGAAAAAGGGTCATATCCTATCTCATTAACAAACTTTTGAAAAAATTTGTATTGTAAACAAATTAAGCTTATATAGATGCAATGTATTTAAATAGAGATGTGTTGGGAGTGAGTCAATTAAAACGAATGACTGCTTCTGAAAAGCTGCCTCATGTAGGGGGCAAATGACACCTTTTATGGCTCCTACTCTCAGCAGTTGGACTGGGTAAAAGGACTCCTCTCAACCACTGCACATTGCTCTGCTCTTGAATGAACGAGAGTGCATCACTATGACTCTGAGCTGGAGCTGCCCCTTAGATTCTGACTCTGAGGTGCAGTTCACCCACAAATGACAGTGTTTTGACTCTTCTCTGTTGTAAGGCACATCGTGGATTAGTTTTATTTTATTTTTGTGTGGTTGCATCCTGGGACATATTAAAAAGTCTGAATCTTCAATTTGACAACAGGGCTCCTTTTTGTGGCATTTTTCGAGTCTGTCACGAACTGGAATTATCAAATGTAAATATAAAAAAAAATCAAACTACTTTGGGGATTTGTTTATTCTAATCAGTGCCAATTTAACTAGAGTTAATATCATGACCAGTGAAATAGTTGATATTTTACTCATTTTAGGAGAGTGTATCCAGCCACTGCTCTAAAATCGAGAGCGGTACCCTAATTGCCTCCATTTTTTGTGGACTTCTTAAAAATAAAAGTAGTAGTAAGGACATGAATGATAGGGTATCTGATATCAACTCATCAAGATGAAAAGTATCATGGAGGTGAAAAATAAGGTTGCTATTTAAAAAAAAAAACTGACTTTGTGCTTGCAAGCATTAGATTAAAAGCTTAAAGTAATGCATGCATCGAATGCCCCCCTCAAAACACCTACTTCAATCTTGAAATTTTTTCATTACCTGTCCCCCTTCAGGGATATTTGGCCATACTGTTTAAGATAGGACACCCTGTATATAGATCAGTTCAAATATAAGATTAAATTAAATGCAGGTTTGGAAATACATAGAAAACTAGTTAAATAATAGTAATTATCAATGTAAATTACAGTAATAAGGTTTTTAAAATTGTCTTGCAATCAATTTCATAATAAGATTTCAAAGTTTCATTAAACAAAACTATTCTTAATATAATTTAAATCCTAATTCTTCAACTTTATAATAAGCTAAATCAGAATGATTGAAATAAAATAATATTATATATAATATTTTATTTCTGAAATACTATAAGGTTTGTAATAGTACTCACAAATGAGTTGGTAATGTATACTGCCCAAGACACCAAATAATATAAGTATACAATTCATTGCAAACATCATAGTTCACTGGAGTTGATATGTATTCAACTAAGGCTGTTTGTAAGGTGAAAACTAATTTTGGGCAGGTCTTAAATGTTTCTTTAAAAAATGCCAAGAAACACCTGCAAAATTTTGTAGCAAGAATTATTATTATTTAAACACTTTTTAAAATCAGAAAATGGGAAAGTAACAAACCTATGAATAGTATCAGCATATTCAGATACTTTGAAAAGAAGAGATATTCGGCCTAATAGTGTTTTCACTATGCTGGCAATTTCATTTTCATCATCAAACAATTTCACAGTACAGAAGAAGGTGTCCAGCAAGAGTGGTGTTACTTGACTACATGTCAAAACCAATGGATGAGAAGATAGCTTTTCAACAACTTTAAAGTATGTGGTTAACCTAGAAAAGAATAATTCCAAAAATATTAACTAATCATGGTTTGATAGATTTTCAGTTTTATTCTAACATTTACTACTACACTAAACCTACAAGATCTTTTTAATAACATAACCTTCCTCTCCTCCCATACAATCTACTGAATCAACTGCACACCCTGCCTAGACAAAGAGATCCCTCTCCAAACAGAATGCCAACCATCGCAGACCAGTCAAACGTTTAAATACTCAATTCCCCATAGCAACCTGGAGCCACAACATAAATAATATATTATTTTTGAGGAAGTCTCAAAATGGAGATAAAATGTCGCTTTTATAATAAATAGTGATAAATTTATATGCTGACTTTTTGGTCGTGTTTTTATTTATTGATAAATAATTTCAACGTCACTCGAACACTACTCAAGTCCTACCCACAATTCTTCAAAAGCTGAGCTCCATTTATGGATCTTCTCTTTCCAACATGTCGTGCAGTGAAGACAAAACCCTGGACTCAACATCCTCTAGATGTTCCTCCCCCCAAACTGACCACCCATAATTGCGCAAGAACATGTGTACCTTTTTAGTATGTGTGTGTATACATTAATATGTGGTTGTGTTAATGATGTGGATGTATGCATACTAAGTGGCCAAATTATTATAACCACCTAACATCATCACAGTGTTGCTGCTAATGGGCATTATAGCTACAAAATGTGAATGCAGATGAAGTGAATCATCAGTTGTACTGAGTTGTTAGCAAAGATATGGACAAAAGATGTGATTTAAGAGAGTTTGAACACTACAATTGTAGGCACTCAGAGCGCCTGAACAAGTATCAGAAAAACAGCTGCACTTGTGGTGTTTAAGAGCAGCAAATATTAATATTTATGGAGAGTGGACTACCACAGAAAAAATTGGGTCTCAACATCAGGCAGGTTTGCGATCATCACAGGCTACTCAAACTGAAAGGAGACTTGCCAGAGAGCAGCAATGCATCAAATAGTGGAGAACTAACTATAAATGTTTCTGAATGAACTGTTTGTCACACATTACATAGTACGGGCTATTGAGGCTGGAGATCTATTTGATCGCCTCTAGTCTGCCTTGAACAAGTGAAGTTGTCTTTGGTTCACAAAGGAGCAGAAGGACAGTAGAAAGACAGTAGACAAATATAACCGGGTCATGTGGTCTGATGAATCTCAATTTCAAATGCACCATGAAGGTGGCAGGGTTCGAATATGGAGAAAACAATACAAAAGCGTGGACCTCAACTGCACTGCCACTTAAAGCTGGTAGCGGCAATATTATGGTTTGGGGGATGTTTTCTTGACATGTTATGGGTCATTTGATTACTGTAAACTAACATCTATATGCCCAAGGGATTTAAGTATTATTGAAGATCAAGTACATCCTGTTATGTTAATGGTGTGCTGAGACAGGAATGGATACTTCCAACAGGACAATACACCTTGTAATCATCTTCCAATGGTTTGAAGAGTGTGATGGAGACACTGGTTCATTGGCCTGCATCATCACCAGATCTCAATCAAATTGAGAATTTTTTGGATGAAGGGAACCCTTGGACAGGTGGTTAGTATGGTCGGGAGGATGTTTTTAATGTCAGGGTTGGATTGTAATCCAGTGCAGGCAAGGCACAGGAAAGAGTTGAGTTTACGTAGTCCAGGGAAGTAGGTAGTGGATAGAGGAAGACTACGTTCTGTGTGATAGTTAGGGATGGGACTGGATATTTGGGAAGTGGAGGGGGCATGGGCTATTTCCTTCTGAGGAGGTCTACGGTGTAATTTCTGTTGCAGAAAGCATTGAATATGTGGTTGGTATAGGATGCTATGCTGTCCCAAGAAGATCATATGCGAGCTCCCCTAAGGGCTAGACTGTAGTGGAGGGATCGTTTGGTATGTTCATGGTGGCAACTGGAAAAGTTGAGATACTGAAGGGTGTTAGTTGGTTTTATGTGGACAGAGGTGGTAATGAGGCCTGAATTTAGCTGTATATCCACATCGAGGAAGGTGATGTTAGTCGGGGAATAGTTTCAAGTGAACTTGACGGGGAATTTAGTGTTGAGGAAGTCTGTGAGGGCATCTGGTCCGTGGGTCCACAGCATGAAGATGTCATCTATGAACCGGAACCAGGTTAAGGGTTTCAGTGGAGAGGAATTTAGATGATGATGTTCCAGTTGACCCATAAACAGGTTGGCATAGGAAGGGGCCATCCAGGTGCCCATGGCAGTGCTGCTGATTTGGTGGTAAATTTTCTCTTGGAAGGAAAAAAAGTTTCTGGTGAGGACAAATTGGGTGAGTGATATCAAAAAGTGGATTTTTGGGAGGGAATTTGGAGGCCAGCGAGACAGGAAGTGTTCAAGTGCTGACAGGCCACTGGTGTGGGGGATGTTGGTGTATAGGGACACAACATCTACGGTAACTAGTAGTTTTTTACCACGGAAGTGGTGTAGGTAATTCACAGAGGCAATGGAGAAAGTGATTGGTATCTCCAAAGCGGAAATCCTTTCAGTGGGGGAATTGTAACCAGTGACAATTGAGCAGCCAGGGACCCCAGGTTTGTTTATCTTTGGGAGAAGGTAAAATGTGGGTGTTCTGGGGCTTTTTGGGGTGAGGAGCAGTGCAGGAAATTTTGGGTGCTCAGCTGTCAGCTAGCCAATCACTGGAAATGCCTTATTAAATTTTTTGATGAACAGGGTGGTGCCTCCGAAATTTAATAACTCCAAACCTCACAAGGTGTCTACCATCTATGAACCTCAAGTAAGTCACCTACTTTCTATCTCTCTTTCCTTTCCTTATTAATTGTTTTATTGTGACAATGTCATTTCGTGACTCATATATATTGTTTTGAGAGAGTTGTTGGGTGTTGATTGTTGCCAAAATCAGCAGGTACGCTGTAATGAACATGTGTGTTTGTACATACAGTAAGTACGTTAATGAGAAAGAAATGTTTAATTCATACATAAGTATTTCTCAGTATTACTAAAAAAATATTAACGTTTTAAGTACTTACTGTCCTGGTAATAGACCCTGTTGACTTTCTTGTCTCATCAAATAACTGAATGTTGATCTAGAAGTAGGTGACCTTACATCTGCAATTAATTGTGTCCAGTAGCTACTGACTACTTTATCTGCTGACAGAACAGCTGTTGCTTGATGCAACAAAAGTGTTGCTGAAAGGACTGGTAAATCTAGGATACTATGAAGAACCTAAAATGTATATATAGCTGTATTTTAAAATGTGAATTTCTTCTGGAATACTTTATACTCACTTTCATCCATTAAAGAGAAAAAGAGGCAAAATTTTAAGAATATTTCTAGAGGCATAGTACATTGAAAATACATGTCCACATGTATTAATTATTTACAAATGGGCAAAGTGCTTTTTAAATGCACTTCATCCTATTTATTTAATTTTTGGAGGGTGATTTCTATTATTCTTTAATTTTGATCAAAATTAATTTTTTTGAAGAGGCTTTTGTCCAAGCACTATTGCAGGTACAGTAAGACCCCACAAATGCAGAGAATGCAATAAGTTCAAGCACAAAATGAAACAGCACTAATGAGTTCACCTTAACATGTAAACATTGGAGATAAAAATGAAGTATAGCAGAAAAGGTCTGTTTTTGTTTTATTTTATAACATTACATTAATTATTATTTGTAAAAATAGATTGGTTATAAGTCAAACAAACGCATTAATTAGATGTAAAGAATTTAGTTTCAGTTTTTAAATTCGCAGTAGTATTTAACTGACAGGTAAAAACATTCAGTTAACCAATTTTTAAAATTTTCATGTTGATCTAAGATTTTTTATTCTTCTTCTCCAGAACTACTGCCTGTTACAGGCCAAGACTATTTCTCCGGGTCTTATTCATTTGTCACAATCACATTTGTCAACAGTGCAACTGCTCTCCATGGGTTCACTCCTAACAGCCACAGAACTTTCTGTACTTCATTCAACCATCTGGTGGGTGGTCTTCCTCTTATTCCATGTCCCAAATTTCTAATTTTAAGCTAAGGAGGTTGGAACATCAGTCCAGATAAGTGCCTTTCAGTCTGAATCAGGAATCTTTTTATGATGTATGAAGATTTGTCTAGTGCTCAAACTCCAACCTTGAGAAACAAAGTGTTGCTTCTTAATCTGGTGCCTCCCCTCCAACCTGTCTGACTTGGTTGAACCTGCTAGTTGCTAAGCTATTGCAGGCATAATTCTTTTGATCCACAACAAATATGAACAACAGCTCCACAATAAGATGAGGGCAGCATCATCATAAAGATTTTTTATTGGACTCCCAAATTACAGGTAAAGATGATTTTGAAATTTGCTTCTTAGTATTGAATTTTTGTAATGATAAACAAGCAAGCAAGCTTCCATTAGGATTACAACACAGTCCAAGTGATAAATGGTCTTTAGCAGCTGTAAAACCTGATGCTTACCTTACATTTCTTCATGGGTACATTTTAGCATTTTCTTCCAAGAATGTCTAGTTCCACAAACATTGATCGTTTCAGAATGTTTATTTTCTACCTCATTCTTGCACTTAATGTCATTGGAAAGCAGCAACTGATTTTGTATCTCCACTCCTTGCTTATCCAGTAAACAGTTTGTTAAATAGATTTTTTCCGTCTTTAAATTGATGGAACCACCCGAAGATTCCTATGAAATTTCACTTGAGTCACTTTTTTCATTCTTAATATGGTTAAAAATGGTTTTTGTCATTTTGATTACACTGGATGCCTTGAAGTTGTATTCCATTCAACTCAATTGTTAAATCAGATGGAAAGTCATTTATGTACTTCCTAAATCACATTGTTGCTAATAAAATGGGCAATTCTCATGGTAGAACTTGTGGTTGTAGTTGGTTTCACAATTTTAATTTTGTAAACTATATGTATTGATTCAGTTGACAATTATCATGCACTGCCGATATTGGGTTATCCGAGGACCTACATTTTAGCAAACTGCTTTTTCTTGTCCTTTACTTTCTTATCACACATTGTAAAGGCTAAAACTTGTTGTTTATATATACACACACAATAATGCTTAAAACCAGTCAGAAATCAACTGTGACACTGAAAACATGTGTTCATACTGCAAAGACAATCATCATGAGACTGCATGGGTGTATTAAAGCAACAACATGGCACAAAAGTTCACAGAATCTCAATACCACATTGAAATCAGGGAGCTGCAGAAATATCACATAATTCTGAAATACTACAGTATACAGTATTAGTCAGTTTATTGTCTCATTTGGGAATTAAAATTTGCCTATACCTGTTTCCTAGATTTCATTTCTAATATTCAATTCCACAATTTTTTCCTTGAATAAGTATCAAATAGCATGTTCAGCCTTGCTCTCTACTTCCCTTGCAATAGTAATTCCAACCCTAAATGCTCCATTATTTTATGCTCATGATCAAACTCTATTACTGTACTACTAATTTAGCTCATTGCTAAGTTTAATTAAATTAGAGGTGGTCGACTGGGGACCTTTGTTAGTTGACATGTTCTCTTGTTTTCATGAGTTACCTTTCATAGGAGTAGCATCTTGTTTCAACAGGACAATGCTCAGCCACACACAGAATGATGCTGAGTTACATGCTAGTCATCAATATCTTCAGAGATTTTCTTGAAAGAACATGTGGGGCACGAATTTAACAAATTGAGGCTACAACAATTATCTGACATGTTTCCAAACTGAATCAATGCATTCATGCATGCCAGAGAACTTTGCATGTTTCACTTGACTGAAATAAAATCTCACAGTTCCTCAAGTTTAATTTTTTTCTTCCTCTTCTAGTATTTTATCATTCTGCGGTGTAGCAGTCAGTGTCACCGCCTTACAACAGATTCCAATCCCAGCATGGACATGGATGTTTCTGCTCCACATTGTCATGAAAACTGAAGTTAAGAATGTAGGAGATTCACAATGCTGACAATGTTCGGCTCGAAAAAATCCAGAATGTGTCATGAAATATGACAGTCTAGCATTCACTTTGGTCAGCTACAAGCTGTAAGTGGACTGTAATTACCAGTAAAGAAGAGGAGTATATTGAAAACTAAATTTTATTAAACATCACAAGTGGTTTCTTACATAAAAGAATTATTTTGCAATAAACCCATAGAAAAATGACTTTAGCACATTTACAATTCTTGTTTATTTTAACAGATTTAGATAATGTAAATGTATACATACCTCAATGTTTGTGCCTGTTCCTATGAAGGTGGGAATTATTCGAATAAAGTCTTCAGTTAAACTGTGTGGATGCCAAGAAATGAATTTTAGCAAGTTTGGAAAGTACTTTTGTAGCAAATTTTGTTGGGAAGACATTAGTTTCAACTTGTTCTTGTTAATAAAAAGCAGTATTTCAATTGCAGCTATGTCAGAAGTATAACTTTGATAAACAATATCTCCAAACAGATGTTCACAGAATCGATAACAGTCATATCCAGTGAGAACGCCTGAAAAGTAATTTTTAAATTCAAATTATATACTATAGATTATAAATTTACACACACACAGACATATACATAATTAATGAGGAAAGGACAGAGAGATAGAAAGAAGGTGACTTACCTGAGGTTCAAAGATGGTAGACACCTTGTAAGGTTTAGAGTACTTGAATTTTCGGAGGCACCACCCCCTTCATCAGAAAGTTAGGAAGACATTTCCACTTTTCGGCTAGCCGACTCCCAAATAATGGACACCTCTAATGAATCTCAGTCCTTTTACATAGGATAATCCACATTATTATCTCTGGATAGTGGACACTTCAAATAATATAGAAGTATTTTTGAGAAACTTGAAAATATTTTGGCAAACTTTTCAAAATTATTCTAAATAGTGAGCAACAAATCCATGTTTGTGTGTGTAACGAGGCTACTGTTTTCTTTTTTTTGAGAATGTTCCACACTTTTGTGCATGGGTCAAGTCAACAATTGTCAATTCAATTCAGTGTGATATTGCAACTGATTCAGTTAATATGGCATCAAAAAGAAGAAATTGAATTTGAAAGAAAAAAATCCATTTTGGAAGTTACTGAAAAAGAAAAGTCGAGTATTTATAATCCTGCTGAAGGATCCCATGTTGTTAAAACACAGATTAGTAAACATTTGAAGGCTGAAGAAGGAATTCGAAAAATATGGGTCATGAATTCAAATGAAAAATTGAAATACTTGAAGTTTTATATGAATAAACAAGTGAAATTGATGAAGTGTTGATGAAAAGGTTTCATTCTGCTCTAACACAGAACATTCCTCTAAGTGATGTTTTGCTCCAAAAATGCCAGAGAAGTTGGTGAAGCTTGCAATTATAAACTCAAATGGGTGGGTAGAAAAGTTCCAGACACTTCACAACATCTGGACAAGACCTTATGTTGTTATTGGAAAACCTAAGAAACTTAGATGTTTAAGAAATATAGATGAACAAAACTTAGTGTTTCGTGAAGTCCAATAAGAATGCATGGATGAGCACTAAGATGTTAAGTGATTCGTTGGTGTAGTTACACAATTAAATGAAAAAACAAAACAAAAGAGGAAGAATCATTATGTTCATAGACAATGCTACTTCACATCCTGATGATTTAAAGCTAAAAACGGTTCACTTATTTTTCTTGCCTCCTCACGCCACTTTGATGCTACAGCTACTTGATAAAGGAATTATATGCAGTTTTAAAGTATGCTGCAGAAAGCTGTTTCTGAGACAAGTGCTTTCACAGATTAACTCCTGCAAATCTATCAGTATCTGTTTTTGTTGCAATTTGCTGGATTATGGCATATCTTAAAAATGTTTTTAAGAAAAGTGTTAACTGACAATACAATTACTGGATTTGCAGATCTCTTAGCAAATTTTGATTCAAATGTCAGTTTGAAGAGTATCCCAAACTGCACCTATCCAATTCATTCATCAGGACACCACTGAAGCACTGGCCCTTTAGGAGGGCTATTATGAGGAATCACCAATGGAAGACTGCAAAATCAAATATTTTTCCGAATCCCCAAAATACAGAGAGCAATTAAAACACTTGATTCTGAATAAGGAAGAATCTTACGGAATAGCAAAGCTGTATTCTATGAAGATTCACCTTCAAAAAACAGATTTTCTGTCTGAAAAAAGAGAAATCAGACTTTGTTAATACATTCTTTCAAATACATTAGGAAGTAAAATAAATTAGCTCCTATGGATTGTATTTTGGGCTAATTTATTGCAACATAAGTAAAGTAGCGCTCAATTAAAAGGTAAAGTAGTAAATAACTATTATTTTCTCAAATAATTAATTTATTCATATTAATTAAAACTGTAAGCATAATTTTCAATCATTCGTTAAACAGAAGAGCAAAAACTTTTTTATATAAAAAAGTTGTCTCCTCAATAGTGGACACCCAATAATGGATGAAACTTTCAGTTCAGTAGCTGTCTGCTTTTTAGAGATATACACACATTCAATTAATAAGGGCAGGAAAGAGAGATGGAAAATAGGTGGCTTACCTGAGGTTCACAGATAGCAGGCTCCATGTAAGGTCAAGGTAATTAAAATTTTTGGAGTCATTGGCTAGCTGATCACTGTAAATGTCTTCCTAACTTTCTGATGAAGGGGGTGGTGCCTCCGAAAATCAAACCTTACATGGTTCCGGCCATTTGTGAACCTCAGGTAAGTCATCTACTTTCTATCTCTCTTTCCTTTCCTTATCAATTATATATATATACGGACCACAAGTAAGGGGTGCTATATCTAGAATAGTATTGTGATAAGAATGAGTAGTAATTGCTGGCGAAATTGAGGTAAAGTTGACTAATAGAAAGGTTGATTGAGAGGCCATGCCCTATATTAAATTATTCAACTCATGCTCTGTTTTAAATTAATCTCTTATGTTAAACTTTTGGTGTTTTTCTATGAAAAAACTCTACCTGACACCCTACATTATTTCTTGTCCGAGGAGTAAATCCTATTATGACAAAAAGCTGAGTGGCCGGAGGAAACAAGCTCTCTCTACAATGTATATATCCAATATCCAACCAAGTGCTCTACCAACTAATCTAATCCAAGGACTGATTCAACAACTCTCCATTCCCATAAACCTACACTAGATTCACTTACCAATTCACTAATCACACTCTTCACACCCTAATTCTAAGAAATACGTGAAAAATGGACATTGCATAAATTGATCACAGGCGCATTGAATCTAGTCTAAGAAAGTGGAAATACTTAAAATAAAGCTCAGTACAGCATATAGCTAATTTTTGAAGAAAGAAAAGAACGGAAAAATTTCAACCAGACCAGGGACTTGAACACAGGACCTCCCGATATACAGCCGGGTGCTCAACCAACTGAGCTAATCTGAATCGACATTCAAGCTGGCTGGATATCGGGAGGTCCTTGGTTTGTGTCATTGGTCCAGCCGACATTTTTCCACTCTTGTCTTTTTTATAATATGTCGAATTTTTAAAAATTTGATGTAGTAATAATTTGTTTGTAAAGATAAACCCTGAAGAAGATGCAAATATGCATCGAAACATTTCATTAAAAATAAAAAACTGTCGGATAAAAAAAGTCAAAATTGATTTCATTTTAATATCAGACGTTAATAGATTTAATATAAGTTATTTATTTCGAGATACAACTAAAGAGGGCCCTAAACTTCTTTAATGTTAAATTAAATGTTACATAAAGTTATAACTTTTGGCGAGTATAATGTAAGTTATGAAATGTTAGTCAGTATAAGCTTTCTGTTTCATTCATAAAAAATAATAATATTGCAAAACTTACCAACATTTAGAAGGAATGTTAACACTCTGATAAGGATGGATATATATCGATGATCATTTCTGAATGTATCACACACATGAGAATATATTCTTTTACCTAACATCATTGACTGAGTTGCCAAAGTTTTGTCAGATTTGACTAGTTTGTCAATAATATGCAGCACTTCACACAAAACCTGTCATTGGATTATAAAATGATATATTGTTAGTAGACATATTTGAAACATATAATATATATAGTTTTCTTTGTCTCTCATTCCAAATTATTATTATTGTATGTATATATATATATATATGCGTGTGTGTGTGTGTATGTCAGGAAATGACATTGTCACATTAAAACAATTAATAAGGAAAGGGAAAAAGAGATAGAAAGTAGGTGACTTACCTGAGGTTCATTTAGATGTAGGCCCCTTCATCAGAAAGTTACGAAGACATTTCCAGTGATCGGCTTGTCGACGAAATGTCTTCCTAAAATTCTGCTGAAGGGGGCGTTGCCTCCAAAAATTTAAAGAACTCCGAACCTCACAAGGTGTCTACCATCTATGAACCTCAGGTAAGTCATCTTCTTTCTATCTCTCTGTCCTTTCCCTATTAATTGTGTATATATATGAAAATACGATGTTATTGAAGTTGCCAGTATCAGGAGACCATAACAATATTTCGTACTATGTGAATACAAAAGAAATGACATATTGCATTAGGCTCTCTTACAAATTGGAAATGGAGGTCACATACAAATGTAAAAGAAGCTACAAGCCAGGTACAAAAATGTCACCAAAGAAGCAATTACACTGTACTTCCGCTTATGCAAATCATGTCGGCCAAACTGTTTAATCCTAAGAAAGGTCTAGTCACTAAACCTTTAATATTTATAGAATATAACTGAAGATGTCACACAGATCTCATAGATATGCAGAGTAACCCTGATGGCAATTATAAGTTTATACTCAATTATCAGGATCATTTATATTATTGTGACCTCTCAAAAACAAAGGAGCAGAAGTAGTTTATTACCAGCTACTTGATATCTTCATCACTATAGGTCTTTCAGGTGTGCTTCAATCAGGTAATGGGAGGGAATTTGTGAACCTTGATATAATTGAACTAATAAACGTGTGGCTTGAACTGAAACTGGTACATGGAAAAATGAGGCATATGCATAGCCTTAGCCAAAGTTACATTGAACCTGCCAATCACAATGTTTAAAATATGATGATGACATGGATGCAGACATATAAATGAAAACATTGGGGTGAAAATCTCCAATTCATTCAATTTATGAAAAACCATTCCTTTCACCAGTCACCATATGAGGCCATGTTTGGTTTGCAAAGCAAAAGTGGAGCTTAGTAGCTCAAACTGCCCAGAGAGGCTTTATATGGTTTGGTTACATACAAAGACCTTGAGAATGTCGAACAAAAAATGAAAGATGATATAAATGTATGAAGCTGCTGCAGTGATGGTTGATTGATAATAACATTGTGATAACATTCTGTGCTTTAAGTAAAATAAATGTAGTTCAGCTTATTCTTGTGGATCCTGTGGCAAATGTGCATGCAATTAGCAGAATAAGAAATGAAGCAGATACGGATATGTAGGGAAATATGCATGCAGTCTCTGTTATGATTAACAAGAAATCAGAAACAAGAGGTCAACATCTGATGCAAGTTTGCAAACATAATGTGTGTAGTTGCTTAAAAATTCATATTCAAATTTCCCTTCAGCAAAGGTAGAGATGTCAGCATCAGTGACCTGAGAAGCATTCTTGCAGTTGTCATAAATGTTGAAAGCCCTTTCTACAAGCTAGGAACAGAACATGGTGTTCTTAAAGAACTCTATTCCAGAACGGAGTTTTTGATTCCGCACAAGAATCTGCTCTCAGTGGAATCTGAGGGCACAGAGAGTATGAACTGTAACAGCTTCTCAATCATTGACTGGTGGACAAAGGTACACCCATTATGATTGCACTTCCAAGTTCACAATAATTTGAGTAATTATAAGTGTACCACAAAAGTTTATCTTGTTGTAACAAGTGATGATAATAAGTGGCATTTTGGGAACCTATGCTATCATTAATTCAAGTTACAACTGTAGCTTATCTTGCTAATGACATAGCTTCATAATACAACTGTATATTAATTACTTTTTTGGAAAAATAAACATATACTATTAATTAATGTTTGACTACTTCAATATAAATTTTACAGGGGTCAATGCTTTTAACACAGATGGTAATGGATTACAGAGGGTGAAAGCTAGTCAAATTCAAATGCCACCTGCCAGAAAATCTTGCATTAGCACACCAACCTTGCCCAGGGATTGCCAGCCTCTTCACAAAATGGCCAGTCAAAGTAGGATGTAGACTGGCTATCTGAAGTACATTGGCCAGACATCTGGTCAAAGCGCAAAGTGGCCAGCCAATTCATGAAGTGGACAACTTTGAGCTTGGCCATAACATCTACACACATTATTTCATGGTAATTAGACTGAAAAAATATATCTCCTCCTTGAAAATATAATTAATAGGTTCTGTGTATTTCTCTGTATGTATGTGCTTATTTAAGGTATCAGTAGACTTCCTTGACTTGATAGCGAGTCATCTGATTGATTATGATTAAATTCAGATCTGATGAAATAGGGGTGTGTGAAAAGGTAAATTTTCAAAATTGTTAAGCTGTTTCTGATGGTTTAATCACAAGTTGACAAAGAGATTACTACAGAATTAAATTGTAGTGGACTAATATAAATGAATTTTCAATAATCGCTGGGAACGCAACTAGTATTTAGTAAAATTTACACACAAAATTACAACACACAAAAATTATTTCATTACAATGATTTAATTTATGCTCTGGCTATATGAAAACTCTTAAATCTGTGACAGATATTCTTTTTGAAAAACATTAACTGGGCATACAGTTAACATCTAATAGCATTTAAGCTAATGTAATTAACAATATGCATCAATTTACAAATTATTATTAATAAAGTTATGTACCTAGATATATATCTATTTTACTTTAATACCAAACAAAATTCTCTATCAACCCTTAACACCATTCTTTCACAGTTATAAATAACCAGCGATTGTGTGTTATATTTTGTACAAAAGATCATATTTTTCAAAGAATTTCCTAGACAACACTGTAGATTAGGTAATGTACTCTAATCCAGGTGACTACACTAACCTGAAAACTACCTCACCACCACACATGCAGCTTCACCCAAGGTCTGCGATAACAGATATTGAACTGTGTTATTGCTGTATATTTTTACTATCTGCCATTTTCCTCAGAGTTCCACTCTCTGAGCTTCAATACTAAAAGCCAATCAATGTCCTTCAGTATTGACCTATAAACTAAAACACAGATTTTCCAAATCTTGGACATGTATAATTTTGATAGACTCTCTATAAACATGAAGCAGACTAAGACTTTTAAATGCTTAGCTCTACTACTCAGAGCTCCTTCTATATCATGCCCACACAGCATACTGCATTTATTATTATTATTTATATACAGACGTTCTAATTCTTATAGGCTTCTGCCAGTGACTAAGTTTACCGATAGATTGACCTAGCATATCATTATCATTTTCCCCTTTTTCCTATCAAACTGGTTTGGAATAAATTTCATCTTCCTTGGCTCTGGTTCCCACAAGAACTCACAGCTTTTATATCACGCCATAGCCAGAAGCTGACTGCACCGAATGAAAACCTGGGAATTCGATTTTTCTCTCTTTCTTTGTCTTAGGTCTTCAATCACTCATATTTAATAATTACAATATTTTTCTTTACAATTCTCATCCACAAATGTTGATTAATCATAGTATATAAGGAAAAATAAGATGGCAAGGTCAACGTACTGAATCAACCTTAAAACTCCCCCCCCCCCCCACCACCACCACCAAACAAGAGGCTGCAAATGTAACTGCTATACACCTTTTGAAAATGCTAAAAATTAATAAATATTTAACCCAAGTCTTTTATTCATACATGATTGGTATTTCAGGAATTTTCTGATTTACTCATGATTAAATGTTTGAATGTAAAATTACAAAATGAGCATTATAATTTTTCTCATAGCATGAGTTATTGATATAAATATTTTGCTTATGTTCTACAAATTAATCAAACATACTGTTTTTTGAAGGATCAAGTCTTGCCTAGCTACAGCAGTTCGGAAAGACTGCTCTACTACAGCAGTACAGTAGCTATAAATTGCAGTCTTCAGTTCTTGATCAATACACCCAGAAACTTCCAGCCATTCATTAATAAGACCAAAAATATACATTTCCATAACAGCTTGCTCATTGATGACATTTCCTTAAAAGAGACAAAGAAACAGGAATAATTACTTAGTTGTTATAAATTAGTTAATTCTTGTGACTTCCTACTATCTTTTGGAGTCAGTCCAGAAAGAATATTGATAAATAGGCTAAGGATGGAAAGATCTCAGCCAGACTAAGGATCATATCCCATCAGGTGAAGGATTTCTCCATCAATAGCAAGCCATAAACATGCTCGGACTTTTTTTATTAGTGGAGTGAGGCAGGCAATCCTAGCAGACAACAGGCTACCTGTAGAGGCCTTGACTGTCACATGCCCCACTCACAGATGGATTTTACCCTCATTTCTCACCCAGATATCCTTAACAGATCTTGCCCCAAATTAACAACTAGTCACTTATTTTATTTTTTTTGTGTATATGACGGTTAAAAGTGGAAAAAATTCAGTTTTCAAAAGAAAGTTGACAGAAAGTAATTAATACGTATAAAGAAAGGCCTTCACACTATGAAAGTTAAATGACTAATTTTATACAAATAAAACCTTAAAGATAAAAAAATATCAAGAAGTTCTGGATTCATTTCTAGGTAATACCTGTCAAATAATATTAATTTAATAGTATCAATAATGTAGATATAAATAAAAGTTCTGAACCAGATGGCATACCACCCATTTCATGAAGAAATATAAATATTTGGACTCTTACACTTAACATAAAATTTTCAATACATCATAAAAGAAACTGAAATGAAAATATACTTTTGTTTCACTAATACTTAAATCTGGTGAAGAGAACAATGTAATTAATTATAGATCCATTTCCTAAATTATTGGAATATATCATAACTAATATTATTAAGGCATTCATTATTCCACATCTATCAATAAATATAAGTATAATAAAGATAAAATATTTGGATTTATAAGAAAAAATAAGCTTTTAAAACACCTTCATTCATTATTCCACATATATCAATAAATATAAGTATAATAAAGATAAAATATTTGGATTTATAAGAAAAAATAAGCGTTTAAAACACCTTCAATCATTATAATAATATATTTATGATTAATTAAACCTATCTTCATGAATAGCTCAATAATGACATTAATATATAGCACAAATTATATAAAGAGAATAAAAAACAATTCATCATACTTTTTTTAGAATTATCTCTTGTAGATTGAAGTTGCCTGAACTGTTTATTGATCATGACTACATTACTTTATCCTCCCTTTCAAGTATTCCATTTCTAGAATCGGAACAGTTTTGTAAATAGCTTAAGTTTATCTTTAAATTGATTAATAATGATTGTAAGGAATTTATTGATGAGCTATATTATACAGTTCCTGTTAGATATTTCAAACAGACATATATATATATATATATATATATATATATATATATATATATATATATATATATATACATACAACTATACAGTACCTGTAACTAGAATTACTAAATATGTATATTTATTGAATACAGATTTATATCATATTAAATTCCATAATTTATTGATAATTATAGAAAGTGGTACTCTGTTGTTTGAATAAAATGTGGTCTTTAGTAATATTTATTAAATAGGAGTATATTGGTACATATATGCATATGCGTGTTGTGTATAAGTTCTGTTTTACATTGTACTTTAACAAACTAAATTGACTCGTGATCAAATGGCACCAATATTAAATATTATTTGTAAAATTTTTAAATTGGACGAATGTCTGTCATTTGAAGAAATAAATAAATCCTGTAGTCTAGTTACAGAAAGGAAGAGAAGACAGTGAAGATTTCAGAAAGAAGTGGAGCAGGGGTTGATGACCTTTATGAGACAATCATATGGTGATAAAAAAATATAATTTACCTACCAGTACTATATATGACATGAATGAAATTTTACACTATTATAATATCACATTTTACAAGTACAGTATATTTTACTGGGGACCAAGATCGCCCTCTTCCCAGCATTTCTAATTTAGAAGATTCCAAGACCTTGTTGTCTCTCAGATCCGTAAGTAAAGTCATATTAAGAAATTCACAATTTATACCACTTTGTTTGCTTTTTCTTTCTGGAAATATAATGCACTTGACGTACATTCCACTGGCACTTGCCATGTCATACACACACACACACATATATATATATATATACACTCAAAACTATTTTTATAATATACCAAAATTAAGTTTATGAAACAATATTAAACTTGATTTGAGCAGCATATGTGAAGATCTCTGTCTATACGAGAAGAAAGCACTGAAAACTGTAGCTCCTGTCCAGGTTTTTTTAGCATGCACGAAAGTCCTGGCTGGCAGACAAATTACCACAAATCCATTGTTCTTGTCCGCTGGTATAGGTAGCACAAAAAATTTGGATGGACGCAGCCTGCATGTAAGAGGACGACAGACAGGTCAGGACTGTCGTGTCAGGCTTGCATTTAGGCCTTTCGAGGATAACCATGACTGTGGCCTGTCAAGAAAATCTGCTGGTGTATCACTAGCTAATTGTAAAGAACTGACTACAGGTTAACCTACAATTTACTGAATCATAATCTGATCCAAGATTTTTCCATCCTGATTCAATCAATCTCTTTGTTCCAGATATTTTGAAAGCATTTCTTATGTTCTAGAATTAAATATTATTTCAAGAAAGCGAAATCATATCAATATGAAAACAAGAACTTCTTTTGCCTATTGAAACAGTAATGGTGCCCTGCATTTTATTTATTAACTACGCAAGGCAATTTATATTCAGGTTCACTTTCTGATAGCCACATTTCTGCCTTTTGCTTCCAGAACACATTCCATTCCTACTAAGAGAAATATATCAGTATGGGGCAGTATGGTCCCCCAAATGATGACTCGTCTACCAGTTCATTTACTAAATAGACATAAAATTTTGGTTGCATAAATAACATAACATTTGGAAATTTATTTGCAAAATTTGACTCCTTATTGAAATTATATCATATTACAAGACAACAACTAATTTGTTACTCCTGAAGATATTCCAAAAAAGGAAATATTTGTTGCTTTTATTTAAAATTGTCTATAACTCATTGTCTATTTTAATTGTCGATTGATTTCAATATTGTCAGTTCAGATATATGTTACATTTCAAGCAATGGCCAGCGACACTCGAAATGTTTCCCTAACCTTCTGAAAATTCAGGAATCCAAAACCCACTCGAGAATGCCATCTGTGAACATCGGGTAAGCCACCAGTTTTCCGTTTC
Source organism: Eucriotettix oculatus (assembly GCA_034510155.1). Lineage (NCBI taxonomy): Eukaryota > Metazoa > Arthropoda > Insecta > Orthoptera > Tetrigidae > Eucriotettix > Eucriotettix oculatus. The sequence continues at coordinate 175,408,559 of CM067376.1, forward strand.
TCTTTCCTGTCCCTATTAATTGTTTTAAGTAACTTGACAATGACATTTTCTGACTTGTCTCTGTGTGTGTGTGTGTGTGTGTGTATGTATATATATATATATATATATATATATATATATATATATATATATATACAATTAATAGGGAAAGGACAGAGATAGAACATAGGTGACTTACCTGAGGTTCATAGATAGTAGACACCTTTGTTAGGTTTAGAGTACTTGAATTTACAGAGGCACCACCCTCTTCATCAGAAAATTCAGAAGACATTTCCAGTGATCGGCTAGCCGATGACTGAGCAGCTAAAATTTGCTGGGTTGCTAGCTTAGGTCGTAAACAATTGACCCCACCAGGTCACCAACTTTCTCTCTCAATGAGGGTCTGGGAAGAGGCAAGGACTTGATGGGGGTTGGGGTGATGCATACTAACACCCCCAAATTGACACACACTCATTCAAACACATCTATCCTCAAAGGTGTCAAGATTTAAATATTGACACACACACATACAACCACCGTTCAAATAAATATCAAGGTATACACACACACACTCAGTATGCACACATAAGGTTTTATTACATATACAAATTCCAATGAGCTTGTGCTGTTATAGGTACTGTGGGGGAGGGGGGGGGGGAGGTTGAAGATAAAGAGCTATAGGTTATTGAGTCCAGGGCTTTGTCTGGACTGTAGGACATGCTGAATGGAGTTCAGCTTCTGAAGAGTCGGGAGGTAGGGCTTTGAGGGGGGTCAGTGTGAAGCACTGGTTTAAGTTGCTGGTGTTGTGGCTATGGGCCTGGGCAGCTATGAGGAATTTGGTTTTGTGGAGTTTTACTGTATTATGGTGGTTGGCAATCCGTTCGGGGAAGGGTATCTTTGTCTGACCAATGTAAAATGCTGGGCAGAGTGTGCAGTTTATTTTGTAGATGGTGTGAAAGGACAGACAGGTTATGTTTTCCCTAATTTTGTATGTAGTGCTGTTGGTGGGGTTCTGGAAGGTCGTGGTAGGCAGGATTATTGTGTGGGGTGTGGGGCTTGTAGGGTCTGACCAGAATATTACAGAGGTTGGATGGGCGCCTAAAGGCAACCCTTGGACAGGTGGGTAGTATGGTCGGGAGGATGTTTTTCATGTCCGGGTTGGATTGTAGTCCAGTGTAGGCAAGGCGGAGGAAAGAGTTCAGTTTACGTAGTCCGGGGAAGTAGGTAGTGGTTAGGGGAAGACTACGTTCTGTATGATGGTTGGGGGTGGGACTGGCTATTTGGGAGGTGGAGAGGGCACGGGTAATTTGCTTTTGGAGGAGGTCTGTGGGGTAATTTCTGTTCCCATTTAAACTTGACCGTGACACGCTTAAATTCTGTCAAACAGTCCAGTGGAAGCACCACTTTGCAAAACATCCTCCAGCCAAACCAGAACCCCTAAACGCTGCAGCCCCATGTCTAGTTAAATTTAAAGAACCATCCAAATTGCCACCTCCCAAACTGCCACCCAACCATCCACTTCAGAATTTCACTAGTATTCTTGTAACCCACGTGACCTCGCCAACCTTCCTTAACTCTCTCCCCAAACAACCCAACCTAACCCGTGCCCAGCACCTAGCCATCCGCAACCTGAAAAACAACCGTGATATTGTCATCCTCCCAGCTGACAAGGGTTCCACCACTGTCGTCATGGATGCCGACAGTTACACGACAGAGGCACTCCGCCAGCTGCAGGATGACAAAATCTACAAACTTGTCCCCACCGACCCCAACCCCTCCATTACTCACGAAATAGAAAAGTTTGTTCAGACTCATGGCCCTCTTCAAAAATTATCCTCCGCCTCAATCGAGCTCCTCACCCCAAAAAGCCCCAGAACACCCACGTTTTACCTTCTCCCAAAAATACACAAACCTGGGGTCCCTGGCCGCCCAATTGTCGCTGGTTACAATTCCCCTACTGAAAGGATTTCCGCTTTGGTGGATGACTCCCTCCAGCCAATAGTGGAAAATCTCCCCTCATTCATCCAAGACACCAACCATTTTCTCTGTCGCCTCCGTGAATTACCCACACCACTCCCGCAGGACACACTACTGGTTACCGTAGATGTTGTCTCCCTATACACCAATATCCCACACACCAGTGGCCTGTCGGCACTCGAACACTTCCTGTCTCGCAGGCCTCCAAATTCCCTCCCAAACACCCACTTTTTGATATCACTGACCCAGTTTGTCCTCACCAGAAACTTCTTCTCCTTCCAAGACAAAATTTACCACCAAATTAGCAGCACTGCCATGGGCACCCGGATGGCCCCTTCCTATGACAACCTGTTTATGGGTCAACTGGAACAACAACATCTAAATTCCTCTCCACTCAAACCCTTAACCTGGTTTCCGGTTCATAGATGACATCTTCATGCTATGGACGCATGGACAAGATGCCCTCTCAGACTTCCTCAACTCTAAATTCTCCATCCAGTTCACTTGGAACTGTTCCCCGACCAACATCACCTTCCTCGATGTGGACATCCAACTAAATTCAGGCCTCATTAACACCTCTATCCACATAAAACCAACTAACACCCTTCAGTACCTCCACTTTTCCAGTTGCCACCCTGAACATACCAAACAATCCCTCCCCTACAGTCTTGCCCTTAGAGGAGCCCGCATATGCTCTACTTTGGACAACCTAGCGTCCTACACCGACCGAATATTCAATGCCTTCCGGAACAGAAATTACCCACAGACCTTCTCCAAAAGCAAATTTCCCGTGCCCTCTCCACCTCCCAAATAGCCAGTCCCACCCCCAACCATCATACAGAACGTAGTCTTCCCCTAACCACTACCTACTTCCCCGGACTACGTAAACTGAACTCTTTCCTCCGCCTTGCCTACACTGGACTACAATCCAACCCGGACATGAAAAACATCCTCCCGACCATACTACCCACCTGTCCAAGGGTTGCCTTTAGGCGCCCACCCAACCTCCGTAACATCCTGGTCAGACCCTACAAACCCCACACCCCCAACCCACAATTGGTTGCAGACCTTGTGGCAGAAACAGATGCCATGTCTGCCCAATACTCCCACCTACCACGACCTTCCAGAGCCCCACCAACAGCACTACCTACAAAATTAAGGAAAACATAACCTGTCTGTCCTCCCACACTATCTACAAAATAAACTGCACACACTGCCCAGCCTTTTACATCGGTCAGACAAAGAGACCCCTCCCCGAACGGATTGCCAACCACCGTAGCACAGTAAAAATCCTCAAAACCCAATTCCCCATAGCCGCTCATGCCAATAGCCACAACACCAATAACTTCAACCAGTGCTTCACACTGACCCCCCTCAAAGCCCTACCTCCCGACTCATCAGAAGCTGAACTCCATCTGTGGGAACTTTCATTCCAGCATGTCCTACAGTCTAGACAAAGCCCTGGACTCAATATCCTATAACTTTATCTCCAACCTTCCCCCCCTCTCCTCCAAAGCACGAGTCCATTGAATTGTACATACAATAAAACCTTCTGTGTGTGTGTGTATACCTTGCATTTTGTTTGAATGGTGGTTGTATGTATGTATGTATGATATTTCATTCTAATTTTCAAAATATTTCAGTCTAATGAAAATGCTCGGTTGGTCGTACTCGATGTGGTGGCGGAGTGGATAGACGCACGCCCCGGCTCTAGGGGTGATGCACTGTTGTTTCGTGCACCCAGGTTCGAGTCCTGGCCACATCGAATTTTTTCAGTCTTTCTTCCTTCTTCCATTCTCTTCTACGCTTGACATATGTATTTCCTTGTGCATGATTCCATGCCGTACATATGATTTAATGAGCGAATTTCCTGCCTTTCTCCCAAATATTTCTATCTTTCTTTCTATCCAATTATCAAATGCGTGACTTCGTCACTTATCCCATATATATATATTTAATTTATCCTAACGGATGCTCCTAATTCTTCCATCCCTCTTCTCTATCCATCCTAACTTGAAAACCTAAGATATTTAGACTGAAAATGCTCGGTTGGTCGTACTCGATGTGGTGGCGGAGTGGATAGACGCACGCCCTGGCTCTAGGGGTGATGCACTGTTGTTTCGTGCACCCAGGTTCGAGTCCTGGCCACATCGAATTTTTTCAGTCTTTCTTCCTTCTTCCATTCTCTTCTACGCTTGACATATGTATTTCCTTGTGCATGATTCCATGCCGTACATATGATTTAATGAGCGAATTTCCTGCCTTTCTCCCAAATATTTCTATCTTTCTTTCTATCCAATTATCAAATGCGTGACTTCGTCACTTATCCCATATATATATATTGTAACATGAACAGTTACATTGAACAATGTAGGCCAGCTTGCGAGTTGCAATTGTTGAGGAACTGATGCAACCCAGGCCAACAATGTGGCCTGGCAAGATGTTGGGTGGTTCGCAAAGGGAGGGGGAGGGGGAGTCATCATGGGCTGATGGGAGCAGCACGTTGTGTCGGCGGGACGACAAGAGAATGACCACGCCTTGCAGATATAATTTTTTTTCATACTCTGATATATATATGCACACTTACAAAGCAAGTAAGGATGTGAGTTTCTCAAAATAATGAGTAATGGTAAGAAAAGGTAGAATGAATAGAGAAGAGGGATGGAAGAATTAGGAGCACCCTTCAAGAATAAATTACAAGTAAATTATATATTGAACAAGTGACAAAGTCACACATTGGATGGAATGGAAAGATAGAAATATTTGGGATAAACGCAGGAAATTCGCTCTTAAAATCATATGTATGGCATAGCATCATGCTCAAAGAAATACATATGTTAAAAGTAGAAAGGAATTGTCTTTCTTCCATTCAGTCATCGGCTAGCCAATCACTGGAAATGTCCTTTCAACCTGAATATATATATTCAAAATTAAAGAATACATCATCTGATTGTCCAACATCATTTACCAGATTAAATGCAAGCCCTGTCCTGCTTTCTATATGGGGCAAATTAAATGACCTCTCCTTTAACACATTGCTAACCTCCACAGGACTACCAAACTGTCCAAAGAAAGGATATGTTCTGTGATCTTTAAATATAAAAAAGAAGTTATTACTGTGTAGTGAAGTGCAGGTCAAACATAAAAAGGAGCAGAGAGCAGTAGGACACAATTTATAGTTTTAATATATATAGCTTTATATGACTAATAGAGTAATATGTTTTTCTTTTTCTTCTTATTGTATATAACTTTTGTATTTTAAACATTGACACTGGGTTTTGTAATAAATCTATCTAAACTTGAGAGAGGAAGTTATTGACTTAGTAGGTTGTTGAATGTTGCACTATAAAATGAATTGATACTGAGCGGCTGGCTACCATGCCCTTCAGAGACTATCTGAAGAAAGGAGCATAAGTTCTTGAAAATTAATATTTTCATACTTTCAAACCAGTCAATGTCTACTATCAATATTAGGTAAGTTAATGACTTCTTTTTGTATAACAAGAAAGTAAGATTACAAAGTCAAAATAATAAATAGGTTTGGAAGAAGACATGGAATATATATGAGGCCTGATGACACCAAAGAGGAATAGGTTGATATCTTCAAATTTTCTGAAAATATGTGTCCTACATCAGGAGAGTAGGCGAAGCCGGCCATCACTAAAAATTTAGTTGCACTTAAAAAGCAAATGAGGAAAGAAGAGAAGAAAAGTAACTATAATGCTATGTGATAATTATATTTAGTAAAAATATTTTATTGATAATAACTTACTTAAAGTCAAAATAGTGTGTACATTCCCTGCTGTTGTACCATCAACTTCAGTTAGATATAAACTTTCTTGTCTCCTGAATGAAGGTTTATTAATATTGTCACAAAACATAGTATCTCGTAATACCTCAATAAAACATTTGTTTATTTTGCATACATAGTCCACAGGAATAACTGTTGAATTATTAAATTTATTTTGGCACAAAAAAAATAAAAGTTTTCCTTTATGTTCAGCTTGAACTTCACGAGATTGCAAAAGGCTACAAAAATAACCAAAAAATTATCAGATACATTGTACTATAAAAATATTACATATGAACACAAGAACACAAATTTAATTAGCATTAAAGATTGAACTATTCAATTCAGTTATCATATGGATAGCCACTTTTATAATTTTCTTTTGTTTATTCTTATGTATCTATCTGATTAAATGTAAATGTACAGTGACTAAGTTTATAGGACAATTAATAATTAACTGGTAGGTAAGTCATCTTCTTTCTATCTCTCTGTCCTTTCCCCATTAATTATATATATATATATATATATATATATATATATATATATATATATATATATAATGTGGCCAGAAGAATAGGATGTTGTCGTGGTATTCAGTCCTAAGACTGGTATGATGCAACCCTCCATTCTAACATATCTTGTACAAGCATTTCATTTCCACCCATATGATTTTCAGCATTTTCCTATAGCACCACATTTCAAAGGCTTCTATTCCTTTCTGCATCTCCTACCATCCACATTTCGCACCCATATAATGCGATTCTCCATACCAACAATTTATAGAAACAATTTCTTAATATTCACACTTCTATTAACTGAAAGTAAATTCCTCTTTTTGCGAAAGCTTTCCTTGCCTGTGCTATCCTACTCTTTATGTCTACTATACTTCTACTGTCCTTAGTTATTACCCTTCCCAAGTAGGAGAATTCCTTAACTTCTGTCAAAATATCCCTTCCCAACCTAACATTTTGGCATAAAACAACAGGACCTTTTTTTCCATTTTACATGATACATCTTTACAATATTTACTGCATAATTTTTCTGCTCAATTATTGTTTTCGGTAAATTATTTGTTCTACCATTTTATGCCACAATATTTCATTAAATTTTATTGCTCTGCCAACTGCCTCTATCGTTCTACTCTATGTCAAAGGCAAAGGAATGCCCAAGTAAAATCTGTACACACATTTCAACAAATCTAAAATCTACATTTAAAGAAAATAGGCTAAAAACTTGTTCAGATACACTTTGAATGTTCCTTCAAACTAGACAATCTTCCAAATTAATATTAATTTTCATCCAACTAATTATTTGTATTCATTTATTCACAGTGGGATTTTCCCTTAATTATGTGAAAGCCTCAATACAAGAAACAAAGACATGAGTGATGTATCCAAACTAGTCCAGTTCCAATAAATATTTTACTTATACAAGTCATAAATTGCAAAAATATAACTTGTGAGGCCAAAAGGAGCTTTGTGTTTTGGTTTGGGAGGATGTCAAGATATAGATCAGATGTTGCACTTATAATTTTGTATGTTTTTCCTAAACCAATGATACACAAGGATATTGCAATAAGTATTTTAAGGGCATTCAAAATTTGCAGAAGATAGGGACAATTAATAGATCCACCTATTAATATCTACATAGCAATGTGATGAACTAGCACAGTAAACAATGGTTGACATGTGTATTAAAAAATATACCTGTGAAATATTAAATTCGACTGTAGCACACAGCAAATACAATTGCACTTAATAAGTAAAAACAAGTAATTCTATGATCAGTAAGTAACAAGGCACTTGTTTATTAATGCCACACAGTTTATAACCATGGGTTAACTTTGTATTAATGAATTTAATATATTTAAAGATTTTTTTGGAATATAATTGATCAAACCCTTGAAATCGTAATTCATACAATTAGCAAAACATAGTCCAATATATTTCATACCTAACTAATTGTTCCAATAGAATATTATCCACAAGACTAATGAATCCACCAACAAGTATACTGTTCAACAAATCAATTTTTAAGTTTATATTCGGTGACAAAGATGCAGTTTCCATTATGTTATTTTCAAGGCAGGAACAATTTTCTTCAATAATCTGATTCATTAAATTTCTTGCTTTTCTAGACAGTCCTTTTCCAGAAAACTTTGGAAGTATATCAATTACATAGTGTTGTGATGGGGCAGGTAATTTCTTATGAATACAGTATAATAATATATCACGTAACTGATCTATACTTAGACCTTTCTTGTGAATAGAATCCCATAACTGCTTTAACGTTTCTTCTGGTAACTTTCTGTAATGTGTAACAAAATATTTGAAAATCATTATAAATCGTTTCAAATGTTTACAGTATATGCTTAAAGTCACCTGTAATATTTAATGACTTCCTCGCAAGTTGTCATATTCAAAAATTATAAGTGACAGTTCAATCGTCTGCATGCATGTGCAAAGTCCATAGGCATATTACATCACGCCGTATCAATGAAGCGATTGGTCACTTATTTTGTAACAAGATCTAATTGGCGGGTGCATTGCTCAAGTTAACAAAATATTCTGACAGTTTATTACAACACAATGAAGTGAAAAATTATTCTTTTTTTTGGGCATATAAAGAGGTTGCTAAGACAACGAGAATTCAGTAACTTCTTGTTACGTTAGCAATAGAGCGGGCAGTATTTAAGCCATACAAAACTATAATAAATATCACGATGACTAATATGGAACTGCAATATGTTTATACAAAGAAAAGGTATGAATTCGGACATCCAATATATTTACACGATGAAGGCCCAACAGTTTTGGAAACAATTATTCCTAATACGAAAGCAATGGACGATTATATTCTCAAAAATCCTGCTCATTCATCCGTACAATGCAGTAAACTTTTAGCAGAACACGAGGTAACGTAATAATTTAATAGATGAAACAGTTTATTTACGGTGCATGGATAGGTATAAGGTAGTTTATCTCTATTTTTGACTTTTTGGTTTTCACACCATATTTGTTTAAATATTCTGCTCAAGAGACAACACTCACTGCTAAATATTAAAACATTTCTCCTATATTTTAAATATGGGTCATTCTCAAAAAATTCTTTCAATTAAATTAAATATTTGCAATTATTCTCTGATGTCATTTCTAATATGCTCTGCTCTTCTTGAGCAATTTTTTAACCCTTCTTAAAAACGTTATCTCATGAGCTTGTATACGACTTTCCTTTTTCATATAAAATTTTAATTGGGTATCTTTCCTTGTTTTAAGTTCTTGTGTTTGTTCCGCATATCGCTGTAAATTTATTTAATTTTTGTTCTACATCATGACTATAGTAATAGGTAATACCATCCTAGATATTTGAAGTGTTTTTATTTGTTCTGTAGTATTGTTATTTAATACAATTTTTGATCTGATTGGTTGTCATCATGAAAAGGTCATGATTTTAGTTTTATCTTTGGACGTTCCTAGGTTTTGTTGTAAACTTATTTGTTGTAAGAAATGTTTGCCTCTTTAAAGAAAGTCTTGAGTTTCTGCAATCAGCGTAAGATCGTCAGCATATAAAATTATGTTTATTCTGGTTTCTTGATCTCTTTTTAAATTCCTTTATGATAATTATTTTTTCACTTTCGAACTATGGTATCTATATTAAAGCGAATGGGGGAAATACAGCAGCTTTAATAGTTTTAATTCGAATTGTTTTCATACCAGTGAATATAATTATAACGGTGTTTACGTAAAGGCTCCTGATTGCAATAATCAAGTGGGATGGGTATCATTGTTTCATCATAATACCCCATCATTTCTCTGTTAATGCCATCAAAAGCATCTCAAAATCGACGAAGACGAAATAAGTTAGTTTCCTTATTGAATTCATGATGTTTTTCGATAATTTGCTGTAATGTCCGTCAATTGTTGATTGGCCTTGTCTGAAGCTTATATGTTCTTTACATAACGGAGTTAACTCCTAGTACACAAAGTAGCCTTATTCTCATTTTTTATAAATGGTTGGTATTGCCACGCGTGCTCCAATTATCACTTCAACAAGAAATTTTTTGAACCATTTGATGCTTCGTTGTGCCGATGTTGAATGAGAAGACATCTGATCAGATATATCGATGAAACTCCTTGCTCTATCATAATCTAAAACAGCCGTTGGCTTGAATTTTACACCATATATAACAGATATTTCTTCAATTTCACTAGTGTGTTTTGTGTAAAGCCAAGGTACTTGTCTTTAGTGTTTCCACTTGAACATAATTACTCCATTCTTCTCCTTGGTCAACTAAGCTTTTCTTCAGCGAGGCATTCACCACTTTTAGTTTGGTAAACCTTTTCTGTTTTTTCGAAGTTTTCACATTAGATGTGTCTAGCTTTTTTTTTTTGCCAACCACAACCTTGTGTACCGCTTATTAGTGTATAGGGATGCACCTTTACCAAGATGTTGCTCCAATTCAAGAACAAATTTCCCATTTTGAGGCCTGAAAGCTGTGTATTGCAGTAAAAATTATCATGTTCCTGTATGCTCGTGAGATACAGTAACACACATTGCTAGAGGTTATAGACGTTTATTTAACTCGAAGTGTTGTACAAAAGTTCTTACTGAGAAAGAATGCCTCTGCTTCGAGATCCAGTACAATTTATACCCTGGTGGAATATTTCAGAAAAAGAACATCCTTGAAACAGAAAATTCTAGAAACGAGAGGTAAATAAAGTAAAGAAATAAAAATGGTGACGTTGAGTGTGATTTGAATACGAGTCCACAATTAACAGTCAAGCTCTCAACCCATAAGCTTTGGATGCAGGCTCTCAAATGTGGCATTGCTTCATTCTTTGTAAAAACGTCTCGCTGTTCGTCGCCCTTGAGCGTGATACGGCTTTATCCTCAGTACATGGATTATGTCACGGATGTTAAGTAGCCTCGAATGAGGGTTGTAATCCTCGTCTTCATAGGACACAGTACGGGCCAAAGTACTGTTCAAGGAGGTTTTCCGAGAGGCCGACTTTGCGAATAGGAATAAAGATCAAGACTAGATCCCCTAGCTGGTATAAAACTGACCGATGTCTTGCGTAGTAACGTTGTCGGTCCTTTTCTTGGGCTTGGAGCTTACGTATACTTGCTAGTTGTCGGGATTCTTCGGCCCTCGTCACTAATTGACCATTGCAAGAGTCATTCCATAAATGTGATTAAAAGGCAACATCGTGTCCTTTGTCGTTTCTGCCTCGCGACCATCGATCAGGAAAAATTGTATGAATCCCGTTGTTTCTTGCTTGGCCATTTTGTAGACGAACGTTACAAATGGAAGTACGGCGTCCCAGTCCTTCTGATTGATGTCGGTGTACATGGACAACATGTCAGCCTCTCGGTAAACTCGGTGGTTTGAGGCTGATAAGCAGTCGTCATTCGGTGCGTTATTTCACACACTATTCAACTCTAGTATTAGTGTGTTATTAAAGTCCTTGGAGCTCCATTCCTAAGTATTATTTCTTCAACGATGAATGTGGCGATCTTGGAAGCTTCCGTCGATGCTCCGCCTTTATAACGGCATACAGAGTTAAGTAATCGTGAAGACAATAATCTACTTTTTTCCCACGGGATGATGTTGGAAATCTTCCGAGCAATTCCGATACGTTGAAACGATGCGTCGGTAGGAGGAATCGGTAGAAGACGCCCAGGTAGTCGTTAGGGATCGTCTTTCTTCTCTGACACACTCTACAGTGGCTTACTTAGTGTATAACGTCCTGACGTTGTCGCAGCCTATAAAATCGCCGACGGTTTCTATCGTACGTCTTGACGACTCCTAGGGGTCCAGTGGTAGGTGCGTCATGGAACTGCCACAGAATTTCTAGATTACGTTTCTTGGTGATGACTAGCAACCATATTCTTCCCAATAAGTCGTAGTTTTACTTGTGTAGAGAATTATTGATTATCCAAAAGTCCCCTTTCACATCCTGTGAAGAGTTCAAAGCTCGTATGATATTACTCAGCTTCGGGTCAGTTATCGTTGCCGACAGGGTTCGGGAGAGACAGTGCAATCCTGATGTTTTCGTCCACTCTTGTACTTTACCGTGACGTCATATTTCTGAAATCGTAGAGCCCGTCCAGAGGGATCCTTGAGCTCGGTCAGTCTGCAGAGAGAATGGTGGTCCGTTACGACTGTGATTGGTTTACAAAGAGTTACGGCCGGAATTTATTCATGGCCCAAATAACTGCAAGGGATTCTCGCTCTGTTAGTTCGTCTCTGCCTTGCTAAGTCTGTTTGGAGGCGTACACTATGACTCGCTTTGCTGCCGAATATCTATATGAGTACATCTCCAAGTCTGTGGCCGCTGGCGTCAGAATGCAATTCCGTCGGGACCTTTTGGTCGTACAATTCTAGAACGGGATCGGAAACAAGACTCGTCGCAGACTGTTGTTGTTCGGTGTTCCAGATGAATTTGGCGTCTCCTTGCAGCATCTTGTGTGGTGGCCGTGCTTTCTCACTGAAGTCCCTGACTGGGGGCGGAAGGGGGATGATGTTTGTACAGCCTCTCATCCTCAAGTCGGAGGCCGAACCTATCCGCGGTGCCCCTGTGTAAACTAGTCACTGCGTAATCGCGGAGTAGCGTGCATCTCTCATGTGTCGGGTCCCGCCTGTCATTCCTGGGTATGTGAAACCTAATAGTAGGGGCGGACCAGGGTGGTTCGCTGGGAACTTGTATCCTTTATGAGCACGGGGGATGGACAAGACGGGTCGGAGTCATCGCGCGGTGGCTCTAGTAACTGAGTTCATCTCAAGACAGTCATCAAGCTCTCGGGCTAAGGTGTCGAGTATGGAAATTTCTAGCCATACTTAGTTATCCGATGATGAAACTGTCTGGGTGTAATTCCCCTATAATTGGGTGGTTGCGCAGATCATCCATAGGGGATAGCTGTTAACTTCCACTTCCGAAGGGGGTGCGTCTGGCCTCGGAAACCAGGTGCTGCAATCCGGAAGAAGCAGGAAGCCAGTCTTAGGGTGGTGCTCCCCGTCAGGGGCTCCTTTGGGGGAAAGAGGCTACCCTTGGCTGGAAGTGCCAGCGCTACCATTAATGTTGAACCCGACTAGTCGTAGAGGAGTACTCGTTCCCATCGGGGTTTTGCATCTGTCCGTTATGGTGAAAGAGGCTCCCTGGGTTGGCTCAAAGCGCGGCACGAGGTTGGCCTGAGCCCTCAGCGAAAAATACAGGTAGACTGGGGTGAGCTTTAGCCCAGCTGTCGCTCTACTGGGCGGCAGCCCTGCTCACAATTGGATTGGACTCTGTCGGGCAGTGGTATACGCTCAAAAACCCTCAGTGGCGGTGCTAACAAGTCGGTGCCGGGGTATGTAACATAAGAGTAGGGGGCGGACCAGGTCCGGCAATTGAAGCCACTAGCCCCTGGGTAAGGCAGCGGCCCCGAGGGCACTCTCACCGTTGCGGGCGGAGTACATTTCCAACAGGTCAAAAACTCGGGTGTGGGAGCCGTACGCAACTTGAGCAACGTAATCCGTAACTCGCGAACGGGCCGGGTGGAGAAGTGCCTCGGTGCAATACCTGGTTAACTCCACTCGGCCGAATTTCAACAGATGCAAGAGCACCTTCGGCTAGGAGCCATCCTGGGCTCTGTACACCATATGCGCATATTCGCCTCGTAAAGCCTCATGGCATACACGGGGTCAGGGGCTGGTCTTTTCCAGTATTTCCTGAAATCTAACTACCAACTGAAGTCCCTGACTGAACGCCTATAATAAGAGCAAAGTCGTGTATATTTCTTGGTCTGGAAGGTCGAGGATCTTTATTTCCTTGGTACCGAATAGACACTTCCTGAGGTTCAATCTCAAGAAATTTGTATTAGAGAACAGTTCATAGATGGTGCAGATGGTCGCTGAACGTTTTCGAGAATACTATGACGTTTAAATTGCAGAGGAACATAGTCCATTTCAAGTGGCGCAGCAAGTTGTCCATCTTTCAAAATATGCCGGTGTTTAAACAACCCAAACGGCCTAACTTTGGTGGTCCGTCTGGTCTAATGAAAACTGTTTTCTCTCGCTCGGCTTCCTCCACTTCTATTTGCCAGTAGCCTGAGTGCAAGTCCATGATGCAGAAAAACTTTGCTCCTTTTAGACTATCCAGCGTTACGTCGATTCTTGCTAGCGGATAAACGTAATTTTTCGTGATCTTGTTAAGACTTCTGTAATCAACGCAAATCGCCAAGTTACATCCTTTTCTGAAATGGTCAACGAGCGATGACCACGTGCTCTGTGATAGCTGGATAATCCTTCGACCAAGCATCCTATCCACTGCTTCTTCAATAATGTGTCGTTCTGCTGGTGATACTCGGTACGCCCTTTGACTGATTGGCGGATGACTTCCTGTTTCAATTTTATGTTTCATCTTTACTGTGGTATATTTGTACCTGATTACTGCGTCGAAGCCTGTAATTATTTTTTGAAGCAGTTAAATAAATTTTGTTTATTGTTCCATTGTTAGCTGTGGCGCCAGTAACATCTGAAACTTGAATCCGCTGTTACTCGCCTATGTGGAAAATCTGCGGCTAGGTGGATTTACTTCCATTACAGTCACATTCTTGCGTTATTTGTTCAGCCCTTACTAGAACACGTATGTTTGGGTAGCAACTCAGGTTAATTCTGGCCATAAACTACCAATAATTCTCCGGTGACATTATGGAACGAGATGACCGGCGAAGGAATAATGACTGGTGATAATTTCTTCTGTGCTGAAATTATAAGATTTACCTGGCCATTTAATTTATGGCACGCGACAGTAATGTTGATACCGCTCGTCACAGAAGTGGTCACATCATCGAACACAAATAACTGCCACGGTTCCTTACCTCCTCTTTCTTCCACGGTGGCCTGTAATTCATGTAGCTACAGTACCGAGCGGTTACAATCAATTACTGCTTGAGAGATCTTCAAAAAGTCCCTGCCGAGGATAAGAATGTGGCTATACTGCGGTAGGACGATGAGTTCGAATGGCTGAATTCTGTTATTAATGTTCTGCCTGGTACATCTTCCGGCTGGTATGTACAGGAAGGATTTAATCAATGTATCCATTAATAATGAAAAACATTTAATATGTAATATTTTTACATATGTGATTATTAATACACAATTTCCCGGGCATACGCAGAATTATATATATATATATATATTGCAATGTACAGGGGTAAGAGGGGATAGTATAATATGTTATATATTAAATTTAGAATAGAATTTCAATAAATATATTTAAATTAGAATAAGATATACAGAATATGAAATTATTGTTGGGTGCCAGCTGAATTCCTCCAGTAGTTGTTCTGATTTCAATTTCCCGGCGTGACACTCCATTCTCCCAAGATTTGGTGGGTGTCAGAGTTGGATTTTCGAATAAACATGGTTATTAACTTTACTGTGTATGAATCATGTCGTTTGAAATATTTTTTCTCCGAAGGTGTGAGTTAGGTCTGCGATCTCCGGTTCCCAGGTGTAGCATCGGCAGATGCGGTTCACGATGTTCGTATAATGACTGAATCCACAAGTAATTTCAGTGCTGAGATTGAATATGGCAAGTGCGGACTATTTGTCATTTAAAAAATTACGCCATCCACTTCGTCCGCCTTCCAAACTCAGAATGCCATCTTAAGGGTTCACATTGGCCCTTGTCCACTGAAAGGGCACAAAAAAGGGTTATAATCTAACAGCCCAGCAGTATCCTGCGTCGCCTGGCTTCAATTTCGCACGTAGAGTCTGTGACGAAATCGTCAACACTTGGCGGTGTATCACCCCCAGAGTGATTCGCGGGACTCACCTCACTATGTAGGGAATGCCTCGTACTCTCCCTGCTTTTTTTAAAAAAATTTCCCACATGCCGAGACACCTTCGCGAGGTTATCCAGTTCCATCATCAAAACTGGAAACGAAAAGTTAAGGGTTCAACAATATTTACAAGGTCATCTATGAAAATCTTAAGGAGAAAAAAAGGCTCGGTAAACTCACTAACGGTTTCAATAACCATCATACGCACAATATTTGACTTAAATTTTCCGTTTTTTATTTGAAGAATATTATCATTATTGATTATTATAGTGTCATTTTGATGCATTATTAATACTCCCAACTTACAGCTGAACACTGTACGAGCAGAGTATGACCAGCATGGTATGAATCATACAGAAGGTGGATGGCCACGTGACATAAACCCTTCAGATTCAGAGCAAACAATGAGATTCAGAAAAAAGGTTGAAAAAGATGAAATGTACATACATACAGTTCTGCAACTTTCACATGTAAGCTATATATTTTCTTAAGAACAATAACAAAGGGCAGAATTGTGCTTACCTATATTTTGTGTCTATAATTTCAGGCGATGGAACATTGTATTTTACAAAATAATTCTGTTAATATATATGAAGCGTATTTTGAAAATATTGAAGAGACGTCATTAGCTGAGCATTCTTCAGCAAGAACAGTAAATGTTTATAGAGATATATGTAAACCAAAGCGGCCTGTAACTCACTTATCTTGGTCTCCTGATGGTGGATCGCATATTGCAGTTACTCACTGTAACCTGGAATTTCAAAGAACACCTCCTGAATTAAGTACTTTTTCATACATATGGGAAATTGGTAAGTAGTTGTCTTACATAATATCTTAAAATTTCATTTTATTTGTTTCTTAATTCCTCTTCAGTTTATAACAGTCGAAATGTTTCAACAAATAAGTGTGCTATCTTAAGATTGTGACGGTCCATATCTTTTAGCCACTGCGTATCTCGCGTGTAGCTTCAGGACTTTTCTTTTATATATATGGGAGCAAGATTAATATATATTGTAACATGAAAAGTTACACACAACAGTGTAGGCCAGCTTGCGAGTTGCAATTGTTGAGGAACTGACCTAACCTGGGCCAACAATGTGGTCTGGCGAGACGGAGCAGTCGTCTAGGAGTGTTTGGAGAAGCAGGTTGTGTCGGCGGGACGACGAAAGAATGACCAAGCCCTGCAGATATAATTATTTTTCATGCTCTGATTGAGAATAAAACTTTTAAAATCAATTTTTGGTATTTTTTATGAAAAATACTTGGCACCCTAAAGGAATTGAATTAGAAAGCCTCGAATACGGCGGAACGCGGAATCCGCTACAATTGACGCCGCAACATTGGGCCATCGAACAACGAACGTGGCAGGAGTTTGGTGAATGTGTTGACGGACATTGAACAGTGGACAATTAATATGCTGCATTCGGCGAGCCATCGAGTGGCCTAGAACAACGAACAGCGGCGAGACATCTGTGAGGCTACGACGTCTGAAGGTGTGGAGGACGACGAACGGGGTACCAGAGAATTATTTGAGAGAAGTGGAGGCGCTGCAGAAGGAACGCTGTGGAAGAGAGCTGATCTACGCATAGCTGAGGGGTCAAGTGTTCCAGTGACCGCTACGTGGATATTTTCGAGAGGTGTGTGTGTGTCTGTGTAAAAAAGCAGAGTACGGTGTGTATGGAGAAGTGGAAGTACGAGTAAGAAGACAGGTTCCACAAGTTGGTGGCAAATAAATGTATTTTGCGTAATCTTTTGTTTCGGTTTGTGTGTTCTGTAGTGTTTTAAAAATGGAAGAAGTGCAGGAGGGTATTGAGAAGGCAGAGGACTCTATGCTCAGGAAATTGTACCTGGTAATTAATAAGATATTTGATGAGCGGATGGAAGATTTCAATAATAGTGTTAAGAAAATACAGGTAGAGTTGAGGGCTGATTTAGACAGAATGGCTGAGTTGCAAGGTCGGAAGTGTGAGGAATTGGAGAGTGCGTTAAGTGGAGAATGTAATGAGAGGCATGTGCAACAAGAAGAAAGGTTAGAGGAAAAACTGCAACAAGTTACAAATATAATATTTGATGAGTTAAAATCTTCTGAAAGGTGTGTACAGGAAAATGTGGAGGAGAAGGTGAAGGTGGTAAATAAGAGAGTTCAGAAGGTAGAAGAGAAGGTAGAAAATTTATCTGACCGGATATGTAAATTAGAAATAGATAGGGTAGAAGTAGAGCGGTGTGTAGATACGAAGCGCGGTATCATAGAAAGGAACAGGATAGTAATTTTAGAGAAATCGTTAGAAAACTTATATGACCAGTGGAAGGTAATTTCAGTAAGTAACATTAATGTGACCCCAAAGGGAGGAAACGAATTGCAAATGCCCCGTTTCGATAATGGAGAAAGACAAAATCCTAAGAAGTTTATAAATGAATTACAGGAGTACTTTGTAATTGTTAATATCCCAGAACATAACAAAACGAGAGTGATGAGACAGTGCTTAGGAGAGAAAATTGTGAATTGGTTAGATGTAGTGGTAGGGGAGGAGCAGAGATTTGAGGTGCTTAAGAGACAATTTTTGGAAAGATTTTGGGATCAGAACAAACAGACGGTGATTGTAGAAACCTTGCATAATGGGAAATACAGAGGCAGTAAGGATGGGACGAGAGAGGAATATTTCCTGGCTATGATAAATAAGAACAAATACTTGGATACCCCGTTGAGTGATGAAGAACTTGTAAACAGAATCAAGTTCCATTTTGAGGTGGAAATAATTAAAGCCATTGGTGAGGGGCAGAAATCTGTAAGAGATATGCTGAAATTACTCAAATTCCTGGATGATGTAGAACAGGAAGAGAGGAGGAGGTCACATGTGGGAAAGACTTGTGATAGGGGGACGGACGAAACGAATAGATATAAAAATCCCTGAGAAAATGTGAGTAATGAGGATAGGGATAATAATCGGATTACATGGAGACGTAATAACCAGCACGGAGAAGAAGGGGGAAATTATAGATCTCAGCAGGCTAGAAAAGACAATCCTAGACCGAAGGAAAACTAAAACCTTCTTCAATGGCGGGTCCCCTGGTTGAGGAAGAAAAGAATAGGGACTACAAAAAAAATCAAATAATACCAATTTTGGTGAATGGGAAAGAGTTATTAGAAGAAATTGAGGATGAAAGGGAAGAGAAATCATCTGACCTTGAATTGTTATCTGTTGATATTGACATTGAGGGAGATGGGAAAAGAAGAGCCATTATTGACACTGGAGCTACATCTTCGTTTATCAGTGAACAATTATATCTTGAGCTGATGGAAAGGAAAGCAATTCTAGAAAGCTTGCCAATAACTGGGATGAGAGTGAATGGAGCCATTGGGAAGAAATTTGAGAAAAGCAGTAAACAGATTCTTTTAAAGGTTAGAATCCAAGGTCAGGAGATGCTTATTAGATGTATAGTAGTTAAGTCTTTGTTTGTACATTTTGTATTGGGCTTATATTGGATTGTCAAGCATAAAGTAGTTTTGGATTTTAGTAAAAAAGAGTGTCATATGGGTTTACCAAATGAGATAGCCAAGGAAATAGAAATAAAACTACCATTGGGGGCTAAGGATGGACCAAAACAGCAAAGAGATCATTTGATAAAAAAGGAGAGTGTGGTTGCTGTAACAATAAAGGAAGATCTGATGCGGAAGGATCGATTTCATGATGTAGTTCAGAAAGTGCCAGGACTGAATGAGAGGGAGAGAGAGAAATTAATTGAAATTTTGCTAGATCATCAGGAAGTGTTCAGTAACCAACCAGGATTGATGAAAGGCTATGAGTATCATATAGAAACAGTAGAACATAAACCCTTTGTAACGAGAAAATTTAACATTCCAGAATGTCATAAAGTGGAAGTGAACCAGGTAATTAAGAAAATGATGGAAATGGATATCATTGAACAGTGTGATAGTCCGTACAATAACAATATCGTGATTGTACCTAAAAAAGATGGTCAACTGCGTTTATGTTTAGATGCTAGGAAATTGAATGTAGTGATTGTGAACACACATGCGTATCCGGAAAAAATTGAAAGACTGGTTGGACCGGGAATCAAGGAAGCTCACCGCCTTTACGGGAACACAGCAATATGCTTTTAAGAGGTTACCGTTTGGACTAAAAACCAGTTCACAAATATTTAACAAGCGGCTGCGGCAAATTTTGGGGGATGAGCAGGACAACCTGCAGGTGTATATTGATGATTTAGTACTGGCCGATGCGAATTTGGAAGAACATTTCGGCAACCTTAGAGATATATTAGGAAAGATGAAGAAGGCAGGGCTGACGATTAATTTGGAAAAGACTCATTGGTGCAAATCGGAAATTGATTTTGTGGGTCATTCGGTGTCCAGTGAAGGAGTAAGGCCCATGGCAAAAAAGATTGAGACTATACAGAGATTGAGTGCACCAACCAATAAGAAAATGTTACAAAGTTTCATTGGATGTTGTGCATTCTACCAAGGATTTCTACACGATTATGCAGGCAAATTCGTCCCATTGTACAAGTTGTTGAAGAAGAACGAGAAGTGGAAATGGGAAAGGGAACAGGAAGAAGCGTTTGATAAAAATCAAAGCGGCTTTCATGAATAGTGTTGTGCTGGGTCAACCTATAGGGAACAAACCTTTCATAGTGAGAACCGACGCCAGTAAAACGTCTATTGCTGCCGTGTTGAGTCAGGAAAATGAAGAAGGGCAAGAACGTATAATTGCGATGAAAAGCAGATGCTTGAAGAAATATGAGAAATCATATACGGCGACTGAATTAGAATTGTTAGCAGTCGTGTATGCTACATCTAAGTTCAGGAATGATATTCTGGGACGGGAGGTGTTACTATACACGGATCATAAGGCACTTACCTTCCTGAAGGACAGCAAGAATACAAATGCTCGATTAACTAGATGGGCTATCTTGTTGGCTGAATATGACATTAAAATCCGCTATGTCAAGGGAAAGGAGAATGTGGTGGCCGGCAAAATTGGGATGCAAAAGAAGATGAAGAGGTTAAATGCGGAACGGTGGAACGGATTGCTGTGGCAAGGGGTCATATGCAAAAAAAAAAAGAGGACAGGAAATCAATCACTAAGGAGGAAATTAACAAGGAACAAGCTGAAGATGAAAATTTGAAGAAAATTATCAGTATACTGACATCTGAAAAGGGGGTGCATCAAACGCAAGGAAGACTGAAGCACAAATTGAATGATGGAATGCTGTTTGTGCAAAGTCGTCTAGCTAGGAAAGAGTGGGTGGTGATGACACCAAAGACATTGCAGCGGAAAACATTAGAATTCTTTCATGAAGAAAATGGTCACATTGGTGTCAATAGAACCATGAAAATGATGTCAGGATTGGTGACATGGAAGGGCATGTATAGAGATATAAAAAAATTTATTAGAACATGTCAGAACTGTCAACTAAATAAATTTAGGAATAAAGAGTTTGAGGGGCCTTACCAGTCTTTTATCCCCAAATAGGTTAATGAGGTGGTGGCTTTGGATTTGTTTGGTCCGCTCCCGAAGAGTGCGTATGGATGTGTCCATGTCCTTGTAATAGTGGATTTGTTTCCTAAACATACCAAGGTGTATGGACTCAAGGCTGCAACTGCTAGGTCGTGTTTAAAGAAGCTATTAGGGGAATACGTCAAGGAGTGTGGGAAACCAAGAAGAGTGTTGTCCGATAATGGAAAGCAGTTTAACTGTAGGGAATGGCAAGAAGGAATTAAACCTATCTTCACGGCAATAAGGCATCCCCAATCAAATCCTACAGAGCGATATATACGGGAAGTAAGTACGTTGTTGAGACAATTCAGCGGGGAGGACCACAGCAAGTGGATGGCATTACTGCCAAAAATAGAAGAGGTGATGAATAAGAATTTCAGTTTGGCAACCGGGTGTATACCGCATGAATTACAATTCGCTACACATTGCATACTACCACTTGAAAAGATGATTCCATATCCGAAGATGGAGGGAGGAGAGAAGGAGAAGATGGAAAGCATGAAGGAGAGAGCATACAAGTCCCTATCTAAGAACGCACGCTATAGAGCTAAAAGGCAGAGGGTGAAAAATATTGAGTTTGAGCAGGGAGTTTTTGTGCTAGTAAAAAAGTTAAGGGTATCAAATGCTTCTAAAAAGATCAGCTACAAGTTGCAAAATATTTATGAAGGCCCTTTCATGATTATGGAGCGGAGAGGATGTAATAACTATGTAGTGGGAAAAACCAATGATAGACGAACATGGAAATCGTTCGATATTACTCATCTTGTCCCCTACTATGAAAGAGAATAGGCCGCGTACTAGAAAGTAAGGTCTATAAATAGGGGATTTAAAACAGATAGAGATTAAGTTAGAATTACAAAGAGTGTTTGAGTTTAGGGTTAATTGATTTAATTAATGTATTTACGAACCAGTTTATGAATAATTGTAAACATATAGGTCATGGGATGTAAAATGTAATTAGTTAATAAGCAACAGGTGTGGATATTGACAGCGAACAGCTGATTATAAAGATTGTAAATAAATTGGTTATGTTTGAAGTTTATTATTGTAAGTAGAGTTAAGGGTTTGTTTATGATTTAATTTTAATGACCGGGAATTGTATTTTTACTTGAAGAAGTGAATATGTGAAAAAAAATTGTAATTAGTTCTAAGTGAATTTTTGTAAATAATATGTAATTTTGATTTAGGGCGTTGGTCAGTCAAATTGTTTACGGCTGTGGTTCAGTGAGTGTCATATTAAAAAATTGTACAGTTTTTTAAATTCATTGGGGGCGGGGAAAATGTAACATGAAAAGTTACACACAACAGTGCAGGCCAGCTTGCGAGTTGCAATTGTTGAGGAACTGACCTAACCTGGGCCAACAATGTGGTCTGGCGAGACGGAGCAGTCGTCAGGGAGTGTTTGGAGAAGCAGGTTGTGTCGGCGGGACGACGAAAGAATGACCAAGCCCTGCAGATATAATTATTTTTCATGCTCTAATTGAGATTAAAATTTTTAAAATCAATTTTTGGTATTTTTTATGAAAAATTCTTGGCGCCCTAAAGGAATTGAATTAGAAAGTCTCGAATACGGAGGAACGCGGAATCCGCTACAATATATATATATATATATATTTGATTTTTAATCTTACTCCCATCCATTTCCGGCTTGACGAATTTTGCAGTTTTCATTATCCGCTCTATGAAATAACTGGGCATTATGCCCTAACTGGGTTAGCCAGAAGCAACCCCTCGACATCCGGATAAGGAACAAAGTGATATCTTTCTTTATAAGAGTTGGGAGGAGAAGTCGATTGGCTTTCCTCAGGGACTATACGGAACAATGAAACGGAGCGTTTTACTTGCGCTGACAGTTTCTCTGACACATTTTAATCATATCACTAAATTCAATTGAATTATAAAATATGAACAAGAAAGCCAGGGATGGTATCTTCGGGAGAAGTTGTGTTAGTGATCGTTGGTAATTGCTGTTCCTTGGTTTTAGCACGATAACAAAATTTACTATTGTATTTCAAAGAGGCAATTGGGTACTGCGGAGATAGAAGGAGTGGATGAAATGAGTTTTAATCGCCAGAGAACAAGATAATGAATGTTTTTTCGGATTAATATTAAATAAAATGCAAATGATTCAAGTCCAATTGAAGAAGAAAAAGAAGAAGAAAGGAAAAAGTATAGAAGCGAATTTAAGTAATGAAACGGCAAATACAAGTAAGTGTTCACAAGCGAATGCATAGTGAGTATAAATAAACGAGGAATAACATTCAGAAATAATTTGTTGAAGTGAGGAACACGAATAATAGATTGGATAAACGAATACAGCAAGTTGAGAAGTAAAAGTGTGGCGAGGCTTGGAAATTAATAACTCGAAGAAGTAAATGGACGAGTCAGAGAAAGGTGATTGCAATAGAAAATTTAGGGGAGAAGAGGTTAGAAGTTTGGACTCAATTTGAATGAAAGGCAGAGGATCAGAAGAGCAGGATATATAATTAATTTACGAATATGGAGGAATATGAATATTGGAGGATAAAATAGAAGAATGGTAAATATAGATGCATTCGGGAAGAAAACTCGTGTTAGAGAGGGAGTATAGTAGATTAGAAAATTGGTATATGAATTGTAGCGCAGTAGAACCCGCGTCCAATTTTTATTATTATTTACGGAAACTTAAATAACAAATATTTCGGCCTGAGAAAGTCGCCAGGAAGATGGGGTTTTTCCGCGCTCCGTCTTGGCGGTTCGGAATAGTAACAAAGGGACTGCGGCTGACAGCTGGACCATAAAGCTCGGACACCTCGTCGCCGGTTTCGGAATGTCTTAATCTGCCTGGGAATTTGGTGACCGGGTGGCGCGTGTTCCCCAAATGAAACAAGGGATATGATTGGAGGATATCCTTCCCTGCCACCTTAGTGATAGGTGTCGGATAAGTGGGGACAAGGTTTTAAAGAGGCTGGGGAAAACAATTTTAGGACAGATTTTTGCAGGGGATGGTGAGAGGATATTGAAGGAGAGTGGTGGACAGATTTTTGGCAGGTGATACAAGGTGATGGCGAGAGGATATTGAAGGAGAGTGGCGGAGAAAGAGATTGCTGGTGATACAAGGTGGTGGCGAAAGGAGATTGGCAGCAGAGAAGTTACGGCGAGAGCAGATTTGTGAGGTGGCAGCGGAGAGGTGGACCATGCTTTGATCAGTCCAGGAAGCAGGGGAGAAAGGTCTTAACAACAAGGCAAGAAAGAGGAAAAAGCGGAGTTTCCTCAATTTGGCTGCACGACTTCATACTATTGTCGACCGGCCGCTTCAAGTTCCACAACACGGAAATTACAGCGAGACGCCTATGAAAACAACTCTGGTTCATCAACGAACAGAAAATCTGCTACACGTGGTCACCCAATCCATTAATACCCTGAGATATTTAATACAATCCCATTTTAATTAATTATTTTTGTACATAATATATACACGCACTACCCATATTAAAATTACTGTGTTTACAATTAATAAATATATATATTTAAACCCAATTATTAAATCCATTAATTAATATTCCCCCCATCATTTACAGAATTTAGTGCAAGATTGATAAGAAAAAATTAAATAATATGTTAGAAGAATTGAATGTGAAGTGGTAACTGAGAGATTGAAGATTAAAGAGGAAGAAAAAAGCACATGAAGTCGAGAAAAATTGTGCCAGAGAATGGGGAGATTTTATTACCAAAATTTAATGAGAAAGGGAATCTGTATCCGAGTAGGTTTTTGAATAAGTTATTCAAGGAATTGACAATGAATACATGTTAATGGTGTTTAGGACAGAAATATGGCGTAATGGATGATAACTGCGATGGGATAGAGGATTTATTTGAAGAGACTCGTGAAATTTGTTTCAAGAAATACTGGGAAGCGGACAAGCAGGGAGGTGTGATACGTTCGTTTTAGGAGCACAAATTGCAATATAGTTTTGAAATACTAATTGTATCATCGAATGCTGTTATTAACTCGTCATAAGACTCTTCTAATTAGGGACTCTGCTTTGAATTATACGCGACAATTTTCAACATATTATCGTGAATTAACTGATAGTCCTCATCTATTGATTGCGTCATAACACGGAAACGCGTCTTCGAATACGACGTCTCTTTATCCGTTCCCAGAATTATGGCATGTTCCATGATGGTTTTAAGTTTCGCTACTAACTTGTTAATAATGAATTTATATTCGTCAATGACCGGCATTTTGAAACTTGGTTGTGTACACAATTATTACGACTATATCTAAACACACGAAATAAATACTTCAAGGGTAGTAATACTTCCGAACGAACGACAACTGAAATTGAGAATTTATTCCCACAATGGAATGTTTCTCCGAACAATATATTTCAACAACAACGAACGCAACCAGCAACGACGAATTACTGACTACTAGAGAGAGTTGCACCTAATTCAGGAATGTACAGTTAGTTCCCTTAATACCACGCCGATTGCAAGGTTTCAAATCAACGATAGCTATTTTCCGCGTATTTCCACGTCGCAGAACCACGGAGGACCAGATCATGTTGGCGAAATTAATTCTGTGCAACTCACCTGGGGTTCTCGAATCATGTCCCGAAACGCGGCGTCCAGCCCAACCGCTCTCTTCCGATGTTTCTTCAAGCACAAGCGACGAGCGAATACGGACTTGGGACTTGCATGCCATGCATTTTCCAAGACTCGAGCGCGAGAACACACAAAGTCTTTCTCCAGCAATCGACAACCAATCCAAATCACGACAAAACCCTTCACTGTACATTCCTTAACACCAATAGAAATTTATGCAGCACAGAACAAGTTTTGGAATACATCGTAAATGTGAATCAATACATGAAAGTTTGAACTTTTTGGACGGGTTTGACTGACTGGATAACCTGTCGGGTAGAAGTAGAAGAGAAAATAACTGAGGGAATGGAAATGTACGTGATCGACGAAATCCTAATGGCTGTGTCTATAACGTTGACCAAGTCTATGAAACGAGAAATCGCTACGCGAAAAGTAGAGATTCGGAAGAGCAGGGGAGGACTCGAAACTAAGAGAAGCCTTTAATTGCTAGCGAAAGAACGAAAAGAGAGTACAAAGAGCGAGTAAGAGCAATAAAAATATCATTATTATTTGTAAGAGACATTTAATATTCTTTGTACAGAATGACTAATCTTTGGAGTGAGATGGTATTGTTATGTGCGAAGATATGTTGATTGTAACGATAATTATGAAATTAAATGAATGATGTGTGAATATTGTGTATCACACTATTATTTGACTTCACAAAATGTTTTCACAATATTGGAAAAAGTCATTGGAGACAGTATATGATGTATTAATAGATCAACGAAATTTGGGAGAGGATTGACGATTTTATCAATCGATAAGTGGTAGAATAGAAAAAAGATCTTGTTCAGGAATTAAAGGAAAAGGGGATGATCAAAAAGAGTGTACATTAGTTGGGATTGAAAATGTAAGTAGATATTAGAAGAAGCGAACGGGTGGGAAGTCAAATCTTGTTGAAAATAGTAGGGCATACAGGGATAATGACGGTAAAGTGTTATGCGGCTAAAGGATTATTTGTGGAAATTATATTAGACACAGACTTCTGGAATAGAACGGAGTAGTGATAGATATTAAAATGAGAATATTGAAAGAACTAATGATGAATGAAAATAGAGGGGAGAGGAAATTTGAATGGAAAATAAGGAAAAACAAGTTATTCAAAGAGGGTAGGAGAATATCACGGCAGGATTGGAGGACAATAAGCATAATAAAATCTAAGAGAAGAAAAGTAAGATCAAGAAGAAAGATAAGAAAGCCTTAAATTCAGACAGCGAAGGAAAATGGTCAAGACTACTACAATACAGAAGTTATCGGAAACAAAATCTACAGAGATACGAGAGGATAAATCTTTTTGATACAGTTGCAACCACAATTTTAAGTAGAGAAAACAAAAAATTTAGTTGTCAACAAGAGTGATTAAAGAAATATTTTGGATATCTTCGACAAAGAGATAGAAAACTTAACCCTCATTAGACTGATGGTGGTATTAATTACCGAACGTGAAAGATGCGAGTGGCGAAATGGAACCTATGTTGGAGGTGTAAAGTTGCAGAAGGATTAGGAGTGTATGCGATATAGGAAAAAGAAGAAGGATGCTCAGGAGTAGGTGCTCTAGGATGTAATCAGAATATACTGTAATATTTTCTTCATGGGATAGGATAAAAATTGATTTAGTAAACAAATTTTTATCGGTTTGAAAAATTTATATTTATCAACTTTACAATGCTTACATGAAACAATATCTCAAAGGATTTTCGGTCTCTCGAGAAATGAAGTACGCAGTTACTGAAAAATAGAAAAAAAAAACATTTAAATTTATACAATCTGCACAATGAGCAAGTTTCACAGCTTTAATGAACTTACCCAAAATTACTGGGCCTACAAATATTCAACCACACGAATGTTTCCGCGTCTCTCTGTCTTTAGGTGCACCTTGCAGCTACTTTACATCGAGGAATGTAGTGTGATCCAGGTCCAACTCCTCGTCTGCTCTCTCTCTCTCTCTCTCTCTCTCTCTCTCTCTCTCTCTCTCTCCCGACTGATCTCGTCGTCCCTTCAGGCTGTCTCTCCTGCTCTGATCTTTCTCCAACTGGTCTCTTCTCCTCTCTCTCTCCGATTGATCTCTTCTCCTCTCTCTCCCCGACTGAATTCGTTTCCTCTCTCCCCCCGACTGATTACCTCAGCCTATCAACGTCTCCTTTTTAACTTCTCGCCCCGGGAGTTCCCCGTCACCGGATTTCACCACAAAATCCCGGGATTCCCCTCAGGATTTCACACACGCCCGTGAAACTTTCCCGCCACCGTTTTTTACACTAGCCCCGCGGGAAACTCCCACTTTCAGCCAATTCTACATTGTTGTTCGCCTCTATTGTCGCGCACAAAACTTCGTTCATTGTGGGCCAACATTTTGGCTCAAATGGCAATGAACATTTAAAAGGGACGTTGAGCCAGGTTGAGAAAGGGAAGGAATAATATAATAATATTATTACATTCTATTGAACTGTAGCAAGAAGAAGTGAGTCAGAGATGGGATAAGTTGTGTTTGAGGTCGTTGACTTGTTTTTTGGTAGTTCTTTTTCCTTGCTTTTAACGTGATTAATAAATTCTCTGTTGTATTCGAGCATATAAAATGAAAGGTTATCACAATAGCAAAGAGAAGAAATTAATATTAAAGCTTGTGAAAATACACTATAATCACTGAAGTTCTATAATGCAAAAATCTTGTTTAAATTATATTGTACAAAGTCCAAATTAAATGAGATTTAAAATTCAAAGTTTTAAAGTCCTCCGAAACATTTTAATGTGGATTGATAGAAAAACTAAACTGGAATTAAAATGAGGAAATATCTATGAAAATTTGAAGTGAATAAATGAAATAGTTTTGGAATTACTTTTCAATAGAGCATAATTGTTTCGTCTTGCGATTTGTTGACTGCAATGGGTGTCGAACAAGTGGTCGTATTGGAAGGAGAAGGTTTCGTTGAGCGACGTGGTACATGCCCCTGCGTATATTAGCAGGTAGCTCCCAATAGCTGGCAAATGAGTGCTAGGGGACGTTGCGGTCGACTCCGATTAGGGTACACGCAACTCGGAATACAGATTAGCACGCGTCGCATTATTGTAGCCAAATAAGCCAATTACTTAATTCACTCAATTTAAATTTTCACACAAAAATTACATCCGTGTTCGAAATATACGTAAATTAACACAAAAAACTCCAGTAACACTAAATAATGATCAATTAATTACAATTATATAGTATTCATCAATTTTGATGGCTGAAATTTAAAGAAAACAGTATAATTCTCAAAATATTTATAATTTCATGCTTAGACAACACTGTAAGAAAAAGGAAAATGTTAGTTTCACAGACGGGAAAAAATTGTTGCACCGGTGGCGCACGGTTTCAGTCACCAGTACTACATCCAACACTCGACCAAAAAAAATGAATTCCCGTCATGCTAATTCGAGCGCACCAACATTCATAGTCGACCGAGGACGTTTGGAGCCGTTGACGCATTGTAATCAGGATTGTATGTATTGCACTAAATTATAGTTTTTATTCATCGATTTTTTGCATTACTTACAATGTGGTCAGGTCGTACTCCGGCATATCGAGAAATTGATTACGATTGTCAAGGACCTCGAGTATGACTGCAGTAAAGTATCTTTTGTTTCTTCTATATTTTTTAAGCTCTTATTCCCAACACTCGGGTCATTCCTGCCGCTCCAGTCATGGTATGCCGTCTATCCGAGATGATATTCTGCGACCCTGAGCAGGAACACCCCTTCAGATTCATCAAGATTCGATCACGGATGTCGTATGGCAGTAATATAGGAGGCCGCATAAGTTGATATGCATATGCCCAAGGCATTCGGTAATTTCGAAGACCGCTTCTCCCTCCACTAAATATGAATAATACCTCGTATGTGGATAGTTGGACTAAGAAGAAACGTGATGGAAAATCATTTAGTTTGGAAGCAGAAAATAAGTAGGAAAAGAATTTTGGAAGAAGGAGGAAGTCAGAAAAGATGAGAGTATAAATCGCAGTCGGGAATAGAATTTTAAATTAGGAAGATAGAGAATATGAGGAATCGAAAATTAGAGTCTGGAGAGGCATTTTGAATAAGGGGGAAGTCAGAGGTGTTGAGACCCGACAAGTTAGTCTTGCCGAAGTAACAGAGAGACTGCAACTAGTAATGTTGCTGGCGTAAGAGAAGGAACGAAGGTTGACGGCAGGGTGGGTTCGCCCGTCAACGTAATCGCGGAACCAGAATTCTCGGGACGAAGAGCCAGATACTGGGACGCGAACTCCGGGAGCCAGTCCTAGGTAACCGAGCCGGACTCAACAAAGGAAGCTACCGCCTCACAAACGCAGAAGTACGGAAAACAGATGTGTCAGTGCCCATTAATGCATCTTTCTGCTGCGCAAATCCTCACATTCATGGCCCTGTATTAACATAACATCTTGTTTAAATGAGTCTTTTTACTTGTAACCTGTTTCTGACTCTGAAATAGAATCCACTATCTTAAATATTAAAACAAAACACAGTAGTGGATCGGATGAGATATCTTCACCCGCATTAAAAGAAAGTTATCCTATTTTCAAACATATTACAAATCTAATTAATAACTGTTTGGATGAATGTATATTTCCTGATTCTTTAAAACTCACAGCAGTGTCTTATATATAAGAAAGGAGATAAAACAGATGTTGGGAGCTACAGACCAATAGCTCTGATTTCAGTATTCTCTAAGATTATGAAAAAGATTCTTTATAATAGGCTTGTTAAATTTATAATTAGATATTAGGAGGTGTTAAATAATAATCAGTGTGATTTAGGGAAGGATGGTCAATTATGAATGCTATCACAGAGTTTGTGTACACTGTTTTTTTTTTAAAAAAAAGGCAATAAAGAGAAGGTATTAGGAACATATTTAGACTTGACAAAGTCATTTGGCATGGTAAATCATGAAGTTCTCTGCAAAAAACTGGAAGTATATGGAATCCGAGCTTTTCAAGTCATACCTTTATAATCATCAGCAGTATACCGAAATTGTTTTAGGGATGATTTAATGTTGAGTAGTTTTCAATCTAAAATAGATAAAGTACATTATGATGTGTATTGGAAGCCTTCTTCTGCTGCGCATGTGAGATTTCCAGGTGCAGTTCTTAGTAACGTTACCCTTTAACTTGCACAGATAACAGAAAGAAGTTGAGCAAATCTCTGTTCCCTATCGTTAGCTTTAATACCCAAAAATTTTTAAGCTAATTTTTCCACTATCTCGTCGGGTATAATGGGACATATGTTAGATCAGATTATTCTGACCAGTTTAATAATCAGAGGCCTTGTGCAGATGGTTCGGTCGCATATAGTTACAGTTCTGTGTCGTGCTGTTTCTTCCTCGACGTATTTCTTATTACTGAGGAAGACACAAATCCTACTGTTTGCTATCTTCTAAAAATATCTAATCTTTGCTGGACAAATTACATTGGTTAAGACTACAAGGTAATCATGCGTTCGAATGCCGTCGACTGCATCGAGAATTAAAGCATGGGATCTGTCAGGTCGATCCTCCGCCATCGCTACCCCCGCGTAAGAAAGTCTCTCTGCTCAGCTGGCTGATTCATCTTCAGTGTAATTACCTCAAGCCTGACATGTTGCCGAGGTTATGTTTTTTATTTGGTAAACTATACCACCAAATGACTAGTAACAGAAACTTTTTCCACCAATAAGGATTGATATATCCGTACGTCGCACCTACACCTTGTTTACTTCGAGCAGACCCCGTTTCACAACCCTGTAATTCAAAGAAACACGTTGGATGTTACTGCACCGAGGCTGGCGTTG
This sequence comes from Eucriotettix oculatus, assembly GCA_034510155.1. Taxonomy (NCBI): domain Eukaryota; kingdom Metazoa; phylum Arthropoda; class Insecta; order Orthoptera; family Tetrigidae; genus Eucriotettix; species Eucriotettix oculatus. The sequence goes on from CM067376.1 coordinate 175,440,077, forward strand.
AAGTCGGACAAAAAATCTAGTTGCATCACTGAAACTTTAAGATTGATGCCTTTATTACAAAATAACATTATGATAATAGAAAAAATAAATAATTTTAAAAAATCCACAGACATTTTACATTAAAAAATAAATATTTTAAGTAAAACATTAAGTATCTTTAAAAAATAATTAATAATTAAGTAAAAACAAATTTTTACACATTTTACCAAATTTACACGTAAAACAATTACGGATTGATGAAAAACATTATAAATTAAGCAACATCACAAATATTTACACATTTCTTACGACTTTTACACAAAAAATTAATTATAGATAAAATGGTACTAATAATTAAGTATATATGGATAAATAATTAATTTGGTCAATCACAAGTCATTCAAAAATGAGTTTTGGTTCAGAAAAACGTGTTGTACATGTTTTTGGGAGAGAGGTGTCCTGCGATCGTTAATAATGTTTCCTGTCTTTGACAAACTGATTATGATTATCACCCCTTTGGGGAAAGGTCCTCTAATAAATAGTGGAATAAACTTTATTCAAGCATCTATCCTAAGTACAGGGCCCCCTGAGACGTCCAAGAGAACTGATGGAACACCCCACAACCGCAAGTTTCGTTACCGTACATATATGTTGACTAGTCGTCAGATATGTTTTCTGATTTTAGTTTATGTGGAGTAATAGAATGGAATAAATAATATTTATAAAATGCATGTACACAGAGGTAATTGCGTTGAACATGAATAAAAGTTAATTACCTACTTAAACGACATTACTATTCTTGGAGTTTCTTGGGATTCCACACAGGTCAGCTTTGTAGACAGCAACGTTTGACGGCTAGCACTGCCATCCTCACCCAACCTGAGACAAGAATAAACTATTATCTGTCGAAACATTGCTGTCTATTGAGATTATCTGGGTGGTAGATTTTCTTATTCCACTTCCTGGAAACTCTTCAATATTTAATATACACGACAATTTGGTTTGTTCAATTTAGAAACAAAGACAGGCATCGTTACTGTAGGATGTGGAATGACAGGGTCCGGGAGGTAATTGAATACTAGTTTATTATTTATTTTTAAAAAATCTATTGAAGTATTCTTAAATTGAAAGTTTGCAAATTATTGAAAAGCAAAATGTATCCTGTTTATGATAATGTAAATTTTTATTTTATTCTATATCATTGCTTAATAAGGGAGTGATATTTTATTTGGCTTCATACAAGCTGCTAATTTTGTTTACACCTTAAACTTGATGATTTAATTCCTTTGAGGAACTTATTTCCAACCTTGAGTGTATTTTAGATACTTTGATGATATCTCCTTTGCTTTTAAGCATTACATTTTAAAACTGATACATTAATGTTTTTGTTTTCAGAAAATCCTAACAAGCCATTACTTACTCTAAAACCTTATGTTTCACTAGTAAGCTTAGAATACAATTCCAAAGACCCACATGGTCTTGTAAGTGGTTTATTCAGTGGACAGGTTGCAATTTGGGATGTAAGGAGAGGTCCTGTCCCTGTGGAGACAAGCCTTCTTGAAGCAAGTCACAGAGATCCAGTGCACAATGTCCTTTGGATAAACTCCAAATCTGGAGCAGAATTCTTTTCATCATCCACAGACGGCCAAGTAAGTTAATATGCTTATGAATCCATTGTTTTACTTTTATACGAACACACTTCAAAGATTGTTGAAAACCTACTAGTAGTGTGCTAGCAATCATAGGATACGGACATGTTTTTTTCTATAGTCCTAGCAGATTTTGCTACATCTACGGATCTGGAAATTCCTCCACATTGACTGTGGAAGCAGAGACTTCGAAAATTGGTAAGAAAAATACTCTCCTGAGACTAGGTTTACACGGCAGTAATGACTGCCAGAAAACGAAGGGCAGTGATGTCAGTGACGTGTCAACATACGTCAGTGCTGCACTGACAACTGCCAATCCATCGCTGACACGAGAGCACTGCCTCACTTTTCTTGGGGCGTGTCAACCAAAGACATATATTTATATATCTCTTTGGTGTCAACAGTATGTCAGTCATGACTGACGTTCCCCCTCCACAGACCTAGACACTGCCCTCATGAGAGGCGAGTTAGTGGCAGTTGCGGTTATCAATTATCGATTGTGAACGGTGAGGCAGGGTTGACTATCGATTGCGCGATGGTAAACAGTTTGTATTTTGCATTTTCAATACGCGTGCAGTTTGGTGTAGTATGCTATTGGAGTAAGTGAATCTTTGTTGTGAGCAGCGGCTAGAATTTTGGTTAAGAAAGCATTTAGGATAGAGTTCGTTTGTTGCACCTAATCGCCTATAAATTTATAGGTTAACTTTCCAAAAATAATTGGCCACCCTCCATCGGCACAAACTTTAACTGGAAAAAAAATTACGCAAAAGAATGATGTATACTATCACACGTAATGAAAATAATTCATTTCGTTTTGTTCCGTAATTGACACCTTAAAGGGGATAAAACAAGTAATAGAAACCGAGCCAATTAAACACTGAAATCCAGCTTCAAAGTACATCTGCTGTTTTTATTATTGCTTGATTTCTGTAGTAATAATATAAAACTATTACTAAACAACTGTTTTCGCTTTTATGTATCTATAGTACAGTTATACTTACGCGAAAACACAACTTGATATAAATAATATATCGAAACTATGCAACAGCAACATTCCAACCAGCCGTAGTTGCCAAAATATAGCAGCGAAGTATAAACGTGCATCAGAGTTCTCTGCCCGTTCTGAAGTGAGGGCAGCACTTGCACAGAATTGTCAGTGAAGAAGTGGGCAGTTATCTGCCGAAGATGTAAACGGTAGGCAGTGCACAGCCAACCCAACTTCGACGAACATCACTGCCCGTGTAAACCTAGCTTGAAGCGCTATGAGGAGAGCCCGCAGCGTAATAAAGAGTGTGAACGATGCAAATCCCTTGAGGCGCGAATAAGGGAATTGGAAGGAATTATTAAATCTCTTCGTTCTTCTGCCACCGATGATGTGTTCGACCAACATAAAGCAGAAACATCAATTGCTACCTCCACGCCGATAAAGAGAAAAAAATGTTCTTCTCATTTCAAGCCACAGCCGTGGATGCAGTGAAAGGAGAAATTGGTGAGGGACATGATGTATGTGGCATTCTTAAACCTGGGGTTCTATTAGCAGAAGTAATTAGGGTTGCTCTTGATTTAACAACGGACGCTGACGTCGTAGTAATTGTTGGGGGCACAAACGATGTTCGCCAGCAAGGTTTCGTAGACTGAAGACTGCTTTTGAAAGTGATCCTAAAAATGAAGGCGACGCCGCGAGAAGGAAGACCGACTTCGAAAACAGGCGCCTTATGGACACGGATTTTAAAAAAATTCACATGTGGGTGTTGTACATCTTTTTTAAAAATAATTCTTACTGATTTTAGTGGGAATGGTTTACTTATGAGTTACACCCGTAAACGCCCGTTTCCAAATAACATTTTCAATCAAATGTCAAGGCTTCAACCTTTCGACGCTTTTGCAATCCTGTGTGTAATGTTCCGGTCAGAGTATCTAATGTAGTCAAGAATCAGTTACTGTCAGTCAAATTAAATATTTGTCATCAAAATATTAAGTCTTAGAAAGTAAAATCTATAGCTAGAAGCTATGTTGTTCCTTCAGGAAGTGAAATTGGATGTTCTGGTGTCAACTGAACACTGGAAAAATGAAATATAAGCAATTTGCAACTCTCGAAGGAAAAGTAAGAATTTAGAATTACACCCGAAGCATTTTGATGCAATGGCACGGACGCACATGATTGTTATTTCGTAGGCAGCTGCATCCTTTGTCGGAACCACAAGGTATTTATAGAATAATATGGTTGTGCATGTAAGCAGACTTAATTAGCAATTACTAAAAGCAATTTTAATTTCCTCTCTATTATAAGCCTCGCGTTTTGAGACATGAGGGTCTTGTAAAATTAGCATTAGAGCGAAGTGTGTGGGGTAAAAAAAAAACAGGAGGCCAAGGATGGAATACGCTAAGCAGACTGGGGAGGATTTAGGATGTGCTAGTTATGCTGAAATCAAAAGTCTTGCGTAAGATAGGTTAGCTTGGGGGGTTGTAACGGACCAGTCTTAGGATTGAATATCACAACAAAATAAACAAGCAATTAAAAATAACCTGAAAAATATATATCAACTTAAAATTCACGAATAAAAAAGGCCCATGGAGTATAATCCAGTAAGCCCAAACAATTTAGTAGGTAATTACGGCACAATACTTTTTTAATGTAGGGTTTTTTCTTTTATTTTTTCCCCCTTGAACGTTTATTATGTTTAAAGCCTGAATGGTTTGTGAGGTGGAATAGAAAAATTATTTAAAATACTTACGGAAAAATACTTTTGAAGTACTCTTAGTTTTAAAATTTTCTGCTTCTAAACATTAAATATTTTTATTATAACGTAGACAGAATTAGAAATGTAGCATATTACGAACTACAGAGTATTGGTAACATTGTCAATGTTGTAATATAATTAATGTCTTATGTAATTATCCTCGTAAAAATTATTTCGAGTGGTACACGCTGTATGTGGAACTATAATCCCCTTAAATGGGACAACAAGAATTCCGTTTCAAGAGTACAGGGTGGGCAAGAAGAATGCCTTCCATTGTTAAGCGGTGAGAAGTTCCTTGCACTGTTAATAGCATAAAACAATGACCTAACACAAAACTAATATCAATGATAAATAATACACGTTCAACTATACTATGCTGTTAACAATGTAAGAAATCTACTCGCCAACCTTGTATGCCCTAAATAGAAGATCGATTATTAGACAAAATTCCAAGATATAAATCTTAAATTTGAATGTTATTCATAGGTATATTATACATTTAATGAAAGCTTTTAATAGATATTGGACGTCTGGTTTGCTGGGGACACCGGTACACGGGCTACAATGTCGTGTTCGAAAGTCCACCACTGCTATCTTCAAATTTTTCCTAAATATTGGATATTCCGATAGAAGAGTGAATACTTGAATTGGATGAAAATTTCCATACTTGACATGCATCCTGTGTAATCAGATTAGCATGTTGATTCTGCTGTAAGTGTCGCAATTTCATTGCCGATTTAAGCTTACCGTTTAACGGTATACAAGAAAAAAGACACATGAAAACAAATGCCTAACAGATCTTTTTCAAGTTACTCTGAGAAATCACACAGAGAAATTATCAAAAAATACAATCAAATTAGAAACTAATAACTGTTTAAATTAGCCTTTTCTTACATCTATATGCTAATTTAATCATTGGATTATGGAGAGTTGCAAGCTTTCAAATACTTCCATTCTGTCAAATGGTTTTACAAGACAAAGTGATGAAGTATTTCTGCCCTAGGAGTGTCTACTGTATAAACCAATTGTTTCAGATGAATCCACAGATAGAAGTCAGAAGGATTGAGCAGATGTATAGTCTATAGAACTAGTCTTCCCCAACCTATCAATCTAACAAGCATTTATTATAAGTTGACCTTAAACAATGTGGCTCAATAGTATACTCACATCAATCATAAACCACATGCTTCTTATTCCTGCATAAACATACCAAAGATCAGCTACAAATCCATGAATAACTTAAAAGTGTTTAACATATGTTTTGGTGTAAGCAACCCAAACCCAAAGTTAGTAAAAGTATTATTGATTATGCTATATAATATACATTCATCATCACAAACTTTAAAACAGTGGTGGAGCTGACGACACGGCATTTGCCCATGACTACTTTTGTTGTAACCTCAGAATATTATATTCTCTTTATTTAAAAAACATTGTATTGACCTTTGTCAAACTTTCTAATGAAAATCAATGGTTGAAACTTATAGGTAAAATGGTGGGATACCCGTAAAATGGCAGAACCAACAGAAACACTTATTTTGGACCCAATAAAAGGAGAAGAGCAGTGTTTGAGCAGAGCTCTTGGAGCATCATGCCTAGAATATGAAGGAACTATACCAACCCGCTTCATGGTAGGCACAGAAAGTGGTTCAGTTATAAGTTGCAACAGAAAAGGCAAAACTCCAGTAGAAAAAATTATTTCTAGATATTCTGCTCATTTTGGTCCAGTTTATGCAGTTCAAAGAAATCCTGCTTTTGTGAAAAACTTTATGACTATTGGTGATTGGACAACACGAATATGGTCTGAAGATTGTAAAGAATCTGCTATAATTTGGACAAGGTAATTACTATTCAATTGTCATCTTAGCTATGCTTCTAATTATTATTGTTACATTATCATAAGGTAAATGAACCTCTATGAATAAATGATATAGAAATTAGTTACCTCAACAATTGAAGTTACAAAATTAGTGTGTAATGTCTCTTACCATTTATTTTCCTTTGTGCTAAAGATCATATTACATTATATAAATTCCTCATGTAAATATTTCTTTGGTAGTACATATTACAGAATTATTATTTGCCTTTAAAGGCATACTGTATTGGACTCTTTCAATTTCCAGTTTCTTCATACAAGTATTATTGGTGGTCTAATGGCTAAAGTGGCTGCTTCATACCACAGATGTCCTGGGTTCAAATCCTGACATTTGTGTTGTTTGAGAAACCATACTTTTATACCCCTATATGTATATGAGTATCCCTAATTGTGCATAGCCACTAATGACATTGCACTTGATGCGACTATAAACATAATTTAAAAAATAAAATATAATTTTATATAATTAAGTAAGGATGTTACATTGTCAAAATAAGATAATGGTATGGAAAGGACAGGGAGAAAGGCTGTGGGTGATCTTAAATTAATGTTCAGCATTGTCATAAAGGACAAGAAGTAGACTTCAGATTTTTGGGGCATTAGCCTCCAACTTTCTGAACAGCAGAGGGAAAATGCTTGCATTGATCCCCTTTCTCATTCCTATAAGTTTGTGCATTTACTTCTGTTCTACTGTGTATAGGTATACAACGTGGCAATTTTCAAGGGCACAATCCCTTTGTTTATATACTTTTATTCTTGATAATTCATAAACTATATAAGTAATAATGAATGAATGTTTGATTGATGACTGTCCCTTATTCATTCCTATACCATTCTTCCAATTATTAAGACTTTTTGTGAGTTGTAGTGGTCTTCCAGATAATTTTACTGCCATTCTTTCGAAGATTTAGGTTCCTACCTTTCCCCCTTTCAGACTAAGAAACAAGTTTTAAAAAACTTTAAAAGTATCATGTGATTTACTCACATTTTTTTTAACAACTTTTATCATCTACCGCTAGAGTCTCACAAGTGGATTCAATAAGACAAGATGCATAGACTTTGCATTGAGAGAGTGTATTTCATAATGTTTCTGTGAAGGAGTATATACGTTTAACTGAATTGAAGTGAATCAAATACAAACAGCAACAATTCAGTTCATGTGTTCTGTTTATTGTGAAATTCTAATTGATATCAAATATGTCTCTTTTGCTTTTTCCATGTCAATTTCTAATTGCTGTCATAAAGTGTTACTTTCAATATCAAATCATTTATGCCAAATACAAGTGATATGATTATATATCTGTTTCATAGGAAATAATATTTAAATTTAATATTTTATTTAAGTAAAGATACTTTGTAATTTTTATAAGTATGGAAAAAGTTGTATAAGCCACAGTGCTCATGACTGATCTACTACTATAGTGAAGCTATGGGAAAGAGGTAACCCCAATGGGGGCGAGTACCCCTCTACGACTGGCCGGGTTCAACCTTAACAGTAGCGCTGGCACTTCCAGCCAAGGGTAGTCTCTTTCCCCCAGAAGAGGCAAGGGAAACTCCACTGAGGGGGAGCACCTCCCTATGACCGGCATTCGAAGCTTCCTGCTTCTTCCGAATTGCAGCACCTGGTTTCCGAGGCCAGGCACACCCCCTTCGGAAGTGGAAGCTAGCAGCTATCCCCTATGGATGATCTGTGCAACCACTCAATAATAGGGGAATTGCACCCAGATAGTTTCATTGTCGGATAACTAAGTATGGCTAGCAATTTCCATACTCGACACCTTAGCCGGAAGGCTTGATGACTGTCTTGATACGGAATCAGTTACTAGGACCCATCATTGTCCATCCCCTGTGCTCATAGAGGATACTAGTTCCCAGCTAGCCAACCCTGGTCCGCCCTCTACTCTTAGGTTTCACATACCCAGGAATGACCGGCCGGGACCCATCACAAAGGCACATGAGAAATGCACACTGCTTCTCATTTATGCCGTGACTGATCAGTTAAAACAGGAGCACCTCAAGTAGGTTCAGGTCTCTGACTTGAGGATGAAAGGCTGTACAGACATCATCCCCCTTCTGCCCCCACTTAATTAATGAACAATAAAAAGATAAAACACTTCTTAGTGCCACTAATTTTTTAATTAGCGTACAGAAGAACAATTAGGTACAATTAAAATTGATGCTGACAGTATGGTTCTGCAATAGGTCTGATGAAAGTGAGGAAGACAAATCTAACCATCTCTACCAACGCACCTTTGTAATGTGCGGCTATGATACATCACGACTGATCAGCATTTGTGTAGCATGACATAAATAGATTAATATGCATATTTTCTATTTCAGTTTTCATCATGCATTACTAACTGATGGTGCTTGGAGTCCAACACGTTATTCAGTGTTTTACACAAGTCGAATGGATGGTTCATTGGATGTGTGGGATATATTACAACAACAAAGGGAAGCTTGTCTTAGTGTAAAGGTTAATAGAGTATTTATTAAATAATAAATATTGCCCTGATGTAAAATTCATTAAAAATTGCATTACGAGTTCTTAAAAGTTTAGAAGAATGCTAATCATAATAGTTCACCATGTTTAAATGAGATTATATGTCAATGAGATTTAAAGATTTCTAAAAATAAAGGAAGTGCAAAGTATACAAGCAATGAGGAACTAAATATACTGTTATTCAATGAATGGTAGAATAAAGTCAGCGAAATAAATCATAATAACACCTCATTTGAAGCATCATGAGTAAAAAAACCTCTGGGAAAACCTAATAATTCAATACAAAAGTCTGTTTATTAATTTAGATTGTGTGAATATTTTGCTTTACCGTGTGAATTTGAGGTTACTTTTAAATTGCTAGTATGAATTTGGTGTGATATGGTGCAAATAGAGGTGTATAAATGAGTGTGATTGGTTAATTAATCTCCCAATCAAAGAATGTTACGTTGTCTGACAAGAAATGTTAGTCATTTGATTGGCCCACTGATTCAGAACACTGGTAGGAGTGTATGAGTCATCTCTGGTTAAATCTTGGAAACCTGAAGACATATACAAAAAGCCCATCATTTTCAGTCATACTTGAGGCAGAACTTCCTGTATAATTGAAATAAGGTGCAGACCTCCAACATTTCAATAACATTAAAGGACTATGAATTACAACAATTTTATAGAAGTTCTTCTGTAAACACAGTTAGGGTCTCTGAACCATGCCATGACTGGCTTTGTCACAGAATGGTATATCTTGATTTTAAGGTTCCTTCTAAGATTGCATCATCTAAGCACACATAACAAAGAAAAATAATGCTGGTTACTAGCTGCCAGTCTTGCTTTTATTTCTTCCTTTATATTTTTTCTTTGGCATGACTATGGTTCCCAAGTATTTGAAGCTGTTACTTATCTCACAATTTTGTCCATTTCACTGGCTTCCCCTATTTTATTGGTGATGAGACCATATACTTAGTTTTTAATTTGTTTATTGTTAGTCTTAATTTCTCACCTGAATTTTATTTTATCGTATCAGATTGGTTTCCAAATCATGGTTTCTTCAAGATATCAAATTAATATCATCAGCATATGATATTTTATGGCTCAAACAGTTGCATAGCATGCATCCTGGACTATTCACTCTACTTTAAGTTCATTTTTAATCTTCATCTTGCATTTTTCTGTTATTAAAGCCTTGTTTACCAAAATTGTAATCCTTTGGTAATATTATCAGGCCCTGGTGCTTTGATATTCCTTAGAAACTTGATGGCTTTCCCTACTTGTTGTAGTGCTGGTGGAATTTCTGCATTATAATCACGACATGTAGACTATTTTTTCCCATTTCTTCATGTTCTATCTTGGTATTGATGTCACCAATTATTATTTTTCATAATGTTTTTGTATATTTTCAAGCTCATGCTCTAACTTATTATAAAAAATATCTTTGTCTTGTTTAGTTATATTATTTATATTGAAGCCTCTGCCACCCACTGCTCTCCTTATTTCCAATTATACATAATTGTGTACCCACCATTCTGATTAATTACAGTACCTTGCTATCTGACTTCCTGTATTGCAGCTATAGATATTTTGTTTATCCATTTCCTTAATTAATTTGGTTTGTTCATTTTCCTTACATTACCAGACATCATTTGTCCATTTATTGGTTAAATTTCCTTATCTATTTCAATGCCAAATTTGTCTTCTAGACATTGTGGGGCAGTTGCTGATTTTCATAACAAAATGTATTTTATGGTAAAGGGTTGTTGTCCCATACCCAACCCCAAACCTGGAGGACTAGTGGACTACTCTTGGTTTGTTCCCTACCATTCAACCTATATGGTTTGGGTGGTTGTACCATGATCTCAGCATAGCTTTCATGGCCATTGGAGAATGCAAACCTTTTTGACACAGTAAGGTAGTAGGCCTAGGGAAGGTACTATTTTGTTGAGCCTGTCATTCTAATGATAGGAAATCTTTCAATATATTATGGCCACATAAACACCTGTATTAAGAGTTCAATTTATTTAGTGATTCAGATTAAATGCAGTTATCCCCAATTAGAGCTACAATACAAATTGCACTCACTCTTTAGTATCTGCTCTATGAATTAATGGAAGATCTACTTTTTACTCCTGATTTTATCACCTGTGACTTTCATTCGTTTAAAACCTATAATATGAAAACATATTATTCTAACAAAAGGAAGAGGGTTGGGTATTTGGAGATTCATGATGATTGTAATAGGATAAGTGGTTTTGTTGTAATTCACTTATGAAAACTACAAATACTTGTGAAATTATAAATTTGTTTTATAAATTATAATAATACATTTATGAGTAACATTGCATATAATAATATCCTGTCAACATTATTATAACATTAAATTTTTGACTGCAGGTTTGTGATGATCCCTTGAGATGCTTAAAAATAAATGATCAAGGGCAATTCATTGCTGTAGGGAGTGACATGGGGACAGTTTATCTTGTTGAAATATCTGATAATCTAGTGGATTTGCAGAAAAATGATAAACCCCTACTTACTGCGGTAAGTGTTTTATATGCTGCAACTTTTTATATTATAATTTTATACCATAATGAGTATTATTTAATTGATATACACAGGGATGGGATTTACATTAACCCTGTGTATCAACACTCTTAGACGTTTGCCAAACCATCAGTGCTGGGTGCTTCATATGTGCTTGTGCCACAGCAGAAATTAATTTAGGAAGAATTATTTTTATAATTTGCATCTTGGAAGTTGGCAACATAGTGTATGATGATTTAAGGGCACACATACTACATGACCAGCACTGGGATGTTCCATGTGCTTGGATGTGTTATAGTTTAGTTCAATAAATGTATTATACAACTTCAAAGTTTCATTTAAAATAATAAATAACAACATAAGAAGTAATATATGGAATAACCATGCGCTTTGCGACATACTGTTTCTCCTCACTGCATTATACTCAATGTTGCCAGCTTACAAGAAGCAAAAACACTTAGAACCCCAAATGAATAAATATAAATATACAATTGCATTGTATCAGTGAGGTCTGAGATAAATTCCATTTTTATTATGAAGGAAAGTAATTTTAGAATGATTATGTGCTATACATACGTAAGGTAAAACACTAAGGTTTATATTTTGTCCAGCAGTAGCAAGTGGCAAAGTTTGTTCAGGATAACAATTACATGAATCTTAATAGACTATGGAATGAGGGAACTGCTCCAGTGTCAACATTTGTTAGTACATCCCCTCCATTGATTTAATAATTTGGTCATATTATCAGTGAAAGCTGGTGCTACAGAACACAAATCAATTTAGGACTTTTTGTAATTTTAAGAACCTTTATAATAATATATTAATATTTTCTGATCCCTGAAATAGATCAAAATCCTACATGCTTGAAAATTTAAGTTAAAACTCCTGTTTTCAGTGCTCAAATTTTCATTGAAATCCGTTGAGCTATTTCAGCGCCTATTCGAGACAAACTTTGAGACAGACACTTCAATTTTATTTATGTAAAAATAGCCACTAGTCTAATATAGATCAATCAATCTCCCCCTCTGTCTTCTTACCTCCCTCCCCTCTTCTTTCCTTCCAACATTTCTGTATCTCTCCTATCCCTCCCCCTCTTTCTCTCTCAATATAAGAAGAGAAAGGTAAAAATGATGAACTAAAAAGAAGGAAGATAAAGGATGTTGAGTACAAGACATTACCTGAACTGAAGAATGTGTTGGAAATAATGTTTCCAAAGATGTAATTCAGAATCTAATGAATCAGAGGTGAGGCATTGAGGAGGGTCAGTATGAATCAATGGTTGAATTTATTGGTGTTATGGATTTCTGCATGAGTAGCTATAGTCAATTGGACCATGAACAGCTTAACAGTGTTGCAATGGTTATCAATGTGTTCAGGAAGAGGTCATTTAATTTTGACAATATAGAGAGCAGGACAGATTTTGCAATTGATCTGGCAAATATTGTGGCAGAACAGGCAGTTGATGTTATTTTAAATATCAAGGTGGCAGTTCATAGAGGATTGTTGTAGCTTGAAGGATAGAGCCAATGTGGCACCTGTTCTATCCAGTGGGATGGGTGGTGTGGTTGGGCCCTACAGGGGGTGGACAAGGATTTTGTAGAAGTTAGGAGGGTGCCTGTATGTAACTCTTGGGTAGGTGGAGAGTATTATGAAAGTATTTCAGTCTAGTGTAGGCCAGGCAGAGACTGGAGTTGATCTTTTGTAATTGAGGAAAGTAAGTTGTCATTACAGGTGTGCTATATTTTTATATTTGTTAAAGATAGATAGAGCCCAGGATATTTGTTTCTGGAGGATGTCACTATATATAAGGTGGGGTAAAATGGCCACTCTAAGGTAAATTGAATTTTCACAATGCTGTGGCTATTAACAGAAGCTTCTGGCATATACATCTCGAATCTACATACTGAAAGGTATCACACCAAATATTTATAGCTAAGGTAAAAGTATATTTTATATCAAACATTTTCCTGAATGCTTTCATAGTTTTCCCTACTTTATGGGGTAAAGTGACCAGTCCTTTGCTGCTATTCCCAAATAGACTGTTTTCTTTAAACATGGGTAGGCATTTAGTGTTGTGGGTTCTATCGTCAGGTCCAAGAGAGAGAACACTTTACAACGAACTTTATTTACATAAATATTTACAATGATCTGATAGACTTTGTCAATACGCTTGGAAGGTATGATTCATGCACATGAATTAGTCTCACTTGCCACACACAAGGGAACGAGCCTCATAGTCTACTGACCAAACCACGTGGTTTGGCGAGCAGGAGAAAGGCGAACAGTTCTGCATGTTTACACGGTTGGAGGCAGACTACATGCTGAACCACCAAGTGCAAGAATCTAGTTCCCCAGATTTCTGCACATGAGAAGAATGTTTGTTGTGTTTTGGGTCACTACAGGCATATAGTTTTTATTTCACTATTGATTATTATTAGGAGAACAATAATACAAATGAGAAAGAAATGTGTTGTAATACATTATAGGCACTAAAATGTCAATAAATGAGAAGTGTCAATTATTCCTAATGATATAAATAAGAAATCAACGATTAACTGTAGGTTAATCATTCACAATTTATACACTTAGAAACAATATTAAGAAATGTTCAAAATTCCCATGTGAAATCATCATCCTCATCACATCCAGTGCCCAGTGTTACAGCTCTGACATCTTATCCATCCTTCACTTTCTTTAGATCTAGAAAACACTTCCTTGCAGTAAAAACAGCCTGTGTTACTGTCCTCATCAGTGTAATTTTTTTCTATTTCTTCTTAAAAATGTTTCTTTTAGTAGAATTTCTCTTAGAATTTGATCCCAATTTTAGCTTCTTACATTTATTTTCAATTGTTATAATATGTGTAAAATATGGAAATAGCTAATTCTCATTGGGATAAACAGATTGAAAATGAACAGTCTATAAGTTACCATCCATCAGGAATCAGGCCACCTTGGCCACTTTTCCCGGTTTACCGCCGAAGGAAACGACAGTGACTTATGTTTATAAGCCAAAAGACATAGCATGAACTGGGATATTGTAAAAACCTATTGTTCTACATAGAAGTGAAGCTACTAAAGTAATATAAGTGAGCGTATGATCTAAAAACCAAAATGATTTCACAGAAAGAGCTTCCTTTCTCCACGTCACTGGACAACACTAATTGTAACGATTACACCTAGTTTGGCCACTTCTTGGTAGAAATCAGTACTGTTGTAGACAAAAAATAAGCAATGGTCACTTTCAAACCTGGCCACTTTACTCTTCTTTCACCTACACCAGAAAATGACACGTCAGGTTATTAAAACAATAAAGGCAGAAACGAGAGACAGAAAGCTGGTGGCGTATCTGAAGTTCACATTACAATGTCATTTTGACACATATTTATATTACGTCATATGTAGTTCATAAATCTTCAATCCATTTTAAACATGTCATATCCCAAATACCGCTTTTTGTTCATTCGTACTTTTTTCTCCTTCATTTTCGCAATTAGCATTTGACTCCCACATGGCTGGACACCGCTCTCCCCTAAACTCTCCATCCTCTCTCACTCACTTTCTTTCCTACCACCCTCCCCCCACCCCCACCCCCGTTTTGGAATACAAAATCCAAAACAACATTCCTTGTCCCATGACACATGTTAGCTCGTGCTCTTCCCTGTACATATTTGTATTTAAATTCTCCTCTTTATTTTAATGTTAAGTACTTTCTTCTCCCTTCCTATGTATGTTTTGTCTTTTCCCACCAGCCTTCACCACCAACCGACCCCTCTCCTCTTTACCTTTACATACAGTCTAATCACATTCCATATTATATCGTAAAATGAGTTCTTATTTCTACGCTTCCTAAAAATTTCAATCATGAAACGGCATTCCTTGCAAAACTCCAGTCCCATGTAACCTTTTCTTACCTCCTGTCTAGATGTTGGCCAGTGGAAGCACCATTTTGCAAGAAAAAAAACCAACCCAGAACTTCTAAACACCACAGTCTCTTTCCTGTTAAAATTAAAAGAGCCCACCAAATTTCCACCTCCTAACCATCCATTTCTAACTTTCACAAGTATACTTGTATCCCATGTGACCTCCCAGCTGTCAAGGGCTCTACTATGGTCATCATGGACACTGACAGATACATGTTGCCAGACAGAGGATGACAAAATCAACAAACATCCCTACTGACCCAAACCTTAATATTACTTAAGAAATAGACAAGTTTATCTGGACCCACAGCCCTCTTTAAAAAGTATCCCCCACTTAAAACTAGCTCCTTGCCCCAAAAAACCCAATAACACCCATGTTCTATCTACTCCCGAAGATCCACAAACCTGGAGTCTCTGGTCGCCTGATTGTTGCTGTCACAATTCCCCGTCCAATTTCCTCCAGCCAATATTGGAAAAACTCCCATCATTTATCCAAAACACCAATCATTTTCTTTATTATCTCCATGAATTACCCAAACCACTTCCATAGGACACACTACTGGTTACCATAGATGCCAGCTCCCTATGCATAAACATCCCTCACTCTAGTGGCCTGATGGCACTTGAACACTTCCTGTCTTTCAGGCCACCAAATACCCACCCAAACACCCATGTTTTGATTGCCATCACTCAGTTTGTGCTTACCATAAACTTCTTCTCCTTCCATAACAAAATAAACTACTAAATAAGTGGCACTGCCATGCACACCCGAATGGCCCCCTCCTATGTCAACCTGCTCATGGGGCAACTGGAACAGCAACATCTAAATTCCTGCCAAATCAAACCCTTAACCTGGTTCCGGTTCATAGATGACATTTTCATGCTATGGACCTATGGGCCAGATGCCCTCACTCACTTCCTAAATGACATCAATACAAAATTCCCCATGAAGTTCACCTGGAATTACTTCCCCACTATTAACACAATACTAACACTAATTATTATACTGTCTACTTCTTGAAAGAACAATGAGGAATTTTTTTTAGGACAGAACTAAAATATTTTTTTATAATCAGTATGCAAGCATTCAAACAATTTTTTCATTATACCCACTCCCTTTCTCTATTACTACTCATGTACTCCTCCATCTTATTCTCTTTTAAATATTAACTAAACTATATCATTTATAGATGTTGGAACGTGAAAGTCGAAGAGAAAAAATATTAGAGGCAAGAATTCGAGAAATACGACTTAAGCAAAAGGCAAAAGCTACATCTGCTAGAGACTCTGCTTTGAAAGACAATAAGACAGCTCAGGCAGTTGTACGATCTACAAGTGAGAATATTCTGTCTCTAGCAGAAAAAGAATTTTACTCAACTGTTGAAAAGGTATTAAATATTAAACATAGGGTAGTGGTACATTAACAGTAATTCCCTGATGTATGAAGTAAGAATTCTATTTTCATCATGGTTGCAGACAAAGGCCTTTAAATTCAACAATTAATTTCTGTGGTTAAAACACAAAACCATGATAGTTACAATGACTTAATGCAACCTTATCAGAGACACCTTTCTGTTCCCCATCCTTCACTCCTTTTAATGTACTAATTGTATAGAAAATCTGTTTATATGATAAGTGATGTAATGGATACTAAGAAGCTCTTTGTCAGTCACTGTTTTGAGATTAAAGTGAAAGAGAATTGTGCCAAATTACTATTTTTCATGACTTCATATTTTTTAAAATTCTGGTTGGCAATTTTAATGCACAGATAAGTAGCCAAAATTATATAATTACAATTAACTTATTCTATTTAATGTTTGAAATGTGACTAACTCAATTGGATAATTAGATAGTTAGTAAGGATAGAAATATGCTTGGCATAGAATAGTGCTATTTTTTTTTTGGTTAACAGGCTAAATGAGGGTGGTCCTGAAACAGGCAACTCCCCTTTAATAGCATAGGAAGGGAATGGAAAAGGGGGGGGGATGCAGAAGGTAGAGCAAGGTAGTAGCCAAGGGTTGACTAGACCCCTGGGTTATATCATACCCAGTGTTTCACCTAAGGAGATGTAGGGAACACCTGCATCAGGTAGGTTGGGCATTGGGTACTATTTTCTTGCCCTTCTGAATGACAGGAGACAGATTTGCTTTGGGTTCACAGCATTCCCTTTTCCGTGTCTCCACCAGGTTTAGGAGGCAGTTGGCCGACTTGGTCAGGAAATAATTAAAAGTGCACAGGTCTCAACTTTGCTGCAGCAAAATAGTGGATTTCAGCAACAATAATAACCAATTAATTAACACTAAATTGAACTCCTGAAAATTATACAATGTAAAAGTATAGGACCTTGTCCTTCTGCAAAGGTTACACAATGCAATATTATTGATTAAGAAAAACACTTCATATTCAGTGATTTTATCAAGACACAAATAATTTTAACTCATTTAATATTTACATAAAATGATAATCTTGATCGAGAGAGAATTTATCGTAATGTCATGTTATTTAAAAATGCACACTTCTCTCTCATGTGAAGTGCAACTGTAATTATAATAATACGCAAGATAATCAATGATAAATGCAAGGAGGGAGGCGCTGCGGCAGTTTCTCGTAGACGCTTCAGCCCAGAGTGACTGCGGGGCTTACCTGATCATGTCAGGGATGCCTCGCACTCTCTCTGGGTATTTTTTATCAAAGTTCTCATATGCCGAGACACCTTCACCTATTTTAGGAGGTATATGTACTGGGGTCAAAGACCTTGGGCATATGGCAAGAGTTGTCCGCTGATCCCATTGGATCAGTCGGCCAATTGCCTCCTGAAGTTGGTGGAGACACGGAGAAGGGAATGCTGCGTCCCCACAGCAAACTCGTCTCCCGTCATTCGGAAGGGCGTGAGAATAGTACCCAATGCCCGACCTACCTGATGCATTTCCCTGCATCTCTTTAGGTGATACACCGGGTAGGATCCTTAAACCATAGCCCGGGGGCCCTAGTTAACCCTTGGCTACCTTGCTCTACCTTCCGCATCCCCCCTTTTCAATTCCCTTCCTATGCTATTAAAGGGGAGTTGCCTGTTTCAGGATCACCCTCATGTAGCCTGTTACCCAAAAAAAAAAAAAAAAAAAGATAAATGCAATAATGAAAAGGATGTTACTATTTACACACTTCAAAGTTAAACAGCTGATTGCTGCAAATAACCGTATCCAGCTTACGGCTCGGTGTACGCGTTGACCACAGCTGACTTGAACAAAAATATACACAAGTGGTCAGTAAAATTCAAATTCATAAAATATTCAGGAACGAGTTCACCTGAGTAGGAATGCGATGCAGCTTCTCAATAAATCGCCTGAGTCGTCTCAATTCTCAATCAGGTCCCTGAAGAATGCGGCTGTATCCCAGACAGACCGGTGATGATTCGGTGGTAGCTGCTGCCCCTCACGCGTCTCGAAGGGAGCAACGCGTGTTGACCCTGGACGGGTAGGGCGCTATCGCAGACGCGCGGCGGATAGCAGGGGCGTGTTGTCGGGTGCTTAACGCTAAACTTTGCTAGCAAAGCCGACGTGTGGACCTCCCTCGGGCTAAGTCCAGCTCGGACTGCTCACTAGCGAATTTATGAAGAGGACGATAACCGTTCCTCCTCTCCGGCGCTTCGAGACAAAGTGTTATTTTTCAGTCAGAGAAGTGAGCTACTCGGATGAAAAATGGTGGCGGATAAAAAGGAGGGAATGATTAAACTTCTAAAAAATGCAAATTCCAAGAAAATAGAACGAATTCAAAGAAAGTAAATTAGATAGTCAATTATGAAATTGTTTTCTACGTCGATTGGTATATGAAAAAAGATGGTTAAGTAATTAAAATAACGTTAAGAAAAGAATAAATTGAGGGCGCTGCAATCGAAATTGGGCGGAGCCTATATTGGAAGATTCAGGAAAGATCTCATTAATTACAGATCAACTGCGTAGAAAACTAATCAAAAATCCTTATTGGGATAGAGAAATCGACAATGTGCCACAAGATGCCATTAATTAAGTTATGTGTTTATCGCGACAATTAGAAGTACTGAAAAAGGTCATCACAATGAAATGTAGGAGAAATATTCTAAATAAAAAATTGAAAAAGTTAGAGGATTTTTCTATGTTTAAGAAAAGAATTCGGAAAAAAAACTGAAAGTAATTTCAGACAGTAAGAGATAGAAATTCAATTATTAGTGAAGGAATTCTATTATTTGGTCAAGAAAGGATAAGAAAAATTGCCAAATAAAAAAAGAGACTCCGTCTGTCACAATATATATTCAGTCAAATTGGATTGTGAGTAATGATAGAAATTTGAGAGGTGAATTAACAGCCCACTTGGTCAGAAGTAGGAAATTTGCTTTAAATCATATACTAGGTGAATTAACAGCCCACTTGGTCAGAAGTGAGGAAGAACATTCTGAGTGATTGCCGACAGAGCAGTCATAATTGCCACATGACTAGATTTCACTGGTTTTCAGTTAATGGCTTGTCAGTCAATTATGATATGACTCATTTTTTTCAGTTTCGAGCAAACAATGCTACATTGAACACTGTAACACTAATGACGCACAATTGCAAAATAAGTGAAGTTGAATGCACAAAATTTTTATGTATATCTGTAGACAATAAATTAAATTGGAAAGATCACATTAATATTCTCCTAAGAAAACTAGGTCCGGCAACCTTTGCTGGTAGAATTATGTCAATTTGTAGTAACTGAAACATAAGAAAATTAGTTTATTCTGCATACTTTCACTCTTTAATGACATATGGTATAATATTCAGGGGTATATTTCTGGGAAAAAAACAAGGTTTTTAATCTACAGAATAAAGTTGTCAGAATATAATGTCAGTTTCCACCAAAAACTTCGTGCAGGGGACACTTCAAGAAAATGGGAATATTTACTCTTACTGACCTATATATTCAGTCACTGATGTTATTTGTGGTTAATAACAGTCAACTATTCACAGCAAACTCAAATGTGTATAGCTTTGATTCCAATAATAAAAATAATTTACTCAATACAAAAGGGTGTTTCTTATAATTCCATTAGCATATTCAATCAACTTCCAGCCTCCATTAAACAGTTAAAAGCAAGTTCAAACTTGAACTAATTATCATTTTACTTAGCAACTACTCCTACTCAGTTGAAGAATTCATGGAGTTGAATGTATCTTAGTATAAGACCTTACCATACATATATAGTACATAGTTGATACAAATTATATATCTTGTCTTCTCTGTAGTACTTAAACATCTTTTATTGTAAGTTAAACATAATCATATGAATGTAAATAGTACATAGAGTTAATAGTAATTTATGTACAATCTCTGACTCATTCCACTTCCCTGGAGTTCTATTTCTCTATGGGATCAAAGGAATATTATTTAATACTAATAATAATTTTTTGAAGTTAAGTACTTATAAATATATACTAATGCTGATTATATATTATTCTAATTTAAACTTTGTGGAATAAGTAATTTTCACAAAAGAAACCATGTAATTACTCTCAGAATATTATTTTCACCTTTGTTAAATTTGCTTATTTTGTAGGAAATAAATGTGGGGAAAGAAGAGTCAGAGAAAGACATTCCTGTTGAATTAGATAATGAAGAAAACCAATGAAGTTTAAAAAACTGACAGGAACGAAATGATAATCCAACATCCCCAAGCAATTGCCAAAGTCTTAGTAAATGCATTTGCCGCCAATTCCAGTTGGGTTAACTATACTGAAATCTGACAGCAAAAACAAACTGACGATCACTTAAACGACGAGATATCAGTAGAAGAACTACAACAAGTAGTGAAACACAAAAAAAGCACTGCTTGTGGACCAGACAATACGCTTATACCAATCTTGCTGTTAAAAATTACCACCAAAAGGAATAGAAACCTGATTAGAAATATACAACACTGTATGGACAAAAATACATCTTATATGGTGAATAGCCACTGTAATATCAAAACCAGGGAAAGACAGAATTGAACCGGACAACTATAGACCCATTTCAATAACTTGTAAGATGGGAAAATTTCTAGAAAAAATAATTAACACCAAACTAAAATGGTTGTTGTTGTGGTATTCAGTCATAAGACTGGTCTGATGCAACCCTCCATTCTAACCTGTATTATGCAAGCCTTTTCATTTCCTTATAACTAGCACAACCCACGACTTCCCTAATCTGCTTAACGCATTCCATCCTTGACTTCCCCCTTCTGTTCTTACTCCACACACTTCCCTCTAATGCTAATTTTACAAGGCCCTCGTGTTAATCTATCCCTTCTCTTATTCAATGTCATCCATATCGTTCGCTTTTCCCCTATTCTTTTTACAACTTCCTCGTTAGTGATTTTATCCACCGATCTGATTTTCAGCATTCGCCTATAGCACCACATTTAAAAGACTTCTATTCTTTTCCTTTCCCCAACTCCTATTGTCCACATTTTGCACCCATATAATGCCACGCTCCATATGAACATTTTTAGCAACCATTTCCTAATATTGACACTTATATTACCCGTAAGTAAATCCCTCTTTTTCGCGAAAGCCTTCCTTGCCTGTCCTTTCCTACTCTTTATGTCTACTATACTTCTACCATTCCTAGTTATTATGCTTCACAAGTAGCAGAATTCCTTAACTTCCGTCAAAATATCCCTTCCCAATCTAACACCCTTTGTTATTAAAATGTTACAAAAATGGTTTCTGGAAAAAAATTAAAATAATTAAAGACAACCAATTTGGATTTCAGCAAAACCATTCAACTATTCTCAGCTTGATAACATTGAAAACTGCATTCACGAAGCATTCATCAACATGTTGCAGCAGTTAGCTTGGATATAGAAAAAACATACGGTATGGTATGGATACTCGGAGTTGCGGAAAGGTCAGGCAAGAATAGAAGCCTTCGAAATGTGGTGCTATAGAATGCTGAAAATCAGATGGGCGGATAGAATCATAAGGAGGAAGTTAGAATAAAGGAAGAGTGAACAATATGGAGGACATTGACCAAGAGAAGGGATAGATTAATAGGCCACGTTTTGAGACATGAGGGTCTTGTAAAATTAGCATTTGAGCGAATTGTTTGGGGTAAGAACGGAAGAGGGAGGCCAATGATGGAATACGCTAAGCAGAATAGGGTTAATGTCGAATGTGGTAGGTATGCGGAAGTGAAAAGGCTTTCGCACGATAGGTTAGCATGGAGGGTTGTATCAGACCAGTCTTATGACTGAATACAATTTGTCATGTAAAATAGAGTATTAGAATTTATTAAAATTCGAGTTCAATAAGAAATATTAACTCGTAGCAGATCGTATTAAATTTTTTACAAACAATTGTTTTTCTGTCTGATATTTAGCGAGAAGATAAAATGAAGATAAAAGTTACTGTTTTTCAATAGTTTAAATTGACAACTTTCAACAGCCAATACTATCAATAGCTATATCAGGTATATGCAACTAGGAATTCACGCAAATATGTAAAACTTTATAAGAACTTAACGCAACGCAGAAATATCAGAACGAATGTACGCAGGAAGATGGCAGAGCTCCTCTCACGTATGGACGTCATGGAGAAAGAGAACTCACGGCTGCGAGCGTTTTTCAATAACAGCGCAAAAGTTTCAGACACTGAATTTCCTGTTTTATCTCGCACGGGTCTGTATACATCGATTACCGTTAACAAATATTTTATAATTATTATTCTCTTTAGAATAGGCTTGCATGTCAACGAGATAACTTGCCACAGCTCATCCCTGTAGAGCGCTATCGTTTTACGTGCAGAACGATGCAGATATACTTGGCTTCTCTCAATTTGGATTCGATTTCAATGATTTCGTTATCGTGTCCACTGTGACCGGCGTGTTCTGACGCTCTGAGCAATTGTAGACGACTCACTAATTCATTAGGATCATCCCAATATTTTTAATCGATTTTGATGTCATCCCGATGAATCTTCTGCTTCATACCCGACCCAGAAAGTACTCTGGCGGCCGAAAATAAGTTTGCAATGACGTTAATGTACGTTTCGCTACGATTTTAATTTACGTTTCCTTCTGGGTCGTACTTTTGTTAATGTGCGTTAGGTACTTCTATTTTCTTATAATTTTTAGCGTCTTCTGGTGAATACGACGTCGGATTAACGGAAAATAACAACTCTAAGAGTCCCGTAGACAACGAAATTGCGTTATTTCTTCTTCTTATCGAGTGTCGACTGAAGGTTACAGGAGTGTTTCCTAAATACAGATTGTCATCTACATATCGAACTCTGTATGTGATATCTTTTCTCTCTTTGGGATTAACCAATTTGTACAAATACGGATCGATCTTGGGGCCATATTTGCTAATTAAATACGTTTACAGTTGACTTTAAATTTCCGGTGACTATTCTACCATAGATTCATACACTTTGGATCTTAGAGGAGTAGATGGCGTCGGAGAAACGTCGACGTGTTTCTTTTCTGAAACACTTTCATAGACTTCTTCTTCTTTAGTCGAGAGCGATGATGTGCGTACGGGTTGAGATTTAATCTTTTTAAAAATGCTTTTGGTAACGACGTTTTGATAGGATCAGATGTATTACCGGCCTTAAAGCTGTCTCTAGAAATGCCCTTTCTTCGATTCTACCCCGCCTTGACTCGTTTGATTTGCGACGAACGCTTTCTCGCGGCTGTATCGCTTGTTTCACGAGCTTCTCGTTGCTCATTTTGAAGTGTACTGTCTTTACCTCGGCCGTGTTCAGTGTCTTTACTATAAAATAAACACTTGTTACACATTTCTTTAAATTCTTCAATCGTTAAATCTGGGTAGACGTGTTCACAATATATATGCTATTGAGTTGGCGTTGTGTCATACCAAATGCTTTGGAATATGAGCGTAACTGACTTAGATAAAAACATCCCAGGTTTCTATGTCTTCTCATGGAAAAATACGATTTTACGTGTTTCTGAGATTCGTGCGACAAATCGTCGAATATGACGATTGAATTTGGTTTCGTCTCTTTAGGCGATAGGATATTATTTACGTCATCAGAAGAAAAGTATCCGATATAAGGTAAACCTAACGCTTTTTAGCAATACGTAAGATGGTTGAGTACAAGTCTGCCGTCAACAGATTAATAATTATATTAGTTTTACCGCTTACCGACGGACCGACACATAATCCGGCAACAACTCGCCGTGACATTTTTTTTTTCTATTCTGATGGTCGTGTTAACGCACAAGTCCCGCACGGGCAGCGATACCCTTTACTTCTCGATTTGCATTGTCAACTGAAAGGGAATGCACAATACGCTCTCTATAAAAAATTATTATTTGCGCGAGGCGGGAACGAACGAATCTTATCCACTTCTTTACAACGGTACTATTCGAATTGTACGCTTATATCCTTTGTTAAAAACATCTCCATTTAGATTGCAGCTTGTTTTTTTTACACAACAAAGAGATACCTTCCTATTCTACACGACGAAGACCTTGAGGTGCGATCTAACGATACGATAGCCTTTTAGTCTGCGGATACCGAAGTTTGTTAAACAAAATATTAACATCTTTCCTCTATACGCTGAAATAGAATATTTTGCAAAACTGTGAAATAGTCTCATAGGATTAATTTTTTCGTCAGTCGTGCAGTCGCCATGGCCGTGCGACGAATGAAGATAGTTGTCACGAGGAGGAGAAGGACGAGGTAAGCATCTCCTCCTCGAAATCCTATAATTAAAGCGGCTCGCAGCCTTATTAAAGGCGATCCTAATTTGCGAATTGCAAAGATTAAAGCTCTACGAGCCGCCAAAGATTCTCGACCAACGGGAAGTTTGCAAGATCTTCGGAAGAGATACTTTGGCACAAAACGTATCCTGAAAGTTCCGAAGCAACATGGTGGGTTTTAACCTTTCCTTGTGCCAATTTTTGCCGGTTTATCAGCTCTAGGAGCTTTGAGTGGAGGAATGCAGCCATCGCTAAGGCCGTTCAAGTAGCGAGCAAAGCAAAGGAAGAACTAGATGAGAATAAACGTCACAACCACATGATGGAATCTATAGTAATAGGCAGTGGTCGCAATATGGCTATTAGCTTAAAACCAACCATATAAGCTTATGGTACAGCAGTACAACCGCTTGCAAAACAAAAAAAAAACTTCACATTCCTAGGTATGCGTTGAGTCACGAAGAAGTGAGGCATTTTCACGCGTATTACGCATACCTTATTTTATTTTCGAGGTGTCTTCTCGATCTAGATCACTCAAGCGGTTTGGGTATGCACTACGTAGCATATGACTACGACATTGGGCAAAGGATCACAGTACACTTTCAGCAACCTCTAGAGTTGGATGACAAATCTCATTACATCGGGCACATATGTATGTCATTGTGTATAGAATATAACATCGTTCAAACGTCCGCCGCATCTTCTCACGCCGGCACGGATCCAAAGTGTCCAATTTTCAATGACTGCCGCGTAGAACGGTCTGAATTTGATTGATGGCTTGGGTTATGTTAACTTTATTGGCATCCGTCGATTGCAGCTTATTGTAATAAACGTGCGACTTTAGGATGTCCGCTGTGTGGCCACGTAGCGTCGTCCTGGGGAAAAGGAAATCGGTTACATGGTACTGTAGCGATCGCTGTTGACGGTGATGGCCTCACAGACGCCGTTTTCAGCGGCGATGTTCTCGGCCGATCAGGAGTTCCTTTGACTTATAGGTAGGTGTTGGCTGATTGTTTACCGAACCATTCGTCTCGAATTTGGCCACCAAACTTTGGGGAGTCGACTTTTAAGGGCAACTGCGGTCTGCTGTAAAATAGCGCGTAACGTTTGCACTAATATAACGTTTCAAAGTGTCACAAACAGACAGTATGATGCATGATGAGCGCCAGAGAACAAAAATACAGTCATGGGTCAGCATTCGTAACGAGCAGACATTCGTTGTTAGTGTGTAATATTTAATTGTAAATGACTAGTTAATAAATGATTTCATTATACTACAGTGCTTTATTACAATTCATATTCACTCAAGATAAAACATTTACAAATACAACACAAATTTTGGCGACGAGGACGAAATTTTGAGTGAATAATTATGCTTAATGTGATTATTTGAAAGTGAAATATTGTTGTTATTGTGCGGAGGATGATTCATGGTTGTTAATAAATCAACGGTCATAAATAAAAATTCATTATTAACTTCAAATTTTAGCAGCGAGGATATTTTAATTCAACAATATGACTACTTTAGGCGTAATAGAAGAATTCGATGTAATTGGACCGTGGTCCTGGGATGTGGACGCCGAAAGATTAACTTTCTACAGGGGAGCAAAGAAGAGTATAGAAGCCGGCAGGGGAAGAGGGACGTGTTGTTAAACGTGGTGATGTAAAGGACGTATGCCATTGTTCGTTCTCTTGTGTCACCTGCCACGTCGTCGACAAAGACTTCGAAGAAATTATAGCACTTCTTAAGGCGCCTTTTTCTCCGAAACCGTCTTAAAATTTTCATAGTTTCCAGATGAACCGATTAATGCATACATTATTGAACTTTGGCGTTTAGCAGAACATGTAACTTTGGTGTTAATTTCGATTTGACGTTGCGAGACAGATACGTGTGCGGCATCCGAGACGAAGCTCGACTTCTCGCAGGCACAGGACACAGCTTTAGCAACAGACGCCGCAAGCAGACATAAGAAAGACATCCAAGGCACAGGTTCAACAAACATGAATCCGTCGAGGTCAAGAGTCGCACAAGCTTTCTGGAAAATCGTTCCTTGCGCAAGCTGTGGAGGATATCACATGCGAAGTTAGCGCAAATTCTGAGACGCCGAGTGTCGCAGTTGTTATGAGAAAGGAAACATTGAGTGTGTACGTCGTACTAAACCTGCGGGACATCATCCACTCCATGAGAAAAGAAAAATCCAAAAACAGTTATGCATAACCTACATACAGTATATCCAGATGTGCGAAATGACTTCTGATGCAGCTGAACTTAAACAGTCGTACGAATTAATGGAACTAAATGCGAAATGGACGTAGACTCCAGAGCCAAGGTGTCTACCGTTGATATGGAGACTTGTGTGATGTGATTACAACATGTGGCGTCCCAGTCTCGTACGGGAATTTTCAGGGAAGACTTCCACTTCGTTTCTCCAAGAAGGAACACAGAAGTCTCTTGGGACTTAATTGTTTCGCTGCTCTAGGAATTTTACACACCAGAAGTGGTACAAGCAGAATTTCCAGACGTCTTTAGTAAGCAACTGGGCTCATACAAATGACCAACAGTTAAACTGTGCTTGGATAAGACTACTAAGTATCAAATCAGAATAGAAAACGAACTGTCAGCCCCATTAGAAACGACAAATTGTGTGAGACAAGGTGACTCGCTATTAAGCATACTATATAATATAGCACTAGAAAACATAATAAGAGATTGAGAATTTCAAACAAGAGGAACAATATTCTATAAGACGATGCATATTCAGATAATGATACACATAATAGATCAGAGGATGATAAAAAAAACTGCCGAAAAATGTGATTAAAAACAATGAGGAAAAAACTAAATATATGTTTACAATCTAAAAGAAACATAGGCTTAATCACAATCAAAATAATAGGAAACAATAAATTTGAAAAAGGAACTAATGATAATAAAACCGAAATAAATACTACAAAATGCCAATAAATGTTATTATGAAATAATTAAACAAAACTGTTTACACAAATAACAAAAATCTGATTATTTGAATAGCAATAAAGCCAGTGCTTCTATATGGATGGGAGACTTGGGTTTTGACGGAACCTGATGTCTCTCATAACAGGACTTTTGTAAAGAGTTTTTGGGCCAATTAAAAAAAAAAGACAATGGCAAATTAAATACAACAAAGGATTATACCAATGATATGGATTTCCGGATATAACAACATATTAAATTAACTGGACTGAGCTGGTGGACGCTGCTACCAAAGAACGAAACATCTAGAGAAGAATTCTGAAGGAGACCGTGACCCAGCTAGGGCTGTTAAACCAGATTTAGTAGTAATAAGCTACATCTATTTTTCGCCAAACCATGAAATCTTCTACAGCTTTGTATTTCTCATCCTCGTAAGTTTTGCACTTCTACTTAATTCTTCAGACATCTGTACTGATTTTTGCCTGTTAAATCCCTCAATTTGTTGTATTCATCAGTCAGTTTTCGTATTTCGTGAGTTGTCCATGGCTTTCTAGTGTTTTGTACCATTCTCTCTCTTCTTCAGCCACTTTACTTGTTTCATCCCTCAAGAGTGCCCTTTTCTACATTTTTCAATTAATCCACTCTTAACAAGGAATTCTTGGGATTCTAACTAGGTGAAAACATTGTTATTAGACAATGGAAATCCCAACCAATAATTGAGGCATATTATTTTTTTTCTAGCCCTAAAAATTTTATAACTCAACACAATATTCTACGTCTGTGCCTTACCATATTTGACAAAGGACTGCTTTCTCAGAGATATATTTTGACTTCGAATTTAAAAGTGAAGTGGAATAAAGCTCCATTTCTGTCTAGACTGACAATATTGTCTTGTGACAATAACGGGACATTGTAATCTCAATAATGGGGCGGTGTTATATAATGAAGAGTAGAGAATTAGAATGGATTTTGGCGTCGTGGTTTCTATCATTAGGTCCAAGAGAGAGAACACTTTGTCTGAGACAACGAACTTTATTTACAGAAATATTTACAATAATCTGATAGAGAATCACGCACCAACAGTGTTCCGTTGGCGAGTGCCTCCTTTACTGCTGCAAAAGATTTTCGTGCGTATTCGTTCCTCTGAATTGGTTGTTCTTTCCAACCAGCGTGGCGTCCAACTGCTTGGTGATCGTCGCGACGTGGGAACGAATCGAGAATAGAAGTTTAACATCACGCAGGATTGTCGTATATTTTTGTAGGTTGCAGGCAGCGGGAAGTTTCGAATGGTATCCACTTTTTCTGGTACTGGTCTGGCACCATCGGTATGCAAGTTACTCTTGGCCGAATTCGGGCTTCCTGAAGTTAATCACTAACCCGTTATCGCGAAGAATCGAAAACACTGTCCTGATGAGCTGCAAGTGTTCGTTTTCTGATTTTCATGCGATTAGAATGTTGTCGATGTGCACTTGCAGAAACTGTAGAGCACGTCGGCGTCGGCTATCGTACAGGCAGCGAGGATTGCCTGTGTCGTCTCTGGCAATCTTGAAAAGAAGAGGTCGCGAACGAAGGATGCGCTGGTACTTGCTGGTTGATGCCGCAGACGCATTTCTCGGAGCAGCTGCGATGGCTTCTTCTTCTCCTCAAGGTTCACGTTGGAAGTCAGGCGTTCCAATTTCACTTGGTTTGATTCCGCGGTCTGTGCGATGAAGGCGTCCTTCAATGATTTTAAATGGTTCTTCACGTCAAGAAGCAATTCAGTCGTCTCCGCTAACACGTGGTGGAACTTCGTGAGGCTAGCTAGCGGTAATGCCGACCTTTAAAAACTGGGCCTCCTCGTGGGCGAACCATGTCTTTCGCCATGGTGGAATCTTGACGGAGACGGCCGATACTGTAGTAAATCACTGAATAATTTTTTTATAAGAAAAGTGATGTACAGATGAAAGAAGATGGCAAATACAAACGAATAGTGTTTTGTTGTGCCAGAGACTGCCATGAAGTGTTAGATGATGAACAGTCAAGTCAGAATGGAGGAAAGAAAATTGAGAAGAAAGGTGAAGCTTTGTGTGCCAAGACATCAAACCAAAGTGAAGTGAAGGTCCAGGGTGTTTGGTTACTTGATGATGGAGCTTCAGATTTCATGACTCCAAGAACAGATTTATTTCGAGATTTTATTCCAACGCATGGTGAAGTAGTAATTGGTGATGGAAATTGTTTGATGGTAGGAAGAAAAGAGAAAATGTTACTTCATCTGAGTGTGGTGGCTTAGATTTATATATGATGTTTTGTATATTCCTGATTTACAGGACAATTTGATGTCTCAAGGTGTGTTTCAGCTAAAGGCAATGAAGATTGTTGTTATAGTGATACTACTCAAATGTATGATAATGGTGATTTATTTTTTAAGGGTCATCTCATCGGTGGATTGACATCCGTTACCACTGAACACAGTGAATCAATTGAGCAGTTAAGAGAAAGGTATGTTTCAACTGATATATGACACAACCGCTTAGTACACTCACTTGTATTAAGAAGCCCTACTGAAAATTCCACCTATTGCTGAAAAAGGAAACACCAGGATGGGAGAAAATTGTGAAACATGCCTCAGAGGAAAATTGAAGAGAAGTAAATTTCCAAAGGAAGGAGAAGGCAAGACATCTGCTGTGCTGGAATGAATACATTCAGATGTAGGAAGCCCAATTAAACCAATGTCTTGTAACGAACAAATACATATGTTCGGGCTTTCGCGGCGTAGAATCAAAACAAAGGAGACAGCAATTGACACTTGGGCCATAAAACCTAGACGCGGGGTCTCGGCTCGGGAGTTTCCAAAAATTTTGTGAGAATCGGCACCGGGTGGCGTGTTTTCCCCAAGTGTAGGCATGGATATTATTAGAGGATATCCATCCCTGCCACCTTGGTGATTGAAACTAAAAGAAGTGGGGACGAAGTTTTAAAGAGGTAGGTGGAGACATTTTTGAGGAGAGACTGATGATTGGTGGTAGAGATTGATATGAGAGAAGTTGCAGATTGTGTCCCAAAGGACAGAAAGAGTACAAGCAGAGTTTGCAGAGGAAGGAAGTCATAATGAGCCGAGATGTATGTTTCGATGATAATAAATTCAAGAAGAAAACTGTAGAATGTAAGAATAATATATGGGACGATTATTAAGTACCTCAAATTCTTAAGATGAAACTCAAGATAATTCTAAGTGTAGAAGGAGAATCTGAAGAAAAAAATGAGCTTAATATAAATGCAGAACATGAAGAAACTAATTCTGAAAGGGAGGAAGAAAGTTCTGAATCAGATACTAGCATTGGTTTGAAGATTTCTCACAAATTAATGGCAATTCAGAAGCAGGGGAGGATCAAGAGTAGAAGAACCAAGATATTCAGCAAGAGTTAGGAAGCTAAGGGTTACATGTACACTAGAATGTTGTTTGCTGGTTACAGTAGCTACAGAAGAAGTATGTACCCTAATGACAGTGGAGGAGTTTTGAAAAGCCCATAAACAAATAAATGGGAAAATGCTATGCAGGAAGAAATAAATGTTCTGAGAGAGAAAGAAACTTGGGAAATTGTAGAGAGAATAGCTGAAATGAATATTATTGGATGTAAATGGGGTTTTGCTGTAAAAAGAAATCGGCAAGGGATGGATATTCACATGAGTACCAACAGAAAATAAAAATAATTCAGTGTGAAAGTGATCCTTGTCTCTAAATGAAATTATTGTAGGTTAGTGATTGGAAAATGTGCTCAGACAAAGAAGTTTAAATCATTGATATTAGAGGAAATTAAAGTAAAGGATCTTGGGCCCGCATAATTAATTTTGTCTGTGCAAGTATTAAGAAGTGAAGATGGAAGTGTAAAAATTGATCAGAGTCAATATGTGACCGAAATTTTAAAGGAATTTGAAATGGAGGATTCGTTGGTCATCCAGTAGAACAGAGAAACGTGTCTCAGAATGAAAGTAAAAAATTTTATTAAACAAAATACAGACAGGCAATTGGCTGTATCTTGTATGAAGCTGGAGGTTCAAGACCTGATATAGCATTTACTGTGTCAAAACAGAGCCAATGTTGTGAATGTCCAACAAAGGAAGATTGGAAAAATGTAGTAAATCTATTGGGATATATGAAGACCACTTATGTCAAAGTTAGTAATCGTATGGACAACCATGTTGTTTAGTTTGTATTGTAATGGCATAAAAAAGTCATATTTGTTAATGTTGTGATCTTTACTTCCAACCTTGTTCTGCTAAGTTTAAGAGAAGCTGAATTATAACAAAAGCCTTCCTTGCCTGTGCTATCCTACTCTTTACGTATACTATACTTCTACCATCCCTAGTTCTTCCCAAGTAGCAGAATTCCTTAACTTTCATCAAAATATCCCTTCCCAATCTAACACCCTTTGTTATTCCACTGTTTCCCATACTACACTCTATTACGACAAGGTACCAAGTGGTTTTCCCTCTATTAATATTTATATTGAATTCTGACTTATTGAAGATTGAAGGTATGGCATATGAGAGCATAAATATATTTTAAGATGACTATGGCAAATAGTAAACAAAAGCTTCAGTAATGATGACAATGAGAGTTCATTAAAATTTTCTCTATAAAATTGACAGACTTCAGGTTTTAATTAATTATTTGTAAAATCTATAATTAAGTTGAATGGCGCAATTTGGCAAAACACACAATTGTAAAAACTTTAATGTCTTTTATTTTTGATGCATAAAAACTGTTTGTAATGAGTTTTGTTTTATTAAAATCCTCTATTAGTTGACTCATTATCTATGGTGACAAAATGTTGGTAAGAGCTGAAGAAAATTTTGGTTCATAAATTTTTTTATCTATGTTGACGAGTAGTCATTTGTACGAAAAGTTTGATGATAATACACAGTATGATAAGCAAAAAGAGCTTACTTATTGCAATTTTATCACTTTCTCTATTACCATCAAGGTTTACCATAAATTAACTAATGTTTTTAATTGAAGCCAGAGTTTTTTTCAGAATCTATATGTTTCTGGCTACAAAAATGTTGGTCGATATCACTTCTGCCTCCATGAGCAACAAAAAAATGTACATTACATTGTTGACAAACCACTTTTGTTCCATCAATACGCAGTTTGTCTAGTTTAATAAATTTAAATTCATTCTGGAGATCTTTATTAAAACTAGTTTCGCCTTTGACATTGTAACAGTAGACTCAAACTTTAAAAAATATGAAGTTTAAACCACCAACATATAACACAACAATACAGTATAATTATAGAAAATACAGTGGAGCACACTAGTCGATCTACGTTAATGTGCTAACTTCACACTTATTTCAAATAGCTGAGAGTTGCAAAAACTTAACACTATTGACGTGATTTATACCTATTGGCACGATTATCAAAAGAAGGAATTAATTTGATGTATTCTTTAGCATAAAGTCTTATGAGAAATAAGGAAGATGCTGTTCAGTTTTCTACAAAAACTATAATTTGTGCAAAATAGGACAAAATTGACATTTTTATTAAAATGGTAAGGCCGAGAAATAAGGAAGAAAAGGTACTGTCCTGTTCAAAACAGTATGTATGCTCACTCTATTTATATTAGACTGTGCCATGTCAAACATGTGGTCAGTGCTTCTACTACACCATGCCTCTTCCATGTTTCTAGTGTGGGCAAGCCGCGGTAGTCATTGAATTTTTATTCACTGAGCTGGAATTGGTGGCTATCTTGGTCGTTTTGGATAAACATGAAGTTACAATGAAGTACAATAAGACCATTTTTTAAAAGACTAGTCAAAATATTTTATATCAGTAATTTTGTACAATGCAGGTTCCTTCCTAACAAACTGAATCTTTCATCGCACTTCTTAAAGAACTCAAGTAAACACATAGGAGTGTTTTTACTACACCATCGCCATGCTGTGTTAAACATGAGACCACACTTGTCCGTCTTTCGGTCGATGCATGGTTCGGGCACAGCAAAACTTGAACTTAATGCTACTTCTTAATAACATTTTTATGCCTTAAGTGTTTAGGTCCATTAGTTATTGACTTTTGTGGTGGGAAAAAATAAGCCAAAATACCTTAATAATCAGATTGTGAAACCATTTACTTACATTCTAATTCATCTGTGCCCAATTAAAGTCTTCTTTTTGTTAGGTTACAATTATGAGTTTCAGTATTAAACAATAATAGTTTAAATCAAACAGTACAGTATTTGGTCATTAAATGAAAATAAATGCTCAAATGAGGCTGAAATAGAAATAGAGATAAAAAAGATATTATTATTTTTATGGTGTTAGCTGTGGTTTTTGGCAAATCTGATTTTCACTGAACACCAATACATATGGAAGTAATTTTAATATATTTAAATCTGCAAAATCCAAAGAAAATAAAAAAAATTGGGTTAGGCCAGTACTGCTCTCATAGCCTTTTTGCAAATGAGATAAGGTCTTCTAATCTGCCGTCCAAAGTAGAAAGGCAGTAAGTAAAACTTATTGACTTTTGAAAACATATCATTATAATTAAGTTATAAAGACAAATTCATATTTCTTGTTACAGGTAAAACCATTTTCAAAGAGATAAGGGGTTTATGTTAATGTCAAAGCTCAAAAAAACTTTATCCCTCAATTTCTTAAAAGCATTTTTTTAGAGTTACTGCCTTTCTTGTTAGAACAGCAGTAATGGTTTATTCATAAATAATATTGGGTAGTAAAATGCATATGTAGCTTAATAACTCATATGGGAAACGACAGATTATCTTCTGAAACACTTTATTACAATTTGTCACATTATATTATAATTTTAGCAATCATCATAAATTAAGTAGACTCTAAGGAAATTTTAAGGTAGTAAATTTCCAATTTATTACTGTCATTTAAAAATTTAGACTCTTCTTCTTAGTTGAATATATTTTGCTGTAGGTGGTAAAATCTCTGCAAGATTGAAAACAGCTTTGTGATGCACAAACTCATAATCTAAGACTGGCAGCAAAAACGTTTAGAGTATTATGGAACCAAATTTTTATTAACACAAATTTGGTGTGATGAACAATTCTGAGGGTTTCTTTTAACCTGTACAGATCTGAAAAAGGACTTCTTATATCTCCTACTTTTTTACAATTTAACATATCTAAGCAAAAATTCAACAGGCCTACAACATTAAGCAATAATCAATTAATTAATTCCTTTTAATACAATCACAGCAATATGAAAGAATAGTCTAGATGATAGAATATATGATCCAGTAACATAAAATTTAATGGTAATTTATAATATGTGAATAGTATAAGGACACATTATTCGTGTAATTGTCTTAAATTTTTGGGGAAAATTTCTTTCAAAACATGTGGTTTGCCATACATCACACACACAAGCGATGTCACAGCACAGTTCAAGAGTTAAGAACAATATTTCAAAAATATAAAAGTTCAGCTTTTGCCTGTTATATAAATGCAAAGTAAATTCGTTTTTTTAAAAATCAATACAAATTTTAAGTTGGCACAAAGCAGTGACAATTTTTATTTGTATAAAATTGTATACAACATTACACACAGGCAAAATTAAGTTTCCACTCTTAATAGAAAAAGTAAATAAAAATTCTATAGCAATATTTTAAGTACATAAAATATTAAAATAATATTTCACAAGATGTAAAATGTGACGGAGTACTTTATTTGTGAGTTCTTAACATAAGGCCAAGAAACTCTATTTTCTTTACAGAGTGGAATTGGTCTGAAATCCAGCAAAAATCCATCTCCTTTCCATATTTGCACCAATTCCAGATAACTCCTGTCTAAATACCATAGGAAATCTGCTCATCAGAGTTTCAACTTCACCTGGTCGCAGTGTTGGTTCCAATTTTTGTAAAAATGACCAAATATAATCCACACCTGCCCCAAATGGATGTACATGAAGAAATGTTGATATGAGACCTACAAACATTAAACGAATAAGAGTTAATTGCATTAGATATGAATAATAAATGTAACATTCAATATTATAATCAATGGAATATTTTACAAATTTCTAATGAGCAATTGGCAAGACATTAAGCAAATACAATGAACGTTTCAATATTATTCAGCACTGTATGTGTATGTATTTTATTCAACTTTTTTCACTCACTTTAATTCTTAATACTCTTACAAATTTTCATTGTGCTTAAACCAGCAATATAGAAATGAAAACTGAATTGGTGAATCTAAAGGTAATATTTTAATGACCTCACAAAATATCTTAAAATCAGGTCTACAAAAAGCAATCCCAGGTTTCAATAATTTCAAATAAAACCAAGTTTGAAATCTTCACATTTGCACAAAAAAATTTGTACATGCATTTTTAAGATGATGTACATCTTTAAGTTAATATTGAATAAAACTCACGTGCAACCAATAACTTTTGCTAGCTTTGTATTTCTTTTTAGTAGCAATTATTCAATAGATAACAATTAATCGGGACACTAATTACAATTAATTAAAAACATGTCCTCAAAATTTCAGGAAATAATTATTTTCCATTATCATATATTGCTTATGGAACTTTGTTTTGGAGGACATTTATGTTGTTTTTAATTAATCACAATTATTCATTAGGAAAACATTTCTCATATGATCAAAATATAATTATTTTTTTAAAAAACTGGCAGTTTTCTCAGAAATATCTATTCATTTATAAGGTTTAATATGAGTAATATTTAAAAGCAATTTGTGGTAGTGATATTTGTCATGGCAATCTTAATTAAGACTAAATAAAGTGCATGAGAAACAATCTTTGGACTCAAATATGTAGCATAAAAAATAATTGATACAAACTAAAGGAAAAAATGTCTGACGATTTGTTTTTTAAAACAATACTAGTGCATTATATTTTCAAATTCTGAATCATTTATAAACCATAAATAGGCATACAAAGTACAGGCAAAGAAATATTAAGAAATTATGGATGTTTGCAACAGGTTACCAAACTTAAGAAATAAAATTAAATGGGAACAAACCAATAAGTTTTGCTTCCTTATCAATGAGACGGAATTGTGAATCTGTTGTATCTACTTTGTGTTCTTCTTCTACATCAGACACAACTGGATCAACTCCTTCAGCAGCATCAGTTTTTGTTTGTGAATCTGAGGGCTTGGCTGCTGCTAGCAATCTTGCTTGTGCTTCAGTAGATGCCTTTAACCTTGCTTGTAATTCTCGAACTTTAACTTCATCTTCATTTTGGCGACGTTTCGATTCCATCAATTGCTGTACAAGTACATCACTTATAAGAGTGAGTAAAAGGAGCATATTATATATAAATATATATTATTCAATAAATGCACCTGCTGCATTCCTTGCAAAGTCTGTTGAAGAGCTTTCAGTTGCTTTTCCTTTTGATCCAACTCTATTTTTAAATCTGAACGAACCAGATCCACTTCATTTTTGTAAGCTTCTAGTTGGCAGCGCAAGCTATCATTTTCTTCCTAATAAATCATTTAAGAATAAAATTAATTTATAAATTACAATAAACAAATGTGTACAAACTGATGGATTATATTGCAGATTTATCAATAGGTGATAACATATACCCTTTGTGCCTAGTGTTAAATATAATTTGTACAAAAATCCTAAAAAATGAGATTTAATTATGTGAGGTAAAACAATTTGAAAGCATAAAATATTTAAGCACAATACTTATGCAAATACATCCTTAGAGTGAAATTTTCTGTACTATGGTCAAAATTTATTTTTACCAAACAGAATTAAACTACACTTAAGGGAACCTGTCTGTGAAGTTAGGCTACTTGCAACTCGTGTAACTTTATTTTTGTATCTCTGAAAGTTTCAGAGATATTTAATTTAAATTTAGCACACTTATGTATAACCGTATTTGTATTATATTGATGAAGTTTTATTTGATTTAAGCGAATAGTGTTGACAGAACATAAGTTAGAATGAAAGGTAAAAAAAAATTTCTTCTGTATGATTAGGTACATGCTGTAATGTAAACCAAAGCTGGAGGACTTTAATTATTTTTTTTATTCTATTCTGTTTATGTAGGAAATTCTGAGAGACTTACTCTTTTCGTTGTTTAGGCAATAAAATTAAAAAAAAAAATTAATCAAGATATGCTAAAAAAGATAATTTTTTATTAATCTTCATGATATTAAAGTAATAATTATAATGATATTCAATGTTACTGAAGTCTTTATTGCAGATAAATATGTTTTGAAGCTGTATTCCAAATTTAATTTAAATAGATTTAGCCGTTTAGGAGATATTGGTACCTAACTATACAAAAAAATGGTTTGCGGGAAAATGAAAAAGAAGTTTTAGAGTTGCATATTTTATTTTTAAAACATTCCAGGGTCATAATCTTTTTGGTTTTCATGTTTCTGGTTTAATTCTGGTTGCTTCTTTCTTTTCCTGGATGTTCTAGCTTCCTTGTTCATCTCTGCAGCTGATTTGTTAGCTTCGGAAACTGTGAGGCGGTCAATTTTCATGTTGGGTCCTGGCACTATACCCAAATGTTCAAAAACATCAAGCCTTTTAGAAAAACCTTATTAAAACATATAACTGCATCCAGTACTCCAACCTTCAAAGTTGTCATTGCAACAAATACATTTTTTTGGAATGTGTTCCCATACACAATTGTTAAAAGACTCGTTTGGGTTTTGAGTTAACCCATGCAAGCACCTGGAAAGCAGTTTGGGATCAGCAATGTCCCTATATATAGGTTTCAGGAAGTGGCAAACTATTTGTATGTTTGTACTGCTTTCCACAATCGATTGCAAGGACATCTAAACATTTTCACTAATTCTATTTTTTTTAAAGTAAAATGTAAAACACATATGGCAAGACAGAAGCTTGAAGTAGGCGTGTCCCAAAATACTTTAAAACCCTATTTTATGCACTTTAAAATATAGGAACATATACAAACCATATATCAAACTGACCGGAATGAATTGTACTTCATAATGAATAAAAAATAAAAAAATTGATTTTTTCAAAAGTTTCACGGACCGGTTCCCTTAAGTGTAGCACAGTTTCACAACAAAATATAAAGAGATTACTTTTCCAGTTTTAAGACTTAAAACTTGAAACAGTGAGGTATTTGGCTCAAAATCGTAATTTTCAGCTCACTGACTTGGCT
Organism: Eucriotettix oculatus; assembly: GCA_034510155.1. Lineage (NCBI taxonomy): Eukaryota > Metazoa > Arthropoda > Insecta > Orthoptera > Tetrigidae > Eucriotettix > Eucriotettix oculatus. Next base: position 175,479,074 of record CM067376.1, read on the forward strand.
TACAGTACTCTAATATTTAATAGCTTCTTTAAACATTTATTACTTAGTTTAAAAATAAAATGTTTAACAAGTAGCAGGAGGATTCTCAAATTATAAATATACATAAAATTGATGTTAAAATAAAAATTGAAAAATTGTAAATCACAAATATGATAAAAATTTAAATGCATGTAAGTTTAGATTTTCCCCAAGTAATAAAATAAATTCTCTAAATAAAGAACTGGGTATATATCAATATTGTTACATATATTGTTCTGAATTTCATGGATCAAATAAGCATAATTCTTTTATTTCTTTTTTAGCATATTTTTTTTTAATTAGGATGCCTTTGAGATCTAATTGACTCTGCTCATTTCTTGTGTAAGTGTACTAGATTTTCTAATGTTATAAATTTTGTGAAACTTGTTTAGGTAAGAATCAAAAATTAAATCAACTACAAATTTTAAAGTTAACTATGAAGCTAGTAAATAATGATTCATAAAATGGCATATTCTAAACAATGTTCTTCTTATGATATGTACTTAGCATAATGTTATGTCAGTACTGCAAAAACAATTCTTGGGAAAAAACAAAAGTGATTAAGATTTTGAATACATGGAACTATTAATATTTACTAATAAATTAAAACATGCAATATGATTATTTAAATTGCATGAGTAGAATTATGAAGATATATAAAAAGCAATTTTAAAATTAATACTGTATAACACAAATTAATTAGATAGAACTGAAAAAAGTTATTTTCACTTACCTTTAGTGCAGCACAACTAGCTCTTTCCTCTGCTTCTAAACGACTCCTTTTCTTATGTCCAGAATATTCATCTTCAGTGTCTGACACTTCCATTTCTTCATCAGCACGTTCATTCAACACTTCTTCTAACTGAATTGTCTTGATGGCCTGAAGATATTTATTACACAATATTATCTTAATAATAATAAAAATCTGAATTTCTAAAAAAATGTTGCAAGTATTTTATTGTTGAATTATATTCAACTAGTATTGCTTTTAATCCAAACTAGATGAATAATCAAAAAGAAATTTGAATTATTAAAAGGAGTAATCAATACTTTAATTAAATATATGTGATAAGACATATTTCAAATTGTGATTCCTGCTTGAGTTGGACCAAAAATAAACCAAGCTTATATTTAGAAAAAACAATTTCTTAAAGTTATTAAGAAGTTTAAATAACTTCATAAGACTTTTGTGCATACCATCATTATGAAATATTTTAATGACATGTTGAAAAATGCAGGCATACTACTGCATATTCTTCTGTTTTAAATATTTCACCATAAGCTTCATTTCCTTCACAGTTGTAATTCAATTTTGGAAAATACATTTAATAGTTACTCGAAGTATACAAAATCATTCCACTTTGAAGTTGTGAACATAGATAATGTATTTAAACCAAACAGGCATTCTGTATAGAAAATGATAAGTTTTACTGAACCATTGTTGATGATTAAGACCAAACCTTTTGAAACAATTGTGCCTAATTTTACAAGAAACAGTAAAAAAGTTGTCAAACTACACAATATATTTGGAACTAAACACAGAAAAGAATTTCTTCATCTGTATGAGGGTATGATGAAGGATATCATATGTTTTATGAAGATCATATGATACCAATATGCTTACAGAAAAGTTCTGCAATGCATTTATGACAAGCTTATAATTAAAATAAGGATACATAGTTTTTGAACAATTTTAATATTCAGATACTTTATGACCAGCATTATAGTGTATTACAACATAATTTATCATTTTGTTTCATTTCACTTTAACATGAGAAAGTAAAACATTTGAATTAAATACTGCCTCAATAACTTTAAATATTTGAAACACACGAGGGGACCACAACATAAGAGTATTATATGAATAAATCCCTCCCAGCAAGTATTTGAAATAAATGTTCACTAAAATGAAAATCAATGGTTCAGAATTATTTTTTGCTATTTCATAGTAACATTTATTGGAAACAGAAAAAAATAAAATATTTGTTAAAATGTACTCAAAGATATAAGATTATGCAAAAATCAAATAGATAATATGATTATGAAATCACAATCAAGAGTGGAACATGCCTGTAAAAATTAAAACTTTTGGTACATCCCTGGCAAGTTGACCCTATATATATATATATATATATATATATATATATATATATATATATATTTAATGGGGAAAGGACAGAGAGATAGAAAGAAGATGACTTACCTGAGGTTCATAGATGGTAGACACCTTGTGAGTTTTGGAGAACTTGAATTTTCGGAGGCACCGCCCCCTTCATCAGAAGGTTAGGAAGACATTTCCAGTGATCGGCTAGCCGATCACTGGAAATGTCTTCCTAACCTTCTGATGAAGGGGGCGGTGCCTCCGAAAATTCAAGTTCTCCAAAACTCACAAGGTGTCTACCATCTATGAACCTCAGGTAAGTCATCTTCTTTCTATCTCTCTGTCCTTTCCCCATTAATTGTTTTAAACATGACAATGTCATTTCCTATCTCATATATATATATATATATATATATATATATATATGTGTGTGTGTGTGTGTGTGTGTGTTAGGAAATGACATTGCCAGGTTAATTAAAGCAATAAGGACAGGAAAGAGGGATAGAAACTTAGTGACTTACCTGAGGTTCACAGATGGCAGGCACCATGTAAGGTTTGATGTTCTTTAAATTTAAATTTATCAGAAATGAAGGGAATGGTGCCTCCGAAAATTTAGAGAACATCAAACCTTACATGGTGCCTGCCATCTGTGAACCTCAGGTAAGTCACCTACTTTCTATCTCTCTGTCCTTTCCTTATATATATATATATAAATTTTTGGAGGCAACTGCCTTATCTTCAGATGAATATAAGGAAAAATAAGATGTTATACTGTTCAGACACTCTTTGTCTGAAGAAGGGAGTATACTCTAGAAAATTCACAGAAACTAATATTCCATGTCATAATTGCTTGCCAAATACCCTAACCCACCTTTAACCAGCTTACAAATGTAGTCCACCCCTAACAAACTCCTTCCTCTGTCTGGCCTTTATGGGACTGCAATCCAACGCAATATTAAAAAAATCCTACCCAAAATACTCCCCACCTGCTTTTAAGGGTCACCTTCAAGCATCCTCCTAAATTCCACAACGTCATTGTCACCCCCAACATCATATTCTTCCTAAGCCAGGTTGCCAACCCTGTGGTGGAAACCATTGTGAACGTACCTCAATCCTCAAAACTGCTTCCCAAAACTGGCACCTACAAAATTAAAGAAAACATCCTCCCACACCATTTACTAAATTAATTTTAAACCCTGTCCTGTCTATATTGGTAAATGACCTCCCCCCTGAATGTATTGCTAACCACCACAGCACAGTCAAACTGTCTAAAACCCATTTCAGTATAGCTTCGCATGCTAAAAACTGTAACACCAATAATTTCGGCCAGTGTTTCACACTGACCCTTCTCAAATCTTGGCCCCTTCCCCCTTTCTAACACACCCTTTACTCCTGGCAAAGTCTTGGACTGAACATCCACTGGTTTTCTTCTTTTTAGTTCTTTATTTTTACCTTCCTTCTCTCGAATTTGTGTATGTGTTCTGTTTTCTTGCTGAAAGTTTTTTCATTTTCTTTTGTTACTTTTCCATTCTTGTAACCTATTGTTGAGAGTTGTTGCCTTTGTTGGGTGCTGATTGTTGCTGTCTAAATGTCATGATGTAATTTGAATCATCACTAAGCATCTAGACAGTCTGAAGAAGGGAGCTAATTTTTTCAAAAATTCACATTTTAGTACTTCCCTGCCAGTCAAAACCTATCCAATTTATTACTGTTTTGACTTTGCCATTTTATATAGACTAGTAAGGATATTTGTAATTGTCACAGTAAGTAACACAACTGGAAAGGACAGGAAAGGTAATGGCAGACTTGAAATATAAAACTGGCAGGTGTAAGATTTTCTTAAAATGTTATACGTAGAATTAGTTTAGAGATAGAAAATTCATAATTTTCCTTAAATTGATAGTAGGTATCGACTGACAAAAGCCCCCTTCTTCAGACAAAGAATGGCTGAATGGCATGGCAACCAGTGGCTCAGTGGTTACAATATTATATTTCATTAATTTCACATAAATTGTTTAACAACAGAAGATAGTATGACAATAAAAACATATTTATTATTGTGTCAACAGTTTAAAGTCAAATTTTCCATTCAATGTATAGATTATAAACCAGTTATTACTGATGAAGAGACATTATGCGGCTTTATATTCTTAAGTTATTAACAGTTTTGAGATCAAAGATCATAACTTTATAAACATAAAACTTATACAGTGCATAAAACATGACTGCTCTCATGTCAATTATCTATTTACTGCAAATGATAAATTTAGAAACAGTAAGAACTAATAATAAGTTCTAAATATTTGCATAAAAATGTATAAACTGATAAACCTTTCACAGATAGCCTCTGATTGTTTTCTTCATAACAATTAAGAAATGCCTGAAAGAGTGTGCAGCAGGTAATACATTGAATAAACCTTGTTATAAAGTTTGCAAGCAAATGTATTATAGTTTTTGTCTCACCTTAAAATAAGTCCCACATTTATATTATCTACATGTGAATGGCATTTGCTGCAAGGAATAGTGTCAGCAAAACCTTATACTTGCACCTACCTTTTGCCAAAACGTTCAGGAACATCCAGATTTGTACCAGTATAAAGACCATAACCATAAAGTTACTTAAAACAACATATTTTCCCCTTAACTTAAAATATGAAGAATATTGTATTTTAATTTTTACAAGAGAATAACAGCTTATAAAATGATTAGAATTAAAAAAAAATTAAATGAAAGAAGTTTCAAACAGAAGGGAGAGTCTAGTCTTAGCACAGTAATGATTTATTACTTTATGTGATGGGCAGCTAAAATAATAAAAGATGAAATATATTACATTTTTAAGTTAAGGGGCAAAAATTCCTATTACATTAATTATGTACAAAATCACATACTGCAATTAAAATATTTATGAGCCATTTCTAAAATAAAAGTTTCAATTAAATTTAATGATAATGTATGTGGGAACATTTAATAATGCAAGAGGAATTTTATATCAAACATTATTGCTCTCTGTGGTAAAATATGATAGCATCGAAGAAAGCTGAAGGCAAACTATTAAAAGAACAATGAATAATTTATTTTGTTCCTAATGTAGTTTCAAATTTTTAGTATACAAACTCTGCTTTTACAATTATTATATCATTTTGGCATGACTTTCTTGGAAAGCATTTTTAGTAAGTTGTAGAACATGTAAACAATAACAAAGAGAGAATTACAACTTCAATAATGGGACTTTTCTTTACTTTGCTGGACAACCTGTAGAATAGTCACCAACTAGCCATGAAAATATGTTTAAATGTTAATCTCTCCCAAATGATCATCCATGAGATTTTTACACTGATTTTCTGTATAATTTATGGCATGATTTTATAATTTATTTTGAAATTCATAAGTGTAATTTCAAACAAAAAATAAGAAAACAAATAAAGAATGAAATGCATGATATGATAATATGTGAAATTTATATTTGCTGTGAATGTAAGGAAAGAAATATTAGAAACCTATTGAGTGTAATGTCACACAGAGTAAAGCATGTCAGTATAGAATAAATTAAAAATAGAGCTGACATCAAATACTAGTATTAGATTTCATAATCATGATGACAGACTGGTTAAATGAAATTATTTCTTTCAACCTACTAAGACACACATCATGTTATGATTCATTGAGCATATAGAGGATGAAATATGCCTTCAACTTTCTATTATTACACAGAAAGAGGAAAAGCTTAACTATAAATCACTCATTCACTATAATTGTAATTTAAAATTGTGATTTATAATTAAGAATTTGCCTCCATGAAATACAAACCCGTGCCACAGTACGTACCGCCGTTTGCTTCTTCCACATCTCAATGTTCTTTCTCTGGGCTTTGGTGAAATGGTCCCAAACCTTCTTGTGACTGGCAGCCGAGAAAACCCTCTCGATCTGACCGACTGACCAATGAGGAGAGACAAGCACAGATATAATAAGTGATAAAAGTCTTCTGGATTCAGACCTTCATGTTTCCAGAGGACAGCTTGTGCAATCATAATAATCTCTTATAAAAAGCCTTAAATTTGTGAGCCTTTATATCTGAATAGTTATTAAAAACATGTGGAACATATTTTATCAAAGGCTTTATAATATTTCATATTTATGATAGCACAGCTACATAGGTACTGTACCCACAATCAAAATATGACTGCATCATTTTCTGCTACTGGAAATGCTGCAGACCAAGACCTGTAAAACACTTAGCCCTACTGACTTTGGTGTAACAAGGCAGGCATTTCTGACTCAGTCTTGAGTCAATGAGCTACTCACCACCAACATAGCTGTAATTAAAATTAAATTATTCTTGATACAGTTCAGGTTTGATTATAGTAAACAGTATAAAATTTAATACTACTTCCTCCCTTCACAAAATAAATCTTTCACACTGAAAGAATTGAGCAAAAAAATATTCTTCACCATATTAGTTCTCTTTAATAATTGCAATAATTTTCTCATGACATAATTAAGAAGCACCTTCTAGATACGTTTTAAGTCCATTCTATTAAAATTAATACAAGTTTCAACAAATAATTTGCATGCTAAATGATTATAACTCTTTACAGAAAAAATACCTATTACAAACTTTGTCATACTAAAATACTATATATCATGAATTTATTGCAACAAGCAAGGACTCTCTTACTTAAATGTTTACTAAGAAACAGCCAAAATTAATTATATTCTTTATTTGCTGTAGATGATTTATTAAAACCAAAATAAATAAACTTTTATTTTCCAAGCAATAGTTAAACTTTATAATGATATAATTTTAGCTTATGTTGGCAGGTTGTCTTTTTAAGTTACTGAAGTAACCTCTTAAGGCAATGATGCTTTTACTTATGCTAGTCAGGTCAGGAAAACTTTTAGAGGTTTCTTATATAGTTAACAGTATGGACAACAATATTTCCTTGACTAGATATGTATATGTGTAAAATTTATGTTGTCAATATTTTTCCTTTTCGCAGCTCTTTTAAACTCTTATATTTCTTTTACAACTAATTCATTTGTATGCCTTCTATCTTTCAATAATCATGTTTAGTTCTCATCAAAATAGTCCCGAAATGCCTTCTGCTTTAATGTACATATGTAAATTTGTAAACAAATCACTTAAATAGTTTGTTTTACTCAGATGTTTAATTATAGAAGGCAAATTTTTATGGCATAAAGTGAATAATTTTTAGATTGTACAGTTATTTCAACAATTTAGAAGTGTATTGCCAACCTTGAAAATGGTAAATATGAACAGTGCAAACAACAATTTAAGAATTATATAGTTCATACTGTAATACTGCATATCAGATTGAAGTGAGAAAATTTGCTAAATCGAAGTTCAGATAATTTGTAATAATATAATTAATTGAAACTATTCATTTAGGACAATTATACTTTAATTTGTTCATGTTTAAAAATAGCTTCACAGGCTACAAGTAGGGTAATGCAATGAAAGAAGTAAAATATGGAACAATTTCATGTTTAATGACTGACTGCTTGAGATTTTTATGATTATGAATTTTTTAAATTGATATATGTAACATACTATGCACAAAGAATCACATATGAAAATTCTTATATGTAAAACTGTAAATCTATGGACAGAGCTTAGATCATTTCAACTGATTATTTTAAGCTGCTCTTAACTAAAGACATGGGTTTGATTCACAATTAAATGTCTGTATCATGACAGTTATCAAATATGTGGGAGAAACATCAACCCCAAAACCTCCTTAAATAAATCCTTCCTTCTTGGCTGTACAGCCCATTGAGGGCCTGAGCCTACCGAGTTGACTGCAGACTGTTATCTGGCATGACACATTCCAAATTTGGAGTGACACTTTGTCAGTGTATCGATCCTCCAACAGTCTTAATCTCAGTCTTCGCGACCATGACAACACAGGATTCTAACCCGGGACCTCTGGATTGTGAGGCAGCAACACTAGCCACTACACCACAGGAGGTCGGCCCTTAAATAAATAAAACCACTAAATTCAGTCAACTGAAGGAAAAAAAAACAGTCTGAGCGAGACCACAACTGAGAGAGAGAAACAGAGACAGCACACAAGAGTTAGAGAACAAGAAAGAGCAGAAGAGAAAGAAGGGGGAGACAGTGGGAGGGGAAGGATGTGGGGGATGGGGAAAGAAGAATGGGAGGGAGAGTGAGCATTGGGGGGAGCGAGAGCATGACAGAAGTATGTTGTACAGACAGATCTGTAATTTATTATACACTGGTTTGCAGAGAATTGGTGGTCACAAGCACATGAAGCTTTAACTAGCACACAGAAGTACAGAAAGTTCATTTGTCAGTTTCTTTCACTGCTGAAATATGTAAGGAAGTTGTATTAAAATGATTTATAGGAAATGGGGGAAGTCATCATAGTTGTAACTCTCAGGAGCAATGTTTCTCAATTTGTACTCGGGATATGTTAATGACAGGAACAAGGAGAATAGCTTTTAAATAAAGTTTATACTAATTGTCTTCAGATAGAAATAAATTTGTCAAATTACTTCAAGAGTTTGAAATGTTCAGAGTGTGCTCCTGATGATTTAGAAATCCATTTGATGAGCTGTAGCTGAAACAGTAATCTCAAACACTGCTACATAAATAATAACGCAAAAGGGCCTGAAGCCATTTTCCTATAAAATTATGTAATTAAGTGATCACAAATAAAGCTCTGTCACAAAAAGTATAGTTAACAAATGAGATAATCCAGATAATCAATGGGAGTAAATTGACATTGACTATTACTGCTCTGAATTATTCCTGAATGACAGACATTGGTATGGATTCGCCTTCATATTCATTGGGGTTACTTGAAAGACACTGCTTACCCTAAGAATCATCAAATACTGGAACAGCTTGAACAATTCATCTGTGAGGCATATGCATCCAATTCAGTAGAAAAATTGGAACAGGTGACATCTTAGGTTGTGTCATGTTACTAAGACAAACTGTAGCTATATAGAAACCACTGTAATGTGGCACACTTCCAGATCCTATTTGAAAGACACTAGTCTGTGACTGCAGCACTCTCTGATATCCAATATTGGAACTATTTCTGCAAACCAATGTATAATAAAAATATCAGACCAGTCTGTTCAACATACAACTTGTTTCACCTTTCTGTGTCTCACTGTTTTACAGTTATGTTATTGAACACAGTTATGTTCTTAAACACTTTGTAGGTACTTTTAATATTTACAGAATCAGTTACCTTAACAATTCAATATTCGGACTATAAATGGTCCCAATCAATTCAGATAATTGATGTTCACTGCATTTTATTTCTTAAATCTATCATTATTGCAGACTGTTATGCTGAAATACTCTTAGGTATGTTTCAATTAATGATGATCTTTATTTACAACTGTAGATTGATAAAACTCTTTCTTGTAATGTTCAAACTATCAACAATTTTTATAATAATCAAACAGTAGGAAACTTAAAATAACAATATACAAGTTAAATGTGATATAAAGAAGTCTCATACTTTCATCCACAAGTTGTTTACAACAAAGGAGATAGGAATATCAGTGTAGTGAAGTGATGTACAACTACAAAGGAAAGGTTTTGGAAATTTTTGTGGCACCAAGATATAATGCAAGTTGTTCCTTTATATAAGGAAAAGAAAAAATCAATTGATATTAAGGGTGAGGGTGAGGGGGAATTTTTTTATTTACACCCAGTTAGAAAGACTGGCTACATGGGCTATTGCATAGAAAAGAAATATGTAGCCGACGAGAATAGATGAGGAGCAAAAGACAGTCACTAATAGTCAAGGCTGATATTATTTTCTTTATCTTCAAACAGATGCCAGATGGAACACCTGTTGCTGTACCCATTCACTTTCCTTTTTATAGTTTACACAAATTAGAAATCATATACTTTTATATAACCATGGTTAACTCATATTATAAAACTGATATTGTATAAGTAATTTTTTCATTGGACTGTCTTTAATTTAATTTTATTGCTACTATGGATCTGGACCTACAGATAAAGCCTGAGAGTAGTCATATTACTCTTTTGTGGTGAATCATGACCCCTACATTTAAGCAGTACAGCAAAAATAATTGAGTTTTTGTTATTTGCGTACAGCAGGACGAAAAACTAGGGTGGTTTGGTGAGGCCGAGTAGGCGGGAAACGACGCCGTTTACAACATTATTTATTGCCTGGAGTGCATTGTTATTCGACACAGTTGGTCCGGGGAACTGTCCTGAGAAGGTCGGGGGGAGAGAGCAGCAGTGGCTGAGTTAATTTCGGCATGTTCGAGAAAGAAGATTCATTTGTAGTACGGAAAACAAAAAAATAACATTTGATGGAGATTTAAGCTGAAGAAGAGGCGCTAGAGGAGACGTGTCCAGCAAAGGAACATACGGCAACGGCCAACCAAGAACGACGTCACCACGCCCTTGTTAACATCTGATAACGGCATTTTACCCGGCTTTCCACTTAAACCATTCTCGTTAATTCGCGATTGTTTAAATTTCAATTATATCGTTCGTTACCTGCGTTCCCGAGAGCAGCCTTTTAGAAGCTGCATAGATTCTTTTTGCTTTACCGACTGAGCCAATTTGATTATACATTTTACTCGTAAATTTATATTTTTATTAAAACTTAATTTGAGTTATATTTCTTTTGGAAATTTTATAATGTAATATCATCATAATTAAATGGAATATGTTCAAATTAAATATACTCTTTTTATTATTTAACAATTCCTAGTTATGATAATATTTTTGTTGGTGTAAACAAAGACCAAACACCACACTTTATATAATTTATTACTATATATCAGACATAGATTAAAATTAGAAAGTATTAGGGAAATAGGTGAAAAAATTGGATCAGAAGCTAGCAATTAGAATTAAAGAAGGTAAAACTATTACAGACTGGCTTAGTGGTCTAATGGCTAGTGTCACAGCCTCACACCACAAGATCCGGGTTCAATTCCTGGCAAGGGCCTGGGTGTTTTTGTGTGTGTTTTCAAATTACCTGACCTCCTCATAGGCTGTTATCTTAACATGGTAGGGAGGATTGCATGCTCCAATGACCAAGAGTGCTATGCTGGCGGGAGCACAGGCTACTGGTAGGACCACCTAAGTCAGACAGGTCAAAGGTTAGGAGCCAGACAAAGAATAGTCCACTGGCTCTCCAAGTTGGAGATTGGGCGTTTGAGTTAACATCCTCTTCCTGTAAAAATTCCAAAAAGCAGAAACCGGACAGATCAATTGACGATGACATGGTGTGTACCCTGGATGGCAAAATGCAAACAATATACATAAAAGTGACTTCCAATCAATATCTGGAATGTTTGAACTATGTATAGTCCAGGCTCCTTCCAGAAGTTACTAGACCAACATGGGAAGCTCAGAGCAGTATCATTGCCATCCACAAAAGGAAGTGGGGTATTGAAAAAGAAAGAAGATATAATGTTCTATAGTTGTGATGATAGTAAACATGAGATGGCACAGGATTTCTTGTACATAAAGATCAGAAACATTTTGTGATTAATTTTAAGCCTATTAACCAAAGGCTGTTGTTAATTAAAAATAAAGGCAGATTCTTAATTATACTGTAATTAATGAGCACACATCAACAGAAAAATCTAGAGTAGGATAAAAATGTCTTCTATGATACTTTCGAAAAATGTAACAAGGGAGGTCACCAGATGGCAGAACTACCAATCAGATTACCATGTACTGATAGATCAGAGGTATAAATCAAGCCCTTGGTGACCCCAATGTGGACTCAGATCACTTTCTAGCATTCACAAAGATAAGAGGGAGAATAACAAATGCTCAAAAACAAATTAGGAAAGAAAGGGACAATATTACAGCCTTGAAATCAACAGCACCTGGAAATTGTATAGTAAGAAAGTCTCACAGAGCCTAGAACACAGGATAAAAATAACATGTATCAAGAAAATGGAGGACTGAAAAGACAACATACTATCAAAAGAAAAGGGAATTGATAAGGCTGAAGTAGAATGCATGGAACTGTCTAAGACATAGAACAAAAGTGGAAAGATCTTCAAAAAAGTGAACAGCACTCAAAGACAATTCAATCTAATATGATGAGAGATGAAGAAGGAAACATAGTAAGATACTGGAAAGATGGCGAAAGCACTTCATGATCTACTGAACTGAGAGCTAGAGCAAGCAGATGAGACTTATCCTAATTGCCACAAGAATGGAAAACTGAAGATATACTAGAAGGACCATTGATAGAGAATGTCAGAGGAGCTCTAAGGAAACTGAAGTCCCCTGGTACTGATCACATCCCAACAGAATTGCCAAAATGCAGGGGAGTAGCACTTGAGCAGTGCCTGCTTGAACTTATTAATCTCATAGAGAGGATACCAGATGAGTGAAATGAAGGAATAACATGTCCCATGAGTGAGTGAGAGAGAGTGAGAGTGAGGGGGAGAGAGGGGGGAGAGAGAGAGGGAGGGGGAGGGAGAGGGGGGGAGAGAGAGGGGGGAGAGAGGGGGGGTGCAGAAATTATCATGACTTAACCCTCCTGAATATGGGAGCTAACCAACATAATTTTTGACAGGTTATTACCACAGGTGCATCAAAAGATTGGAGCATATTAAAAGTGGATTCCGATACAGAATGTCAACAATAGATCATATATTCAAACTGTGCCAAATCTTGATGACAACTGTAGAGTACAGAATTGGAACACATCACCTGCATATGATAGCTTCAATAGAGACCAGCTGTTTCATGCTATACAGGAGATGGGATACACAAAAAGCTGCTGATTTTGGTAAAAATGATCATGTTTGATGTAAGAAGCTGTATTTGAAATACTCCAACTCCCTGGAAATAAAGAATGGACTGTAACAACAAGATTGACTGGCAAGTCTAGTATTTAATGAAACACTAGAGAAGGTGATCAGGGAGTGACGAGAATGGAGGAGTCTGAGGTGACAAAGAAGATAGTCTTCGGAAGCCCAGGAGGACAAAGAGACCTGGTTGACCCCAAATAAGATGGCCTGGAAGTGGTGGAAGATCTGTGGGAACTGGGATATAGAAACTGTACAAGGGCAGCATATGAATGAAAAGAATGGTGGAAGATTGTTGGAAAGGTTAAGATCCATCTTGGATAGTGGCGCCACACAAGGAGGAGAAAACTATTACATAGAACACACAAATAGTTTGAAACGAGATGTTTCGATGACCACGTGTAGAGATGGGTTGCTGTGGAGCGAGTTGTTCAAAAGGAACGACTCACTCCGGTGAGCACTCGCTCCCGACCAGGGAGCAAATGACTCTTTTCAACTGCTCTCGTTCAAAGGAGCGGAACAGGGTAGAGAAATATTGGGGGTGTTTTTTGTGGACATCAACACAACAACCATTAAAATACTCAAAGTAGTTCAACATACAATTAATTATATACTATGAAATGAATGCAGTAAACAAATAAAAAAGTAACTTTCACAAGCATTTCTTCCAAATATATATATATATATAAGGATAGAAAGAAAGATAGAGCGAATTTCTATTATATATAATATATATATATATATATATATATATATATATATATAAGGATAGAAAGAAAGATAGAGCGAATTTCCTGCCTTTCTCCCAAATATTTCTATCTTTCTTTCTATCCAATTATCAAATGCGTGACTTCGTCACTTATCCCATATATATATATATAATGTCAGGAAATGACATTGTCATGTTAATTAAAACAATTAATAGGGAAAGGACAGAGAGATAGAAAGAAGGTGACTTACCTGAGGTTCATAGATGGTAGACACCTTGTGAAGTTTAGAGTACTTGAATTTTCGGAGGCCTTCATCAGAAACCTCACAAGGTGTCTACCATTTATGAACCTCAGGTAAGTCACCCTCACCCCCCCTCTCTCTCTCCCTCCCCTCCCTCCCTCTCTTTCCTTATTAATTGTTTTAATTAACATGACAATGTAATTTTCTGATTTTCTTAAATTTTTAGAAGACAAGTAATATCATTCAGAGTGATGTCCAGCCGTCAACAGCTTCATATGATTTGCTGATGATATGGTTGTAACAGGTAATTACAAGATGTTTCAGAAAATGCTTTCAAGATTAATAAAGGAAATGAAAGATTATGAAATGAGAATATATGATGTTAAAACAAATCCTACAGAAGTAAGTAAATGGGGTAGAGAAAATAAGGCCAAAGGAAGGAAACTTTGATACTGTAAAGCAGTCTAGATACACGGTTGACTGTAGATTGGAAGAAGTCAATAGGGATAAAGGGATAGTAATAGGAAAAGAAGCATTCTACAAGAAATAAAATTATTTTTTAATAAAAATCTGGATATATCATTGAGAAAAAGAGTAGTTAAATGATCTGTTATGATTGGATGTGGAAAAATGGACAATGAGAGAAAGGGATAAGATATGGATAAATGAAGTGGTTTGAGAAGAATAGGAGAGGAAATGTCTTTGTTACACTAAATAATGAAAGGAAAAGCAATCTGGTTGGGGCATGTGATGAGAGGAACTGGAAATCTTACTGCAATTTTAGAAGGAACTGTAGAAGGTGGAGAAGGTTAAAGACTGACATGATTAAGTTAAGAAACAATGAAAATACTAATCTGATAGAATGGAACAGAAGTAATTGGAGAAAGTTGTGTGCATTTGGCAGAATACCAAATGATGGTGATCAGACACAATGAATGCACTTATTAGTACATTAGTAAATTGTAAGTTGAGGTATTCAAAACTTGAAAAAAACCTTAAATGATAAATTTAGTCTGTAGAACTAATAACATCATAAGAGTTTTTGTGTGATCCTAAATAAATTATGAAGTTAATTACAAACAAATTGGTTGTGAGCCAATAAAATTGTAGATGATAGCAATTCTAAATCATTGTTTTTTTATTTTCATATAACATAAATATTATCTTAATACCCAGAAAATATAAAAATGTAAATTTTTTAAATATAATTATAACATTTATATATAGTAATAGCATCATTGCAAAAAAGGTTCTGAAACTAATATGAAAGCAAAATAAACCATAATTGAGGGGAGGATAACTATTTTTACTAGTTACGAAGGTCTCCTCCACCCTATGGTATTAACTAATATAGTACTGCAAGTACATACTTGCATATACAATTAGCAGAATGTTAATTTTGCAAAAACTGAAGTATTTTTTTGGATTCCCAAAGGGCAGTACTAATATTTGCTTACCTACAAAGTATGTAGCAGACCTTACTTCATGTGAGGCCTAAAGAGGGAAGTGTGTTATAAAGCATTATACATACCTCAAATAAATGTACAATTGAGAAATTCTTGATTTATTAAGATGTAATCCATAAAGAAATTCAATTATTAATCTAGTTGTGTGTATCACAAAACTTCAGAACAAAATTCAGCACTTCATTATTTAATAAATGCAACTAATTAATTACATACTGATCAAGAAGAATATGAATATTTATTCAATCCACTGCATACTTGATAACTGAATTTAAAAGTTTACTATATTTATAATTCTACAACCATAATTTAAAATGAAAGAAGTATAGAAATCATTAATATGCTTTGTCACAGGTGAATTTTTGCTGTGCAGTTGTTGGATTTGAATAGCCATACTTGTAATCTTTATATATAAAAATGAATCCCTATTTCCCTTGGTCACACCATAACTTGAGAACGATTTTACCAATTTCATTCTTCCTTTTATATAAGGTTTCTAATACTTTGTACAATGTTTATACAGAGAGAAAAATTACTCAGATAATTGGAAAGTTTCAGAAAGCTTAAGAACAAGAATGCTACTTTTCCTTCCACGCGTTTGAATTTTCATTGTTAATGTGGGTCACTTATATCCCCCGCCTGGATGACCTTCCATTTCCCCCTCCATATTGCCTATGCCATATCAATTTTTGCTAATTTTTGATAGACTAACATGTGGAATACTACTAGTCCTAGGGGCAGGGGTCAAGGGGGTGGAAATTTTTAAATAAGCAAAAAAGGCCAATATTTTATTATACAAATACATTCTTGGATCAATTAATTTGATAGTATCTCCTCCGATTCTGCTGGCGTATAATTTCAACTCCATACATAATCATAGAGGAGTTTTCTTAGGGGTGGAAGTTTAATTCTGACATAAAAAATTGCAATTTAAGTTATAGATCATCCCCTAAGAGGTGTTGGAAGCGGTAAAACAGACTTACGCATACTATCTTTAACATATTTGAGGTTCATATTGTGACATTTTCGATGTCGATTGAATAATGTGTTGACCAAGAATTAAATGATGTACTGGGATAATATAAATAAATACCCGGGTAACTAAATACTCCTGCTTTATTGGCAAAGTATTATGCTTACAAATGCACGGGGGTCAGTCTGCACTTGTTACAAGATGACAATTCAAATAATAATTGAAGCCACTATTCAGGGAATAATGAATTATTAGTACATTAGCTGCCTGCACCTAACCAAATCCAAGACATCACAATTCAAATTAAAGAAAATAAATATATGAAGCTTGGAAACACATTAAGAAATCTACCTTATGCTAATTCTAAACACTGGACAAGTTATAATTTAAAACCTGAAATAAATTTCTTGGTTTAATGATAACAGTGATGACTAAAATTGGCAAGAATGTCAACTGTCAATATAATAATCTATACCAATAAATAAAATTGAAGTGTCTGTGTGGAAGTTTGTCTTGAATAGGCTATGAAACAGAGTTGCAGCAGGAGTTTTATTGGAGGTCATGGTATTGTTCTTGACAGAGCAGTGTTATTTCAGATACTGGACTGTGAACACGTGTTTGCTTTTACTTTCGACTCCATGCAAATTTGTAAATCACTAATCAGATAAAATTTAAGGTTTTATAATAGATTGTTACACTTAGCCTGAATATCTGTCCTAATAGGATCAAGGCTAGTTTCCAAGAATACACCTTGCAGCCAGTGACAGAGGTTAGAAACTGGGAAATGACCCCAACAAATGGAGGCGGATAGTCACTTTAATATAATTGAATTCCTGGACATCATTGGGTTCCCAGATAGTTAAATAATAATAATTATGAAATATTCAGTTTATATAAAACTAACACTTTACAAAATACAACAAGTGTCTGATAAGGTGCCAGATGAATGTTGAAAAGGAAAAATTATCATAACAAAATCAGAGGCAATGTAAGGCATGATTAGAGGTGAAGAACTTAATGTAATTAGCAAAAAACATTGATTCCAATAAAGCTAAGAACAGTGATTTGAAATAAATTAGTTTCTATCTGTATTTGGTTAAACAGATATTTGTATAATATTAACATAGTAAGTATGAAATAAACACACAATTAGTTTAATAAAGGAATTTCTCAAGTGAAATGATATACTGTACTAAAAATCAACACAGTTTAATGCACTTACCATTCCTTGGAAGCATATACATTAAAGCACCAAGTAGTTATAATATCCAACTTTAATAAGACATTATTATAACGCATTAACAAGTTCTGAAATAATGTTACAAATCCGATTCAAACCATTTTTTAAAGCAATTATTAATATATTTATTAGTATCCTGTAAATCACATCACATGCTTGTGTATAATAAATTTGAAATACTTATTTTTAATATTGTGTAAGTTCATCTGAAATTTGATTATATTTTAACTCTACTATTGCATCACTCAAAAACTTTTTAAAAAGTCTCTGAATGTGATAAAAAATATATGAAAATTGTTCTCAGTAAGATATACCCTCACTGTTTTAGTATGTGTAATCCAAGATGACCATAACCAAGGCTGAGTATAATAATGTTAATTAGATAATCAAATGAAGGCTTTCCTTGTGTAGGGAGTTAAAAAAGTTTTCTTGGGCTTCCAACGAGGTGAGAATGCAGAAATTCCATGACATTTCAATAGTGGGCATTGCAATCATATTCTGGAGAAGAAACAACAAATGATATGAGAATAGGAAATAATGATAAATAGGAAATTTGGTTTACAGAGTGTAGATTATATGATGTTGAAAAAATGTAGAGCAATAGTATTTTACCAGAGTGAAAATTATGTACTTCCTTTCTGTGGATTTTATAGAACTTATTGAAATTTATTTTAAAACAAATCCAAATAATTGAGAGATTTATGGGAGGACCACATAGCAACAGAATCTAAAAAGAGCCTAGATTAGAGTTAATGACAGGCCATAACTGTTCTCAGAAATGCCTTTTGGTAAAAAAAAGGGGGGAGGGTTATTTTGGATTTTGCGGAAGAAAAAGAAGGGAGGAACTCCAAGAAAGCATACCCTAATAATAGTTTTATTGGCAAAAAAGGCAATGGGAAGGATAGCACCAAATAGTATACAGTAAAGACTCTGAATATAGAAGTCCATGAGCAAGATAAGTTGTCTTTGACTCATGATAGTGATCAGCCAATTTTGTGAGTGGCGAGTCGGCTATGAGTTGGATGAGATCGAGTGTCAGTTTTAGAGCCATGAGAGAAAATAGAGACAGAGAGAAGTTAGATTTAGAGACCAGTCAGTCTCAATATCTGAGTAAAAACATATATGTGAATCATTCTCATGACTGATAAAAACCTGCCGACACTGATGTGGTGCGAAGAGATAGAACCTTGCTGTTCCAGAGGATGGCTACAGGGCATGAAACAAACAACATTTTATTAACTCAGACTGCAGAAAATAACTACTCATGAGAACAATACCATATGAGAATGTCTGTGTAAATGCCAATTTTATAAATATTTCTTTTCAATGTTTATCCTCTGTTCTTTCATTTTGTAAGAGGGTCATCCAAAAAAGTAATAACCATAACCCAGTTTGTTCACTGTGGTCTTAATGTCATCATCACTTCCACGAAGGAAGTCTTTCAGCTTAGTGAAAAGGTGAAGTCATTGGGAACAAGGTCTGGACAGTGGGTTGAATGATCAGAATCCAAATTCATGCAGCATGTTTAGGTATGTAGCAGCTGTGTGAGAGCAGGAATTGTCATGAAGCATCAATGAGCAATTGGTACTTGCTTCGAAGAGTGATATGGTACACCTAGGTCTTATCACCAGTAACAATCTCGTCAACAAAGGCATCTCCATCTTCATGATATGGAACTGGCAGGAATTGAATACAACACGAGGATTGTAAAACTTGTGAACAGATATGACAAATGTCTAAATGTAGAGGATGAATATGTGGAGAGGTAAAGTAAGCTTTACTTATGAAGAATGATGCAAGTTTCAGATAAAAAATTATTAGATGAACCACAAATAAGTAAACTGAAAAAAAAAATTGAAAATTTTGATGAAAAGTTGAATAATTTATAAAAAAAAATATGCATTAGTTTAAGAGTTTGTTGAAATAATTTGTGGGCAGGAAAGAATTTGACAACTAAAAGAACTGAGTACTGCAGTTTTGATAGAATATGAAGATTCAGAATTAATGAGGGATGTTTTTCCAAGTACTGATTTAATATTTTGCCGCAACAGATTGTATTTTGAGCAGGTCACATCCTCCATTTATTAGGAAGCCAGTCACAGTTGTGAATCATTGTCACTTTGCGTTTTCCTTTTGTTAGACCATTTTGAAATGTTAAAAACAATAGAACAACCTGCCGACTGTGAAGTCAGGTCAATGATTCGTTTCTTGAATGGAACAAATGTTACCCCAGCAAAAATTCATTGGCAATTGTGTGAGGTGTACAGGGAAGCAATAATGGGTTAAGTTTAATAAAAGTCATAAAAAATTGAATAACAAGCTGACCATCCAATTACGGGTGGCATCTTTCTTTGACGAAAGCATACAAAAACTGGTTTCTTGTTACGACAAGTGTTTGAATAACAGTTGTGACTAAGTGGAAATGTAGTGCTAAGTGTAAGATAATGTTTATGATAAAATATCTATTACATTACATTACGTAATAAATACATATCTCAACTTACTTTAAAAACAGCCCGTCACATGTCTCACTAGTTTCACTTCATTCTTTCTCATTTGTATTTCTTTGCAGAAAAAATGGAGGATATAAGCAACATACATAGTGTGAATAGTCCCATCAATGAACGTTAGTCATAGATTACCAAGAACAGAGGATAGCAAATACTTTGACAAATTTATGCTTTGTTAGAAAATAGCTGTTCATTAAGCAGAATGCTTAAGGAAATAACCACCTTTATTACTACTGTGAAAATGCAGTGACTATAGCATATACCTATCACAAAATAAGTTAATAATAGAGAAAAACATACCATGTTTTCCTATCATTATAAAGTTTCATATGAAGAGGGGCAATAAGTTTTTGAGACAGAAAATGTTTAATGTTCTAGAGTATTATAAAAGGAAATTTACACATTAATAATAAACACAGTGGGTACAATTCTTCCATGGTTTCTGCTAGGTTAACACGCCAAGGAAGTTGTTGCATGGTTAAATAAACTCTGTATGTTTTATTGTTTATGGTTTGTATGTTTTGATTTATT
This sequence comes from Eucriotettix oculatus, assembly GCA_034510155.1. Lineage (NCBI taxonomy): Eukaryota > Metazoa > Arthropoda > Insecta > Orthoptera > Tetrigidae > Eucriotettix > Eucriotettix oculatus. The sequence continues at coordinate 175,499,685 of CM067376.1, forward strand.
TTTTTGTGATTAATAAACTAAAATTGAACACATTCTTATTATAATAAGCATTAGCTAGTGAATAAATAAACAAACCAATGAAGATCTGTGAATAAGTTAGGTGCTGGAGGAAATTGTAAGTCACCATGAAATGAGGCCAGTTATAAGTCTCAATGAACACAGCAAGAAACCAAATATTTTTAATAATACAGCACTTCAAATTTAAAATATCCATTAATGTGTATCAATTACATCAGAACTTGTTTCCTATTATAAAAGTTAAAACAGAATTTTCAAGCATAATTTTCTAATACAAATTATCTTTAAACTTATACTATTATGGAAAATGTGCTTGGGGCAGAACATGTTTTGGAAAGTATTGTTGATTTTATACTACTGTACTTATTGTAATATTTTTTTTTAAATCTTTACATTAATTTCTACTGAATATCAATATTTCAAAGATCTGATTATAAGTATTGAATGCTGAATATATCTCTGCTAAGTAGATTCTTTCAAACCTACAATGCATGATAGATGCATTCTTATAAGCAAGGGAAATAATTCACACTTACATGTTCACCGATTCTCACATATATTTTTAAGAACAAATTTTGTCTATCAATAGAAAACAGACTAAATGAATCTGAACAATAATCATGACCTATTAAAATGTATAAAGTTCTATTTGAAATTATGCTCCCCAAAATGACTGGGATCTTTAAGAGGTGATTTTCATATATAAATAATTGATATAGAAGGAAATAGAGGAAGTGGGTGCTTAGCCAAGATTAAGGTTAGGCATAGCCATGCTGAATATGAGAATGTTGGCCTCTAAAAATTTGAAGAATTATGCTGAGCATAAGGAAGTTCTTCAAATTTTTGGAGGCCAACTACCCATTTATTGTCTTTCTTTTCTTTCCATAGCAATTATTTAAATAAGTTTGTCACTCACAACCTTAAGGTCTTTTGTATGTAATGTGACATCAAAAGAAATTTATATGTACAAAGACAAACTAATTGACTAACCAGAAATTTAAGATCATTGTTGCAATGTCAGGCAAGCAAGGCTAAAATTTTCAGAGGTATTAGCCTCCTTCCTCGAGAGAGATGCGAACTGTGTCCTGGCCAGCTGCAAAGGATGAATTCAAAGTATTCACTCATGTCCAGTTAGCTAACACACATTGTGCATCTTTCATGAGGTAGGATAACAACTCAAAATTTTTAACTTTTCCCTGTCTGATATGGTGACTAACATTAAACTTCAAAAAAGTCAATAAATGTCTTTTTTCCTGAAAATACCAATTACAATTCAGTATATAATGAAATAAATAAGTGACAAGTTATGATCAAAATAAGATGCTGATAGGGTAGATGAAAGTAAGTTAGTATAAGTGCTTTTACTATGCTAATAAATTAAAATAAAAACATTAATGATAAAAGAAATGGAAATATTGTTATTCTACATACACACTGCATTTTCAAATAGTCAATAATGTCTTTCCAGAAAATATGTATTGCCAAGCACACATTATAAACTATGTGAAAGAAAACTATTTCTAAGAAAAATTGTACTTTATAGAGTACAAACACAACACCAGATGTTTAATTGAGCCATTATATTGATAGAATTATATTTTTAGACAAACTGAAACATTTACTTTATTAACTAATATTTATGTAAATATGAAAACTACTACGTACATTGAATTAGTATCCCTTGCATTCGCCCTTTCATTAGTTCTCTAGCACGCATGAGTTCCTCTTCATATTGAGATTTTTCATTCAACAGGCGTCGAACATGGGAGTTGGTTGATTGTATCATTGTATAAAATGTATTAGCATTTCGTTTATTACAATCACCTCTCTCCAACCATGTAATAACTACTTGCACAGCTTTGGTAAAGGATTCATCAGCTAAAACAAAATTAATGAAATGTGATACTTCAGAATACTCTCAAACAGAGACTACTAATAATTTTAAGGAAATATTATAAAATGAAAGAATATAGATCATCTTAAACTTAAAATTTGACATGAATCAAAATGTAATAGTTTTTCATTCACCGATTAGCACTTTACACTAATAATTTTGGGATTAAAATTGTGAAAAACATTTGCCTAATTTCTGCAGCAGCTAATAAAACATTGCTTCATTTGTAAACCTAGTTTACAATAGGAAATGATGCATTTTCTAAAAACTTGATCATCATGCCACTCAGATCAAGAAATGAGTCAAAAGAATAATTATACTTTTTGACAATTTCATATTTTATCCTAGCAGTGTTTTGATAATGGTTTTTCTAATATGTTGATCCAATATATATGGTTTCTTTACAGATAGGGGAGAAAGAGACAATCAATTATCATTGTAAATTCACAAAATGCAGTCACTCTACTTTATAGTATTCTTATATCTATAATACAAATGTATAATATTATATTCTCAATAGTTCATTATATTTATAATAATACAGTATTTAAAAAAACGGGTTTTATAATATTTATTATAGGGTACAGCAGGAAATAGAGTGATTTTGAAATAATCAATTAAGTCATTTACAAAGCATCATAATCTACACTTAAAAAAGCATTTATATTTCACTTACAACATTATTCAATTTTTAAAAATGATATCGACTGGAGGAATCCCTAGACCCCCCCTCTTCACCTGCGATTTTTTTACTTTTTGTGGGGATACCTGAAAAGTCTACCAGCAACTGCCGATGACTATGGATCAACTGAAAGAAAACATTAATCAAGAGATTGGAAGAATACTGTAACAAATGTTACAGGATGTCATGGGCTGTTTTCATCAGCGCATTGCCATGTGAGAAAATGATATCACCTAGACAACGTCATTTTAAAAATTGAATAATGTAAATGAAATATAAATGCTTTTTATGTAGATTATGATGGTATGAATAATTTTTTTGTAAATGACTTCATTGATTTTTGACAGTTATTTCAAAATCACCCAATTTGCTGCCACACCCTGTACAATTCTTAAATAAATACCTTTAATTTTCTCTGAAACTGCTACAGCTTCATGGTCAGTGTAGTGAACAACAGGAGGAGGTGATGGAGGCCTCATTCGTTCCTGCTCCATACGTTCTCTGTGTCTCTGTTCCCTCTGCAATGCTCTTTGTCTACATTCCCATTCATACAAGTCATCTCTTGCTTGAGCATAATCCACATGTAATCGTCCAGTATTTGGAGCATCAGTATTGGAGCCCAATCTGATTCTGTAGCCTTTCATATTGACAAAGAATTTGCCGTAAATATGAATAAACATGACCTTACATCAACATGAAATCATAATTACAGTTATATAACTTTTATGAACAACTACTTTTTAATAATTCTTGAGTTAAATATATTGAAAATTTATAATTCACCTCTTACAACAAACATTTGCCACAATTATTTTAAATACCAAACAGACAATTTCCTAAACACCTTAATAATCTGAATGAAAATGAAAGTATAACTTGGATTACTGGAAGCAAAACACATGCAACAAATGTATTTATCCTTGTCACAAACCTTTATTCCACAAAATAAATTATTCATATACTCAAAATTACAATACATATAACAGAATCAGGATGAAAAATTTCAATTGGACCAGATATTGAACACGGGACCTCCACTATGTATGTGGTGCTCTTAATCATCTGAGCAATAAAAGTCAAAATTTATCAGGTTTTCTCTGTCAATTGTAGAGACGTGAGCACAGGTTCACATACAATTTACTACATCACATTCTTAACAACCTAAATTTAGGGCAGATGGATATTAGACAATTAAGTATAGAGTAACATGGTTGCAACTTCTGTGTTTTTAAATCATATAATGGAAGTAAAACGAATTACAGAAACATTGTAACACATTTGTCTGTAATTTAGCTACTTCTTATTATAATTTGTATACTTTTAACTCTCATGTTTTATAATTATGGAATTGATCAGTCACAATTTAAAAATTTAGAATGGGGTCATTCTAAATCAAGAGACCTAATTTGAGAATCAATCCCCGTGTGATCACTTCAGATTTTGGTGAATATTTTACAGTACATACTATGAAGTCTGTGGGTCGATGCTGGCCAGGGATATTTGTGCAATCTTTCTTTAATATTGTCGTAATCTGCGCAAGAAATTTAAAGTACATGCTGTAAAAATGTCACCAAAATCTGAAGTGGTCACACCATAATCAATTCTGAAATTAGGTCCTATCTCAATTTAAAAATTGGACCCACGATTAATTAACACACATTATGGATTGTGAAAAACATAAAGCATCTGTGTTAAAAGTATAAAAATTATAATAAGAAGTAGCCAAGTTATAGACAAAAGTAATTGTTAAAACAAATATCACTCAATGTTTCTGTAATCCATTTTACTTTGAAAAGATTTTTAATATTGGGTGGATAGAACTACTGATGAGAAAGTTCTAAGCAGAATAGGGGAAGAGAGAACAATTTGGAGGACATTGAACAAGAGGAGGGATAGATTAATAGGCCTCATTTTGAGACATGAGGGACTTGTAAAATTAGCATTAGTGTCTCTGAGGTAAGAACAAAAGAGGGAAGCCAAGTCTGGAATCGTTAAGCAGATTAGGGAGGATGTGGTAGTTATGCAGAAATGAAAAGGCTTGCACAAGATAGGTTAGCATGGAGGGTTGCATCAGACCAGTCTTTTTTAATTTAAAAACACAGAAGCTGCCACAATACTTCATTATTTAATATCCACCTACCTTAAATTTAGGTTGTTAAGAATGTGATTTAGTCAATTTTATGTGAGCCTGTGCTCAGGTCTCTACAATTGACAGAGAAATTTCATAGCAGACAAGTTTCAACTCAGATGTTCAAATGATTCAGAACACCAAACATATAGTTCCAGGTTTGATATCTGGTCCAGTTGAGATTTTTCATCTTGATTCTGTAATTTATATTAGAATAATTTATTTTGTGGGACAAAGAATTGTGACAAGGATATATTACAATATAGTACAAGTTGTAAAAGTTTCTCAAAAGTCAGAAATGGTCACACGAGAATACAAAGGCCACTTGACGTGATGACCCAAAAAATGCTTTCAATTGAAACTCAGCTGTGAACATTATGAAACTGAATGAAATGATCAAGATGGAAAAATCTTGACCAGACAAGACTGGTTATAATGAAATAATGAGAACATTCACTTTGAGATCCCAAAAAAAGTACAAGAATTATCTATAACAGTTTCTACAACTAGGTCATTTAAGACAGCTGTTCAGAAACATTCAAGTTCAAATAACCAGGCTTACCAACAGTAAAGCTACTTAATAAAATTTCCTGCTGAAGACATGCTAAAAAAGCTCATTATTTCACTCCTTCCAGCTACATACCATTTTCCTCTTTCACTCAATTTAGTTTAGTTTTCCCCATACTTTCTCTTTAAGTGTGTCAATGGAAGATTCAAATAAACGCCATCAAAATATGTTGAATATTTTCTCATGTATTGTATAAATAATTAAGAAACCTAAAAATGGTGATAACAATTATCCCAGTGAGTATGTTGAATAATCTTACTTTTTCACAACCTATTTCCCCCAAAGGTATGTGATATATGATGTCACACAACTTTCTAAAGAAACACCTGAGAACTGTGTATTTAATAGATATACTTTGTAATAATCAAAGTAATCAATAATGGACTTTATACTTGAAAGTAATGTCACAAATTGGTCATAATTTGGATACAGTGTCTTGATGGAGTATGGTAATTTTATTTTGGTTAAATTATTACATTTAATTGATTACTGCAATCATGCTGAAGCATGAATGTTGCCATCAATCATCATAAAGTATTAATTTTGTGTATATATTTGTTTCTTCAGTTGGGATAAGCTGTCTATAAGATAAGGTTTAGTGGAACTACAGATGAATAGTTCCCAGACATGCAAGAGCAACACAAAATAAATGAGTTGATAGAATGGATAGTTAAAATCGTACCTGATAGATATATTGCAGCATCTACTGATGATTCGAACACAAATCGTATATGGCAGAAATTTTTTTTACTTAGTCTGACTGTTGTCATTTCCCCACAGCGTTCAAATATTTCACGAATAATGTCCTCTGTAAAACAGATCAGAAGGATATAGAAACCTATATAGTTCCACAATAAATATTTATGTAGTATATCTTACCAGTTGTGTTTTCTGGCAAACCACCAACAAATATAGTTCGACAACCAGGTGGTCTCTCGCGTGTAGTAGGTAGTGGTGCATTTGGATTTGGTGGGAAGAGTGTACATGACTTACAATGAATAATTTCTTTCACTATTGGTGCACCAGATATCATACTAGGATCTCCTGGCATAATTGTTCCATCTGGGCCTACAATTGTTCCATCAGGCATCATACTACCCATCATACCATACTGAAATGATTTCAGTTCTTATGAAGTATGAAATTTATTCTTAAAACCCAAATTTATTAAAACCAAACCCATTGTGGAATAAATTGGAAATTGAATATAATATTTGTTAAATAATTTATAATAAAAACAAAAAATGCATTCTAAACAATAAACTGCATGCAAAAAATTGAAAAATGTATTGTTTGACAGCATACCCAACCTTTATCATCACTCAACAGAATATTATTGTTTGGAATATAAATTTGGCTTCTCCTTATAGCAAATTTTTGATTGACTGTGTTTTGTCATCAAAGTCCTTTGTAAATAATCTATAAAAAATCTGAGGAACCTCTTCATGTTAAATACATTCTCTGGACTAGAGAAATTTGTTAATTTTTGATATTTTAAATTTGTTACTTAGGTCAAGATGTGAGTATTGTAAATCATTCCAAAAATAAATTCCATATCTTGGAGTGGTGGAACATGTCCACAAAGCACTGCCAATGAAGACAGTTCTGATCACTCAGGAATATTGTGTGTGAAAAGAATTTATTGAGAACCTAATGAAGAATAGTGAAACAATCAAAGGAAACAGTTATTACAAAACTACAAATTTTGTTAAGCAATGGTATATTTATTCACAAGAATGTCTATGACCATAGAGAAGCTACAAAATAATGACTAATCAGAATTGGATAGGTAAAAATTTACATTAGTACAGTTTAAATTACAGGAAACATCTCTCTTTGACAATCACTTGATGGTTGAAGTAATTAAAAAACTGTCGACATTTTACTATCAATAAAAAACATTGATGTTCACAGTAGAGATGTAAAAGAACAAAGATGTGTTTATTACAATATAGTTTAAGTTCTACACAAATGTAAACAAATGCACTGTTTTAATGTTTAACATTTGAAGGAACATTGGGAAGAGATGGGATGGATATATCTTGGACAATATGGATTTAGACCGGGATATTCATGCGACGATTAGCAACAGTGTGTCAGGATGTGGCGGACCTTGTAGATGATGGAGGAAGATTAGATGCCATAGTTATAGATTTCTCCAAGGCTTTTGATGTAGCACCACACAATATTTTGTTTGCTAAACTTAAGGAATCGGTGTCTAATATTGTTTCAGTTGTTTCTCATTTTGAAATGTTCAATTGTTGCTAATTTCAATTCTGTGCTTCGGAAGTTGTTTCTCGATATATTATTATGTGCAGTCTTTTTCAATTTTGGTTGGGGTTGAACCTGCAATCTTAATAACCTAAATTGAAGTATTAATTTCAGACAGTTATAGAGATGCAGAGACATGGTTATACTCCAAATTAACTTCACTTTCTGCTTAAGGAAAGCAGGCTTACAATTAATGTCAATTCTTCTTTGGTCCTGAAGTATGCAGTGAGAATTTAGCCTAATCAAGTTACAGGTAAGCCTGTGGTTTGGGATAAGAGAAAGGAGAAATGTGGAGCTGGGTTTGAAGTTGACTCTGGTAGCTTAGATGGTGAAAGCAGCTACATACTGAGCAGAAGTCCCAGTTCCCACCACGGTTACATTTTCTCTACTTCGATTCAATTATTCAACTTCTACTATGTGAACTTGTATGACACATTCAGGAAAGCTGTTTTCAAACTCTATATTATTAATAAACACACGCCCATTGGTAAACCTACGCCCAACAAATAAAAGCAACTACATACACCTACAAGCAACCACAAGCCTTCAATGAGTGAATAAAAGATTGGGATGATCCAAACTACAATTAAATTAATACAGACATATTAAGATGACTTAATGAATGGTCAAATTAGTATATTTTAAACTAACCTGTCCCATACCAATCATACCAGGGTCTGCCATCATTCCTCCACCCATCATATTCATATTCATGCTCATCATAGGGTAGCCCATAGTTCCCATCATTCCTCCCCACATATTGTTTGGAGTTCCCATTTGCTGAGGTTGAAGTGGTGTTGGAGCAGATGGTGACGGAACACTAGTATTTGTTGACGACAACTGTTGTTGCTGCTGAATGGGTGCCTCTCCTCTTTCATCCAGCCTATTTCTGTCATTTCTTTCTAATCGGTCACGTTCTCGGTCTCGCTCACTGCCACCTCGTTCTCTCTCTCGCTCCCCAGTGGCTCGATCTCTTCGTTCTCCACGTCCACGTCTATCACCTCTACGACTGCTTTCACCACTGTTGGAACTAACTGCTTCTTCTCGGCCACTATTGGAGCCATTACTACTTCGTTCATCCCCTACAAGAATAGACACTTCAAAAATTTCTACTTTTCTTGCTTTTCATTGATAAAAACATGAAGTATTGTTAGTCAGGTTGTTCACTGTCTAAAAGGAAGAAAGATTTTAACATTTCAAAGTTCAGAGAACTGGGCACACTAGCACCTATAACTCCTTAAAGAAAGAACTTTGAAGGTTAATTTAAGAAGTGATAAAACTAGTATGACCAGGTCTGATTGTTTACATTCTTCCATTAAGACAGTTTTTTATTATTTGAAAAGTCAGACTCTTTCACCTTTCAGACCATGGAAAATGAAACCACCATTACCCTACATATTACAACACCATTGTCAAAATTTATATCTAAGAATGATATAAAAGGTTATTAAAAAGTTATATATTGTCTAATATATATATTACAAATTAATGAAACGTTTGTAACGTGACGAAGTCACAGATTTATATATATATCTTCGTTGGCTCTACAGTCCGTAAATAATGGACCCTACCAGGCCACCAACTTTCTCTCTCAATGAAGGTCTGAGAAGAAGCAAGGACTTGATGGGGACTGGGGAGATGCAAACAAACACCCCCATATTGGCACACATACTCTCATTCAAAAAAATCTGTCCTCAAAGGTGTCAATTTGTAAATATTAAAACACACATACATACAACCACACATCACTGCATAAACCACATACACACACCAAGGTTTTAGTATACAGACATATTCCAATGGGAATACATGTGCTCATGCTGTTACGGGTATTGGGGGGAGGGGGGCGGAAAGTCTATATGATATTGAGTCCAACGCTTTGTCTGAACTGTAGGACATGTTGAAATGAAAGTTTCCATAGATGGTGGAGTTCATCGGAAGGTAGGGCTTTGAGGGTGGTCAGTGTAAAGCATGATTGAAGTTGTTGGTGTTGTAGCTATGGTCATGTGCAACAATGGGGAATTGTCTTTTGTGGAGTTTCACTGTACTGTGGTAGTTGGCAATCCATTCTGGGAGGGATCTCTTTGTTGGGCCAATGTATAAGGCTGGGTAGAGTGTACAGTTTATTTTGTAGATTGTGTAGGAGGGACAGGTTATGTTTTCTCAAATTCTGCATGTTGTGTTATTTGTGGGATTTTTGAAGGTTGTGATTGGTGGGAGTATCGGGCATACACGGTATCTGTTCCTACCACAAGGTCTGCAGCCAATTGTGGGTTGGGGGTGTGGGTTTTACAGGGTTGGACCAGTATGTTGTGGAGGGCAGGTGGATAGTATGTCAGGGTTGGATTGTAGTCCAGTGTAGGCCAGGCAGAATAAAGACTACATTCTGTTTGATGGTTAGGGGTGGGACTGACTATTAGTAAATGGAAAGGGCATGGGTTATTTGTTTCTGGAGTAAGTGTATGGGGTATTTTGTTACGGAAAGCATTGAATATTCGGTCAGTATAGGATACTAGGCTGTCCCAAGTGGAACATATGCAAGCTCCCCTAAGGGAAAGATCATTTGGTGAATTCAAGTTGACAACTGGAAAAGTGGAGGTACCAAACAATGTTAGTTGGTTTTATGTGGTCAGAGGTGACAATGAGGCCTGAATTTAGTTTTATGTTCACATTGAGGAAGGTGATGTTAGTGGGGGAGTAGTTCCAAGTGAACTTGATGGGGAATTTTGTTTTGAGGTCATTTAGGAAGTCTGTGAGGGCATCTGGTCTGTGGTTCCATAGCGTAAAGATGCATATCGTGACTCAGTCATAAACTAGCTGATCTCTGAAAATGTGTTCCTAACTTTCTGATAAAGGGGGCGGTGGTTCCGAAAATTTAAAGAACTCCGAATCCTGCAAGGTGCCTGACATCTGTCAACCTCAGATAAGTCACCTCCTTTCTATCTGTCTTTCCTGTACTTAATAATTGTTTTAATTAACCTGACAATGTCATTTCCTGACATTTTATATATGTATACAATTAATAAGAACAGGGAAGAGAGATAAAAATTTATGCTTTACCCGGATTGTACAAACGGCAGGCACCATCTTGAATGTGGAATTCATGAATTTTCTGAGGCACTACCCACCTTTGTCAGAAGATTAGCAAAACATTCTGGGTGACGGCCAGCTGTCAACTGACGAGTCAAAATTTCTGCGCAATTAGCTTTTGCTAGGAAACAATAGTCCCCAACCAATTTTCTCTCTCAATGAAGGTAAGGGAAGAGGTAAATAATTCGTGGGGGCTGGGGAGATGCACACATACACTCCTTGTAAACAACATGCAAATACATCTGCAATATTAGCACATATATACTCAAATGGGTCTACATGTATATACTAACACACACACACACATACAACCACATGATGAAAGCTACAAGGCTATCACATTGTGTAGTACTTACTTATCACCCCAACTTTGTATTTTGGCTTTTTTTTGTTATTTCTACACCAAAGACACAGGCATGTATAACCTTATTTTACAATTCTTGTTTTAATTGGAGGTTTATTAAGCTCTTTACTAAGCTTGTAAATAATTAGATAATGTGTGGCCAATTAATGTCACAACATAATTTATTAATATGACAGATAATACTAAAATTTACATTATCTTTCTTGGTTGAAATGTTCAATTAAGTTGTAAATCTAATATTAAACAACTTCTTGTAAAGTCATAGTACTGAGTTTCCAATTGGACGTTACTGTTGCTACACCATGAAGACCTTACATATTTTGCGATATGCAAATGATTACCTTTACAATGCATTCATACTAAACAATTAATTAAACAAGTGGCGATAATGACACCTACAATGCATATAAAAGAAGAGATTTTACAGTGATATTGTTAAGTTGAAGACAGTCATACAGAATGCATAGCAGGAACTCAGCGGTCCACCAGCCAAGAAGACAGATGTCGTCTGCATGATCTTAAGGGATTGTACAGTCACAAGTCACATCACCAAGAAATAGAGGCAACTGTCTCCACAAAACATTTTAATGGCATTTGCAGTAGCATGAATTGTTAGCCCAGCGACCAGAGCTTCAGATACCCTTGAAGCTACAACACAGACAAAAACGCATCCAATAGTGAGAACAATGATGAACCTGGATGTCATCATTTTAGATGAATCCCAGTTCTATATACAGCATCATGATGGGTTCATTTTTGCATTGCCAGAACTATGATCAACAGCCATTACATTTCTGATGTGTTCCAGACTGAGAAACATTACATTTCAGAAGCACAATGCACGTGGTTGGGTTACTTCTCCTGGCCAACAGATTCAACTGATCTCTCACCAACTGAAAGTGTCTGATCAATGGTTGCCACCACTTGCCAGGATCTATGGTTGATGAACTGTGGCATAGTGTTGAAGCTACATATACTACAATCTCTATTAAATTTCATGTCCATGCCAATATGTGTCAGCAGTGGTTGCTCTGGGTACCAATTTCCAAACTTCGTTATAACTTATTACTTGTCCAGGTAACAGCTCATACTGGCTCAGTGGTTAAGGAAAACACCCAGTAAGCAGAAGTTCCAGGATCAAATTCCTGAGTCCAGTTGATATTTTTCTATTCTGGTCTTCTAAATTTAATTACTTGTTTATCCAAATATAAGGTACATGTCCAATAAATATCCTTTAGTTGTTTGCATTCTTTACTGGTGTAGCAATTCTAATGGTCAATAGGGTAATACACTATCAATGAAAAGCAACTGCATTTCTTATACACGTTATTGCATTCTCGGAACAGGACTAGATTGGATAAACCACTTACGTCTTTATGTTTCTTGTATTGAGACTTTTTCACAGAATGGAAAAAAACATGGTAAATAATATATATTTAAATAAATAAATTCAAATAATGGTGTAAATGAAAATAAATATTCATTTTGAAGATTAAGTTTAACTTGAAGTAGCATTTTGTGGTGTATCTCTACCAGTCTTTAGCCAAATTTTCTTATAATTTCATGATTTACCACATTAGTCTACTACTTACCACTAACTGGCATGGGTGGCTTATTCTTATTCATGTTAAATTCAAGGGGGGCGTCATTCATTGCTGGATTTAGCATACTTTGCTGCATTTGAATGATTTGCATTTGTTGCTGTTGATGTGTACCAGGTGGAGCAGGTTGGGTTACTTGCCCTGGCATAATGTATCCTTGAGGAGACATTAAGTGTCCAGCAGGCATTGCCATATGTTGCTGGGGTGCCATCATTCCCATCTGCAATGATGTCATTGGTGGAGGAGGAGGTGGAGGAGGATCTAAAGAAGATACAATAAATAGTGTAAAATAAAATTACTATAATCATAGTCCTAACATGATATAAATATATGAGGATATTATTTTTAAAAACATGCTTCAAAACTGCAGGCATTGCTTATGTACATATGAACCAAGGGAATGTACTAGTATTTTGAGATGTTAATAATTCTTTTAGAAAAAAAATCCTACACTACAAAGTTTTTGGGAGAAAGAACTGAGGGGGGTTGGGAGATAGCTGCAATAAGGATTAGTACTGAAAATTTTAACTTAGCATAAAATGTGAGCAACAATAAATGATATCAAATAATATATTTTATTAATAAGAGAAGAAGTTATAACAAATTTGACATTTATTTGTCTTGCAAGCCTGTTGCAGCATAGTAGTCAGTGTCGCTGTCCCACAACACCAAGATCCCAGGTTTACATTCCAGCATTATTATTATTATTTATGTAAAGCATAGCCAACAAAAGAGAATTATAAGGGAGACTCAATGAATACAATATATTGAACAATAAGTTAATACAGTAGATAATTAGAAAAATGCATATTTATAAAAGGATTATTTAAGAATTTGAAAACATTTGACTGCAGGTGCCTAACAACTTTGAGAAACTAATCTTTCCCAGGAATTCAAACACAAATTTAACTTATGAACTCATGTTGCTAATCATCCCCTAAATTTTCTTCTTACTTACAGGCTCGTTTCTTCCTCCTAGAATTGACAAAGCTTATAAGGATCAAGAAATCTTTTTTCAGAGGACAACATAAAAATTAATTAAAACACTGAGAATATTTCATTACCAAAATCTTGAAAGAAGTTAATAAAAATCTCAACCACCCCTGATTTTCAATTAAGATACAGTGGCAGTAAGAGGAAAACATTTTGTCAATAATAATATGCTTTCTACATTTATGTCTTTCATAAAACATTTCTACAGAAACTGGTGGAGAGTTATCCCCCATCCTCCGATTGGTGCTGCGAAAGGAAGGGAAAACTGCTACTTAATTACAAAATTTTAATTAATGGGTTATAAAAATCTATATAAAAGGGAGAACTTTCACTATATAACAAAAATGTCAATGATAAAGGCTATAAATAAATTACAAAGTCAGGAGGAGCTTAATCATGATGTAATAAGTTTGGGGGATAACTTTCCTCTTTAGCCCTACACATGATCAATTAACTTAAAGAAAATTAAAAAATCGATCCAGAACATAGATTAAATACCCAAAGCTGTAACCACAATTGTACAACATGCAGAGTGCACAAAGTTTAATTTAATTCTGCTACTAAAAGTTATTTATTTCTCCAATACAGTTTGGCGTAGAATACAGTGCGTAATTAAATTGAAAGATAAGTTAAAATTTCACTTACTCATAGCTCCTGGAGGTAGAGGTGGATTGGCTACTGGGCCGTAGTTGTAAGCCATAAACAAAAACAACCAACTGAAATTTTTGAACAAATAAAATTATTATAAACGTCCACGTATTTCAAACTTGATTTATTTTGACCATTTCACTGTCTACCTCTTCTGACACTAGATCATTTATTAATACTATTATTTTTAAAACAACAGCATTTATAATGTTTGTAATCAACTTTTATCAACAAATGCTTTAGGCATTATAAATTTTAAATAACTGTAGTCCAAATTTCAATATAATTTTCTTTAAATAAAGAATATTACACGTTTAGTCCTACTACAATAGAAACTAATTATAATAGCAAAATGCAGACAGATCGAAATCAGAGATATGTGAAGTATAGCGTTATGAGGACATTGTGATGTCAAATAATTTACTTTTTTGAATTATAAAGCTAGGTTTACACGGGCAGTGATGTTCGTCGAAGTTGGGTTGGCTGTGCACTGCCTACCGTTCACATCTTAGGCAGATAATTGCCCACTTCTTCACTGACAATTCTGTGCAAGTGCTGCCCTCACTACAGAACGGGCAGAGAACTCTGATGCATGTTTATACTTCTCTGCTATTTTTTGGCAACTACGACCGGTTGGATTGTTGATGTTGCATAGAGTCGATATATTGTTTATATCAAGTTGAATATTTTCCCCTTTGTGTTTTCGCGTACGCATAATGTCCATAAACAGGAACTAATCACTTTGCATTAGTGATAGAATAGACGTGACGAGGAGGGGTTCCTGAATTCTCACGAAAAAGTTAAACTCAGTATTACGCTACTGTACTATAGATACATAAAAATGAAAACAGTTGTTTAGTAATATTGCTTTATATTATTACTACAGAAATCAAGCAATAATAAAAACAGCACATGTACTTTGAAGCTGGTTTTAATTGTTTAATTGGCTCGGTTTCTATTACTTGTTTTATTCCCCTTGAAGGAGTCAATTACTGAACAAAACGAAATGAATTATTTTTCATTACGTGTGATAGGAGAATGTTTATAGCTATACATCATTATTTTGCGTATTTTTTTCTAGTTAAAGTTTGTGCCGTTGGAGGGTGGACAATAATTATGTTTGGAAAGTTAACCTAAAAATTTATAGGCAATTAGGTGCAACAAACGAACTCTGTCCTAAATGCTTCTGAACCAAAATTCTAGCCGCTGTTCACAACAAAGATTCACCTACTCCAATCGCACACTATAACAAACTGCACGCGTATTGCCTAAGAATTACTATAAATTATTTCTGTAGTTTAGGTTTATTAGTAATCATAAAATTATATATCTGAAGATACAATTTCTCTTGACGTTTATCAGGCTTTGGGCAAATAATGTATTATTATTACTTTATTAGGCTAGGTTTACACGGGCAGTGATGACTGCCAGAAAACGAGGGGCAGTGATGTCAGTGGCGTGTCAACATACGTCAGTGCTGCACTGACAACTGCCAATCCATCGCTGACACGAGAGCACTGCCTCTCTTTTCTTGGAGCGTGTCAACAGTATGTCAGTCATGACTGACGTTCCCCCTCCACCGACCTAGACGCTGCCCTCATGGGAGGCCAGTTAGTGGCAGTTACGGTTGTCATTTATCGATTGTGAACGGTGAGGCAAGGTTGACTATCGATTGCGCAATGGAAAACAGTTTGCATTTTTCATTTTCAATACGCGTGCAGTTTGTTATAGTGTGCGATTGGAGTAGGTGAATCTTTGTTGTGAACAGCGGCTACAATTTTGGTTCAGAAGCATTTAGGATAGAGTTTGTTTGTTGCACCTAATCGCCTATAAATTTTTAGGTTAACTTTCCAAAAATATATATTGTCCACCCTCCAACGGCACAAACTTTAACTAGAAAAAAAAATACGCAAAATAATGATGTATAGCTATAAACGTACTACGATCAGACGTAATGAAAAATAATTCATTTCGTTTTGTTCATTATTATTTTACTGATCAAATCACAACCGCTGTTAATCTTCAGTTTGCAGTTTTTATTCTAGCGGTGTAAAATCTCGTTTCTTGCTTCAAATCTCGATTCTTATCAGGAATAATAATACAAAAATGTACGGTGGGATCTTGAAAAGAGTCCCGAAGTTGCCGAATGAATGATCATTCGATTACTAAAATCACTCGATAGTGAATCATTCGACTATGCCCATCACTATCATAGAGTATCTATTTAAGATGATCTTTGTCGTGGCTGATCTAAACTCAGGTTGCGCATGTGCACAGCCCTGTTGTTATTAAGTTTGTTGCACGCAAGTTTGGACGCGGCTGAAATTAAAAAAACATTTTCAATGAAGCTAAACTACAATACAAGAATTACGGGAAAACTCGTCATACTAGTACCTTACAGGAAGAAACATGTGCCTAAGTAACTTTTAGAACACATCTTCTATTATAACAATTCGTAATAGTTACTTTCATGAAATCAAACGAAAAATTAATCAGTTACGAACAGTCTGATATAATATATTGTATTGATAATTTTTCATTGGCATTTTTGTTTACTATTTAGTTCCAATATCTTCGTTTCTTAACATGTATTCTATTAACTTTTTTAAAAATCATAACTTTATTACCCAACTTATCTAATAGCTAATAAATGCGTTTGTGTGAGCAACAGTGGTTTAATCCTTTAGTTTACTTAATGGAGATACATACTATGGCTTGTCTCCAGGAATTTTATCATTCAAATATTTGTAACTTAAGATTTCCTTTCATTCATTGCCCTAATTGTGTGAGGGGCAATGGCTTGGACATTAATTAATTAAATTATATGATTAAGTGATGCATATGTAATGAGTTATTACTTTTCAACTGCTTGTATTAAATTTTTAGATACCATGAATGGATGAAGTCTGAGGAGCTTCAACATTTAACTGCATCTGAACCACTTTCAATAGAAGATGAATATAATATGCAAAAAGCGTGGTTTGAAGATGAAAACAGTAACTACAAAATATTTACTTATTTGCATCATCATTGACCAAATTAGTATTTTTGTTTATTCATTTTTGTCTGAATTATTAATGCTTGTAAAATCTTTAACTGACAGGGCCCATATCAATTCAGGTAGCAAAAGTAAAAACAGTCTTTCATATTGTTGAATATTACATATGTTAAAATTTAGAACAAACAAAAAAAGGAACTGGACTAGTTTGGATTCTAGCAGGGGACCCAGCATTGCCTGGTACATTATTTAATTATTGGTCAACACATTGAAAACGTCACAATATGAACCTAAAATATATTCCCAGCATCTCTAGAGTCAAAAAATACTCCTGGTACAATAGCAAGACTAAAAGTATTTTCAGTTCTCAAACAGAATAAATTTTCTTCCCCACTTAAATTGCATATTAAAGGTCATAGTGTAACACAGCAAACCCCCTTTTCACAGGTTTTGACACCAAAGTTGATAACTTCCTTGTTATTTTCATATGATTCACCTTCACCCCTGACATGCTGTAAGGGGTTGAAATTATACACAAATATTGTCAGGGACAACACTAGAAAAGCAATTGCCTTCAAAAACACTTAAGTTTTGGTTTTGCAAAAGAATAGGTAATTGAATACAAATGAATGTTGATCTATCAATACTGTATGAACACATCTGTCCAGTCCAGTGGTTAACAGTGATTGCTTCACATCAAACCCTATTACTGGCAGTTGGTTTTGTAAAGGTCCCGCTTTCACAAATTTACAACAATAGACGAAGTAAGGATAATAAGTGGGATGAATGGTATAGGAACACCTAATAGGACTTTTAACTCGCCATTTGCGTGGCAATTCGATGGATTTTTAAATAGTTACATTAATATCTTCTCAACTCTGCAAGATCTCAAAATAAAAGATACACAAAAATGTAAGTTAAAATTCCTGTTTCAACTGGGGCAACATTTTTAATTGTTTGTAAAATCTATTACACTCAAAACTGTATGGTTTTATTCAACCGTAAAAAATCAATTTTGCATTTTCAAATAGAAATTGAAAAGGGTACAGATAGATAAATTGGTCATGTATTTACAAATTAAAGTGGTTGCGTGGGTATCCCCATTGTATTTCTAAGTTGTAGTAGTATGTTACCAATAGCTCACATATAAATATAAAACACACACACATATATATATATATATTTATTAAAACAATTAATGGGGAAAGGACAGAGAGATAGAAAGATGACGACGTACCTGAGGTTCATAGATGGTAGACACCTTGTGAGGTTTAGAGTACTTTAATTTTCGTAGGCACCGCCCCCTTCATCAGAAAGTTAGGAAGACATTTCCAGGGAGTCATCGGCTATATATATATATATAATTAATGGGGAAAGGACAGAGAGATAGAAAGAAGATGACTTACCTGAGGTTCGTAGATGGTAGACACCTTGTGAGTTTTGGAGAACTTGAATTTTCGGAGGCACCGCCCCCTTCATCAGAAGGTTAGGAAGACATTTCCAGTGATCGGCTAGCCGACGACTGATCGGCTAGCCGATCACTGGAAATGTCTTCCTAACCTTCTGATGAAGGGGGCGGTGCCTCCGAAAATTCAAGTTCTCCAAAACTCACAAGGTGTCTACCATCTATGAACCTCAGGTAAGTCATCTTCTTTCTATCTCTCTGTCCTTTCCCCATTAATTGTTTTAAACATGACAATGTCATTTCCTATCTCATATTTATATATATATATAAAGCAAAAAGCAACTAAATTATCTTGAACTGTTCAAGAGAGAGCCATTTTAACAACATTAGCGCTTGAGGAAAGGTGCCACATTTGATGGCCTGAGTTTCATGATAGTAATCTTATTGACAAAACAAAAGGGATGGGTTTCCTGCTTTGTCCAGAATTTTATCATGTCAAATACAACAGCATCTTAAACTAAGAAGATAACTTCCCTGATTGGATATGGACTCTGCCAACTTTAATTGTGTATAATTGAACTAAGTTTACTGTTCACAAAACACATAAGTAATGATATGACATTATCAAATTTAACACAATTGACAAGGACAGAAAAGAGAGATATAAAGAAATGTGGTGCTGTACCTCTAGTATGAAGCTGGCACACACCATTATGGTTGTGTGATTTTCTTCAAAATTTTCTGAGGCAACCACACTATTTCTCAGAAGAGAGCTTGTATGCCAAGCAGCAACCAGTCAAGGAGTCACCACCTTTCTTTCCTTTTTTTCTGTCATTACTAATTGTGTTAATTATTTTGAAAAAGTCATATCCTTACTTGTGTGTGTTGTGAATGTTAAACTTTGTTCATTTATACAAAACAATGAAAACATTATATAGTCCAAGTAAAATAATAAATTTAGATGACACTAGTTATATTTTTCTCTCTCTATATATAAATTGAGTATCCTATTGGTTACAGTTTATTGTTTGAAAGAGAGACAATTTTTCAACATTAAATTTTTAGTGCAACTTATAATTCTGTGCATTAGATATTGGCTGAAAGTTTCAATGATTATGAATATATATTGCAGAATGTACATTTATCGTTCTTGATAAATGTGTATTTGAAGACACTGGAAGTGAAATTGGTAAGTTCTTTCCCATTGGATATGATTTTCATTCTTAAAATATTTTCTAAATTAAGACATTTTTATTCTAGATGCAATGGTTGGTGATACAAACCTTTTCTTACAATCATTGAGTGATGGAAATATTGTTGCTGAAGCAGAGATAATGATTGCTCCTTCTGAATTTCGTGGCAAAGGATTAGGACGGGAAGCTGTACTTCTTATGTTAAGATATGGTAAGACTCCTGTAGCTCTGAGTTTAATTTTTAGCATATGTTTGCTGAGGTGTGTGTAATTTAAGTAGCTTATATTTAGTGAGAGTTAGAAGTGCAGCAATTTTTGTCTTAACTGATATATTATTTTTATTATTATCTATCACTAAAGTGATATCGTTATGTTAGGTAACATAATTTATTACACTTTTTTCATTATCTTCAAGAGGAACTTAAAAGTATGTTTTCTGTGATTCAAATGTAAAGTGACATCATCTATATCATTTTCACAACAATTATGAATTCAGTACTTGGCGTAAGAAGTTCTTGTTCCTCGTGCACAAATGTGCCAAAGACCACTAAAACAAGAAATACTTACACCGCAGACAAGAAACACTTATAATATTCAATACTTATCAAGCATAATGTCTATAAAAAAGGTCTTCAGTAAATGTCCTGAACTACTTATTTTCCTTTACCTATTCTTATTTAACATATTTCTTCACCTATTCAACAACATACGGTCTCTAGACTGAATCTATACTTAGAGGAGATTAAATTGTGTCTTGAAAATGGGTATTTCAAGTATGGTAGGGAGACAGACAAACTTTTGGGTGGTAACGGGAGAGTCTGTCCATTGATATTTCTGGGATTTTTATGAATTATGCATTAGATAGAGCCCTTACTGAAACCGAGATTCTTTTGGTGTAATTTGTGGATATATTGGCAGTAAATTAAAAACAGGTTGAAATTAAATTTACAATCGAGATTGAGGAAAGAAAAATGATTAATTTTTTGGATGTGACAATAATTAGGAGGGGTAACATTAGAAGTACAGAGTGAAATAGGAAAAAATATTGTTTGTAATTTGATGCTGAATTATGAATCTCAGCATCCTTTTAGATATAATATAGATACAATGTAGCTTATAATCTAGTTCATATGGCTATAAGGTGTACTGGTGGGGGGGAAAATCTATACAGCAGGGGTGGCCTACTTTTCTGTATATAAGATCTACTTTTTATCTTTAAAGTGTGTCGCGATTGACTTTTTGTCATAGGGTGAGAAGGGGTGTGAAATGCATACCATGTTTGTACACTGTGTTTCGGTATAAGGTGCATTCCAGCGAGGTATGGATAGTTGAGTAAAATATATGTTAAAAACCATTTGTTATTTTTTTAATCACTTGTTAAGTTTTTGGGATATAGGCTCATGAAGAAAATAAGTTTCCAGACCCAACTTTTGATAGCTGCATTCCGTACATGCGGTACCTAAAAATTTGATTTTCCGACACTTTTTCAAGATAGATTTTTACCAACTTAAATGCAATATTATTTTTGTTAACAACTGCAATGTATAAGTTGTTGTACTATTTGTTTGTAAATATGAAAAAGTTGTTATAAAAATGCACAGTATGGCTGATAATTTGATTTCAATATTTCACTTTTTTGGGGGGACCAGGAAAATTTATTATGAAACAATAATGTGACTTACTTTTTGCTAATCTCGCTGATTACACCTTGTACTAAAACATAGATATACAGCTTATCTACCTATGAAAAAATCAACAATTATTTAAAAGACCAAAAAACTCATGTCTAGGGGAATTAAAAGAAAAGTAGTTTCAGATAAAGACATTTAAGATTTACTTTGTTGCTGAAACATCAATGGGAAGGCTGAATTTGCATGCCACTAACAAGGAATCATAATTAGGTGTATATTCTGACATAGATAATTAATCTTCAGTCTGGGAATCAGCCAGGAAAGAACATTGTTTAGTCTTCATTAGCTTAAAGTATGAAAATGCCGATTCGCATAGGTATGTAGATCCGAAACAAGAATAGATATAAATATTAAACCGATTAACGGCTGCTGTTAAATAACAAATTAAATAATGTCCGGCCGATTTTTTGTTATTTAAACAAAATTGTCTTGTAGTTTTGATAAACTTCGTTTAAATAAAAAATAAAAACTGTCTGTAAAAATCGGTAAGAAATTATTTAATTTGTTAAGAATAGATGTATTCGCTACATTTGGTGGTACTGGGATATTTTTCTCGGTTGACATATTTCCAAATATCTTCTTCAAATATTCTAGTTTGTAAGATTAAGATAGTTTGTAAAATTATAATTTCATTTTCTAATGCCTTTTGATCCATATGAAATATGTCTGAAATGTTTTGGCTAATGCATTTCACACTTAAATCTTTTTTAAAAGGAAAATATATCATCTCCACAATTTTTTTTTTTTTTTTCAAAATCATGGAATCTTACCTCAAAATCTTCAATTACTTTAGGGATTTCTGTGATGTATTTCCTAATCTTATAATTAATATTTTTATGTTTTTGTAGGTTATCTGCCATGTTTGGAAAATAATTCAGATTATTTTGTTGCAGATCTTCTATTAGCAAAATAAATTTTGTTTCATATGTGTCTGCAGCTGATCATATCAATTACTGATATATTTTTACCTTGTAATTCTAAATTGAAATGACTTAATATTGAAGTATATCTGTAAGAATGCTAAGTCACTTAGCCAAGTTTCATTATTTAAATTTTCAGTTTTCATCTTGTTTGTTTAGAAATATATTTCAGGCAAAAAATCACTAAATCACAGCAGAAATTTACATCTGCTTAGCCATCTGACAATTGTATGTAGTAATAATTCAGGTTGATCTTCATCAAGCTGCAATTGGAAGAGAAGCCGTTGTAGGGAACTTCCTCAAATTGAATTAACAATTTTAATTGTCCATTACTTCTTTATGTTTAGTCTCTTGCTGGTTAATTATGCAGTGATGGCTCAAAAAGGCTGGGAATTCCTCTTAATTTTGACATAGGGCTATAAATCTATTTATGCAACTTATCATTGAGCAAGTCTTTAAAGATTTTGAATATGTCTACACCTCTAGTCCTTTCCTTCAAAGAGATCATACCAACAATTCTTCTTTAGATATAAAAACCTTAAACCCATGCAAATGAAAACAAGGAATTGTGCTGGATCACTTATAACTGTCCATTCATCACACTGAAGGGAAAAACAAGAGCATCTATTAATATCATTATATAACTGTTCTTTTACATTCCCACTCATCCTTTCAATTCATCACATCACTGTGTTTCAAGACAATTGTAGATCTTGAATTGCAGCAACAATTTCACTCTTGTTCTTAATATCATTAAAAAGTGAATCTTACATTTACAAAAAAAATTCCTTCACAAATTGAAAATGGCTGACATTTTCTTGCTAAGAGATGGCTTTCTTTGAATGATGCAGTAGTTACTACTTGTTACTTCAACCTTGGCTTTTTAAAAACACTTTGTTGAATTGTTAATTGAGTTTTAAGATCCCTAACTGAGTTCAGAATTTGGTGGATAATCTGTTTGATACTTGTTATGTAAAACACATATAACCTCTGCATGTGTGTTTTTGAATCTCGAGATCCCTCAGAAATGTGACAATATGAAAATACAATAAATAAATTTTTAACTTATCACTGAGGATTTTTATCAGGTTGGACAACCTTTTAAAGCTTGTTGATAAACTGTAAATGATTTGGAATTAGGTCGCAAATATGACAATTCATTAAGAATATCAAATGAAGTCTATTATTAACAAACTTTTCAGAAGAATATGCCAACATCTGATAGAATTGTGGTTAAAATGTATTATAGAAATATATTGAAATGAAAAAATAAACACAAGCTAAATGGAAAGAAATGGATCAAACTTGTAGAAACATAACTTTAAGTCACCTGGGACATTCCTTGCCAATATGATAGGATATAAATTGGACAGTCACAGAATAAGACAGACGTCCGGTTCATTCTAGCCAGATTCACTGTAACAAGTCTGCCATTACTGAACACACTTCAGAAATGGAGCATAATATTGACTTCAGTAGGACAAAAATATTAAGGCATGTTAAAGGCTATTGGAACATTGTTCTTCAAGAATCAAAAGAGATAAGAACATACAAATCCTACTTAACTGAGATGCTGGGTTCCAGTCCTAAAACAGTGACAACTATCCCTTCAGGAAGAGACCTACATGACAACAATCCATGCCAGGTACCAGCGAAGTGGTCACTAGTTCCCCGATTGGTTCCAGGCAGTATATGTACACACACACACGAAAAGGTTATTGAATGTACATGTGAAGATTTAGTGAATTATATTTTTATATTGTAATGTTTCTGAAGGATCATGAAATCAGTAATATACTGATGGAGGTTATAGGCATTTATTCACCGCAATGATAAAGGCTCATACTGCAAAGGACTGTCTCTGTTGCAAGGTCCAGTATAATCTATACACTAATGGAATATTCCAGAAACATTCTCAAACTATAGGTAAATAAAGTAAACAATTAAAAAATGGTTGTATTGAGTGGGACTCGAACAGTCCACATTTCTGCAGTCCAGCTCTCAACCTTTGAGCCATGACTGTAGGTTCTGAGAAGTATCATCCCTCCCTCCTTTGTAAAAAGAATGTCTGGCTGCTGTAATAGCAGCATCAAATGATCTATTCAAATCAACTGGCCATAACAGCTTTTAATACTTATACTAGAATGTAAATATCTTTTTCCCAAAGTATAAGATTTGATACCTTGCAGATGTATTTATTATTCTCTTTTAAGCATTTTTTTTTGTGTATATATTTTACTGTCAGAACAAACTATATATATTTCTAAAATTTACTCTATTACATGCTGATACACAGGTAGTGAAGATTTGAATGTAAGCAAGTTTCAAGTGAAAATTGGAATTAACAATAAGATAAGCCTGTCAATGTTTGAAAAGATTGGGTTCCAGAGGGTAAGCAAAATTATTTCATTATTCTTTCGTCCTTAAATACAGTTAGTTGAATGAAGACTTAACTTTTTCATTGTTTCACACAATCTCAACACTAATGTTAAATTATGTCCTTTACATTTTACAACATAAATTTACAGTTAAATAATACATATAAGGAAAGAGGGTTAGAAAATTTGTGACTTACCTAAAGTGTAGTTGACAGGCACCATGTAAATCAACATTCAACAAGGTGCCTGCCATCTGTAAACTTCAGGCAAGCCTCCAATATTCTCTCTCTTTCCTGTACTTTTTAATTGTTTTAATCAACCTCACAATGTCATTTTCTGACGTGTGTCAGGAAATGACATTGTCAGGTTAATTAAAACAATTAATAAGGAAAGAAAAGAGATAGAAAGTAGGTGACTTACCTGAGGTTCACCTTGTGAGGTTCAATGTCATTTCATGACACACACAAGTATATATATATATATATGAGATAGGAAATGACATTGTCATGTTTAAAACAATTAATGGGGAAAGGACAGAGAGATAGAAAGAAGATGACTTACCTGAGGTTCATAGATGGTAGACACCTTGTGAGGTTTGGAGAACTTGAATTTTCGGAGGCACCGCCCCCTTCATCAGAAGGTTAGGAAGACACTTCCAGTGATCGGCTAGCCGACGACTGAGCAGCCAAAATTTGCTGCTCTGCTAACTTGGGTCATAAACAATTGACCCCACCAGGTCACCCACTTTCTCTCTCAATAAGGGTCTGGGAAGAGGCAAGGACTTGATGGGGGTTGGGGAGATGCATACTAACACCCCCATCTTGACACACATTCATTTAAACACATCCATCCTCAAAGGTGTAAATATTTAAATATTGACACACAAACTCACATACATACATACATACAAACATACAACCATCATTCAAACAAATAGTATGCACACAGAATGTTTTATTGCCTATATAAATTCCAATGATCTCGTGCTTTGCGGGGGGGGGGGGGGAGGTTGGAGATAAAGAGTTATAGGATATTGAGTCCAGGGCTTTGTCTAGACTGTAGGACATGCTGGAATGAAAGTTCCCACAGATGGAGTTCAGCTTCTGATGAGTCGGGAGGTAGGGCTTTGAGGGGGGTCAGTGTGAAGCACTGGTTGAAGTTGTTGGTGTTGTGGCTATGGGCATGGGCGGCTATGGGGAATTGGGTTTTGAGGAGTTTTACTGTGCTGCGGTGGTTGGCAATCCGTTCGGGGAGGGGTCTCTTTGTCTGACCGATGTAAAAGGCTGGGCAGAGTGTGCAGTTTATTTTGTAGATAGTGTGGGAGGACAGACAGGTTATGTTTTCCTTAATTTTATAGGTAGTGCTGTTGTTGGGGCTCTGGAAGGTCGTGGTAGGTGGGAGTATTGGGCAGACATGGCATCTGTTTCTGCCACACGGTCTGCAACCAATTGTGGGTGGAGGGTTGGGTGTGTGGGGTTTGCAGGGTCTGACCAGGATATTACGGAGGTTGGGAGGGCGCCTAAAGGCAACCCTTGGACAGGTGGGTAGTATGGTCGGGAGGATGTTTTTCATGTCTGGGTTGGATTGTAGTCCAGTGTAGGCAAGGCGGAGGAAAGAGTTCAGTTTGCGTAGTCCGGGGAAGTAGGTGGTGGTTAGGGGAAGACTGCGTTCTGTATGATGGTTGGGGGTGGGACTGGCTATTTGGGAGGTGGAGAGGGCACGGGTAATTTGCTTTTGGAGGAGGTCTGTGGGGTAATTTCTGTTCCTGAAGGCATTAAATATTCGGTCGGTGTAGGTCGCCAGGCTGTCCAAAGTAGAGCATATGCGGGCTCCCCTAAGGGCAAGACTGTAGGGGAGGGATCGTTTGGTATGTTCAGGGTGGCAACTGGAAAAGTGGAGGTACTGGAGGGTGTTAGTTGGTTTTATGTGGACAGAGGTGTTAATGAGGCCTGAATTTAGTTGGATGTCCACATCGAGGAAGGTAATGTTGGTCGGGGAACAGTTCCAAGTGAACTTGACGGGGAATTTAGTGTTGAGGTCGTTGAGGAAGTCTGAGAGGGCATCTTGTCCATGCGTCCATAGCATGAAGATGTCATCTATGAACCGGAACCAGGTTAAGGGTTTCAGTGGAGAGGAATTTAGATGTTGTTGTTCCAGTTGACCCATAAACAGGTTGGCATAGGAAGGGGCCATCCGGGTGCCCATGGCAGTGCCGCTGATTTGGTGGTAAATTTTGTCTTGGAAGGAGAAGTAGTTTCTGGTGAGGACAAACTGGGTCAGTGATATCAAAAAGTGGGTGTTTGGGAGGGAATTTGGAGGCCTGCGAGACAGGAAGTGTTCGAGTGCCGACAGGCCACTGGTGTGTGGGATGTTGGTGTAAAGGGAGACAACATCTACGGTAACCAGTAGTGTGTCCTGCGGGAGTGGTGTGGGTAGTTCACGGAGGCGACGGAGAAAATGGTTGGTGTCTTGGATGAATGAGGGGAGATTTTCCACTATTGGCTGGAGGGAGTCATCCACCAAAGCGGAAATCCTTTCGGTAGGGGAACTGTAACCACGTTTTATCTTCTCCCAAAAATACACAAACCTGGGGTCCCTGGCCGCCCAATTGTCGCTGGTTACAGTGGCTTACCTGAAGTTCACAGATGACAGATACCATGTAGGGTTTCTCAGTCGACAGCTGGCTGTCACTTGGAATGATGTCTTCTGATAAAGACAGAAAATTAATAAAAGATGTAGATCATTAAAAATGAGGTATTATAGGGGTTTGTGGGTTTCTTATTTTGAAAAAGAAAACAGTGGATCCAACGTGGCAGTGTTTGCCAAGTTCCCAGAGCATGTTTAAGAGCTCCATCTATTTCAAATTTTGCTGTCATGTTATTTATACATATTAATAGCCATGATGGTTGAGGTGGCCTGGGTAAGAAAAGACTGTGAAAACTTCAGGTTTTGATTTTCTCAAAAGTAAATTGAATTGTGAAATTGTTCCTTACAGCAATTAAATATTCTAACGTTCTAAGTCATTTACAACTTTGTATTTTTTGTTTTAAAATTAAGCCAACAGAAGAAACATAAAATCAAATTATCAATTAATGAGAAGATATATTGGCAATGTTTGTTATAAAAGAAAGTAGTGTAATGGAATTTACCGTAACAGTAAATGATGCATAAAATTATGAGTTAGCCTAATATCAGTTAAAGTCGGTTTTTTTTTAAATCTTCTCCCATATGTTACCCTATATACTATCCTATCTTGTGTAAGCCTTTTTTATTTCCTCATAAATATCGTATCCCACATCCTCCCTAATCTGTTTAACCTATTCTATCCTTGGTCTCCCTCTTCTGTTCTTACCCCACACACTTCCCTCTAATTCGCTAATTTTACAAGACCCTTGTGCCTTCAAATGTGGCCTAATAATCTATCCCTTCCCTTTGTCAACGTCCTCCTTATTGTTGACTTTTTTCCTTTTCTCTTTAGAACTTCATTAGTTTCTCTATCTACTCGTCTGATTTTCAGCAATTGCCTTTAGCACCACATTTCAAAGGCTTCTATTCTTTTCCGGAGCTCCTATCGTCCAATTTTAACACCCATATAACGCCACACTCCATACAAACATTTTTAGCAATGATTTCCTAATATTCACATTTGTATTACCCGTAAGTAAATTCCCATTATAATAGAAAACATGTTGTTTGCAACATAGTTTCAGGATTACTCACTATTAGTAACTGCATATATTCAAGTAAGTACTGACATATATATTTTTACTGACTATTATTTTAGGTTGGGTTAAGTGAGGTATTTGAAGAAGTAACTTTAGAAAAAAATGTGAGTGATGAATGGATATGTTGGCTTATAAATGAAACATGCACATCTATGAAGAAAGTAAATCAATAAGTTTTTGAGAAATAAATATTACACTTCCTGATGTACTTTATTATTTGAACAAATTAAAGGATATTTACAATTATACATAACATGTTGCTTTTTTTACACAATTCTTTATGAAGCTTAAGTTCCTTATCTACTAGCAGTTGTTTGGTTGAAAACAATTCACATGTTGGCAAGAATTCATTAGCAATAAATATTGTACACAAACTTACAAAATAAATAGATCGATTATTTTACATGCCAAATACTAAATATATGTATTCAAGTAATTCAATCCATTAAATAATTAACTTCAAAAAATGGCCTTGCACTTGACAAACAAAAAATATTATGATATAATTGACAACTAAATTAGATTATGTTGGATCAATATAGGACATTTAAGTTAGTATTGTTCATCATGTTATTGTATTTTCAATGCATTTGATCAATTTTGGTATGAAGTACGCTAGTTAAGAGGAAATGGAAATTAGGGCCACCCAAACATCTTCCACAGGCTTCTGTAGAACAGGAACCTAACATGTTCAAGCTTCCTTCCACTCTCAGCTGAAAAGTCTATACCCCATTGGAAACTTATAAGAATTAACAGATGGTTGTATTAAAATCCTTCCTTTTGAAGAAACAATAGTAATTCTGCAAGAGCTTGCCCTACCTTCTCATACATTTAGTTCTCTCTTGAAAAATTCATATTTCCAAACTGAGTCTTGATGCGAAGCTCACACTTGTACATTATATTTGAAGTAAGTAGCATTTACATTATTTTTTAACTTCAGAGACTAGGTAAGATTCAGCTAGCATTATATATAAAGTTTAAGCAGGAAATAAAACAAAATGAATGAAGATTAATTGGAGATGGCATTTGGTAGTGCTTTTACGTCAATTCCTGTTGTTTCTCGTGGAACATACATCAATAAAGCAAAGGAGCTCTTTTACAGGATGTGTAATTAAGTATAAAAGATTACAATTGCTATAGAATATGACAGTATGGTGAAGGTTGCCAACAAGGAGGTTCAATTAAGTTTGTTGGGAAGAACTGCATCTTCAAAGATAATGTTTATAAGCCAAGTAGAAATTAATTTCTGTGGAGTCACTGAAAATCACAGTGAACATTAAACTAAGTCAAAATATTTAATGCCAATACTCTGATCTTGGAAGTATGCAAAAAAAGGTCCATGGATTCTATGAGGTAACAAACCAAGAATGAAATCTTACAATTTGCTACAATCAGAGAGGGTCACTAGACCACCCACAGCAAATTATACATACATATGTGAGTGGTGTAATAATTCCCCAAAATATAATGGAAATCAAAAGCATACATTGAAAGTAGACTAAAATAAGAGTTTGTGAGTTATCAGTTTCAAAATGATGATCAAAGCAAGAGCACTAATATATAACTCAAAATTAGTGTATATGGGGAGAAGCTGTGCCTACACACACACATTTGACGAACAGAAGCCCATCTTCAGCAGAAAAGTGGTATGGATCAAAATATTTTACTGGGAATGTTGGATATAAAAAAAATTCCAGTGTGAGAGTTTCTAAAGAAATGAATAATATGTATACTATTTATTGTCATTAATATGTTTTAATTTCTATTTAATTTATGAAGAAAATAATTAATACACCAGATGCTTTGAACAAAAAATTATATACAAACCCTATTTGAAAAATTTATTTTCTAAGCAGGACTTGGAACTGAATAATAATCCTTTAAGGGTTGTGTCACAGCTTCCTAAAGGTAATAATGAGATTTCATACTTCACTTCTAGTAATAAGGTTTTTGGATGATTGCATACACATTACCAAGATCAATGGTAAAAAATGAAATGACTGACAATAATTGATTCAATCTAATTTTTTAATTACAGTTTTTCTGAACTATTAGTATCCATATGATTATCATCCTCAATTTACCTGTTATATTCGATCAATGTTACAAATAATGATTAACAATGCTACTCATACAAGGTACTAATGGAATATCTTCCCTTTTTGCAGAACAATTGTATTTTTGAAGGTTCAAAGTACCGTTATCTGCCATGTTCCCTCATAAAAAAGGTTTTACATTCACTCTCAATAAACATTGTTTTCAACTAGCACTGAATGTGCCCCAGAAAAATAATAATTAAATTAATAACAAGTAATCATTTTTTTATTAAAGAAACCATTCAAAAGCAGATTTCAGGGAAAAAGAGTTTTAAAATCTTTGCAATGAATTATTCTAAAAATGCTTCAATATAGATATGTCCACTAAATACCAATCTAAATAAATGAAAATAAAATTTATATTGGAAGGAGTTCAGATTCATTTAAAGCATTTCTCAATCATTCAGGGAGAAATTTTTATTTAAAAAAATTATGAAGATCAATGCTTGAAACTGGTTTACATAATAGAAGTTTCAAAAGTTCATATCAGAACCACGAAGTACTTATTATGAATTCTATAATTCATTATATCCAAATATTTGTAATATTTAAGCATACTATATTAACATTCATAATCTGGTGGCATACCAATTGCTACTTTTTCTGTTAACAATAAATGTTCATGAACATCAAAAGTGTCAGGAAATGAAAATGTATGCCTAACTTAGAAATTTCTTTTAACTGTTAAATATATACAAAATATAATTTTTGCTTGATAGGTATAACTGAATGATGGTAAGGAAAGTAAAACATAGAAGTGCATGATTTCATAAGTCATAGTAACTATGTACATTACTAAGGACTACATGATTGTAAAACCAATTATAAAAACTACAATGTGATAATGGCCTGAATTCAAAAACTCTTAATAAAAAAAAATAGAACATATTGTCTGAAGTTTTAATATTAAAATACTTTGTCTTTATTGCAATTTTCCTTCGTAGCAATTATTAATTTCAATCTAAATCAGTACTAAATTTATAACAATAAAGAGCAATTAATGTCTGTATAAAACTTAAAATAACACAATTTTTAATGGCTTTATAACCGACAATTACGAAAAAATTTAATAATGCAATTTTTTGCAATTGTTGGTTATACAGGTTGTTAATGTTTGTGTTATTTTATTTTCATAACATTCAAAATTTATATCACTTTGTTAAATTTTACTAATAATCAATTGCACAACACAAATGAAGTGGATATGAATTATTACACTTTTTTACAAGTTGATGATAATAATCCATAATAATTCTATACTAAATATTACTATGGAATTTTTCTTAAAGAGAAAGAGAATTCTCTATATAATACAAACAGGTTTTTCCGATATTTGTACATAAAATAGAGTGAATACTACCTGGATGTGAAGATACTGCTTCCAGTTAATCTCTTACGGACAAGCCGTGCTGCAACTATGAAATAAATTTCTATTAATTAAGGTATTCATATTTAGATTTAAAACATCTTTCCCAATAGATACCCTTGTAAAGATTCAGCCAACTGTTCAAATTAAAACAATTTGAAATTAAATGTTACATAATGAAAACGGTTTACTTTCTTCTATAGTACACCTCAACAAGAAAAATATTTTTAAAAAAGCCTGTTGAAATTTATCATTAAATTAGTACAAATTAATCTTGAAATTCCAATACATTTTAACATATTTGAACCATTTCTCTTTGTTATTTATTTTAAAAAAAGTATAGCATACTTGAGCTATCTTGTGGTGTAACAGGTTTCTCCAGTACATTTTGGATTACATGAATCCATTCATCGCGATTATCTTCACTGTCTGAGGAAAGGTGATACGATCTTTCAGGAGTGTGCAAAGTGAAAGAAAACTTTTGATCCTTGGCGCCTGGTGGCACACCTACTCTTACACCGTATCCATCCAGATTGTGGCCCAAAAATATCTCACCTTTTGGATTTGCATCCTATCATTGAAAAAAAAATTCAAACTATAAGACTTAGCAAAGTTAAATGAAATTTGTTGAGGCCCATTTTAAGGCCT
Organism: Eucriotettix oculatus; assembly: GCA_034510155.1. Taxonomy (NCBI): domain Eukaryota; kingdom Metazoa; phylum Arthropoda; class Insecta; order Orthoptera; family Tetrigidae; genus Eucriotettix; species Eucriotettix oculatus. The sequence continues at coordinate 175,532,361 of CM067376.1, forward strand.
CTTATACCAGTTAGAATATATTTATTTCTACGTTTGTCATCTCACATACAACCAGAAACTTACAGTTTTTACAATTGTAACATCTGCAAAACCAAAACACATATCCATTATGACATTGTCATGTTAATTAAAACAATTAATAAGAAAAGGAAAGAGAGATAGAAAGTAGGTGACTTACCTGAGATCATTGATTTTATATACGTATGTGTGTGTGTCAGGAAATTACATTGTCATGTTAATTAAAATAAAAATTAATACATATAAATAAATAATATATATATATATATAAAAATTACATTGTCATGTTAATTAAAACAATAAGGACAGGAAAGAGACACACAAAGTTAGTAAACTTTATAGATGGCCAGCGAGTCTCGAATATTTTGAGGCACTGCTCAACAAGGTTACGAAAACATTTTGAGTGACAGCCAGCCGTCAACTGAGCAGTCAAAAATTGCTGCACGGCTAGCTTTTGCTAGTAAACAATTGACTCCACCAGGCTAGCAACTTTCTCTCTCAATGAGGATCAGGGAAGAGGCAAAAAAGTTATGGGGGCTGGGGAAATGCATACTTACACACATACAAACACAACAGGTAGTCCCCCCCAAGGATCTGCGCTCGGGCCAACATTATGGAACATAATGTATAACACGGTGCTGAAATTGCAACTTCCATTGCGAGTGAAGACCATCAGCTTCGCCAACTATTATGCTTTGCTGGTGGTCTGTAAACTGCTGGACGAGACAATTAACGCCTCAAATGAGGTAGTAGTGGCTATCCGGCAGTGGATGGAATCGGTAGGGTTGGCTCTAGCAGACAACAAAACAGAGGCCATCCTAATCGCCAGCCGGAAGAAAAGAGTCAGCCACAATAACAGTAGGGAAGTTCCAGATTCAAACGAAGCCCAGCCTATGGGTGAACTTTAATAAACACCTGCACTTAGCAGTTAAAAGGCAGCCAGGTCAATTCCGCCATTGACCGCCTAATGCCAATAATTGGAGGACCAAGGAAAGCCAGAGGAAACTCCTATCTAGCATGGACACCTCCAACCTGTTGTATGGAACTCCAATTTGGGCTGAGGCCATGACAAAAAATATCGTACGCAAGGCCAATGAGCCAAGTGTACCGCCAATGTGCACTAAATGTTGCCTCCGCTTTCCGCACTATCTCGTATGATGTGGCCTGCATGCTAGCTAACATGCCAATGATCGAGCTGCTCGCCGAGGAAAGGCAGAGAATCAATAATGAGGACAGGAAACTAAGAAGTGTATTTGCGAGGAGGAACGCATGACTAATGATCGAGGTTGATGAAATTCTAATGCCGGACAACCACCATGCTTAAATCTCAGCACTGCTGGCACAAGATCAGCAGATATACTCTGATAACAAAGGAGTTGTAAAGATGTATATAGATAAATTTATTCAGCCTTGGAATATTTTTTTTTTCATATTTTGTGTACATATACAATATTAGAGATACGTAACTTAACAATATATATTATCATATTGTACATACACATAATAGAGATAAGCAAATTAGAAGAAGATATTTTGAAGAAAAAATGGGTATTAAAGAAGGGAAGCCCCATGAAGTAGTGCCAGAAGTTGGTCCCATGGAATTTACATACTAACACATACCCATACATCCACATATCACCGCATAAATATCAAGGTTTTAACTCATACATACTCCAACGGGAACACATTACTCATTCTTTTATGGGTGGTAATTTTTGGAGGGGGGGGGGGGTGAAGGTTGTTGAGCCCAGGGCTTTGTCTGGACTGCAAGACATGTTGAAAGGAAAGTTCAGCTACTGAAGAAATGGGGTGTAGGGTTGTGAGGGAGGTTGAAATCATTGGTGTTGTGGCTCAAGGGAAAGGCAGCTATGGGGAATTGTATGTGGAGAGTTTAACTGTGCTATGATGGTTGGCAATCTGTTCGGAGGAGTCTCTTTGTCTGGTGGCCAGTGTAGAAGGCTGGGCAGAGTGTATAGTTTAATTTGTAGATAGTATGGGAGGAGAAACAATTTATGTTTTCTTTAATTCTGTAGGTTATGTTATTAGTGGGTTTGTGGTAGGTGGGGGCTGAAGTCTGCAAAGATAAATCCATGTATAAGAGGTATATATTTTTTTTACAAACCACCAAATTCGATAAAAAGGTTGAAAGGCAGATAATTGAAATTAATTAGATCGGTACTTTCTAGAAAAGTCACTTGAAATTTGCTAGAAAACTATACTATGATAATTGTAATTTGTTTATACTTTCATTCCATGTTGTTATATATTATTACTGTAAAACAATCTGTAAAGAAATTGATGTTTTACATATTGTATATACAATCTACAGAAATAAAAACATTGTTATTATTATAAATTTACATAATTTCAATCACCGTACCTACAAGTTTTTTTAAACTATTTATTTCACCTGAATCACAGATCTAACATCATTTCACTTACATACATTTCTCCCTGGCTTTAACAAACTATCACAATTCATACTTACATTTACCTATGCTTTATTTCATATACATAAAAATTTTGTTTGTACATATTGTGGACTTAGTTTGTCTTTAACAAATTTCACTAAAATATTCCAAATATCAAACTATGGTTAACAATATGTAAAAATATGTAATAATGGTTGGATATTAAATACAAATAATTTATCCAAAGTTAATTTTATGACAGCATTACTTACCAATTCTATGATACAATTAAATGTGGCTTAAGAATTGTTGGTGCTTCAAAAAGCAAATTATTTTTAAGTATGAAGGTTAAAAATCTCCTAATGCTGTAGTATTTTTGCAGAAAATATTTGGAATTAAAACTATATTTATATTATTTATTTAATACAATAAATTCATCTTTGCAGATGTTCAGTTGCAACATACTAGAATAAAATTTGTTAATATGTATTAAATTCAAACGAAACAACTGTAATTAATTAAAAAGAAACCACCATTTTAAAGGTACAGAATTTATAAATACAGAACTGACCTCATTATCAGGACCTTCTGTAATCTAAAAGAGGTTTGAATAATATCACCGATTTACTAATATTGTTATTTAACATTTAAGGACAAAGTTTCAACTTCATTTCACCATGACCAAACCACAGCATTAACTAATAAACAGGTTAATTTAACTTGAATGAATATATATTATAGGGCAGAGAAGTGTTGATTTAATAATAAATAATTGAAACCTAGGGATTAATTTTAATTGTTTTGTAACTAAATTTTAAGACATAAATAAACCAAAAAATTATATGCAATTTTTAAGTTAATGCATAGTAAGCAAAGATACATGCAGAATCATTTCATATGATGTCACAATGAATCCTTGTTACTTGTTCTGCAAAACATTGCTTGATAAGAGTAATTTTTTTAATTCTTTTTGCTCATTATGTGATGTGCTTCGTTAAGCAAGATTTGACTGTACTTCGTGTGTCAAATGGACATCTGCTAAAAACCTATGAGCTGCATGCAAAATAGAAGAAAGGTAAAGTAAACCTTTATTCCAACCTGCTCACCAGTTGTATAAGATGTCAAAAAGAGCAGAATACGTTTGCCCATGTAAAGTACACAAGAAAATGATCAAGTATGGCCTTACTAAGAGTTCCACAATAAGAGCAGATTTGAATGAAGAGGCCTTTAAATGTATGTGTGTGGCAGGACTTTATAGAAATATGGCCCATACAGCTTTTTTTTTTAACCAGTCTGCCTTTCTGATTCCTTAGGCAGGATAGTTTATGCTTATTTTCAGTGTTATCAACATTTGTATTGCAGTAGACTGTGGGGATGTATTCTTTAAATTTCTTGATAATTAAATGTGGTTTAAATTACACTATAAGGAAATTTTGAAAATTGAATTCCCATGCATGTTGGGCTGTTCCTGACTTGGTTTCTTAGTTTTTACATACATTCCTTAATCCTAATAGGCTGAATGTCTTATTTATTTTCCAAACTGTCAGGTATTGTATAATATTATTACAAATATATTACAATGATAACTTACACTACAAAATAGATAAGATTTCCTTTGAAATTTTTTACATAGAGTATTTTTTTACTTCAATTATTGAAGCTGGTACAGTTAAGTTAAAAACAGATAAATGTGTGCCATGTAGTTACTTACAATTAAAATCTTAATAAAATTTATTGTTGTTACTGTAACATCTGGGCTGAAATGAGATAAAAGAATGCCAAAGAAACATCACAAAACTTTTATTTTTTAAAAAAAGATCAGTTACAACAATATAAGCTTTGTAATTGTATCTTTTGGCATTGTAACCCACATCTTGGCCCTGGATGTTGCTGTAGCAGCACAAAATTTTATTACAATTTTACTTGTGACTACAACATACCAAGCTTATTTATTAATATTCCACTATGAATATGTAATTGTATAAAAAAAATTTGTAGAATGAACTGAAGAGGTCTCAAAGGTTGGGGACGAAATGTTATAACAAGAAAATTCTTCTATTTCTGACATTTGACCATTCTTTATATTTTATTTACAAATTATGAATTGTATAAATTAGACAAACTTAAATAAATTAAATTTCAGAATTGTTTACATATTCATTTGCTTTAACTACAAAATTTGCTTCGAAAATCAAATAATAAATAGGATATTAGGATACAGAAGTAGAAAGAAAGTAAAAAGTACATATCTGGTGTACTGTATTCTTACATAATATGGCATCACAATAGTTCTTTGGAAGAACAAATTATTTCTGTATATTTTTTTAGAATTGTAAGAAAATTTTTGAAGTAAATGAAAGATTATGATATAATTTTTTTTGTAAATACAGTCGACAACCCTGGTTATCCGAGCTTAGGGGGTGAAGTCATTGTGGATAATTTTTTTTTTTTGGCTAACTGACACTGAAACCTTACCACTACAGAAAAACTTGAAGGGTGAAAGCTTTAGTATAAATGCATTCATATCACATACTTAATCCTATAATTACCTACTGCACTCACTACGATTATGTCAGTGAAATATTTCAATGTTAAAAATTACATTTTATTTACTTTAAGTATTTATTTAAATACTAATTATTTTCAAAATTAACTGAAATAACTTAAAAATCATTAATGTTTAAATTTTTAAATGTTGGTCAAAGTTGAAGAAAAAATTTGGGTCCAGTCTCAAAAACCCCAATTTTGTGAACCCTGCAACAAACCCTCTGTTTATGAAGATGATAGAAGTAGGTTGTTACCATCATCATAATCAGAATAATATATAATAAACAGTACTCTTGTAGCCTTTTTTGGGTGAGAAACGCATTTAAAGTTGCAGAAATTCCCTTACACCACCTTTTTTATTTTGGAATTTGCCAGTATATTTCATTAGTTGGTAATTTGAATTATTATGTTTCTTCTTTAACTTTTAAAACAAATACAAAGTCTAAATAAGTCATTGCAGCATTTGACTTAGAATGTTCTAATATTTAATTGATAAAGATGTTGCTCCAAGTAACTGTCATGATTAACTTTGGAGAGATTCAAAACCTGAAGTTTCTGCCATCTTTCCTCATCCAGTTTGGATATTAAAATGTATGAATAAAACAACATGCCAATATTTAAAACGGAGCTATTACATGTGCACTGGGAACTTCGCAGACATTGTGCTTGGTGTGGGCAAGGTTTAAATCCAAATAGAACATTCACTTATTTGCTTCAGTAGTTCTTGGGCTTCCAGCCGGGTGAATGTAGGCATTGGCCACGACGTTTCGACGGCGGTCACTGCCATCGTTCTCAAGTGTTCAGCAAACACTTGAGAACGATGGCAGTGACCGCCGTCGAAACGTCGTGGCCAATGCCTACAGTCACCCGGCTGGAAGCCCAAGAACTACTGAAGCAGCAGATACACCAGGAAAACCTTCGTTCTTTGATTCACTTATTTCTTAAAAAGAGATGAAGGGTGGAAATCCGTTGCAAAAAAGTTCCTCAAAATCGGAAATTTCTATATAGTTCCTTAAAAACAGGAGGAAAATTACATTACACGTACAGCAATTTTTTTGAGATGAAAAGTAATTCCTTATTAACAGAAACATTAAAACATGGGTTACTATAATATAGGACTTAACATTTATCGCCATTTACACACAAGCAATGATGTTCGTCTCTCTCCCACGTTTCCCTGCACAACAGTTGTCGCCTACAAAACTATTCAATTTGAATCAAGATTAAATGAACTCCTGTCTCATCCTCATTAAACATGTGTTTAGGCTTGTAATCTGGTGTTGGACAAGACAATGCAGCGTCTTTCCAAAACTAGACATCATTATCAAATCACAAATTTGTAACATGAGAGGAACAAATTTTAAGTCACAGTAGAAGGGAATTCAAAATTGAATGCTCTATTATTTCTTAAAAAGGGACTAATGAGTGGAAATCCAAGGAAAAAACATTTCTTAAAAGCAAGAATTTTGTTAAATCAGGGTTCCTTAATAGCGGAAAAAAATTGGCAGTTTATACAGGCCTTATGAATTACTTTGTTACAAATGGGAATTCCTTAAAAGTAGGCACCTTAAAACAAGGTTTCACTGTATTTTTAAACCTGGCCCAAGGATATTACATATTTTTTTTGATAAATTTTACATAAATTTTTTTCTTTAGAAGGTCTACAGAAAAAAAAACACATTTTCAGTAAACAAATAATGAAGATAGTTTTGGACATTTTAATATGACATAAAATCCAATACAAAAATGAAATTAAATAAATTTCACAAACCATTGGATCATCGTGGTACATAAGCTTCCTGTGGTCTAAAGTAAACCATCTTTTCTTGTAAGAATCTGAAGCCCTGGGACCAGTTTTCCAAAGCCAGCCCTCCCGAGCAAAGTCTTTGGTTAGGTGGCCTACTAACTGCAAATTTTTGATATTTTATACACTAGTTGTAATTAAGATTAAATATATATGATAATACAAATATATTTTATTTACCTCTGCATCATTTGTGCCTGGATAAGCAATCTGAAGTCTATGTAATTTTGCACATCTTATAGCTGTGTACCATTCAACAATAACTTTAGGATCATCATGATACACAAATATATGTCGTGTTGTTCCGTCTTTTATATATGTAAGTTGAAGAGAGTTAGCGATTTCAATTTTCTCAGGTGAAAAGGCAACATTCAATTCTGACAGCCTTATGACAGCTTTTGGATCCTTCTTCTGTAACACACGAATGATAAAATCTAAAAAGTTTATAAAAATTAAGTAAGGAACAAGTTAAAAAATATATTCATAAGCTTATAAAAATGTTATTTCATAAAATAACTCAAGTCATTTGATAGTACAAGCAACTAAGGGCAGTGGGACATTGTTAGCCCTCAATTAAAGGTAAACCAGTGATTCTCAACCTATTGTTCATATAAAATATTATTACTACTAGCTGCCCAATGTTGCCCCGGTATTTACTTATATTAGCCCTTAAATTCAGCCGATTCAACATTAATCTCAACATGTTCCCATGCATACTCGATGGCAAAAATATTCCCAAAGGTTAAAAGGAGTTAAAATTATCCTAGGACTGGAGGGAGTCCAAAATACATACAGTCCATTAAAGAAGGAAAAAATCAGTCCTTAAAGGCATTAATTCTGGCACCTGAAGGGGTGAAAAAGATTCATGTTTAAATTTTTTAAACTTTGTATGAAAAAATACTCTTTTTTATTAAATAAATTACAGAGCTTTTTTTAAAAAAATAGGGCTTATACATTGGAATCTTGTACTTACTTCAACCTGAGATTTTAAATATTTGCATTTTCTTAGAAATATGAGACTTTCTCTAGTTGCATTTCTCTCCATTTTTGAAAATATTTTATTAGATACGAAAAAGAGACAGAAAAAAGTAAATCACATTTTTGTACATCACTGTGACAGAGCAACTGGCTGTCTTGCTGTTCAGACACTGTTAAGTCAATGCCAATAGTCTCTCATTCTGTATTATTTTGACTTTTCAGTTTCTTTTTCCTTTTATACACACACAGGTAAGGAAATGTCATTGTCAATGAAATTAAAAAAATTAATAAGGACGTAAAAAAGAGGGAAAAGCAAAAAACATGATGAGTGTGGGGGTTATTTTGAATTTTTTGAGCCAATCGCCTCCACCTGAATATTTCAAATTAACTTGGAGAAAGAAAAGTGGTGGGTGTGATATCTATTATTTATTTAAATTTACAATCAAAAGTAATTGCTATTGCACACAGAAACTGAAATACTGTTGGTACTTTATACAATTCAATCCTATACCAAAAACAATATGACTAACAATCTATGACAAGAGTATTGAACTAATTCACTAAGTTTGTTGAGCTACGGGCAAAATCTATCCAGTCCTTTCAACAACTGTGGCAAGGATGGCATTTTTGGCTTCAAAGGACAGAAGTCAGGGCCATAAATATTTGAAAGATCAACAGAAACCATCTCTAGAGTGAGCACCATTACTCACCAAAATCTCATCGCAATAAGATGGTATATGAATACATAAGCGACAAAGATTATATATTAAGTAAGTAAACAGGATTGTCAATTTTGACATTAATAAATCAGCCTATAAGTAGGACAAATTTAATATAAACTTTTTAACATTAGCTGTTAAATGACATTTTCTTCCTGAATGTAGAACTTCATCTGGTCTATTTTAAGGAAGCAAGAAAATTTAGAGAAGAGATTCTCAGAGCTGTTATAGGATTGCATGCCCTCTTTGGTGGAACAGGATTGCTGAAAAATTGTTTCCTAATACCAACCAGACTCCACTCATAATAGAATAAAAGATTGCATGCAGGGACAGTAGCATGTCCATCTATGGTATATATTAATCTCCCTTGGTTTTTGAGAGGCCAGTGCAAGGGCTAATCAGCGCTCAGTCAGTCCCCATCTGGGCATGGCCACTGAAAATACAAGGCCTAGAAGGCTTCTAACTTTATTTTCAAATTGTATTTTAGTGAAAATACCTATCAATGTCACAGAGGTTTGTAGTACCAAACTGTAAAGTTTGAACCTAAAGTTCATTGTTTCAGCTTCCCGAAACATGAACAACTATGTGCAAAGAAGATGTACACCGTTAACATATTTGATCTCCACAAACCAACGAGAAACAGTAAGATCCATTGCTATTAAATTTATAATTTCACTCTTCATTTTATTTCAAACCAATTAACTTACAAAAATTTTCCAACAGCATTACTTTATGTAGTCATTTAAGAATACTATGTTAATAATATCCTTATTACACAAAGAACTTGCCAAATTACAGACAAAAATAAATGATAAAATAAATACCATACTATTTAAGTGTCATAATTATATTATTGTTACTTGTTTGTGCAATTAATATACTTCAAACACATACAATTTACATTAATAATATTCTTTGGAATAATATATTATTCTTTTATTTAATGTTGTCTGTTATTGTGCTTGTGAAATAACAAGTAATAATTTTCATTGTTGTTTTTCTCATCTATTATTAGGATGAAATAAACTGTATTGATTAATAAAAATTATTTAACAATATTGCTGGCTTCTTATTTTGAAACAAGAACGTGGACATTGCATTTGTAACCTGATACATATATAATTAATAAGGAAATGAAAGAGAGGTAGAAAGTAGGTGACTTACCTGAGGTTCATAGAAGGTAGGCGTGTTGTGAGGTTTGGAGTTCTTTAAATTTTCAGAGGCACCGCCCCCTTCATCAGAGTTAGGAAGACATTTCCAGTAATAGGCTAGCCAATCTTTCTAATGAAGGGGCCGGTGCCACCAAAAATGTAAAGAGCTCCAAACCTCACAAGGTGTCTTCTATCTATGAACCTCGGGTAACTCACCTACTTTCTATCTCGCTTGCCTTCCTTATTATATATATATATTAAAACAATTAACGGGGAAAGGACAGAGAGATAGAAAGGAGATGACTTACCTGAGGTTCATAGATGGTAGACACCTTGTAAGGTTTACAGTACTTGAATTTTCGGAGGTACCGCCCCCTTCATCAGAAAGTTCATCAGGTAAGTCATCTTCTTTCTATCTCTCTGTCCTTTCCCCATTAATTGTTATAATAAACATGACAATGTCATTTCCTGAGTCATATTTACATACATATATATATGATAGGAAAAACATTCCAATTGATGGCCAGCCATCAACTGAGCAGTCGAGATAACTTCATGGCTAGCTTTTTCAGGGAAACAATAGACCCCATCAGGCCACTAACTTCTTCTCTCAATGAAGATTAGCTATAGGATGTTAAGTCCAGGAAATTGTCTACGTTGCAAGACATGTTGGAAGAAGTGTTCCCAAAGATGGAGCTCAGCTTCTGAATGTTGTGGTGGTGGGGTGGGGGGTTGAGATAGTAAAAACTGAATGAAACCAAGTTACTTTTATGTCAGTAAGATGATTGTACAACTCATAACTAATCCAATTTACCTTGCCTTGCACACTCATTTATTTGCTATGAAGTTCACCCCAAATAAACCCATGAATTAGTTCGAAAAAGGTCATTGCACCAAAATCACCCCATGCATTAATGTGTAATGCTCCAGGTCTTACATCACATTATTTTGGGCCTAACCCAACCTCTTTGTGGGTGTTTACTGCTCCAACATACAACCCTCCTAATATTTTATCAGGTTTCTGATAGGATTTCCTGTCACATTTAGAAAGCATTTAAACAGGAAAAAACATCTTTTGGTGAGTTGTTTATAAATTTTACAGATTAACACAAGCTATTCTAATTGTTAAATACCAGGTTTTACCTTCCCTGGAAGCTATAATCAGCAAACTAACTGTGTGAGTCAGCCTGCAATATGTTATGTATCAACTTACAAAAATCTTGAAAATAAAACATTCTATGTGTATATTTATAAGTTGTGATATACAACACTGGACCAAAATACTTTTTTTTAGTGTTTTTGTAAAATTTATTAATTAAAATATTACCTCTTTAACATGATACTTTAATGTATCCTCAGCCCCAGAAAGAATGAATTTACGATCATGATAGCGACTGTCATCTTTTCCTCTCTTTTTCAGGTATCCTTCCATGTACCCAGACAAGTATTGTTGATGTGTAATGGAACAAAACTCCTTGCGTTCATATTTTGCCCGTATCCATTGCTCTACTAGAACTCTTTAAAAAGAAAATTTAGTAAAGAAGGCCTGTAATTGAACATTAATACCTATTACAATGCCAGCGCCACTTGCACACATTGAAATTGAAAGTCTCAATAAAACCTTGAAATATTACAGAAAAAAAATTATGTACTAAATAGACTATATTTTTACTACCTTTCTAACTGATGATGAAACTTTGAATATGGATTGTAAACATTCATATATAAAGGAATTATTTGAATTTGTTTTCCAGTTAAGGAAAACGGTTTGGAAAGGGCCAATAGGAAATAACTAAAGCAATGTCCTTGGGACCATATCTCAAGGCACAGTATCAGTTATTTGGAATCACATTTACCTTAGTACACTGTGCTGTGGTGGTTGGAAATGGTTTTACTAATTTAGAATCTACATTAATTTTATAAGGCATGGCAGAAAAATTCAGGTATTATTTTTATTCTGCAAGTGGCCTTTTAATAGGCTTTATGTAAGATTTAAGACCAGGCATGACATGTCTTTAAGGAGGAGTTGTGTTCCACTTGCAATTGGACCATTCAGTGTTGTTTGATAGCTTGGGAAAGAAGGATCAGAATAATATAGCAAGAAAATGATTGCAAAAAAGTGACTTTCTCTGTGGCCAAAAAAGAAGGTTAATAGAAAAAAGGATCTGACTTACCTTAAATTGGTGTTGCCAGTCCAAGAAGTAACAACTCATCAAAATTTTTAGAGCCTGAGCTCCCTACTTCAGAAGAAAAGGTCTGAACCTCAGTATGGGTGGCTGGCCACCATGCCATTGAGACATTTTGTCATTAAAGAAGGGGGCTCAAGCCTTTTATCTGTTACTGCTTCCCAGTCAGACAAGGCCTTCTATTGATTTAAGGTAAGTCAACTGCTGTCATTCTTTCCTATCCAACTGACATATAAATATCCAAAATTATGAAGGTGTATGTTCGTACTTCCCGATTCCAATAACAGTGAATATGCCTTTACTTATCTGCATTGTTTCTTTATCTTGCTATATGTGGCTGCCCTTAAGAGACAATCTACTTGCATAGTTTTAAGAGTATAAGCACCACATAACAGCACACCCCTTTTATTCATATAACTTGTACACATATCCCATATGCACACCATTATTGTACAGGCATGTCACAAACCCTGCTCTATTTCCAACAATTGGTGCTGGAAACAAGTACGATAATTCCATAAACAATGTCAGAAATGCTCTATGCCCTAGAATGCTCTTAATGAATTATTGATTATACAATATTTTCCTTCAAATATATGTACATCATAAAGTTTCACATTTTGTCACATGTCAATGATTGTTTTCTATTGTACTCAGATCAATTACTGTTAGGTGTTTGCTATTACAGAATATGGCTAAAAAATTGTAAACATTAATTTTACTTAGAGGTTAACACATTCACTGCCACTGATGTAATATAACATTACTGCGAGTGCCATCTTCCTTTTTTGATAAATGATGAAATACAATTTCAGTGTCTGTATGTAAGTCTATAAGGTGAATTAAGGCTAAAGGGGAATTCTATCCCCCGAACATATACATAAGGATTTTCCCTTCATTAACAGACACTTATGTCACTAGTTGTGCACCAATCACAAGTTAGGGGCATTTATATGTGGTGGATCCAACTCCACCAGTACCACCAAATACTACTGACCATAACAATTGTTTTACATTTCATTGTTGACGCTTTTCGCACTAGTGAAGAAATTTCTACTGTGAAGAACAGGATGACAGAAAACACTCATAAGCGTCAGTAGCAAGGATGCAAGTTGAATTTACGCTTTAAAGCATCATTGGCAGTGAACATGTAAAGTATGTGGTTGTAATACAAGCTTTCTGAATGTAATTTTAATGGAGAACAAACCAGATATGACATGAAAATACAAAACTGAAAGAAAACTTATAATGATAAAAACAGTGAGCTAAACACTAGTTAAAATACACAATACCATCATACCCACAACAATCACATGAATGATTCTGAACTACTAAATAAATATTTATTTTCATCTACATTCAATATATCCCTTCATTGTTCATATTTATTTATTCACTACAAGATTTTCCTTTCATTCCACGAAAAAAGTCTTAAAACAATAAAAGTAAAGCGATTATGACATCAACAAGTTTCCCAAAATAGTACACTTACAAGCAGTGATACCCTAACCAGCATATTTATTAATAAAATTTCAGGAAAAAATTCTCACACTCCAAAAAAAAATTAAATCTACAACATATTTACTTAAAAGTCTGTTTGACAAAACATTAAAAGTAATATCAATAGTTCACAAGTACTAACATAAAATTCTATAACTATATGGTCAAGAAGAAAAATATTAGCAAGAACATCAGGAGAGCAGATGGGAAGCCAATTATAGATAAAGAAGAAATAATGGAAGGTGGAACGAATATCTAGAAGAGCTGTATCATGGTGGAAATCTAGATGTCAGTAATAGAAGAAGAAGAGGTGGATGATGAAGAGTTGGGCGAAAAAATATTAAGGTCAGATTTGGATAGGGCACTGAAAGATCAGAGTTACGGTAAAGCACCAGGAATTGATAATATTCCTGCAGAGTTGATAAGAGCATCGGGCAAAGAAGCAATATCATGGCTGTTCAGGATAGTTTACAAAATATACAAAACAGGAAGAATACCACAAGATTTTAGTAAAAACAATTATACCCATACCAAAGAAGGCTGGAGCTGATAAATGCGAACAGCACAGAACAATTAGTTTAGTAAGACATGCATGCAAAATATGAACAAAAATAGTATATAGGAGAATGGAATGTGAAATAGAATGCGCGTTAGAAGATCAGTTTGGTTTTAGGAAGCATATAGGGACAAGAGAAGCAATATTGACATTGCGTCTAATTTTAGAAGACGGAATAGAAAAGCTGGAACACACTATTAAAGATTTTGAAGAGCACTGGAATAAAACATCAAGAAAGGAAAGGAAAAGAATAGAAGTCTTTGAAATGTGGTTCTATGGTGAATGCTGAAAATCAGATGGGTGGATAAAATCAAAAACAAGGAAGTTCTAAACAGAATGGGGGTAAAGCGAACAATATGGAGGATGTTGACTAAGAGAAGGGATAAATTAATAGGCCACGTGTAACGACACGAAGGTCTTGTAAAATTAGCATTAGAGGGAAGTAAGAGGGGTAAGAACAGAAAAGGGACACTTAGGATGGAATACGCTAAGCATATTAGGAAGGATGTGGATTGTGCTAGTTGTAAGGAAATGAAAAGGCTTGAGCAAGATAAATTATCATGGATGATTGCATCAGAACAATCTTAGGACTGAATACCACAACAACATGGGTGTTAGATGAATTCTGAGGTGTAACTAAATGGATCTGTATTTGTAAAAATAATTTAGTAACTCACTGGGGATCACCTTCTACTGGACGCCTGTAACACAGAGGCACGTTTTCTTCGTACTTAAAACGCGCTCTTACATTTCCAACTTCCTTCATTCGTTCCAACTGCCCATCCTCCCATCGATCAAGTTTAAGGTGTTTTATTTTAGATATGTGAGCACCTAAGCTTCGATGAATTCCAGCACAACGCGTACAAACAAATATTCCAATATTATAGGACGCCCATTCAGGATCTAAATTGAAATAAAAGTGTTGTCAGATATATTCATAACATTACATTTAATAATAAAACATGTACAGTTAATATGGAGGCCTTACTTTTACTACCGCAATCTGCACATTCATTGTTTCCTGGATATTTTAATAACTCGAGTAATAGTTTCTCATTTCTGTCAGCCATTACAGTTGTAATACAGAAGTTGACGTCGATTGCGAAATATTAATGGTGCGTATATCGATCACTCTAAAAGTGAGGAACATGCTAGAAATCGATTATGATTAGGCGTGTAATAATGATTTTGAATCGAGAGATTTTCGAATCGCTCTATACTTCTCTCTTTGTTAAAGACTTTCTAAATTCACTCATTTTATAACTGGCTTCTTGCTCAGGCACCCAAGTTATAGATGAAAGCAGGGGTGAGAAAAGGAAAAAAAGGTTCCTGTTAATTTCGAATCCAATGTTTTCGATGTTTTAATCAACAATGAAACTCAGGATGCTGGTCAGGTTCAGCCCGTGCCACATGGGGAGGGGTTAAGAAGGGACTAATTACAAAGTAACTCGAATAATCGTTGGGATAGGATGAGACAAGGTAACGTTGGTCAGTTTTAGTGTCGTTCGCGTATTTTGAGTACACTGTGAATAGTTTCTCAGATTTTCGATGGAGAAACGCGTCTAGTATAAGAGACACACAAGAGTGATACGAAAACGTACAGAGGTGTTGACGTGAACTTTAATAACATTAGTTAACTTTTCAATAAATCCGACAAAATTATTTTAATATAAATAAATAAACAATAGAGACAATTTGTTTACAAAGAGAATTAATATTTCATCAATAAAAAGATGAGTAGAATGTAATAACTGTTAAATGAACCAAAACAGTCTTTGTAATAAAACTTTTACTAGTAATTGTAAGCTTTCGACTTTTAATCTCATTTTTTGCCGAGTCTGGTCGAACAACTGATTCTTCTGTTCACTCCCCACTTAGTCTACTTCTATCCGTTTCGTGGTCGATTTTTTTAATCAAACTTTTAAAATTTTTTAAACCTTTTAGAAATTTTAATAAATCTCCATTTGTGGAATCCAAGGAATAAATTTTATTATAATACAATCAAAAAACCCTGCTCCTTCGAAATATTTTTACCAAAATTTCTTAAGGCTGGGAACATTTTTATTTCATATAATATTTTTTGTTTCATAAAATTTGTTACTTTTATTCCCGCCATCATTTTTATTCACTTTCACATTATCCTTTAAGCACCCTACGATTGCTTGACACACTTCGCGTAAAAAACCGCTGATGGCAGATTGGAAACTAAAGAAGTACTGCAAACTTAAGTACGAGTGTCCGGTAGCAAAAAATCGCAGGCGTTCTCGGGCAGTTATGGCTTTTCGAAATATCGTATGTTTTCGCTCGATTGTAGGCTATCGATTCAATGTAAATTCAAAATCTTCAGGTGACATTCTCGGAAAATTTTTAAAATGATCACTGTTTCTCACCATACACATTTTTCTTTGCCATTAGCGCTTACCCCTTATTTTCATTTTCAGTTGTAATAAATGTATATGAGTTTTCGATTAAAAAAGAATTGCTTGGTTATGAACTGGTTGGTGTGCAGCTTATTCGGGGCGAATGCTCAACTGAATACCAATCCTTAGAACTCGAATCAGTAACCTTCCTAGTCCATCGCGTGTAAGCGAATAGTACGCAGCCTCTTCCCGGCTGCATCGCCACACTCCACAATTTTCCACAGCCAACAGTTGCAAGATGGTTTTTTTTTCATTTAAATGGTAAACACGGCCTGACCTGATAGTTATAGTAGGCCTTCTTTCATTTTGTATTATTTTTTTGACTTCATATAACAATTATTAATGATGGCGCCTCACAGTTGTAAGCTCCTGTCCGTGCCACGAGGAATGGAGCCTTTACTTTCTAGCTTGCTTTATTTTACATATATATATACTCCAGGGGCGTGTGTGAAGTCCCGCAGGGTAAATCCAGTGACGTGTGTGAAGTCCCACAGGGGAAGTCCGGTGGCGTAGAAACTTATGTTCATTAATTACTAGAAAAGTTTACACTGGAACGATGTTCTGATTGGCTAGTTTTGGGGTCGGGTGACGGAGACTCGGAAGAAGGTCAGGGCGAGAATTTAAAAAGGAGAGGAGTTGGACCTGGAAAGCAAACGAGACGGTGATGTGGGAGAGAATTACACAACATTCCTGGATAGAAATCAGAAGCAAGGCGTACCTGAAAACTGAGAAACGTGGATGCACACGTGGCGTTGAACGTTTGTGGGCCTAATATTTTGGTTAAGTTCAATTTAGCAGTGAAACTTGCTCATTTTGTTGATAACCTAAAAATTTTAATGATATTTTTATTCTATTTTTCAGTAACTGCGTACTTCATTTCACGACAGACCCAAAATCCTCTGAGATATTGTTTTGTGTAAACAGTGTACAGATGAAATTCATAAATATAAAGTTGTCAAACCTTTTGAATTTGTAATTGAAATATTATTTATCCTATCCCATGAAGAGGATATTACATTATGGCGCCAAACGTGTGAGGTTACGATCTTTCTCTATGGTGAAGTAGTGCAGAAGTTGTTTTTTGTAAAAGATAATCTATATACTTTTTTTGTTTTGCTTTCTTTCGTGTATCTCTCGGTTATAATATATATATATATATATATATATATATATATATATATATATATAAACTGTGACTTACCACATGGTCACACATGTTTCTACGCAGTTAATTGCAACGAAGGTCATCCCATTATCTTTCTTTTATTCTTGCTTGTTGTAATAAATTGCCTTCCCTTACCCCGATTTCAAGATTTTCTTTAATATAAAATATTTCCGCATCCACCAGTTTTTTCCAGTTAATTACATCTTTTGCTGCTAAGTATTTGGCCTCAAAATGAAGTCAACATTTGAAGCGACAATTTTTTTGGCGACTTTGGCTTGAACAGATATCAGAACGACCAGCTGCAATACTATATTGATCATACCACTACATTCTGCGTTAGAAGTTGTATCGATAAGCCAAATTGTCGCCGCTAAAACTGATTTCACAAGGGATAAAGTTAACCTTTGCAGCGGCGCGTACGAGTTTTCGAGGTGACAGCCTGACCATTGAAGATGATCTTCTAAATTCAGAACCAGTGTACAATGAGATTTAATATTTTTAACACTTTCAGTTGGGGTCTGGGTTTACTTCCTTACAAAACCTATGAGATTTAGAGAGAGTCGAGTGCAAGTTGTAAGTTGTTTTTGATGCAGTTTACTTCATCTCATTTTCCTGGTTGAATTCACTATTATTTCGTGTTGGAGGATAAAGTACAGTGACAAAATAGAATTGTATAAATTCTACTATTAGTGTGTTCATTTATCAATATTATTCTTTCCAATAAAAAAATGACAATTTCAAACTAAAAATAAAAACTTACGTAGACTTATTTTCGCTTGTGTAGAAATTTTCTAAACAAAGTCGATCATTTATTCCCAGGAATAAATCTCTGTTCGTATAGTCCAAAATTTTCCTGTTTAATATAGCTGGCCGTTTTTGTATTTTAGGGATTAACAAATCGATATCAATGTTTAGCACAGAAACGCGCACTGGAATAATGCCACGTCTTGTTGAATGTGATACAATTTTTTATAAAAAAAAAAGAACAATTTCACCACTGTACGGTAAAATTATAACATACAGGAGCTTGCAATCTCTAGTGAGATGATACTAATCGATTCTTCGGATTAAAATCTGAGTATCATCATACGTCCGTTATACTGGCTCACTTTATAAAGATGGATTTATAATTTATAACTGGTGTATGACGGAACTCAGAATGAGTATGAATAGATTTTAATCCAGAGAATCGATTACTAACATCTGAGTAGTGATTGAAATCTCCGCCCTGTTTAAAGTTGGGATTTGACAAATGTTAACTTATTTTTTGTTTTACAAAATATTCTCTGTCCCCGATAAATATAAGCGGCAACAAACATAGACATTGCTGTCAGGATTCCTTCTATTTTCATAGTGGAATTCACATGTTACGACAACATTTATTAATCAGAAAAATTGCCGTAAGAGGACCGCCGATAGTGATAGAAACATCGTATATTTCATTATATACTTTTCCTGGAGTGTGTCAACAGTATGTCAGTCATAACTGACGTTTCGCCTCCACCGACCTAGGCGCTGCCCTCATGGGAGGCCAGTTAGTTACGGTTGTCAATTATCGATTGTGAACGGTGAGGCATGGCTGACTATCGATTGCGCGATGGTAAACAGTTTGTATTTTGCATTTTCAATACGCGTGCAGTTTGGTATAGTGTGCGATTCGAGTAAGTGAATCTTTGTTTTGAACAGTGGCTAGAAGTTTGGTTAAGAAAGCATTTAGGATAGAGTTCGTATGTTGCACCTATGAGCCTATAAATTTTTAGGTTAACTTTCCAAAAAGAATTAATTGTTCACCCTCCAACGGCACAAACTTTAACTGGAAAATAAACTACGCGAAAGAATGATGTATAGCTATAAACATACTACTATCACACGTAATGAAAAATAATTTGTTTTGTTTTGTTCAGTAAGGGGAATAAAACAAATAATAGAAACCAACCCAATTAAACACTGAAAAACAGCTTAAAAGTACATGTTCTGTTTTTATTATTGCTTCATTTCTGTAGTAATAATATAAAGCAATATTACTAGCCAACTGTTTTCATTTTTATGTTTCTATAGTACAGTAGCGTAATACCGAGTTTGACTTTTTCGTGAAAATTTCACGAACCCTTCCTCGTTATGTCTATTCTAACACAAATACAAAGTGATTAGTTCCTGTTTATGGACACTATGCGTGCGAGAAAACAGGGGAAAAATATTCATCATGATATAAACAATATATCGACACTATGCAACAACATTCCAACCTGTCTTAGATGCCAATAAATAGCAGAGAAGTATAAACATGCATCAGAGTTCAATGCCCGTTCAGTTGTGAGGGCAGCACTCCCACAGAATTGTCAGTGAAGACGTGGGCAGTTATCTGCCCAAAATGTAAATGGTAGGCAGTGCACAGCCAATCCAACTTCGACGAACTTCACTGCCCGTGTAAACCTAGCTTAAGACTTGAAATATTTGGCTATGAAAGAAATGAGAGAGTCACGTCCGGAAATTGCATTACACGTCCCAGTTTCCAAATTCAAAGGCTTGGACTTGCTTTCGGCGTGACATGTACCTTTACATTTATACCTTGATTTTTTTCTATTTAATGGTTAATATTTTCATTAAACTACAGGTATATGTTGGCCTTTTTTCAGTTCTTATTTCTATTTATATGATCATGGTAGTGCTGCGTTATTTCCGTAGCAAACGCCAACCTAATGCCTTGTCGATGCGATGGTAACCTACTCTATCGGCAAAATGCGTAAGAAAATGGGTGACAGAATTGAAAAGTTACATTGTGTTGTGACAAGTGACTCGTTAGTAGATCAATTAATGTTGATTATTATTATTATATGTGGGTTTCAAGAAGTAGATGTGAGTGATTTAGGAAAAAACCTTAAATAAAGGAGGAAAATTGCTAGGAAACTTTCACTTTAGTGATGTACTAGAAGAAGCGACGAATGATTTGCGAATGCAGTAATAACGACTGAACGTGACAAGATATCGTACTCCATAAGTATAACTTTTTTTCAACAGTATTCGATAGTATTATTATAATTACCGATGTTTTTGAGCAATCTCTAATATATACTGAATTAAATTATTTTCCGATTAGACATTACATCTTACATATCCTTAATAATTGATGTACTTTTGGAGCAAAAATATTGGGCATAAATTATAACTATAATATATTTTTACTTAATTACATTAAGTGATTTATATCATTATTAAATTCATAACAAAAATGTTTCTTTTTATTAAACTATAGTGAAACAGTTAGTATAACAATCAATTGTAGGTATATATGGTAAATTTCTACGCATTTTATAATTACAATTTATATTATTTAAATAGAAATTTATAAAAATGAAAGAAATATTAATTACAATTTCAAAAAATGCTTAACCATTTAAAAAAAATATTTTGATACCATGTATATTTGTTTGCTTAAATATTATTCGGTAACTTTGCTATTCGTGCTTTCTGACGGCCAGGTAAGTGCCCGAGGCCATCAACTTTAGATGGTTGGTGCCAGAAGGTAAGATACACTGACTTTAACGGGTGGCTTTAACTTAACTATAATTCGTAAATATATATTGTGGCCTTCATTATCGAAAAAACATTATTTAATAAATTTTATCAGGATGCTAAGACAGCGTGTCTGGACGTGGACGTTATTTTGCTGACTTACGGACAATAGCACCGCGATGGTAAGAAGCGGGACGGCCAGCTATGACGAATAGGAAGTGGGTGTGGCCTCCATAAACACAAGTTAAGGAGCGGGGTTAGGGGGAATGTGAACCGGAAATGGAAAGATTGTAACTTCGGCCGGCAGTCTTGCGGCAGTTACGGCGAAGGGTGGACGCCTCTACGTGTCGGGTTTGAAGCCCGATAGAGAGTACTCAATCCATTGCAATATGCTTGCAAAAGTTATAGGCTTCTCTAAACAAACAGAACTGTAATTGGTGAATTTGGTGATCCATGGGCTGGAGAGCTGGAACATCGCGCCTTAAATGACACTGCCCCTTTCCCCCTTGCTGCTGATATGCTGATGGCCTGAATCAGGACGATCGAGCCTTGAATAATTGGACGCTAGTGAGACACGACCATTGTTATATGCATTGTCGGACTCAGTTGATTTGTTTTTCAAACGTGTCTGCTATTTGGCCCAAAATTCATTGGGAAGAAGAGAGTATACTTAGAACCCGAAATATAAAATTTGCTCTGTACATAATTTAACTTGTTTTCTTATTAGTATTAATAAATTTTAATGTTTTTAGTTTGTAAATTGGAGTTGTTTATTGAATTATCCTTCCATTTAAATTATATAGTCAAATTCCTTGCATAATTAATAAGAGTAATATATACATATATATATAGTGATGTAAAAACGCAGGTACCTGCTGATTTTGGTTCTCCAGTGTGATTGTGAAGTGCAGTTGGGCCTACTACGAAGGAAGTTTTGTGCGCGACAATAGAGGCCAACAACAATGTAGAATTGGCCGAAAGTAGGTAACCTCCCGATGGGGATCCCCCGAGGGAATCCCCGCGGGGCGTGTGTAAAGAAATGGTGGCGTGTGAGAAAATCGATGGCTGGAAACCCCGGAATTTTGTGAAAAAACCGATGGCGGGGAACTCCCGGGGTGAGAACTTAAAAGGGAGCTATTGGGAGGCTCACACATTCAGATGAGTTGAGGAGAGAAGGGACGACGGATCATTCAGATGAATTGGGGAGAGACAGGAGAAGCAGTCAGTAAGTGAAGCAGATGAGTTGCGTAGAGAAGGGATGACGATTCAGTCAGTCGGAAATAAAGAGGAGATCAGTAGTGGAGGAGAGAGCAAATGAGGAGTTAAATCTATCACTTTTTGTAATTAAATAATATATTAAAGTTATGTCATCCTCAGTATCTTTGCTCCAAAAGTCCATCAATTATTAAGAATATGTTTGATGTAATGTGTAATTGGAGGATAATTTAATTAATTTAAATATTAGAGATTGCTCAAAAACATCTGTAATTATGTTAGTATTATCGAAAAAAGTTATATTTATGGATTAAGATTTACTCGAGCAATCCATGCTTTTTTCCGATCGGTTTCCCACGGGCGATTTGGAAATTGTAGAATTTCAAATCTGGATATTTTATTACAGTATGGGGACACTGAGGAACTCAGCAAATTTTTCCCAAAATTTTCCTCAAAGTTTCACTCATTTATAATCATCAGTTTCTTTCTAAACCTCGAATGCATTGTGTATTGCATATAACAACTACATCAGCTATCACCCATTTACTTGCAAAATTCTCCGCCAGAGGTTGCACTAGTCGCCGTTGGTCAGGCGTATACCTTTTGTTAAAATTATTGTCGTTGTCATTGGTCTTTCCCCACAACGAACACTGGTTGCAGTGACTGGCGTATGTATTAAGTATGCGCCACACGATGCTACGAACCTCGCTCAAAGTTAGATGCTCGGCGGTTACAAGTACGCATCATGTGGCCGATGATCCAAGTACAAGTGAGGAGTGACATGCGTCCAACGTTGGCGTTGTAACACATTCGGACTGTTGTCAGTCTTTTGACGCCCTTCCAAAGGTGCCCCTAGACGATCAATATTATTACAACATAGTTTTCTAACTTAAAATTTTTCTACTTCAGACTTGCCGTCTTTAAGGTATTCCTTGTTCATTATTGTATACGTCTCATCTAATGTACACGTGGATATTTCCATCAATGTGCTCCTCCGTCAATTATTGAGTAAACAGATTAACAATAATATTGGGCATCTAGAGGCACCTTAAGGGTTTTCTTTTCACTCGGTGGCTTACTTAGAAACCATTTGACTCACTGTTAGACGATTCGTCCAAACCAATGAAATCAGTTGAATCAATTTTTATTTATACATTATTATCATGCTTTGACAAGTATGTTTTTTACTACTCATATATAATTATTTATAAATTATAGTTAATTGTAGCGCATACTTTCAAGGCTGGTCAGAAAGAGAAATCTATTGTCCTCAAGGCTAGAAAGTTTTCTTCAATCGAAATTCATAGTCTGATTCAGCCTCTGCTACAAGGCCCAGATCCCCTGTGAGACTGTCCGTATGAAAAAAGAAATTTGCTTATTTTGTTTCCTTTTAAAAGTGTGGTAATAAATTATTTGTTTAATTGTGGAATCATGTTTTTTATCTAGACCAAATTTATTAACAATAAACACAATTGTGATTACATTATATTAGTTGTTGTGGTCTTATTCAGACCTAAGGCTGGAATCATGTTTTTTAAATAGACCAAATTTATTAACAATAAACACAATTGTGATTACATTATATTAGTTGTTGTGGTGTTATTCAGACCTAAGACTGATCTGATGCAACCCTCCATGCTAACATACCTTACGCAAGTCGTTTCATTTCCGCATAACTATCACATCCTACATCATCCCTCATCTGCTTAGTGATTCCACCCTTACCTCCCTCCTCTGTGCTTACCCCGCACACTTTCCTCTAATGCTAATTTTACAAGCCCTCAAGTCTTAAAACATGGCCTATTAATATCTTCTCTTGGTCAGCGCTCTCCATATTGTGTTTCGAACTTCCTCGTTAGTGATTTTATCCACCAATCTGATTTTCATTCACATTTATATTGCCCGTAAGTAAATTCTTCTTTTTCGCGAAAGCCTTCCTTTCCCAAAATAACACCCTTTGTTATTCCACTGTTTCCTGTACTACACTCCATTACATTGGTTTTCCCTCTATTTATCCTCATATTGAACTTTTTCTCCAGAGCCATGTTCATGCCATTTATTATGGTTTCTAAGTCTTCTTTTGACTCCCCTTATACTACAATATCATTGGCGACAGATAATATAGCATTTAGCCAGTGACGGTGAACAGTTTAATATTAAGATGAACTTTCAAAATCTATCGAATCAGATTTTAGATTAGGTTATTTTATTTAGTTTTAATAGTTGAGCGTATGACTGTGAGCAACATTCAATGACTGTGGAGTCGGAGTGGGCTTTGGCCGGGTTTTAAATTTTAAATTGTTTTAACCCCATGTTTAATTATTGAATAAATCGTCCCTCCCTTAATTAATTCATGAAAGCCAAGACCCTGAGAGTCTCATGCTCGACTAGAAACTCACGTGTCTTGGCTCGACGCTGGCCATCTCCCTCCGGATCTCGTGGTTCGCGATTGCTGCTTTATTTATTTGAGAAATATATATATATATATTAATTCTGCATATGCAGTGGCGCCCGGGCCGGCATTGTGACGATAAAAGATCGGAGTGGGAGGGAAGCGTTACAGTATAAGCCTTATTTCTCGATGTTTTATATCTGTGCTCTTCAAAATCCTTAATAATGTGTTCCAGATTTTTCTATTCTGTCTTCTAATATTAGACGCAATGTCATACAGCTTCTCTTTCACTACTTTCTTCCTAAAATCAAACTTATCTCCTAATTCGAACTCTATTTGACGTTCCATCCTCTTATATACTATTTTCGTTAATATTTTGCATGCTTGAGATACGAAACTAATTGTCTTGTGCTGGTTGCATCTATCAACACCAGTCTTCTTCGGTATGGGTACAATTTTGCTTTTAATAAAATCTTCTGATTTTCTTCCGTTTTCGTAGATTTCGCAAACTATCCAGAACAGCCATTCTTCTTCGCTCTATATGATCTTATCAACTCCGCTGGAATGTTATAAATTCCTGGTGCTTTACAATTGCGCAGGTCTGTTAGCGCCCTATCAAACTTCGACCTTTAAATTTTCCCCCCAACTTTTCATCATCCACCTCTTCTTCTTCTACTATTACTGACTAATCTATATTTCCGCTGTGATACAGCTCTTCTAGATATTTCTTCCATCTTTCTGCTTTTTTATCTTTATCTAAAATTGGCTTCCCATCCGCTCTCCTGATGTTCGTGCTAATATTTTTCCTCTCTCCGAATTCTTCAAGTGCTGCATTGTTCTTCGCCGTTTTCATCTCTCGCGTCCTTCTGTTTTCGACTTTCATCAATCATTTTTACTACTTCTTGTGTTATCTGTGCTTTCCCATTAGTCTGAGCAAATCCTCTTTTTTTTTCTTCGGCTGATCTAGTCAATTCTTCATTCGAGGGTGCCTATTTCTCTTCTATATTGTTTATTTCTCCTTTCTCTATTAATCTACTCTTGATATCTTCTTTGAAAAACTAAAGGACTTCCTGTTGTTTCAGTTTTTTTGTTTTAATTCATTTCTTGAGTTTATACATTTTCGTGTATTGCGAAAATTATTCTGGATTTAGACTAACATTGCTATGCCATAATTGCGGGCCACATATGGCTTAAAAAAGTTACTCTGTTTAGGAGCGTGGGTCGGGAATTGAAATCGTCCATAGTACTAAAAAAAATGTATCCATTTGAAAATAATATTCCAAATAAATATTTGTCATCTAAAGACAGCGTTATTCTTCATAGAACTGTACTGTGCTGTAATATGTGTTTGCCGTCCAATAATGCAGGCAGAATATACATGAAGGTTATTACTTCCAAAGATCTCTCCCTTAATAAACCGCGGTTTCAAAAGAACGTATGCATTGTGTTGATGTTCATAGATAGATGAATAGAATAAAGCAATGCTAACAGAAATCTAATTTGTTAACTATCTTATAATAAACAAGTTACTGTATAATATATTTGTAATTTAGTGGATATGGGTACAAACATGTGGACTCTGAACCTTTCGTTAATCTCTGTCATGTTACGTTATCTTCTCAAGTAATTATAATTCATTACTGTATTGACATCATTTGATCTTGGATTAAAAAATTTCATTATATTTTGTTCTAATTTGTTGACTATGCAAATAGTATCCCAGTACGTGCATGCCAATTGGATTTGTTTTTAGAAGAGTATAATGGCGACAGTACGAGGTGTACAAACTATACCTGAAATATTTTTATCAATGATTTACGGTGAAAATCTGGAAGGGAAAGAAATTGTCGAGGTTGGTAAATCTCGAATTATATTTGCATTTAGATTGCCAATTAATTTACAGTTATTTAATATTTGGTTAATCTGTCATTCGACAATTATGTAGTTTCATTGCAGACTTTTTTTATTCACATAATTTATTGAACTTTCAATACAAGGATCACCGTTTATACAGTTTTTAAAATTATTGCGTTTTAAATTTACAGAGCCCATTTTTATTCAGGGTTGAAATCTATTTTCATTCAATATATAGTTCTCTTTCAATAGGATTAAACTTGAAGACATTTTGAAGCAAACGTATTTTTAGTTTCAGAATATTTCTTTTACCCATGATTGTAGAATTAATAAATGTTTGCGATATTTTCTTTCACAGATTTCAATATTTTGTGCAGATGCATTATTGAAAACAGCTTTGGAAATTTGGCGCGTAGAGTGCGTTTTGCTGATAATTGTATATTATCTAAAACGTTCATTTCTTTTGTGTAATTGTTTGATACCACAGGAATATTCCTTTGTGCTTTTACTAATTTTTACTGCATATGTATATTTAAATCATTTTTGTATTTACAGATTATTTTATTCAACTCTGCTTTGTTACAAAGCTACAACAGTATAACTTGTGATCATCTTGGACAAAAATCTGGCTTCTTCATTCAAAGGAAAATATCCCAGATACTAGGGTTCCTGGTCTCTTAGAAATTTGAATTAACTGTGGTATCATGGGGTAGGTTCGTATATATCCTCTTCGCAAACTCCAAGTCTTTTTTGTCCTCCCCTGATAGCATGTTCACATATATTTTTCATTAAATTGTGTGTGGCAATATGTTCTACTTCTTTGAAATGACTCCAATACTTCTTTACAGACCTGGTTTCTTGAGCTATTATTCTCGTAGAAATCATATTTAACTTTTCATAGCTGTTGTGGATTGTAATAGCTCCTCTCACTTCAACAGGCGAGTTCAACACTCTGCTCTACTCACAAATACCTAGTTAGTTTTTATGACTTTAACCTCGTTGTTCTTCTGATTTTGCCACTAGGTGTAAATATAATACTGTATTTTTTTTCTAAATACACATACTGTACGAAACATATTTTGTTTGAAATACTGTAATATTATATTTTTATATTAATAATAAGCCCAACAGTTTGATTTGGAATACAATATTCAATTGGTTTATGTTTATTATTTTACAAAATTAATGAACCAAGAGATATGAACAGAAAATAATTTGCAATTAATATTTATAACAGCTCAGGGCATCAATTAATTTAAAATCAATATTAAATTTTATTTATACCAGGGTATTTATATGGATCACAATCATAACTTTGCAATTTAATTTATAGACCTTTGCTATGTGAGGACTTAATTTCATCATTTATGGCTGACTGCTGCAACTGCTATGCTGGGAAGAAGAAGTCCTGTCAGAAAATATTACATGGCATCCACAGCTTGTCCATGTCCTTGAATGCAGGCTAATGAGAAATATATTCCATTTGCCCAGTTAATATTATTTTTTACAGCCTCACTCTGCTCATCCTGCCAAACTACAAAATTACACTCCTTGCTCATTGGATTTTGAATGCCCCTGCATTCCTCTGCTCCAGTATTTATATTTGCTGGCTACTGGGTTTGCCACAGCTAATTTTGGGTTGTGTCTCCAAAGACTCAAAATAACAAAGGCTTTATCCCCACGTGAACCCTTTCTCAGCCCCTCTGAGGAATGCATGACTGACAACCAGCAGTAGGTCAACAAACAATACTCACCCATCCAGGTGTCCCAGTCATTTGCTGTAACTTCCTACATGCACTACAATACCATTCATTGTTCTATATTTCAAGCAATTGGCCATGCCAAAATTACTGTTGCTCATTTGAGGCAAAGTAGTCACAGCCATTTTCATAAGACATGCTTCTGAGCAAGAGTGTCCCAATGATTCACATAAATAGTAGTTGGGCAGAGCCTCAATCGGTTCCTTGACCGGTTTTTCTGTGAAGGTGCATAATCATAAAACAAAATCTGTTTGTGCAGCCTTTGTTAATATTGTGGTCATTTTTCACCCAATATCTGATTCAAATTAATCATTATTTGTTAGCAGTGTTTAGTTTTAATGGTTTGGCCATGTAGCAACTCAGAAATAATAGATTACACACTTTTGATCCTATGAAACAGTAGTCTTTATTCAATAGTGACTTGGCCGTGCAATCAGTGTTGATGGTTTGTCTGAAGTTTTTACATGATCTTTTACACTCGGGATTCTTGAAAAAATGCACTTTTCATCACCTGTCACAATTTGATGGATAAATGACTTTCTTTTGTGCCTGGTGAGCATTATTTCACAAGTTTTTTTGCTCTTTCATTAATATCACGTGGAACCTATTTTTCCTCCATCTGGTCCTTTCCAACGGCTTTCAAATGTCTGGAGATGGTATGCCGTGTGATCTGCTAGTTCTTGTTGGGTTTGAACATTGTCGGCCTTCAACAATGCATGCAAATAATTGTCTTCAAACTTTTTTGGTGGTCTTATGTATTCTTTGTTTCTTACATCAAACTTCAACTATCATTTGATTCTGCAACAGTTTTATTTAAATGGCAACAAAATCAGTGTTGTCCTCAAATCATAGTTTTTTTTCCCAACTCCCAAGAGGTAGGGGTATGGACAGTGGTGGCTTCTGATTAATTAAAGTTATGTGCTGTATCACCCCAAGGAACAAATTTTAGGAGGATAACGATAATAATACCGAAACATCTACAGTGTTGTTAACACTTCATGACCTGTAATGTGCTACATTTCTAATTTTGTCTACATAATGTGTAATAGTAATGAAATTTTAAAATTGTAAAAATAAAACTGTATTGGCACAAATTCCTAACACGACAGTATTTTTACTTAGTACATATGTTAAGTAATGAAAGTTAATTTTAAGAAAAAGTCACATACTATGGAAATACTGTATGCAGGATCATATGGTAATTTTCTCAGAATTATGAAAGTCATCTAAATGGCACCTGCTAAATGTTTTTTATTTTTAATAAATTTTGATTAACCAAAATAAACCACGAGAAGTGCATAAACATTTTATTAATTCCTCAATAACATTTAAAAGAGGCTGCCTACAGCTGTGTCAGCATGCTTGCTCTGATGGTGGCATGATTTTGTAGCTCATATTATTCCTGCATCTTAGACGAGCAGGGGGTTGAAACGGTAATACTGCACATGCTTATTTCTCATTACAGACAAGATTCTTGTGCTATAGAGAATTTAGCCAAGACATATACAGGAGGGAGTGTGCTGGAAGTCATCGAAATCAGAGCAGAAATTCACACTCTTAAAATACTATTATTGTAGAGTTCTTAAAATTACGAACCAAATAATTCCTCCTAAATTAATTCATGTGTTGAAGCACATATGCACCAGACATCTTACTGAAGGAGCCAAGTAGGGAGTCATTGATTTCAATGTCTTCAAATAATTTAACCACCTGGTATATTGTAAAATTAATATGAACAGGTGATAGAGACACATTGTCATACATTATTTTGAGAGAGCTATATCAGATAGTAAGGAGCATGCGAAAATTTCAGAGGCTTATGCCAGTCGCTATGGAGAGTAATGTGATCATACCAGTTAACTACACAGGTGCATAGAAAATGGTTTGTGTCATTAATGATGGGAAGTATGGTTTTGTTGAATCCATTCAAGTTGAAACCCCAGTATGATGGTCATTCCAAAAGTAATGCACAACATTTATTAGAACACTAGTTAGGTGCCAAGCTTTACCCAGGAATTTTATATTAGCAATAGTAATCTCTTGTCGACTTGGGATCAAACCATCTGCAAGTGTCATGTTTTTTATGAGAACTGAATTGAATAACCCCTCAGTATCTTAATTGTATTGACAAATCTACTGGAACCTTAAATAAGCACAAACATGTTACACGCACGCAGTAGATGATGTGAAAATTTGTCATCAAACATATCTGAAACAGACCCGATCAACTTCAACAAAAAAAACCAATACACTTAACAATTAATAAAAAAAAACGTTTAGGAGAAAACATGAGTTTTTTAATTTATATATTGTTAACAGGTCTGATATTTTCTTTTCCACTATATAACAAATAAAGTGTGCTGAAATAATATTTTCAAAGCAGCTTAGTGTTGATGATCATATTTTTTATAAATGCTTTAGCTGCTTCATCATCACATAACATTAATGGTTTTAAATTACGAAAAATAAAAACCTTCACATTCTTGTAATATTTGATTAGCCCAAACTATTTATGAAACACCAAGATCAAAAGAAAATAGCATATTTGGGTACATCCAAGAAATAAACCAGAAAATGTTCATCTTGTGCCTACAGCAGTACCCTGTGGGCCATCTAAAACAGAAGAATTAAGATGTGCCAAATAAATTACACAGTCTTAAGTTGTATTAACATAATTTATGAAGCATTCCAATGACAAACTAGAATTTCTCTGAAAACTACAAAATATGTAACTGTAATTAAATGTCTGGTAAAGTTCAATTTGCCAAAAATAAAGAGGGTCCAACTATGATTCTCTATTGGAAACTGTCCCAATTATTCTTGTTTATAGAAAAATTAATGAGTACTTTACCAACCTCCACGAGTGTGCTTTTACACATTAACAGACAATACACACAAATCTCTGTAAAAAAAATTGTAGGTGACTATGGCAATGCCAAAAGCTCCTAAAAAGATTCAATAAATTTGGAATAAAAAATATACCAAAATTTTCTGCTAATTAATTGGTGTTATTGATATAACAGGGATTTCACCATTATCACACAATGATATTTGCGAACATTTTGAAACCAAATTCAATCACCTGTAATGAAACATGTGAATACCAACATCTACCTGACTTTTGGAAACCTTAAATTGACATCAGAACCACCTGTGAATCTAGATCATTATTAAAACCTAATTGCAGAATAATACAGATAATCTTATCCAACTTTGCTTACAGTTAAGCACATTTATTGTCTCAATGTTGGTGACACTACCCAAACATAAGTAGCACTAAGGATAATTCACAAGAAAAAAGCAAAAACTGGTAAAAACATTTCATTATAATCTTTGTTTATGAACATGTGCTACTAACCTAACTTTGAAAAGATTGATCGGTCCATCTTGATTCTTTTCAAGAGAGTAGACCCAATGATTTGACAAAATTTCTGTTCAATCATAGTGTCTATTTGTTTCTTCATAGCTTGCTGAAAACTATCAGAATAATCAGATTCCATAGCCTCTTCGTAACCAATTGGTACTTCACAGGTGAAACAAACAACCAAATTCAACATTTTGCTTTTAATGCCGGTTATTTAGAATCAGAAATTGGAATGATAGTTAATGTATCAGTGTCATCCTTTGCAGAAAAATTAATTTCCCAGGATTATATGAGCATCAGTTTTTACTATAATGTCTCTATTTCTGTTTTGGACTTTTACTTCTTTACATTGTAATATAAAACATAATAAATATCTGTTCATTTAACTCCTATTCACTTCCAAACATTAATTATTCTGTTACCATTATTTGTATCAGTGTTCATATCTGAACAACAGGAAAATCCATAATTCCTGGGTGAACCATCTTTGTAAGAATTTGTCCATGTTGTGGTATTATTTAATCCCACATAAAAATTATTCATTTTACAATTATTTAATTTTTGGTCTAATCATATGTGATAGCCACAATCATGACTGGCGTAACATAAAAATATTCCTAACATGTTCTTAGGTTCCATCTTCATTTGTTATATTGGTGGAATTAACTTTAAATTTACAAAAGTACTTTAAGAAGATGTCAAATGGATCCGAGAATCAAATCCTGCTTACCGGGCGTTTGCTTCCTTCTGTTTATAATCTACATGACAGACATGTGATGCCTCTCAGATAATAATAGAAAAGTGCTGAAGTATGCAGATGGCACCACCATACTTACAAGAATAATAAGTCCATTAGAAGGAATTGCAAGTGCAAATGAGTCACTTAGTGCATTAAAGGAGTGGTTTCAGGCTAAAGACCTACTACTTAACACAGATAAAACTCAAAGAATTATTTTCTCCCTGAAACAAATTCTACTGGATTTACAAGAAGCCGCATCAGTAAAATTACTGGGAATTCATGTTGATTGCAAGTTCACATGGAATCCCCACACTATAAAGTCCTCTAAAAAAATTGGCAGGCATAAACTTTCTCTTGCGAAACTTGAAGAATGGCTACCACTAGGATACTTGCAGCATATTTTGCTCTTTTCCACAGTCACATACTGTATGGCATGAGACTGAGGGGAAACTAGTGGTAGCTATGCTATTCTCACTGCACAAAAGAGAGCAATCAGACAACTCTGTGGACTGGATCCTAGAACTTCATGCAGACAACACTTCCAAAACCTACACATACTAACAGTGCCTGGATTTCATTCGTACTCATGTTTGGAATGGATTCAAACCAAGGGCACAAGATGTGAACAGCAAGAACACCACTACTATGAAAATAGAAATAAAACACGCCTGTCATTCAAGGCTATAAGAACTGCCAAAGCCAACAAAGGACCAGAGAGGCTTGGTATTAAAGTATACAATTCTCTGCCTACATCTATTAGAAAACTACCAAACAACATAATACCAAGAAAATTAAAAACATTCTTATATGATCATCCAATCGAGTATGGACGAGTTTTTCAATTTGAAACATGAAATCAATAGACTGATGATTTGAATATTTTATGTGTATTTATGTATGTATATTTATAATATGTAGTTTGTAATTTTATAATACTGTATTGACGTTTGCTTGACAATATTGTCTTTTATTATTATTAAAAGCAGGCACTTCATCTATATGTGAATCACTAAACTTAATTGCATTAACAGAATATGAATTACCTTTCCAAAAGACTTTAAAACAACATTTACCAGCACTATAAAAATCTAACAGCACAATTTTCCAAGAAAAGACAACCCATTGTTTTCTATTGCTGTCAAACTACGATTTCTGGACATCTCTGATTAAAATATCTGTTATTTAACATAACAGGAACTTTTTGACCATTTTCAGAAAAATTAATGTAATTTTCACAACCCCAAAACCATCATGTTCCCTTTCCCTGTATGACAGATTAATGTATTTGCTTAAATGAAGTGAACAAATCTCTGACAGTGCACAAATAATGCAAGCACCCGTGTGAAATTTAAATTTATAGGAACACTCATCAGAACAACTCTTAAACCAAAAATTACAAGCACAAAATAATCAAATTCAAAGTTAAACAAATTGATGACCTTGTACAGACTTTATTATATAAATTTACTCGTAATAACATTTTGGCATGATTTTATGCCGTCTTCAGGTTTTTTCCCTCCCTGTAGGGGAAAATGTACAGGAAATTAACCCTAGCGTGGTGAAATTGAGACAGAACTCATTTTTATTACGATGAACTGTGGGCTAACACTGCCTTGATCATTTTTCAAGTAGTTTTTATTTAATAATTTGCACTTTACATAAATGTGCAAACTTTATGTGTCCAAACTTTTTACACTTAATGGCATTTGTAACTTATGCATCTGTTGCCCTCACTATTCACCACACCATATGCACTGTTATCTTGCACTTGATCCTTTGTCTTGTTCATTCTTCTTAGGGCTGTCTCTAAACCACTTTTAGACTGCTGAGAATGTCAAAGTCTCTCTCCTGCTAGCAAGGTGTTCTCCACGACTGGTGAAGGTTTACTTCTATCTGGTAGCTGGTATAATTGTGATAATGCAAGTGCATAGTGCTCCAGAATAGAGTTGATCATCTTGTAAGCTAAGCATACATATGTTATGACTCCCTTCAAATCCATTATTATTCATAACAATTCTTTTGATCTGGACAAATATACAGGAATAATTTTTTCTGGTTGCATGTGTGCTCCGTAAAATTCGGCCAATAAGGAACCAATGACACGGGTACAAAATTAGTTTCTAGTAAACCTCATTCAAGCTTTGTATCCATCACATAACCAATTATAGCTTTTACAGGTGACTACAAGAATAAATAATATCCGTCAAAACCTTTCCCTTACTATGTTGATAATGATTCCATTCAATAATGGAAGCTGTTGCTCCTTTCCAATAGCCAGGCCATATGCTTTGTTCATGTGATGCCATCATCTTATCAAAGTTTGTTCATAAACTTCATGAAAATTAATAATGAATGTTTGTAATTATTGAAAATAATTTTTTAGTGCCCTAGACTGTTCCCTCAACATTTGTTTGACAAAGGATTTCCTTTAAGACCTTATGGATCAAACTTGGAAAATTGTTCTGAAATTCAACTAAATTTCTCATAATTTTATCCATACAAGGTTAATTGTGTAGCCTGGGCCTGTAACTCTTGTGAGCAAGTTCATTATCAGACGCATTATTAGTTTGAACACAACTTTATTATTATTAGCATCTATATACCCACGTCTGAAACATCAGACAGGGTCAACCTCACCACCAGAAAGTCAATACACTATTAACAATTAATAATATCAAAACACAATGTTCAGGAGAAAATTTGTTAGACTTAAGTACTCTATAAATATTCCACGGATAAATTAAACATAGTCAGATGTAACTTATCCGTTGCATGCATGCAGTGATGTCTACTATGAGAATCGTGAAAACTATTAAAAATATCACTACTAAATTTAGTCTGTGGCTACGTTTGGAATAAATAAGTAATAAAAATATTAAATGTTGGTTATATTTGAGATATATAGTCATCTGGCTTAACAGGCTGTGAGGACATAATGTATCCTGCAACATTGCAAGTTCTAGATGTCTGTAGGGTAGGACCTTTTTTTCCCTGTAAAGGGAAAAGGAAAGAATCTAAATCTCCAAAAGATGAACAGAAGCATCCTCTGGGGTAACAACCACCAAAATTTCATGGGAGTCTGATGAATATTATAGGAATGTGTAAGGGTCAATTATTAAAAGTTGTTGTTTAGTTGATTTACGCATATGCTATATAAAGCCCAGAGCATGTAGCATATATTGCCTTTTATTTATATAGATTATATTTTCATCCTACAGCTTCCTATTTTTACAGTGTATATATACATCCCTTAGAAACAAAATATCATTTTTCCACGTAATCCCCATACCTCTCAACTGCCTTATCCCAACTTGCAACTAGGGCCTGTATACATGCACAGTAAGTCTCAACCAGCATGTTTGAGTACTGTTCACTTGAGAGTCATCTTCTACAAATCTCATTCCACTAAGGGACTCCTTCAGTGTTACAAAGAAATTGTAATTTCATGGAGCCAAGTCAGGGCTGTAAGGTAAGTATTTCAATGTTGCCGGTCCAAGTTTTCTGATCTTTTCTGCTGTTTTCTCACTGACATGTGGCTATCATGCAATAGCAAAAAATCCTGTTTCTCCTGATGTGGTTGGGAATGACACAGTCTAGCTTTAAGTTTCTTCTGAGTTCCCACATGTTGTACCTTCTTTTTCATCTGAAAGTGCAGTTTAATTTTTTTTTTCTGAAGGTGAGTTTGCATATTGGCACTCCATTGTTTGCCTTGTCATCTGTCAGAATTGCCCGGTTTTGCATATGGTACACAAGGTATTGAAATTTTTTCTTAGTATGATGGTGCAAATTTCTGTGGAGAAACATATTTTTCTTATCAGAAGAGGATGAAAAATGAAACTAGAACAATG
Source organism: Eucriotettix oculatus (assembly GCA_034510155.1). Classification (NCBI taxonomy): domain Eukaryota; kingdom Metazoa; phylum Arthropoda; class Insecta; order Orthoptera; family Tetrigidae; genus Eucriotettix; species Eucriotettix oculatus. The sequence continues at coordinate 175,568,501 of CM067376.1, forward strand.
ACTCAAAATAAATTATATTCCATCAGACTGATGTGTATGGAAAGTGACAAACATTGTCATAAGATGTCAGCAGTGGAAGGAAACTTTAAAATTTCCCATCAGAGTTATCAAATATCACATTTTTCCATTGTATTATAAAGTCACAAATATATTTTTTCAATAAAAATAAAATAACCAATTTTCGATACATCAAAAATCTTAAAAAGTTCATTATTTATTTTGCACTTATAAATATCACAGCTGCCAATAAAGATATAATGAAAAGATTGACTTGTAAGTGTCTCTTTTAAAATAGGCTAAATTCTGTTATGAATTACAATAATTTTGAGTTCAATATTTATTATTTCATTATCATATACTTCTAAATTGTATTTTTTTACCCTGTTAGTATCAAAAAACAGAGTATGTGTGGATAGAAGCATGGAAGGAACTAATTGAGGAGGCAAAGGCCCGAATGTGGGCTAGAATGTCATAGGAAGAAGAAGTATCTGAAAATTATTTTCACCACTGATGGTATGGCTTTGGTTTAATAAACAATAGTCTAGGTATATTTTATTTCATTGTTTATTCTTCACGCAATAAGATTTCTACATGCGCACTCTCTGGCTGCTTAGCTGAAACTGTGTCAAAATTATTCATTTCACCTTACTACATGCTTAACATTAAAGCCATATCCAGCGGTGTCAACTTAATTGAATTTACATATTCTGTGATTTTACTTATATATACACATTAATACATTCATTCTCACATTCATACATCCATTGTCACATACACACAGTTACAGTGACATAAAATATCTGGAGTTATGTAAAGGTTCTAAAATTTTTGCTTATTTTGAGTATGACACTGTAGAAATATGAGAGCTTTATGATCAGTCCATAGTATAAAATGACACCAAATAAGTAAGACGTCTCTTGTATGTTCTCTTGTATAATTTATTCAGTGCCCCCCTAAAGCACTTATCTCAGTGTTGGCTAGTGAATATGTGCTCATTTTCTACAGCACATGAATTAATTTAGGAAAAATTATTTGTTTTAAAATTCTAAGAAACCCCAAAATAATAGTATTTTAAGAGTGTTTCCTGATTCCTATTTTCATCTCTTCCACTCTTTTTGCTATTGAATCATAAAGATTTGATCATATACAACAACTGATCTTGGGTGGAACTACTTAGTGGACAGTTTATTAAGTGTTTGTTCTACTGTGGGTACCATAACAATAATGTTCTCACCAAGTACTCCCACAACTGCTTCTGCCTGACCAGCATCCTCTTCCACATGGTCAGAATCAACTTCAACTGGTATTCTATGTCACAATTAGCCTTGTTTCAACCTTTTGAGATCAATAAAACAAATGGTTACTGCGAAACTTTCAAGTTTTCAATATTTCCCATATAATACTTACTTTGTGTCCAAATATCCCCCTATTTGCCCCACATATGGGCACCAATTTAACGTCTCACCTCTTCTACTTATTCCCAAGCTAGCGCTCAATAGAGGTTTAAGTATTGGAGTATCGCCAATAAGATGAACAGTTAGAGTGGAAGTATGGAAAATATTAAACTACAAATAAAAACAACAATTACATATATTTTCATCTTCCCTTTTGAATACAAAATATTCACAATAAATGATTGTTCACAATGTAACTAATAATAAGAGATTAAATTCGGAAAGAGGAAAGAAAAAAAAAGGAAAAGAAGAAATAACTTGTATATTCAATTTCGTAACTAATATAATTGACGGTTTCCTGATGTAAATGGTAATTGAATATAAGTTTTTAAATACAAAAATGACAGTATTTCCACAAATGAAATTAATTGTTCAAAAGTAATCTTAAATAAAGTTTAAATCATCACAATAATACTTTATACAAGACATAATTTAACTTCAATCAGACACCTTACATTCAGTTTATCAGCTTTTCGGTTTACCAGCAGAATGGCTCACACCAAGATGAAACAAGTGTTTCTTTAGATTGGCTCCCATGGATAGCAGTGGCACCTGTAACATGAAAGCACAGGTCAAAAGGTGGATCGGGATATCAGCAAATAATAGGAAGAAAACCTTGAGAATATTATTTAATGGCAATCCACAGTAAAATTTCAATATTTGTTTGTTTTCAATTAATTTTAAATGATGAAAGTTTATGTTCATCTGCTCTCGTCAATATCTGTTTGGCGTTTGCCAACTGTGCTCTGTCTAGTCTTTTATGAAACAATACCCTGTCCATTTTTTTTCTTCCTAAGCATAACTATGTTAAACTGTAAACTGTTTGAATAATGTCTTGAAAATATTGCTTACCAATGTCTAATATTATGCTGTAGATGTGACACACAGAAAACTTTTGTAATTATTAAAAATTATTGACTTAAAAGCCAACTTACTGTGTTCTATTGGCTAGCATCACTGTCTCACAACACAGAGGTTCCAGGTTCGTATCCTGGCATGGGCTTGGATGTTCATGCTGTTATGGTCATGGAGACTGGGATTAAGACTGTGGAAAAACAATACACTGGCCACGTATCACTCCAAATTTGGAATGTGTCATGCAAGATGACAGCCCACAGTCTTCTCTGTAGGCCAAGGCCCTGAATGGGCTGCAGAGCAAGGAAGAAGATAGAACTAAAAATTAATAACTTTGATTACAGTTATATGCCAAAATAAAAATAATAAAATTTGAGAACATCAAATACCTGGATCATGACATCATGAAGAATGGTAATCCTTATTCAAATTCTGTTAGAACATGCACTACAAACTACTGTAGCACAATTTAATTTATAATGCTAGGAACCATCTAAGAACATGTTGAGCAATTTCTGTCAAACAAGTTCACAAGTTATTATTGATCAAAGAACTAGACTTTAAAAATATTCTGAAACAACACTCATTAGTATCAATCAAATGCTTTTAGGGCCACCGAGTTTTTTAGTGCCAAACTCATAGCTGATAATTCCTCATTTTAACCCATAATGACTAAAAAAAGAGCACCCATAGATGGAAGTGCTTTATATAAAATTATGCAAAAAAAGTCACAATGGTGTCTATTCTGGGTTTGTTGAAGTTGCTGGTTTTAATTCTGACATTCAACATGTCCAATGACATGAGGATGTGGATGGAAGGAGGAGAAATAATAATAATTGAGGAGCAATTTCTACAAAACTGTACATATGTTACTTATGATCTAGGAACAATAATTGGATGGGTAAACAACTCTCCAGCATGTAGATGTGTGGTTTAGCTGGTATTCTTTACTCTCTTAAGGAGCATAACGTATTTTTTACTCTGAAGATGCTGGGAATAATTTTTGTTTGTCAAAAAATACCAGCAGTTATTTTACCTCTTTTTTTCGTAACAGGAGTATTAAATGTATATGTTTTAAGTTTGTGGGCTTATTTAAGATAATAAATTTCCTTACTGAATTTTTGGTATTGTGAGTCATCATACAGTTTTTGGCAAAATTAATATTCTGTTGCCATAGGGAGGATAGAGGGTGGGAAACATATATACAAACGAAAGGGTGCAGTAGTAACATGGATGTGTTCATGATGGCCATTCTACTGGGCCATTATGGAAGCCAATTCACCAACTGTTGGTGGTCAACATTGGCAACCAATATATGACCCAGCTATTGGCTGGTGAAGATGGTCTATTCGAGTACTGTGTCTATTTTCTCTAAACATATTGGAAGTATGTTTTACTCTATTAGGACTGGGGCCTAATTTTTTGTATTATTTCACTGAAAGTATCTATATATTGATCATTTGAACATATTAAATATTCAGGATCTCCTGTTGGAAGAAATAAATATATTGAATTAAATTTTGATTGATCATAAAAATGATTAAGATTTCATTTTATCTGTATTAAGTGTTTATGAGTTAACCTTAGAAAGTTTCCACTTTATGCAATGTAAACTGATCTGAAGTATTTGTACAATATTGTAACATTTTAATCTAGTGCTTCATAATTGATCATTATTTTCAGATGTGGTTAAAAGAAATAGAACTTGCACCCTATATTAATGGTAAATGGATTTTGAAAAAAGATGCCCCTATGACAAATCTTATTAATCCAAATTCTGGAAAAGTGTTGGCAAGTGTCAGAAATGCCACTACTGAAGATGTCAAAGATGCTTTGGAGTCATCCATTCAAGCACAAGAAATATGGAAAAAAAGAAGTAACTCTGAGAGAAACAACACACTATATAAGTAAGATTTCCTGTTATAATGGGGTATGCCTCTATTATTGAGTAATAAACATGTTTTGAAGTTTAACTACATAAAATGTTTACATCCAGCCACACTTGGAGAAGTTAGAGAAAGAAAAGGTGACACTCACATAAACATATGCCGACACAGTGTCTCTTACACATAGTACGCAGACAGGTAAGTGAGTTATTTCTGAATTTTTCAGCCTCATCTACACCAGAAAAACAAAAAATTTACAATGCTAATGGATAAAATGCTTAAACTTTGTAGACATGTTCTTGAGTAGTTTGTAATATACTTAATCAGTGAAGGAAGTTAAGTTAGCTACAAATTCATGCACACAATTGATACTAATAAGCAATGGGATCCATAAGTAATTATGGAATTATAAATAAATATTTCATATTCAAATAAAATAATTAAAATATTAAGTCAAAGAATTATTTTATGAAGGCATCAGTGTACCTACCATATTAAAACTAGTCTTTAACAACTTGCCATTATTTTTCTTATAACAAATATTAAAACTATAGCCTTTTAATAGTAAAATTTCAAATATTTATTGATAAATATAAAAGCTCGTGAATATTACCAATGGCAAAATTAGTCACATTAGTCCATACATAAGTCCACGTTCAACATTGGGCTGTCCACATAACATGATGTGGCACTCATTTCTTCTTCTGCAGCAACGTTCTTGTCAGTTCTTTTGCCAATTGATGTCACACTTCAAGATAATTCCATTTCAAACTTCCTTGCTTCCACTTTGCTCTACTTTATTGTGTACTGTACCTTTCAGCTCACATTTAAAACACTTTTTCACCACCAGCATCCACCATCTCCTGTACACTACCGTCCACTTCCCCCTCTCTGTACAAATGTTCCCAATGTGTCCTAAGTAAACAATTTCTCAGCACATTGTCTCGCTTCACCTGGTATTAGGCAGGTCATAGAATTGTCACATCACAGTGTACTTATCAACTAGACTCTATCCAATGTTACAATAAATAAAAAGATGGCCAATAAGTCAGCATATAAATTTATCACTATTCACTATTCAAAAGCGATGGTTCAAAACTTACAAATTTAACAATTCATCATATTTACTCCTTGACTCCCTCAGCTAACAATTTTTACTAGAGCAGATAAAGGTGAAGTTACAGTAGCTATTTATAGGGCTGAGTACTTGGAAAATATCAACACCATATTGTCAGAAAAGTCAATTTATGAAATATGTAATAATAATGTTATTAATTTAGTCATTGATAAATTAAAAGTCATCCTCAGAAGGTTGAAAGTAAATAATCATACTGATAATAAAACCTTCCTGTCATTACTTCTGCTAACATAGCAAGAGCCTATGCTCTACCCAAAATTCATAAACCCATTTTATCTTTTAGAGTTATAGTAGCTTCAACAAATAGTCCTTTCCACAAAAGTTCAACTTTTTGTATAACTTATTAAAAGAAATGCTTAAATTGTGAAGTACATTATTCTGTTAAACATTTGTTACATTTAGTAGAGAACTTACAAAATTTAAATGTACATAATGACCATATTTTAGTTTCTTTAGATCTTGCTTTCCTGTTCAACTCATTACCTTATGAATTAACTATAAAAAGTTTCAAAAACAATTTTCAGGTCTTACTAGCATTCATTTGCTTGTTTTACTCAATTTAATTTTGAACCCAAATTATTTTTCATTTAATAATTCTTATTATCACCAAATAAGTGGATCTCCAATGGGAAATCCTTTGTCGTCTTTGCAAAGATTGTTATGAGAGTTTTGGAATCCTTATGTATCTCATTATTAGATTTTAAACCATTAACATACTTAAGTTACATTGATGAAATTTTTTGCATCATTCCAAAAACTAAATTAGATAATTTAAACCAAATTTTCGATAGTTATCATCAAAATTTATTTTTACTTATAAAATAGAACAAATAAACTATTAATTTTCTAGATGTTCTGATAGGGGTTTTAAATAAAAAAATTATAACCAATTGGTATAAAAAAACTACATATTCAGAAAGAGTTCTTAATTATATGTACAATCACCTCATTGCTCAAAAGGGAAGCAATGTTTTGTAATCTGGTAGATAAGGCCGTAAAGTTGTCACATCACAAATACAACAATGAAAATCTAAATAAAGTTACCAATATTCTGTTACTAAATTCATACCCAGTCAATGTCATCAACAACCATGCCAAAATTAGATTGAATCAAATCAGGTATTCTGACAATAATTTATCTGTTAAAAAGATTAATAACAGAAAAATGAATTTCATAATTTTATCCTATATAGCTAACATACAATATAAGCTAATTGACTTGTTTCATAATTATGGTGTAGTTGTTGTTTTTAAATCAATAAATAATTTAAATTTCATTCAAAATATTAAAGACAAAATTCACTTTCTGGAAAGACATAATGTTATCTTCAAAATAAATTGTTTAGATTGTAATGCATTGTATATTGGACAAACTAAAAGAGCTTTAAAAACTCAAATTAAAGAACATAAAAACAACATCAAATTAGACATTCAAAAGTACACTATTTTGATTGTCAAAATGTGGAAATGTTAGACGAGGAAAATAATTACTTCTTGAGAATTGTTGCATATCAGATGCAACCCTCATGAAATCAATGTTAAAAATGACATGAATAATTTGAACAAAATTTACGATACTCTTTTGTTGTAGTAGTTTAACTTTTTAATAGTTTTCTCCATTGTTAAAATATAACCGCTGTGAAGCATTCACTATGTTTTGTAACACTTTCTTCTGATATGTTTGGTTATAATTTATGTCACAGGCACAGCCCGACAGTAGAGCGCTAGTGGTTTCAATATTAGATTAGTTTTTTGGAGATTGATAACTTAGAGTTCCTTCTTATTAGACAGTAATATTTATTTCACTTTTTTCCCTCCTTAACACAATTCTTCCACCTAAGTTTGGTGACTAGTCATGCCTAGGTACTGGTGTCATTTTTTGTTTCTTTATATGCAGATTGTTTTTGTGGATAGGAGATTACACATTCCTCTTCAAGTTTTTATATTTCTCTTCTGAATTTCCATCTTTTGTTGTTATGTATAATTTCTTTTGCTGAGTCTCTTGTTGGTTGCCATTTTCTTCTACCAATTCCGTTTATTTTGACAATTTTTCAAATCTCAGTGGAATAGTTTACTAATTGGAAATGTTGTGTTATGTGCCGTATTTTGAATAAGCCTCATGAAACTTTCAACTTTTACTTCAAGCTCATTTGTTCTGTAGCAAATATTCAGGTTGATATTTTTTTGGAGGTCTTATCACAAAGCTTTACCAGCAATTAGTTTCATTAGTTAGGCTGGCTCTGATTTCCCTTTTTATTATCTTTCACCCAAAGTTAAAATAAGTCCTGAGTGATCAGAGTCCAAAAAGAAATTCTCTTCTAGTTCAATAAATAAATTTGATTGAAGAAGTCCCAAAATTGCAAACAAAATGTTGCATATAATGTGTTGAATAATATAAAACATTCCGACTTATTGGTTTTTTGATGATTTATCTCGAAACTTTATGTTGCATTTTTAATTTCTTTCAGTCTTTACATTTGTCTCACTGTTTTTTTGCTGAAAATAACTTTTCCATCCCAATAATTGATTGTTTGAATTTCTTACAACTCAATATAGCCCTTAAGTTGGAAAATTATTATGAAATATTATAGTAAAAAAATTAATTAATGGTATTGTATACACAATATTATGTTTTATAGAGCGAGAAACTGAAGTTTTCTTCAGATATCTGTCCAAAATTCTGAAGAGTTCTCTTGCAATTTTTATGGATAAGAACCCTGTTCCTATCTCTAGTCTTTTGAAAATTTTAAACCCAAAATTTCCACAAAATTGAAGGTATTTCACACATCCAGCACAATAATGCAAGCTGTCATGATTTCCCCCTTTTTCTCTCATTGCCAGCTCTGGGTGTTTTCAACTGTGTTGTTAGTTCAATGCCCTTTACAGAACCTTTGCTTTTTGTCCACCAGACCTCCTGCTTCCTTGTGTAATAGGGAAAGTTAACTTCGAAGTTAGTTTAAGTCTTAATAACCAGACAGTAGACACTGAGTAGTGGAACATGAGAGCCATACCATGAACATAGGCTGGTTTTTTCTTATCCTGTCTTCCAAAATTAAATGCAAAGTTAATATTGCTTCTTTTGTCCCTACGTTCTTCCTAAAACCAAACTGATATTTTCCTGACTCACATTCTATTTGATGTTCTGTCCTTCTATATACTATTTTCATTAATATTTTGCATGCATGAGATACTAAACTACTTGTCCTGTGTCATTGGCTTCTATCAGCCCCATTCTTCTTCGTTATGGGTATAATTATGTTTACACTAAAATGTTATAGTCTTCTTCCTGTTTTGTAGATTTTGCAAATATCCTGAGCAGCCATTATATTATTGCTTTGCCCAATGATCTTATCAACTCTGCTGGAATGTTATCAATTCCTGGCACTTTACAATTACTCAGATCTGTCAGTGCCCTGTCAAACTCCAACCTTAAAATTTTGTCCCCCAACTCTTCGTTATCCACCTCCTCTTCTTCTATTACTGACTGATCTACATTTGCACCATGAATTTTCCCGCTATTTTTCTGCATGTCGTTACCCATAAATGGCTTCCCATCCACTCTCCTGATGTTCTTGTTAATGTTTTTCCTTTCTCCGAATGTATCCTATAAGCTGCATCCATTTTTCCTTTCACCAAGAAATATTCACCTGCCAAGCCTCTTTGGCTGCTTTGCCTTTCCTATCTATCTCATTCTTCAAGTGTCTGTACTTTCTTTACCATTCATCTCTCCTGTGTTTATATTTATGCCTTTCATCAACTATTTTTATTATTTCTTGTGTTATCCAGTATACCTATAAAATTGGCCTGAGCTATTCTTCCTATTTTTTTGTTGGCTGCTCTAGTCATTTCTCCTTTCTCTATTAATCTACTCTTGATATCTTCTTTTAAACTCTGAATCATCTCCTCTTGTTTTAGTTTTCCTAATTCCCCTCTTTTTGTTTTAATTTCTTTCTTGAGTTTCTTAATTTTCAGCCTGCATTTCATAATCATCAGATTATAGTCTCAGTTTATATCTGCTCCGGGGTATGTTTTGCAGTCTAGCATCTGATTTCTATACCTCTGTCTAACTATTTTATAGTCTAATTGGTACCTGTCCATGTCTCCCGGCTTCTGTCTTATTAGTAATATTGTAATAAACTTATGTAAAACTATTTGACTCTTTCCATATTCTCAAAGCATAGCTTCATTGAAGGATCCATGTAATATGGCTATTATGCTATGTTAGAGCTCCTGAAGTCTAAATTTGGCTTTGCTCTTACTCTTCAGTAGCATAAGCAGATGATTGGTTGTCATTTTGCAATGAATATTTCCTTGAGACATTCTACATTTAGTGCTGTTCCCACCATTGGTTTAATTATGACTGTGTCATGTTGAGTCTTATTGAAGTTTGGTCTGAAGGGAGATAATCAAATTTTCAGAGGCATTTGTGATGGCTGACTGCAGAGTGGCTTTCTCTGTTTTATGAAGTTTCATACCTTGGAATAATGCACTACATACTTTTTAATTTGTAAGTGAAAAGCAAATACTGAATAGTAAGGAGGTGAGATTTCCAGTGAAATGCAAAATATTCAAGGAGAGGGATGTGTGATAGTGACAGGTGGTCAATCGGCACTTAAATTCCATTTTTACCTGTATCTAATTTCTCTTTTTTACAAATCAGGAGATGCAACACTTAAAATTGAAATCCCAGGATATCTAACTTTGAAGGTAATTCATATATAACAAACATTTTAGTTTTTGGCTAAGGAAGAGTTGGATGTCGTACCATCAAAGCCTTCTAAATAAAAATTGCATCATTTTTCTTATTTATTTTTTTCAAATATTAGCATTCAACATTTGGTTTTTTCTTTATTACACAAAAAGTCTCAATACAAAAAACCTAAAGATGTTATGATGTCTATGGTGTATCGAAACCCATTTTTTTTTAACAACTGAAATTATTGTTATTTTATTTAATTTCCAGAATTGGTCAGCAAATAACCAAACAAACTCCTCTGTTAGCCCAACTTGAAGCAATAAGCACTGGTACTAACTTCAGGGTAACGAAAGACTTTGATATTCCACTGGCAAGTAAATTATTTTCTTATTATGCCAACCTTTGCCAGTCCACACATGATAATAATCGAAATGCAGGTTTGTTAGCTTTTCTCTACATTTATGATCATTAGTAGTTATTTTTTAAATAAATTATTTACTATTTATATTGTATTGTGTAGTTTCTTATTTATTTTGCTTGATGAGAATTTTATTCATCTTTTAACAGTATGTATAATCAATCATTTAGTATTAAGTGAGTTTTCTGTTAATTAATTGTATACTTCTGAGTACTATTAATTGTAAATATTATCCTGTATCCATAGTTATATTGCACAGTGATAATTTAGTAGTTCCATTTGAGTTATGCAATTCTAAATTTATGAATTCTATTAATTATAGGTTAACATAGTTTGTAAAAACAATTTATAATTTCATGTAACAAAGTACTAATGGAATTAATCTGATCTAATACATGCTGATATTATAGTACTCATATCTTCTTCATGTAATGAAAGTTCTCACTCTCTCATCCCAAACAGATATACTTTCTGAGATTAAGCAATACAAAGGAGCACAAGTGCCAAATTCTGTTGATGAAAAACTATTTCAAAGCCCAGTTGGTGCACTTGGGTCATTAAAATGAATTAGGTGAATAGGAGCAAAAGTATGGTGAAAGAGCACTTTTTTACATAATTAACCATGTTAATCTTGATTGGTCTGCTTGAACTCAGTGAGCAAAAGTTGATATTATGAACCAACCACTGCTTCACAATTTTTTAAAAACATTCAAGGACAATTATATCCTGTGAGCCAAAATCATTTTCTGCCAGTTTTACATTAACCAACTTACTGTTTGTCTACCATTTTGTCTCCAGAACATCAGAAGTGCTTTAGTTAACACCAAAATTTTGTTATACACTCAACTTGCTGAACTTCATCAAGATATTAAGTACAATTTCATGTATTTATAAATTTCATAAATTTACATACACTTGCAGCAATATTCTTGTACTGTATTACTATACCTTGATTTTTAATTGAGATGGCTTGCAAGTCATTTCAAAAGAATGACTCCTTCCAGAAGTAACTCAGCACTCACTCCAGACTAGGGAGCTAATGACTATCATATGGTTCATTTTCTGAAGAGAAACAACACTTTGCAGCGCTGCACTCCTAATACTTTCCTTCTGACTCAGTGTGGTACCTCTCAGCTTGTTCAAGAGTTACAGTGTTTTGACTCTTATAAATTCATTCCAGCTGCATTGTGAAGGAAGTGGCTTATCAAGACAGAATTAACTACAGAGTTTGCCCAGCCTTCTGCATCAACCAGACAAAAATACTTTTCCCTAAAGAATAGCCAACCCCTGAAGCACAGTCAAACTTTTCAAAACATAATTTCCTATAGTTACTCATGCTCAGAACCTCAACACTAACAATTTCAACCATTCCTTCATATTAATCCTTCTCCCCCCAATTTCCAAGAGACTGAACTCCATCTTCCAAGATCCAATCTTCTTGCAATCTACACAAAGCCATTGAGTCAATATTCTCTTGATCTGTGTTTCCCAGCATTGGTGCCACTCATCACACATAGGCAATTTGATTTTTCAGGTGGACAATTTGAAAATGAGCTTTATTTATATGTGGTATGGAAAAGAAAGAGAGAGAAAGGTGATAGTTATTTGAAATTGATGCTTATCACTGTCATTGATGACAAAGATGATCTTAGATCTTGTTTTCTGAGATAGTAACCTCCTTTTTATGGAAGAAATAAGTTATTCTGCAGGAGATTAACACCTTCCTCTCTTTCCCTTCTAAACCATTTTTTTGTCATTATTTTCATATTTGATCATCCTCATTTTCTTATAAATATATATGTACATACATTGAATTGGTAAGAGACAGAACACAGTCATTGACTTGACATAAAAATTGATAGCAGGCATCAACCAGCATGGATGTGCAAAGAGTATCTGAATGGTACTTTTCTTCCAAACAACACCTAATATCAATTTCAGGTAAGTCAATGGCTGTGCCTTGTCTCTCTTTCTTACCTAATTCAATTTCTTTTTTTTTTATGGTAGACACCTTGTGAGGTTAGAGTACTTGAATTTTCGGAGGCACCGCCCCCTTCACCAGAAAGTTAGGAAGACATTTCCAGTGATCGGCTAGCCGACGACTGAGCAGCCAAAATTTGCTGCTCTGCTAACTTGGGTCGTAAACAATTGACCCCACCAGGTCACCAACTTTCTCTCTCAATAAGGGTCTGGGAAGAGGCAAGGACTTGATGGGGGTTGGGGAGACGCATACTAACACCCCCATCTTGACACACATTCATTTAAACACATCCACCCTTAGAGGTGTCAATATTTAAATATTGAAATATTTAAATATTGACACACAAACTCATTCAAACAAATAGTATGCACACAGAAGGTTCTATTGCAGCATATACAAATTCCAATGATCTCGTGCATTGCGGGGGGGGGGGGGGGGGGAGGTTGGAGATAAAGAGTTATAGGATATTGAGTCCAGGACTTTGTCTAGACTGTAGGACATGCTGGAATGAAAGTTCCCACAGATGGAGTTCCGCTTCTGATGAGTCGGGAGGTAGGGCTTTGAGGGGGGTCAGTGTGAAGCACTGGTTGAAGTTGTTGGTGTTGTGGCTATGGGCATGGGCGGCTATGGGGAATTGGGTTTTGAGGAGTTTTACTGTGCTGCGGTGGTTGGCAATCCGTTCGGGGAGGGGTCTCTTTGTCTGACCGATGTAAAAGGCTGGGCAGAGTGTGCAGTTTATTTTGTAGATAGTGTGGGAGGACAGACAGGTTATGTTTTCCTTAATTTTGTAGGTAGTGCTGTTGGTGGGGCTCTGGAAGGTCGTGGTAGGTGGGAGTATTGGGCAGACATGGCATCTGTTTCTGCCACACGGTCTGCAACCAATTGTGGGTGGAGGGTTGGGTGTGTGGGGTTTGCAGGGTCTGACCAGGATATTACGGAGGTTGGGAGGGCGCCTAAAGGCAACCCTTGGACAGGTGGGTAGTATGGTCGGGAGGATGTTTTTCATGTCCCAACCTCCGTAATATCCTGGTCAGACCCTACAAACCCCACACACCCAACCCTCCACCCACAATTGGTTGCAGACCTTGTGGCAGAAACAGATGCCATGTCTGCCCAATACTCCCACTTACCACGACCTTCCAGAGCCCCACCAACAGCACTACCTACAAAATTAAGGAAAACATAACCTGTCTGTCCTCCCACACTATCTACAAAATAAACTGCACACTTTGCCCAGCCTTTTACATCGGTCAGACAAAGAGACCCCTCCCCGAACGGATTGCCAACCACCGCAGCACAGTAAAACTCCTCAAAACCCAATTCCCCATAGCCGCCCATGCCCATAGCCACAACACCAACAACTTCAGCCAGTGCTTCACACTGACCCCCCTCAAAGCCCTACCTCCCGACTCATCAGAAGCGGAACTCCATCTGTGGGAACTTTCATTCCAGCATGTCCTACAGTCTAGACAAAGTCCTGGACTCAATATCCTATAACTCTTTATCTCCAACCTCCCCCCCCCCCCCCGCAATGCACGAGATCATTGGAATTTGTATATGCTGCAATAGAACCTTCTGTGTGCATACTATTTGTTTGAATGAGTTTGTGTGTCAATATTTAAATATTTCAATATTTAAATATTGACACCTCTAAGGGTGGATGTGTTTAAATGAATGTGTGTCAAGATGGGGGTGTTAGTATGCGTCTCCCCAACCCCCATCAAGTCCTTGCCTCTTCCCAGACCCTTATTGAGAGAGAAAGTTGGTGACCTGGTGGGGTCAATTGTTTACGACCCAAGTTAGCAGAGCAGCAAATTTTGGCTGCTCAGTCGTCGGCTAGCCGATCACTGGAAATGTCTTCCTAACCTTCTGATGAAGGGGGCGGTGCCTCCGAAAATTCAAGTTCTCCAAAACTCACAAGGTGTCTACCATCTATGAACCTCAGGTAAGTCATCTTCTTTCTATCTCTCTGTCCTTTCCCCATTAATTGTTTTAAACATGACAATGTCATTTCCTATCTCATATATATATATATAATTTTTATGGATTATGATCATTTGTTGACATGTTAAATGATAAAATCTGTATTTGTTTAAATTAGGAGTCACTCTGTTGTTAACATCTTCTACTAGTTCTCTTGCAACACTGGCTTGGAAAATAGCTCCTATACTAAGCACAGGTGGTGCTGTTTGTATCAAACCAAGCAGTAAATACCCTCAACTTGCCCTACTGCTGGCTGACATGTGTGTTAAAGCTGGGTCAGTATGTCTAATAAGTATGTTTAAATACTTAAGGTATTCTTAGCTATGTAGGTAATGTGACTTAGTCAAATTAATGATCAAATTTAGGTAGGAACTTGAGCAGCTGACTTACCATAGTAGGTGTCACCAGGTTGGAAAGCATACTGGAAGTGTCATATTTTTGACTGCCTAAGCCTCATCTTCTTTTGCAAGAACACACTGAAAATTAGTTGTGTGTTGGAGGATGGTGGCAATACTTTTATCTAATGTGGGGAAATGGGACAATTCCTTTTTGAATTTGGAAAACACTTTTGGAGTTTTCATCTTCTAAAAGTTCATATTTTTCATGGAAGAATTTAATGAGTTGGAGTGTGTGTGAGGATTACAGCTGGATAAAGAAAGTTTTACAATTATTGTTTTGGAGGAAGGTCAATCTCGTAATGTCTGAAGAGAAAGTATGTGGGAAAGAAGTGTGGAGTGTTAAAGAAAAGTAATACAGAGTGGTCCAAAAAAATGTATACACTGTTTAATGGTGCATAACTTCCAAACTAATTGACGGAAAAGTTTTATTTTTGGTAGTGTAATAGTTTGTAGTTCTGACAATTGCCAGATAAGCATTGTTGTGTTGTTTTACAGAGTAAACATGGCTTGCGCAAGGCTGACATTCTAAGAAAGGAAGGCATTTTGAAGTAGTACATCAGGTATGAAAACATCAATGAGGTTCAATGCCATTGGCGAAATGAGTATCACAGAGGGACTGACACGTTTAACAATTGCGCACATTCGAGACAAATTTGAAGTTGAAGACTGTGTTAAAGATGTACAGAAAAAAACAATCTGGATGACCTATAACAGCAACAAGTCCAGCAAACTCCCATCTTGTTTTACAACATCTCACTTGTTCACCACAGAAGTCTGTGAGACAGTGTGCCCATGAAACAGGGGTTAGTTGCTCAAGTGTTCAGCACCTTTTGAAGACTGTGAAGACTTAACGTTTCTGGACTTTTACCTATGGGGAACACTAAAAGATGTTGTATATCGACAAAAACTACACACATTGGATGAACTACAAGAATCCATTGTCTGTTCATGTGCAGATATAAAAAAACTGGATATGTTGCAGTCCATAGTTCATGCTGCAATTCAGAATGTGTCTTACTCTTGACCATGAGACCCATTCTCAGTTCGGCAGCATCGCCTGTGTATGGATGTTAATGGTCACCATTTTTAACACCTACAGTAATATCTGTAAGCTACACTTTCACAAAAAATGAAACATTTCCGTCTATTATTTTGGAAGTTATTGACTGTTAAACAGTGTATACTTTTCTTTGGACCACTCTGTATAGAAACTTTTATTTAAAAAAAAAAATTATTTAAGTGCAAAACAGAGAAGTGTAGGTGGCAGTAAATAGAGAAAGATAGACAGGATTTATATACAAACCACAGTACAGGAAAACTCCACAAAACACAATTCCCCATAGCCGCCCATGCCAATAGCCACAACACCAACAAGTTCAACCAGTGCTTCACACTGACCCCCATCAAAGCCCTACCTCCTGATTCTTCAGAAGCTGAACTCTATCTATGGGAACTTTCATTTCAGCATGTCCTACATTCCAGACAAAGCACTGGACTCAATGTCCTACAGATCTATCACCTCCAATGCCCTACCAACGACTGCCCTGTATGCTTCCACATACATCAGCAAAACAACGACAATGCGCCTTGGGGCTGGTTTTGCGCGCCACTCGTGAAACAAGTAGCAACTTGCAAGCTACATTATCGGCTTCCATTGTTTTTGGCTCTATATATTTATTGATAGATAGATAGAAAGCTTTGCTGCCTCTGAACACTCAGGACCTGGTGGGCTTGGGTATTTGTGCCAGGTGAACAATGTAGCCATTGAGATCAAATTAATTTGATACTTTATTTATGAAAGTTTCTAAAAATGGAGTTTAGCGTCTGTTGAATCTGGAGGGAGTTTAACTCTTTGAGGGTCATTGTAAAGTACTGTTCGAAAGGATTTGGCTATGGTTTTTGGCATTAGCAGCCTATAAGGATTGGGTTTTGTACAGTTTAACAGTGCTGCAGTAGTTACTAGTGCATTATGGGAGAGATATTTTAGGTTTGTTGATATAGAAAGTAGGACAGAGTTTGCAATTGTTCTTGTAAATGACTTTGAGGACAGGCAAGTGATTTTTCTGAATATTGAATATAATTTGAAGATGTTATAGGTTATAGATAGGGCATACATGGTCAAATACTCTAACCATCATTACAACTTACAAAACATAGTCTACCCCCTAACAACAACCTACTTTCTTAGTCTACAAAAATCAATCCAATTCTGATTTTAAAGATGTCTTTCCCACAACTCTCCCCATTTGCCCAGTGGCCACATTAGGTGCCCTCCTGACCTCCTCAACATCCTCCTCCACCATTGTAGGCCCCAACCCTCAGTCAGATCACCAACCCTATGGTAAGTACAGGTGCCACATATGACCTGGTCTTCAACTTACCACAATCCTCAAAAGTCCTCGACGCTTGATGACTGGCCTTTGCTCAGAATTTTCTTCCTTATCTTCTGATGAATGGGGTGGTTGCCTCCTAAAATTCAAAACCACACACTCATCACGATGTTTGGCAGCTTTACACTTCTAGTAAGCCACCACCTTTCTAGTTCTCCTTCCTGTTTTAATTCTTTTCACAAAGTCATTTCCTTATATACAGAGGGTTCCAAAGTAGTGTACTATATCTATCTCATGACAAATTTGACTTGGCTTAACAATTTTTGTGACTGAAAGGGGCTTATAATGTGTGTTCCAAATGACCACCACCAACTAGTATACAACACTCATGGCACTTAACAGCAGACCAAGCTATGGTGGTTAGTATGACTGACGTAATGGGTGCACACACCTCTTTAATTTTTGCATGTAGCTTTTTGATTGTTGCTGGTCTTTTATGATGTGTCATTCTTGATGGTCCTCCATAGGAAGAAGCCCAGACGTGTGAAACCAGGAGACCGAGGTTGGTACTTGATTTCACCTGTTTGACCCACCCACAGTCTGGGTATAATTCTGTCAAGGTACAACTTGACATCTGAATGGTAATGAGGCGGACCTTCATTTTGTTGCATGTAAAAAAGTTAATCACAATACAGATTTTGGATGGCAGGCAAAGTGCTTTCTGGAGCGTATTAAGATACACCACACCAGTTATGATACCCACAAAGAAGAAAGGACCAATCAAACCACACACTAATAACTCACCTAGATTTACTGCCCTGTCAATGAGAACTTGAGGTTTTTCAGGAGCCCAGTAGACACAATTCTGGTGGTTCACATTGCCGTTAAGTATGAATTGTGCCCCGTGAGTCCACACAAACTTCCCTACAAAAATCTCATTCTAACCTAGTGCTGAAACCATTCGCAGTACTCCATCCTTCGATCTGGGTTGCCCTCATTCATCTCATGTAACAGTCTTGGAATGTCGACACAATTCAGAATGTGTCTTACTCTTGACCATGAGCCCCATTCTCATTTTAATTCTTTTCACAAAGTCATTTCCTTATATACTGGTTTACTGATTTTTTCAGTAATCAGATGAACATTGCAACTGAACTTGTAGCAGTTTGTGCTCAGCTGAATCTTCCCTTCAGAACATCCTAAGCTGTTCTGTCAGCTTCAAATTTGTTGCAAATGTGGACAATTGTTTGGTCCAGAAGGGAAGATTGGAACTGAGTTGGATGCATATTTTTTGAGGATAAGTGGCAAACTGTGATCGTGCAAAAACAAAAATCTACCACACACAAATTGCCCTTTCTGGAAGAGCAAGGAAAGTCTTAACAGGGATGGTTATATGTGGACATATTGCAATCACTAAAAATTACCCATTACTGCAATATCTGAAAGAGAGTGTCTCAAGGATCATAACGAAAACCAAGGGACACCTAGTTCTCCAATTACAAGGAAAGGAAGGAGTAGGAAACTAATGGTTGTGTTTAGTAGCAGCAAACAGATTAGATTCAGTGGTAGAAGTCACATTAAAAATTAACAATTTAGTCACCGAGCTCAAAGATCTGGACAAAATCACACAACTTATGGATGTATGTGATGCCCTGAAGAAACAACTGGAGGTGATACATAATGTAGATGCAATGGTGGTCAGTCAAATCAGTGCATAAGGTGCCTATCTAGAGATAATGGAAACAGTACCAAAGATGGGGGAAAGTAAAAGTTGGGTGGGTAAGAGAAAGAGTTAATGTTTTGAGGTGTTTTAGGCGCCTAGAATTTATACATCTAGCCTGTTCATGTAAATGGCCTGACAGATCAAAGCACTGTCTTAGGGTGCATTCACACAATAGTCAAGTCTCGAGAGAGGCAAGAAAATTCCATGTGAATAGCAACTAAAGTCGCCTCCTCTGCAGGCCATTTCTGTCCCTTTTAGCAGCCGCGGATGTTTCGAAATGCGTTTTTGTGAATTATGTCACAAAAATGTAACTGCGTACATTGTACTGATAATGCTGTTATTTGAATAGAATTGTTTTTAAGTATAATAGGATGAATATGGCAGTATCAGCTGCCAAAAGCTTCCGTTTGAAATAGAATAATGTTTTAAAACCATGACCATAAAGGGTTTATTATTATCTATTCATCATCAACATTAAACTGTCAAACAACCAAATGCATTTAGTTAATATAATTACGATATTTTGTCCATCTTTGTGGACATCTTCAGGTAACTTTTTAAATTGATAAAACTAATTACATTGTGAATAATTTGGTGTAGTGAACTGCCTCCAACGATGGTTGCTGCTAAAATGAATCTAACAATGAGAGCACATACTCATTCTTGAGTTTCAAAGATGTATTTTCCACCCCTGTTTTCTTCAAATTTTTTCTGTATACTTCGGGGAACGACTTGAATGAAAAATTATTGTCTGCTTTCCTCAATCTTGGAATGTGTTAACGTTGGAATTTGTCTTCAAGGAGAAGACAGAATTGTAAGCTAGTATGTTCCACAAAAAGGGGAATTCCTGATCGTCTTACTAAGTAAACCATCAGCCCTTATCAGCGATACTTAAGAATGCCGACTTTGTGTTTGAAAAACTACAGAGAAGTGCTCAAGTTGTGATGTAACTCTATCATATGTGATAATAGTAAATTGAAATAAAAATAATTTATATATAATATATATAGTATTATCCTCTTCATGGGATAGGTTTAAAATTATTTAAAGTAAAAAATTTAAAAGAGTTTGTCAATTTTACATAAAACAATATCTCAGGGGATTTTGGGTCTCTCAAGAAATGAAGTATGCAGTTACTGAAAATAGAAAAAAAATCATTTAAATTTACATAATCAGCAAAATGAGCAAGTTTCACAGCTTTGTTGAACTTACCAAAATTACTGGGCCTACAAACATTCAACCTCATGAATGTTTCCGCGTCTCTCTGTCTTTAAGTACGCCTTGCAGCTGCTTTACATCCAGGAATGTCGTGTGATCCTGGCTCAACTCCTCACATCACCTTCCCGTCTGATCTCTCAGGTCCGTCTCTCCTTGTTAGCTCATGTCTGATCTCCTCTCCTCGTCTCCTCCATCTGTGTCTGATCTCCTCTCTTTGTCTCATCCATCTGCCAACTCCATGAGCAGGTCCATCTTGTCTCCTGTTTAACTTCTTGCTCTGGGAGTTCCCCGCCACCAGATTTCACACAAAATCCTGGGGGTTCCCCTCGGTATTTCACACACCTGTGGGAGCTTCCTGCGGGATTTTCCCTGCAGGGCTTCACCCACTTTTAGCCAATTTAAGTCTTCATTGTTGTTGGCCTCTATTGTCATCGCACAAAACTTTCTTCATTATAGGCCCAACTGCACTTCACAATGACAGCAATTACCGAGAATTGCTCCCGAATCCCCTTAATATTACAACATTAAATTAATCATCCATATACCATTTGCACCTTTAAACTAAACTATGTAACCAAAATCAGCAGGCACCAGCATTTTTAGATTACTATATATATATATATATATATATATATATATATATATATATATATATATATAGTGCAATAATATATTAAATATTATAATATATACCTCCTCCTATAAATTTTCCCACTATTTTTAAACTCTCAATCGGTTGAAATTTCTTTTGATGAAAAATAACCAAATGGTATTGAACTTAGTAGCCTGGATTTCATTGGTTGGGCTTGAGATAGCTGTGCACAACTGTCAATTCGCTAGCTTGGCATAGAGCTGGATGACTTCCTCACATTCAAGCCCCACTGCAGATTACAAGTGAAAAAGTGGCGAAAATATTTCCTACACTTGCGAGAATAATGCCTAACATTGGTAGGCCCATGCAAAACCAGTGCTTGTTATTAATGAATTTGGTTAAGTCTTTGTAGCTTTATGATGCTCCCATTTGGCCTGAATACTCAGTTCCATAAGAGCCACATGCACCTTTCACACTGTCTGATGACCCGTTGGCAGAAAGAAAGTAGAAAAAGAAGAGACAACACAAATGTCAACTATGGAGGAGTGGCAACACCATTGGACATCATTCCCATAAGGTATGATGGACCCATCATCTCATACCAGACCAAGGATTGACCGAAGACATAGAGAGGTGGACCATTATGCCACTCAACTTTTGAGAGGGCATGTATGTTTCTGGAAATGCCTACACAGGTTTAAAGTTGCAGGAAGTCTTCTGTGCTTAAATTGTGGTAGACAGGTTGAAGAAGTGGAACATGTATTCATCAACTGCCCCCCCAATTCATTTCCTGTGAGTTGCCCTTGAGGTAGCAGTAAAAGCAGCAGTTATTTCTGAAAACCAGGTGACTGTGATGTTTGATTATGACTAACTGAAGAAATTTCAGAAACGTGCTGCCACAGTAATAAGGGAGTTAAGATGATTACAGGAAGAAAGAAGTCTGTAAAATGGTGTAATAGCTAAGACTTTTCCTGGTGATGGCTTTGTTTTAATTCTTGTGATAATTATCATATCACTATAGTGGCTGTATTAGATGACTCCATCATTTTTTAAATTTTTTGGGTAATAGACTAAATGAGAGTTATAATGAAACTCCCCTTTAATAGTATAGGAATGGAATTGAAAAGGGGAGATGTGGAAGGTAGAGCAAGGTAGCCAAGGGTTGACTAGGGTTCCTGAGTTATAGTTTAAGGATCCTACCTGGTGTTTCACCTAAAAGAGATGCAGAGAAAACCTGCATCAGGTAGGTTGGGATTTTGGGTACTATTCTCATGCCCATCCAAAAGATGGCGGATGAGTTTGCTGTGGGGTTGCAGCATTTCCTTCTTTGTGTCTTCACCAGTGTAAGAAAGCAGTTGGTCAAATGATCCAATGTGCTCAGCAGACAACTCTTACCTTATAACCAAGGTACATACACCCTCTAAAATAGATGAAGGTGCCTCAGCGTATGAGAACCCTTACAGTCTTTGATTAAGTGCTTTATTTATTGTCTTCTGCATCCTCATATTATTGATCATTTCTGATTCATCCACTGTATCAAGAGGGTGCCCATGCCTATCTTCTCATCTGCCACCCATCCTGGGATTCACTTGTTATCCAGAATCCTGTTATGATAAACAGTTTTACTCTTGAAGCTGAGATTAATGTTTGTGAATTTAATTCATAATCAATTTCATCCTTTTGGCCATTAGTTATTAATTTATGTTTGTCATTAAATGTTATCAACAATAAATATTGAAACCATCATTTTTTATATTCCAGTATTGGTTATGATAAGCATTACTGATTAATATTTAACTAATTCCTTCTGTTAACAAAATAAGCTTGTTATAAAATCATTGAGAGTATATTTTAAGCAGTTAGGCAAGGTATTGATAAATGTTTAAATTTTATCTGGCAAACTTTTTGTACTTACTTTGTTTTATTCTAAATCTTTAAATTAAGCACATCCTATCATATAAAATATACTTTCTTTCAGACTTCCAAAAGGTGTAGTGAATGTTTTACCTGGAACTGCTGAAGTTGGGTCTGTCATAATACAAAATGAAAATATTCGACATATTTGCCTCCAGGGTTCTGCAGCAGTTAGTACAAAGATTCGGGCATCCATAGCTGGCTGCAACAAGACATTATCATTTTGTAAGTACTGGGATAATTAGTGTGTTTTAAATATAATTTATTCTGTTGGTATTAAATGATGTGCCATGAAACAAGAATTTATAATTTTGTTTGCCCTTTCAGTATTAGATGGAAAATCAGCAATGATTGTGTTTGATTCTGCTGATCTTGATTCAGCTGCAGAAGAATTTATCAGGTCTGCTTGGACTTATCATAGAAAGGTACAGTTCCATTTTTATAAATGCAACAATCAACAAATACTCTTATAACAAATACTGTTATAATGTTTCCACAAATAACTTCATTATGCAGTGATATTGAATTACTGCCTATCCTTAACTATTCCATTTTTATTACCCTGTTATTTGTGGAACTGCACTGTGAGACTCCTTATGCAATAATGAAGCATGCTTAATATATTCAAGATTTATAATATTACTGACCTGACAAGCTAATATATATACACTCAATTACTCAACTACTACCACTAGACTAACAATATTCTACATCAGCGACCATAGCCTAAACGGTTAAAGGCACTCTATGGCTACAGTGGAGCTTCTGTGACAATCCAGGTTCGAGTCCCAGTGGTGCTGAATATTTTCAGTCTTTCTTTCTTCTTCCATTCCTTTATACGCTAAAAATATGCCCTTCATTGAGCATAATTCTATGCCAGCATATTGCTTTAAGCGAATTCCCTGCCTTTCTCCCACATTTCTATTCTTACTTACTATCCAAATATCCAATGTGTTTGACCACCGTGTGTGTGTGTACATCAGGAATTGACATTGTCAGGTTAATTAAAACAATTAATAAGGAAAGGAAAGAGAGATAGAAAGTAGGTGACTTACCTGAGGTTCACAGATGGTAAGCATCTTGTAAGGTTTGGAGTTCTTTTAAATTTTCGGAGGCCCCCTTCATCAGAAAGTTAGGAAGACATTTCTGATGATCGGCTAGCCGACGATAGCCAGGTGTCTAACTGATACTGGTCTCGGGTGTGGAGGAAGCCACTTCGGATGGGAGGTGAAGTTGGATTCCCGGGATCAACACTACCTGGAGAAATGGTTGAAGCACTACCCATAGGGCCAGGAACAGGAACACGAACACCGATTTTGCTGCAGGGCGCGGTAGATGCTCGTAAAATGCCGTTTTGTCTTGCCGATAGGGGAAGGTGGAAGGAGTCGTTGTGTTTCCTCGTCCTAGCATATTCCGGTAGGAACTCAATGAGGTCTCAGCTACATCCCTGGTCAGGAACTTTGAAGAAATTGCAGTCTCAATAACTATCTCGGCGAATCTCTGTAGTGCGTTGGACAGCACGTCAGTTAGCTTGGACACACAACGTAAAGTGTCTTTTGTGGATCAGAGAACTGAGCTCCCGAACCAAAAGGGGTCTATAAGTTGTGGGGGATCAAAATTCTATCGATATCGATTAAATGCATATAAATAGTGCATATTGAGAAAACGGAAATGATTCATTAAAAACAAATTGGACAGAGTGATGGAGAATTATTTTCTACGCAAACTGACTCGAAAGGGTATTAAAGAAACATCGACAATATGAAGTTCACCAACAAAAATAAATATATTTATTTATTCTAAATTGAATATGTAAAAATGATACAATTAGAAAATAAATCTTAAGCTAGAGGAAATTTACGCAATATAATTTTCTCTTCTCTTGCACGTGAAATATGAAGTCGTGGAGTGCGACCTTAATTACAATAATATGCAAGATGATCTATGATGAAGCAATAATTAAAATGGTGTTACTATTTACACCCTTCAAGGTCGAACAGTTGATCGCTGCAAATATTCTTATCAGGCTGAGGGCTCGGTATACACGTCGACCATGGCAGACATGATCAAAGATATACAAAAGTGGTCAGTAAAATTCAAGTTAATAAAATATTCAGGAATGAGTTCACCTGAGTAATAGAAGCGCCGCTCCCCAAAAATCGACTGAGTCATCACAAGCGTGGTCGTTGAAGTGTGATTGCTACCAAAATTTTGCTACTTGTGATTTATTATCTTTTTCATGATTGCGTGAATATCCCCATACCTATCTGTGGTTCTCCTATTTATAACAGTACCTTTGTTTTCATTGGATTTACTCACAACTGATTACTGTTAACTTAATCAACAATTTTGGCAATGTTTCGTTGTGTACGTTGGAATTCCTCATTATTGTTGGAAGCCAATTTAAAATTGTAGTATTGGCATATATTATAATAGTAAGTTTTATGGTATCTAGTTTAACTATGTCATTAACATAGATTATAAATGGTATCAAACCCTATATTAATCACTGTGGACACCCCTTCTAATGTGTATAATGTCTTTTACAAAAGATATTTCAGTAAACTGAGCTCTGTATGTTAAATATGATTTTAAAAACTTCAATGTCACACCCCTATTATAATACTGTTTTACTTATGGGAACCTGCAGTTAAAGAAACCCACCCATGGCTGGTCTTGCCTGACTCAGGACCATGGAGATGCCAACATTTGATTGGAAGTGCAAAGCTACCATGGACTCTACGAATTTTGAGTGTGTTGTATTTGATTCTGACTTGTCATAGCAGGTCATTTAAGGCTACAGTACTGAGAAAAAAAAACAAAAAAAAAACTCGTGCCTCTAGGAAGGTATTTTGGCTTTTGGTGACTTCATAGAGTGAATAATAAATAGGCAAGTGATCAAAAGAAGTTTACTTTTACTTTATATTTATGTCATGCACATAAGAAAGTTTAATAGCACTGAAGAACACATTATTAGAGCAATTTTTTCACAATAAAACATGAGATGATATTTGTTGACAGTGCACTACAGTAGACTTTGCCGGAAAATTTTAGACCTTATCTGTCGAGACACCAAAACAAAACATACATTTCTTATTACAAAACCTCCGTATCTTTCTAATGAGGTCAACCAAAAAATGATGTCTGGTGTCCTGTACGATTTATACCTCTGAAAAAGCTAATTTTTGGCGTTTTTCACTTTGGTGTCTGGTTTGCCACACCAAATTCAGTAAAGCTGTAAATCCTCTGACTTGTAGGCACTTATGTAGACATGCAAAATATAAAATATGAATACCATACCTACTTTATTGATCACAGCCGGAATATTTGAGAATACGAAAAAAAAATTGTAATATTTTTGCTATATTTGTGGGCTCATAGTTGCCAGGGATGAAATTCGTTTAAATATTTATTATTATTTTCGTAATCTACACATGTGATTTATCTTGAAAACGATTTTTCAGGGTCTAATCTCTAATAATGGCCACAACATTGAAGTTCAAAAGTGCACTTTTGAAACGGCATAGTCTCCAACGAACCGAAATTTTGCACATGTTCATCTAAGGCATCATAATACCAACTTTTTAAATTTCATCAAAGTCGGAAGTGGACATGCCGGGATTGTTCCTCAAATCTGGACACTGACATTGAATGACTCAGGTGTCAAATGTACTTACGACAATATTAACTCACTGCTATCAAACAAATTTTAAAATGGGTATTTGTTATTATTTAATTAGGGAATTTATTATATTTTCTAAAAATAATTTTTAATTAAACATTTTTCACTAGTTTCCATGGGCTGTGAGATCATTGTTTATCCAGGAGTCTATATATGAAGTTTTTCTTGAAAAAGTGAAGAAACTTATGAAAAATTTACATATTACAAATGCTTTTGATAAAAATGGAACTCTTGGTCCACTTTACAAAGAGAACATTAATGAAAATATAATGAAGAAAATTGCTGATGCAAAACATAAAGGAATTGAGGTTGGTGACTTAATAGTTATTTTATAAAACCTTCATATAAAACTAAGAATTTGTCTATATTTCTTATTATAATTAAAATAAAATCTAACATGAATTATTGCATTGTTAAAATAATTTGAATGATTTTAATTCCAATAATTTATTCATTCTTTCGTTTGCCTTCGAGGGGTGTGCCAGTTTCAGACTGTCATGTGTTCACTCTATACTGACATGCCCCTTCCCTTATGATTAAGTTTTTCTCTAATGGAGATCATCTACATCTTCTCCAAATCAGATGTGGTGGAGCTAGAAAGGTTATCTCTGTTATTATTGAAAAGTAATTTATTTGCAGTTCAGAAACAAAATACTTGAGACTTATGACAAAAATATTGCTTAATATTGTGTTGAACTGGATGGCATACATGAAAATGAACAATTGAACCTACAACTGTAAAAATATATTTAAAACACAAATTACCCCTATAATAAAATCAGAAATAATAGAACAAAATATTATAACCCATTGTGGAATAAATAGGAATGATTATATTGATTATTACTGCAACAGTAAGGAAAAATATTCTGATGCTAGGATGAATGAAAAATTAAGAAACCAAAATATCTATAATATGGTAATACTACATTGTGTACCCTTCATTTTTAAAGAACTGGTTTGTAACCAATAAACATCCTTATGATATTCAATATAGAAAACTCAAAGTACCAATTGTTGGGACAGAAACTCAGTAGTAAGAGTATACATATTGTAATAAACAATATGCTCAATAATTAACAGCAATATTTTCAAATTGAAGTAAAATAAATAACATTTTACTCAATCAATTTACATTCACTTTTCGTTGCTACCTAAGGCCATGAGACTTTGCAATCACTCACAACAAATTAAATTTCGTACTCAGGTTCACCAAACTCTGTATGTATCAAAATCTAATTTATGTGAAGCACTATGCTGCTGGTGACCATGCATCGCCCTTATCACCTGTGAGCTGATGGAGCTTCGCCCACATGCACATTTCCATGCCTACACAAACAGCTTCTACTACCAATGCAGCTTCACCAGTCGTGATAATATTACGAACTGCTCTCTTCTTAATAAAGGAGAATTGAATATCCCAATATTGCTTCATGGTTAAAATATTTACCATAATATTCACATCGGTTTATTTCAACTGTTTGGAAATTTCTACTCATTATCTGATTTCTGTCCAGACTATTCCCTGACTCCTCACCAATTGCCCACTGATGACTTCTCAATTTTACAGTAGTTACTACCCCTCAATTTTTTGGTGTGGGAATATACATTAGGCATAATCCTTAAATTAGAATCCATTATTTCTAGGAATGACAACAACAACAACAAAAAACAGAACTATGGATATCCTTCTTCTATAACTTTCCCACAGTTCTTATTTGGAATTTATATTTATGTTGTTGTGGTATTCAGTCCTAAGACTGGTCTGATGCAACCCTCCATGCTAATCTATCTTGCGCATGCCTTTTTATTTCCACATAACTACCACAACTGCCATAATCTGTTTAGTGTATTCCTTTCTTGGCCTCCTTCTTCTGTTATTACCCCACACACTTCCCTCTAATGCTAATTTTACCAGACCCTCATGTGATGTCTTAAAACATGGTCTATTAATCTATCCCTGGTCAACTTCCTCCATATTGTTCACTCTTTCGCTATTCTTTTTAGAACTTCCTCGTTAGTGATTCTATCGACCAATCTGATTTTTCAGCATTCTCTTATAGCACCACATTTCAAAGGCATCTATTCTTTTTCTTTTTGCAACTCCTACCATCCATGTTTCGCACTCATATAACACCACACTCCATACCAACATTGTTAGCAATGATTTCCTAATATTCAGACTTAAATTAATCGTAAGTAAATTCCTCTTTTTTACAAAAGCCTTCCTTGCCTGTGTTATCTTATGTTTTATGTCTACTATTCTTCTACCATCCCTAGTTATTACGCTTCCCAAATAGCATAATTCCTTAGCTTCTGTCAAAATACCCTTTCCCAAAATAACACCCTTTGTTATTCCACTGTTTCCTGTACTACACTCCATTACCTTGGTTTTCCCTCTATTTATCCTCATATTGAACTTTTTCTCCAGAGCCATGTTCATGCCATTTATTATGGTTTCCAAGTCTTCTTTTGACTCCCCTTATACTACAATATCATTGGCGAACTATAAGGTTTTTATTTCTTCTCATTGCAATATGATTCCTTTTGCATATTCTGTTTTTACTTTCATCATCATCTGTTCTATATAACTTAAGTGTTTTAGTACTGACAGCTAATAGTGCTCAGTCCTTGGTCCCATCCTCTTCATAATCTACATGATCGACATGTGATGCCTTTCAGATAACAGAAGACACATGCTTAAATTCACAGATGATACCCATCATTACAAGAAAAATAAGACCTGTAGCAGGAATAGGAAGTGCAAATGAGTCACTTATTGCATTAAGGGAGTGGTTCCATGGTATGTCCTACTACTTAATACTGCGGAAAAACAAATGATTACTGGGAATCCATATCCCTGTTACTGTCTTGGCAAATACCATGCATACATACCAAACATTGACTTTTGAGCTATCACAAACATATTCTTGACTGTTCTGTGGAGGTTCAGAACCCCATATATGTACATTATGGCAGTTAACATGACCAGAAACAGATACTCATTGACTAGTTCAATTGTGTTCAACATGGAAGCAGCAAATTCAACATTATGAGTGTGGTAGGCTACAAAGCTTATGCAAGTTGCAATTTATAGGCCTGAAGTTGTAGCTGTTTGTCGGGAACTTTATGAACAGCTGATCTTAGAACATGCAGTTCTGATGAAGTATGATGAAACAATTTCCAAGGGCTGTGTTGAAATGCAAGTTGAACATTGTTTACAATTTCTTGCCTCATCCATGATCATCCACTGTTACACTACCACACTCTAGAGATTTCTCAACCTATCTAATTGTGGATGATATTGTTGGAGGATATATTCCATATTGCCGACAGAAGTTTCGCTGAACAGTTACTGTTTATTTACCAATATCATACACATTGGACCTTTCCCTATGGTGTTGTCATTGTTGTTTAAATCAGAATCTACAGCAAAAGTAAATGAAACTTTGCAGCTACTTCAACACTGATATTTCTAAATGTTCATATTTGCTTAGATAAATTAAAATACTTTTTACTATAAATACATTTATCTTGATATTGCCACATCGCACAGCCTCCAGCCATGGATGAGGGTAGAGAGCTGGACTGCAGAAATGTATCCCTCTCCTCTATCTATCCTAACTTGAAAACCTAACATATATAGACTGAAAATGTTCGGTTGGTCGTACTCGATGTGGTGGCGGAGTGGATAGACGCACGCCCCGGCTCTAGGGGTGATGCACTGTTGTTTCGTGCACCCAGGTTCGAGTCCTGGCCACATCGAATTTTTTCAGTCTTTCTTCCTTCTTCCATTCTCTTCTACGCTTGACATATGTATTTCCTTGTGCATGATTCCATGCCGTACATATGATTTAATGAGCGAATTTCCTGCCTTTCTCCCAAATATTTCTATCTTTCTTTCTATCCAATTATCAAATGCGTGACTTCGTCACTTATCCCATATATATATATATATTTAATTTATCCTAACGGATGCTCCTAATTCTTCCATCCCTCTTCTCTATCCATCCTAACTTGAAAACCTAAGATATATAGACTGAAAATGCTCGGTTGGTCGTACTCGATGTGGTGGCGGAGTGGATAGACGCACGCCCCGGCTCTAGGGGTGATGCACTGTTGTTTCGTGCACCCAGGTTCGAGTCCTGGCCACATCGAATTTTTTCAGTCTTTCTTCCTTCTTCCATTCTCTTCTACGCTTGACATATGTATTTCCTTGTGCATGATTCCATGCCGTACATATGATTTAAAGAGCGAATTTCTTGCCTTTCTCCCAAATATTTCTATCTTTCTTTCTATCCAATTATCAAATGCGTGACTTCGTCACTTATCCCATATATATATAGTCTTTTTTAATTTTATTAATATTCAATTTTATTCAATTTTTTATTAATATGGTACGATTAATATATATATATATAGGTAATAATAACTGGTTGTATATTTTAAAAAAGGATCATTTTTTGAAGGTAATTCAAACTGTGGATGCTCCAAAGTTTGAAAGCAACTTTTACTTCATACCATCCATACTAGTGGGAGCTGCTGCTAGGACTTATAATATTCTTCATGATGAAAGTATTCTTCCTTTTGTGACATTGCTTTCATTCCGGACTCCAAAGGAAGGCATCACTCTGGCAAATAATTCCCAATTTGGCTTGGCAGCATCTGTATGGACGGAAAATATTTCATTAGCATTTACTGTAAGCAAACAATTGGAGGTTAGTGAGTCATTTGTCTTCCTTCAGTATGTGCTACAAGTGATTAAATGATAGTAGTGGGGGCGAGGGGAAATTATGATGCATAATATATGATGTGATAATTTAAAATAATTAATAAGTAAAGTAATAAGAGAGAGAAAATTTGTGAAGGGTAAAGTTGGCAGGCACCATGCTGAATGCAGGGCTTTAAATTTACCTTCTTCATCAGAAAATCATTTTGAGTGATGGCCTGTCTTTATTATATAAATAAATATATGGTAAACACTTTTAAAGTGTTACCAAGAGGGATCATTTGCATAGTTTCCACGTTCTTTCGGCCCTGCATTGGAGAAGCCAAATGTAACCAATGCAGTGTATGTATTCAAGAGGAAGACTTGCGTACTTTATATGTTAAATATAATTACCAGGAAACTGGTTAAAGGTTACAAACAGTGGTATTTACCATATTGTCTCAGCTAACCTGGAACTTGCTGTTGGACCCATACAAACTTTCACATTGAACAAAGATGAGCACTTTGGAGATTCAGACTGCATCATGCTTTCCTCCCATTGTTTAAATGTCCACAGCCAGGACAATCTCCAATTTCTTGTTGCTCCCTCTAACAAATAAATCATCATCTCCAATCTGCTCAATGTCCCAATCATAATGTCCCAAACACAAACTCGACGTTGTTAATCCTAAATTCCACATCCTTAATGTCCCAAATTATTTTTTTCTTGGGTTTTTAATAATTTGTCCTCACTCCCATATTTCGTATTCCATCGGCGGGGCCCGATATTGTCCAATAAAATTTATTCTGTCTCCTCTCTGGGAAGAGCCATTTTCCCCACTCTATCGAC
This sequence comes from Eucriotettix oculatus, assembly GCA_034510155.1. Lineage (NCBI taxonomy): Eukaryota > Metazoa > Arthropoda > Insecta > Orthoptera > Tetrigidae > Eucriotettix > Eucriotettix oculatus. Next base: position 175,600,327 of record CM067376.1, read on the forward strand.
GTTTTTGGGGAAAAACACCAACCTCCTCACCACCCGATATTGCTGAATCTCACGAGACCCCAGTCGAGCAATCGTGTTTGAGTTTTATTATCCCTTGTCTGTAACCTTCAACTTTCCTCATGTCGCTTGCCTTTGATTCTGTACCACCAAATTCTGCAAGTGGTTGTGTTTTACCATTACTACTTGTATCATCCCAATTTGATTTTGTACCAATCACCCTATATTTAACCAATCAAAAATTTCCTCTTCCCGCCTCATAACTTCACAAATTTCTACTATATCTAACTTGACCCTATTCATTTCCTTTTTAAATTCTCCATCCTACCAGCACAGTTTAAACTTCTGACATTCCATGACCCAATTTCTAAAGCATACCACACTTAAATCTAAATAGAGTCACGGTTAAATACTTGGAAACCAATTGTGTTTCTACATCACTAGTGTAGCTAAATTTTTAAATTGACTATGTTTCTTCTACATTCTGGGGATCTTAAACTCAGATGAGCAGTACAAATAAAATGTTATGCAAACATGAGTAAGAGTTTCTCATATTGTAGAATGGCTGCAGTGAATTTGAAAATTTGGTACACAAATGATGTAGAATATTTCATGTACAAGTATTTAATTTGCAACTTCTTCCCTATTGTATATTTATTTAAAAGATCTGAAATTGTAGTTTTACAAATGCTTCAGAAATTTAAAAAATACACATTTTTCATAAATATGTATAAATATTGACAGTCCGCAGTCAACTCAGTAGGCCTAGGCCCTCAATGGGCTGTAGAGCCAAGGAGGGGAAAAAAAGGAAAGAAAAAATGTATAAATATAATATCTCTCATACTCAGTGGCAGCTGGTGCATATGTGTTCATCAGATACTTCTCATTAGTTAACGTAGAAAGAATTATTTGTTTTGTAAATTCAAGATCCTTTGTAATAATAATATTTTATGAGTGTAAATTTCTGGTTTCATTTTGAAGACTTTAAACTGCTCACCTGCTGGTGTAATCCATCCCTACCACCAAAGTATTATACACTTTGTACTATCCTTCAAATAAGTAGGGTGGGAAACAAGTGAATAAGGTAACTAAGAAAGTTATATTATAAATGTAGAAAGTACTGTAATCTGAACAGACTGTGCCAAGTAAAGTAAGATGGATAGTTACATTAAACTAGCTACTAGATTAATAATAGAATGATAATACTATAATGAATACTATAAATTTAAATTTTATTAGGTAGGAACAGTGTGGCTGAACTGCCATGGAAAATTCACGGCATCAGTGCCTCTGTGTCCATGGAAAAGGAGTGGCTTTGGAAGCTTTGGTGGTGAAGAAGGCAAGTTTAACCTTTTAAAGTTATGCATTCCTACATAATATTTACATGTATTTCCATACAGGCACCCCACTCCTACACAAACAGGTAAGAAATACAGAGGAGGAGCATACTGTCTTGAAGTGTTTACATATGCAGGCAGGAGAGATATAAGGGTGGTGGCTTACCTGAAGAAAAAAAACTGTCAATCACCATAATGAATGAGGCGTTATAAATTTTTGGAGGCAGCAGCCCCCTTCGTTAGAAGATTAGGAACAGAATTCCCAGTGACAGCCAGCCATCGACCGAGTCAGATTAGCAGTATTCATTATGTGAAAGAGGCATTATTTCTTACTAATGTGGTCAATGTTTGTACGGCATCTCCAAACAGGTTGGTTTCCAATCTGACCTCTCACTGTATGATTCTTTGCACCTTTGATAGATATTATTAACTTTGTGATCCAGTGTTCTGTGTTGAATCTTCATGAGGTTCTCCAACAGTCCAACCTGAACTGCTTGTAGACTCCTTGATGCTACTACTTGGGCAACTAGTGTCATTGACGTATAGGGCAATGTCCATTTGGTGTCAGAATGTCTTAGGTAATGATGTTGTGTAGGATTGGCCATAGTATGTTACCCTGTGGTATTTCAACCCTGATAAGTCTTCTTGATGACACTTGAGAATTGAACTTTTTAGTAAAAACATAATGGCGCGAAAAGGAGAGATGTTCAGATTGAGCCAGGTCTCTGTTTCTTTTATTTTGGTTATTGTATATATTGTTAGTCTACAATTGGGTGGAAGTCCTGTGTCAGATACAAAATGAAATTTCTTAAACATAATTACTTTTAATCTCAAAAAATATATTTAAAAAATAATCGTCCTTTAAAATTTCAATAGCCCTGAAAGAAAAAAGAAAAAACACTACAAGAATTTTATTAACTTTACACTTCCCTTCACTATGACTTTAATATTTAAATTTGAATAAACATTTATATTATTCAAAATACCCACTTCACTTTAAATGTTTTTTGAGATTTATACTGAATTTATTTTCCCGAAGAGGATTTCCTCCAAACACTCCCACAGGTAAATTATTCGAGTCGTTGATGGTCCTATTTAGGAAAGAGAATTTTCCAACATCTGTTTTTTGCTTTCTACGTTTCACTTTGAATTTTCGATCCCATCTACCTATATAACCATTCCATGGTTTTTGTACTGTATAAGCTTTGGATAACAAACAGCCTTGCTTTATCCCTCCTTTGTGACTATCTCCCAACCTAGTTGTTCTACTTTTTCATTCCTGTGTTCCGGCCCTACTTGCGCAAAATTAGCAGCCCTTTTATGAACTTTCTCTAATGATTCTATTTGATTTTTTCTATAGCTGCCCCGTATTCTATATTGTCTCTTTTAACAACTTGACTGCAGATTGAGCCATTACTTTTCATTTTATTTTCCTGACTTTATCTAGATCTTCTTGTAATAATATCGCGTCTTACTCGTTGGTTATATTTCTGTAGATGATGCAGTCATCAGGGAAAAGCCTTACCCCCTGACTTTAAATAATTTGGTAAGTCATTAATAAATATTAAAAACAGTAATGGCCCGATTACAGAGCTTTGAGGAACTCCCGACGTTACAATTCCTGAATTCGAAAATTATTCTCCGATTTTGACTTTTTGCGATCTATCGCTTAAACATTTTTCTACCCAACAGGCAACTCCCCTTTAATAGCATAGGAAGGGAATTAAAAAGGGGGGCTGTGGAAGATAGAGCAAGGTAGCCAAGGGTTGACTAGGGCCCCCGGGTTATAGTTTAGGATCTTACTAGACGTTTCACCTAAAGTGAAGAAGGGAAAACCCTAGAAAACCTGTATCAGGTTAGTCGGGCATTGGGTACTTTTATCACGCCCTTACAGTTTATGTATTTCCATCTTTCACACATACAGAGGCTGAAAATCCCTATATCTAGACACTGGGTAATTATTAACCAATTTTTTAGGTTAATTGGAGAGACACAGATCAGATATAACCATGTTGACTTTAAAAAACCATTATTTTCCCCTGTATTCAGACAATATGTGATATTCCTTCATTGTCAGTAATGCTGTTGTGAAACTGCTTAAGGCTTGCATTATTTTCAATGGGTCTACTTATAATTCATGGTAATATTTGTTTACATTAAACATCAATCTAAGCGGATTCTCTAATTCCCTCTTAGATTTCCGTTCTGTATGATATTCCATCCGCTTCTCTCAAATGAAAGCACCCTGAACTAAAATGTAATTAACATTCTAATCTTCTAATAGGTCATCTCATGCCAAATCGCCGACCCTCTCAAAATCCCATGAAAGTTTGTAAGGAAGTAAACCCAGACCCAACTGAAATTGTGCAAAATATTAGAGTTTATTGTACACTGGTTCAGAAGTTAAAAGTCCTCTTGAATGTAATGTCACCGCTTTAACGCGCACGCGCCGCTGAAATGATTATTTTGATCCCTTGTCAAATCAGTTCTAGATCGTACCACTACTTTTGGGGTTGAAAGTGTGACGAAATTTCACTGCTATCTGCCAACTAGAACTTATTTGACACGAGATCAAAGTAGACCCTTTTAGCGTCGCGCGCAATGCCACAGCAACATGCGTTAGCTTCTGAGGCCTATGGATGTTGTAAACCGGCAGATCCCAACATAAAAATACATGTCTCGTGTGCAGAAAGCCGGCTGTTTGTAAGTGGTACTACTTTTTAAAAAATGGGAGTGATGTATTTTGAAATTTGGCTACTTTTACATGTAAAATCTTTTTGGGAAACTTTAATGAGGAATATCTTAAGATATATTGGTATAATTGTTTATCTGTTTTGCACGTCTCAATATGGTTGATTTCTTTCCCTTATTGCAAAATATGGTGGCATTTAGGTCTGTTTCTGCTGATTGGACTCCAAAGTGACGTCAAAATTTGCCGCGACAAAATTTTATGGAGACTTGGGCTGAAAAGATATTCGTCACGACATGCACGGCATCTTGGCGGCAATTAATTACTCTGGAATATGTTCTGTTCAAAATTATAAGTCCCGAATTCTTCAACCAACATTGTGAACAAGACAAATCAATTCATGAATAAAATATAATGTGAAGTTTAAAACATAATTAATGCAACAGATACATCGTTCCAGGTATGCCGAGATGGGTCCGTGAGGTGGTGATTCGTCAGAGTGGATCACATGGTCTTGTTCACTTCGTATTCTAAAGTACAGGAGAACCTACTGAAAACTGCACTTCCTTACTGCCTTTTATTAATACAACCCTTAAAACAATCAAAATCCGTGTTGGCCGCACTTAACATGCGAAAGAATGTTTGGATTCAGAATTTAACGACTTCGTGGTGGTCACACTCTTTGTATAAAATAAAGTCGTATTATTAGGGCTGACTTTTAGCTGTATTTGTCGCAGGTAAACAGCCGTAGTCCGTCGGCACCTGCATATACATGAACTGAAATGCACATACACACAAAAATACAAGAGATCTACTTACAGTTTCGGTGAAACCACGCACGCGCACCCACCCCAGAGCACGTCCGGACGCCCTATTCTCTACCTCTCTCCCCTCCCTCCCTCTCTGTAGCATTAACAATAATAATTTTGGAAAAATTAAATTGAAGGGCCTATTAATATTCTCTGAAAAAATCAAAGCTTGGAAGCCTTTGCTGTTAGCATTATGTCAAGTTCCAATGATCGAAATGTTAGAAAATTAATTCCTTTTTCATACTTTCACTCTTTAATGTGATATGGTATTGTAATCGGCTAAGCTCAGGTAGAACACTTCCGGTTTCGGAGTTCTTACGAGTGAATATTGCAAAGAAGAGGTTTTTTGGACGGGAGAGGATAAGGTATGAAGTCGTTATCAATTGTACAATATTTACTCTAGTTAACACAAATACAAATGTGACAAATTTGAAGTACATATAATTTTCGAAAGAGAGAACAGTAAATGGATTTTAAACAATTTTTTTACAGAAATATAATTTATCTATTCGTGATTGTCACCAGGTTTACAAAATTCCACCGTGGATAAGTTACATATGCAAGATTGGGTCTCCACACTCGGCCCACCTTTGTAAAACTCGATCGTAGAACATAAAGTTTGCTTAATCTGTAAAATATGAATCTTTGTTCGGTTCACAAAAATGTCATAAGCAATACGTAATTATTTTGACCACTTGGTTCGAACACATATATGTACAAAAACAATATATGTACATAATCCGTTGCCATTAAATCTCACTTAACAATTTGTTAATGATTAAACGCTCTAAGGGTTGGCGTATACGCACAAAGAAAGTATTGATTTATCAGAAACGTCTTTCACACTTTCAGTTTAGGTATTTGCTGAAGTCAAATTTAGTTTCATTAGAGCAAAGACTTAATTTTCCGCCTTAAGAATCTCGTTTTGCACCATTTTACTACACAGTATCTTGGTATTTTTATAATGAAAATTACAATAACCTTATATATACATATGCGTCCGAGAAATTGACCTCGACGAAACCCCGTTGGTCAGCGGTGGCAGAAAACGACGCTCAGATCAAACGAAGACTCGGTGTTAAAAACCACCCGCGATGTCTCACACGATTCCCTCAGAAGATTCGCCGGCCAGGTTAGAACCAAGGTATGGCCCTATAGAAGCCGTCGGTGCACACTTCATGGAATGAACGAAGGTACTCAATTTTGGCTATGGGTTGTTTCGTCGTAATATTGAACTGTTCGGAGTACTATGCCGATGTAGGAACGTAATCTCCCGGAAAACTACTAAGCTTGAGTGATTGAATGTATAAAATTACTGATATAATTTCGAAGTCCTGACATCACCGTGGCTTGCCCGACTCGTAAGATTCCAACTGGAGCACCAATAAACACACGTCCTATCAAGGCCAGTTTCAGGAGCTATGTCCCCCAATTTTGCTTGTGTAATGAGCTCTCCAAGTGTGTCAAGGAAAGGTATGATGATGTCATGTGTACAACAGTGCTGCGATGTACACTTGTGTAAGGAAAAAATGCTTATTTTGAAAAGTCTAAAACGTGTAATGAGAAATTGTGGATAGCTCTCGTCTGTAAAAGTTATATTTGAAATTATTTACATTTATAAATTGTGTGATTAAGTTACAATTTAGACTATAAATTCCGAACTTTTAAATGGTCTGGCATCACTGTTGACAACATCTGTGTAGACTAGATATCATGCAACAATAGTGTCTGATATGCAGGTTCGCAACTTGCTCGTTTCATTGTTCCGACAGTGAGTGAGCTAATAAAATCTGGCTACAAAGTAATGCGGTGCGTTTAGGAACTGAGAGATGTGTCAAAACAAAAATTGAATTGCGACCTAAATTTAGGTGTAAATCCAAATGAGGATTATATTTTATTCCTAACTTATATGATTTTTTAAGTTACAATTTAGACGTAATAATGAAGAAATAATTTTTTTCTTTATAATGCCCATTTATAATGACATTAGGGGTCTTCAAGAGAATGTGAATACTCTTATTTGCCAGTACATTCAATTGTTGGTGTTATTTGTGATTAATAACAGCGATCTATTCACAAAAAACTCAGATGTGCAGTGATGTGGTACAAAGAAATAAAAAGAATTTGTTGATGAAAGGAAGTCTCAAAGAAAATGGTGTTCATTATTATACTAAATAGAAATATTAGATAATAATAATATTAGGATATTAATAAATTTCTGGCTTCCATTAAACAATTAAAAATAAATACAAACAATTCAAAAATAAAGTAACTAACTTCTTAGTTTCCCACTCCTACTCTGTCATGATTTTATGGGGTTAAGTGTGTCTTAATATAGATATTGACACAGAAAAGGTGCATTTTAAAACACCAATTTCTTGTTTTTGTCCTAAGACTGGTCTGATGCAACCCTCCATGCTAACCTATCTTGTGCAATCCTTTTCATTTCCTCATAACTAGCACAACCCACATTCTCCATAAACTACTTGGTGCATTCCATCCTTGGACTCCTTCTGTTCTTACCCCACGCACTTCGTTCTAATGCTAATTTTACTAGACCCTCATGTCTTAAAATGTAACCTATTCCTCTATCCCTTCTCTTGGCCAATGTCCTTCATATTGTTCACTTTTCCCCTATTGTTTAAAACTTCATTAGTGATTCTGTCCACCTGTCTGATTTTCAGCATTCTCATATAGCCTGCATTTCAAAGGCATCTATTCTTTTCCTTTTTGCAACTCCTATCATCCATGTTTTGTACCCATATAACACCACACTCCATACAAACATTTTTAGCAACGATTTCCTAATATCCAGACTTAAATTAACGGTAAGTAAATTCCTCTTTTTTACAAAAGCCTTCCTTGCCTGTGCTATCTTACTCTTTATGTCTACTGTACTTCTACCATCCCTAGTTATCACACTTCCCAAGTAGCAGAATTTCTTAACTTCTGTCAAAATATCCCTTCGCAAATGAAAACCCTTTATATTCCACTGTTTTCTGTACTACACTCCATTACCTTGGTTTTCCCTCTATTAATCCTCATAATGAACTCTTTCTCCAAGTCTTCTTCTGATTCCCCTAATACTACAATTGTTGTCAAAGCTTAAGGTTTTTATTTCTTCTCCTTGCAGTATGATTCCTTTTCCATATTCCGTTTTAACATTCTTCATTGCCTGTTCTATATATAAGTTAAACACCAAATTCTTAATATAAGATATAAGCAATTTTTATCAGTATTATTACTATTTTTTTATCATGTACAATTTGTATGTATTGTCTTCATGTAGATCTTACACATAACTTATTACAGGTTAAAAATAATCACATGAATGCAAATAGTATCTTAGAGTTAATAATAATTAACAGCCGTAACAACTTATGTACAACCTTTAACTTGTTTCACATTCTTTTTCTGCTTCTCTATGGGATAAATTGAATATTAATTAATACTAATACATGTTTATTAATTTTAAATGTTAAAATAATGGTATCATTATTGCTTCAATTTTATTGTGTATTTACTTTTATTAACTTACAGGATTGCTTATAAATGTAAATTCTATCAGTATGCAGAAAAATGAAGATATGGATTATTCTCACTATTCATCAGAATCGTCTGTGTTTAAACATTCAGAATCTGAATACCAGTATAAATTATATTATGCTGGTTCATTTAAAGCACCTAGCAGTGGCCTTCTTTGCAATCCTGTTTTTGATATAAACAAGAAGCAATTTGCCACATTTGCATTTGGGATGAGGTACCTAAAACTTGTCTAATAATCAATTAATTTAAATTAATAATTCAGTTACTTCAATATTATTTTTCTTTGCAACTTCCACACTTCACACATTTAATGAGAATCTTAGGAAATTGACTTTTTGTACATATGTAACTACAGGGTGGGCCATGAAGATAATAAGTTTTGCTTTATTCAAATAAAATAATAAATCTTAATGAAAAATTGTAAACAAATGTCAAAAAATAATTTCTTAAAAGTAACTGTATACAGGTGCACACCATTACATTGCAAACACACTTCATCGATCTAATTTTTTGTGCCAAATTTCCCATGGAAAGCAGCCAATTCTTCCTGAATATTCTGATTTAGTCACATTATTTTGTTAGTTTCTTTGTTGTAAAACTAACAATTATCCACTGAGATAAGATTGTTCTATTCTGATCTTTTTATACTTCAAGTAAGCAGTAATTGTATTTTAAAATTTTACCATTTTAAGAACTTTTACATATGCATCAGACAATGGTTGATGATACATAAAAAAATCAAATGTTTCAGGGATGATGTAGCTCATGCTGTGAAAGCTGCATTGTCTGCAGTACCATTTTGGATGAATACTACTTCAGATTATCGATCACAGGTTCTAAGAAGCCTGTCTGGTCAAATTGAACAGAATAAGGAGTCCCTTTTTCGGTATATATTTTCTTTATTTCTTAAATGCATCTTTATTTGAATAATATTACACTGTAAATTTGTGGGAACAAATCCTTGTAAGTGTATCAGATACTTAGCCACTTATAGGCCCATATTGGTAATGTAAAACAATATTGAAAAATGACTTTATAAATTGTTAGTTTGTTACTAAAGATGCCATTAATTTACTGCCATAACACAAAATCAAATGGAGAGGAATAAATCGTTTGATAAGACTATATGGTACATCAAAATATCTTTTATATAGTTCGAATTATATTTTAGCTCATTTTTTGTATTAATTGAATTGTGTGATAACCATTTGCTTTATTCTAAATATAAAATGAATTTTAAATCCTTATTATTCAAGTAAAGAAATTACATTGTCAATCATTAACTATGTATAGCTGTGGTATTTCTTTGAAGATTAGTAAGCACTAGACGAAGAATAAATATTCATATTTCCAAGTGCATGTAGGGAGCCGTTAAATAGATTATGTATCATTATGACACAAACCTTATAATATCTAAACTAAACTAAAATTCTTTAGTTTTGTAAGAAGCATAAGATGAATCTGGCTAAATCTAATAGAAAAAATATATACTGGAAAATATTTATCTAAACCAATACATACAATAAATCAGCATTGTACATCAACCAGTGCAGATTTGTGTTTTTGATTGATACTGATGTAGATAATTATGCATATTTATTCTTTAACAGTAATCAATAACAAGTAAATACTGTATAGCTTATTCTTTTGGTACTTTGTTGGGGACAATAATGTTATAATTTACATTTTTAACTGACATTAAAAATTACAATGTATGCTGTCCAAAAAGTTAGTTAGGAATTAAATATATAAATTACACAAAGTCTTGGTAAATAAATACTACACAATGTTTCTGAAAGTCGTGTTGCTTTCATCAGGTGATTTAGAAATGAAGGAATCACAAGAATGGCACACTTCACAAACCAGACAATGAACTCAACAACTTTTAATAATGTGCAATTCAGTTTATATCTAATTAAGTCTTATATGACTTCTTGGGTATCATACATTTTTAATTGTGTTAAACCATAAAAATGCTTATACTAAATTTAATTTAATTTTTTTCCAGCAAATTATCTGACTTGGGCATAACTAGAGAAAAGTTAACATCATTTGCTGACCAATTACTGCATTGGGCAGCAGTTTGTGCAGACTCAAAGCTGAGTAGCTCAACATATCTTGAGAATAGTAACATAATGGTTTTCAGATATCCTATAGGAATAATTGCAATATTTGATCAGGGCAATGATGACCAGTATATTTTGAACGCCCTTGCAGCTGCAATTGGTTATGGAAACATTGTTATAATTTGTAGTACTTCAGTACTTTTAATGGAACTATGCAGCATGCTAACAGCAAGTGGAATTACCCCAGGTGTGGTATCAGTCCTGACAGGAGATGGTGTGATTTCCTCACTAGCTTTACATCAGTGTGTACAAAATATCTGGTACCTTGGTGGAGAATCCAGACTCTTCCAGTACCTAGAGTGGACTGCTGGTCAAAATATGAAGCATGTGGTTGCAATACCACAAACAGCACCTAAGGCATTATGGGAACATTATGCAACTTTGAGCAAAGTAATTTGGCTTCCAGCGGTTGACATCTATGCCAATTAATATTGTGTTTATTTACCTACAATTAGTTTGGCTTGAAAATAGATTATTCAGTTATTGATATAGGTGTCAATCAAATAAGAACATTTTTCTTCAGATTAAGTGTATTTTAAATATAATACAATCTGTTACTAAGGTATTTTTCAGAAAGGAGGAATATACAATTCAGTGTTTTATCCTATTGATAAATTTTTATTTCTTATTACTTTTATATTTAAGATTTCAGGTTATAGATGAGGATTTTATTTATATAGGGCTCAGAAAAAAAGAAAAGACATTTAATTAATTTATATAATTTGTAGATGGCAATTTAATAGCAAATAAAATTACTATTGAATTAAAAAACAAAAAATGAATTACAATAGAAAATGAATTAATAAACTGAGGTCCAAATTTTCTGTGATAAAGTTTTGTGGTATTTTTTCCCTGTTCTTACCCAACAGATGATGCTATGGCTATTTAAAATAACTGAAATTAAAATATCCCTCCCCCTAATTTAAATGAAACCATTACAATGCCCCCAGACAGAAAATTGTTCAGTATATGGCAAGGTTATGTGTCAAATGTAATTTTCTGTTCTGCAACATCACTGTCAACTGGACCATATGCACACTAACTGCCAACATTGAAAATTTATTTACAATTCAATCATACCATATGATTACTACATATTAAATAATTTGCCTCACCCACAGATCTGAAACTCATTTATATAAATAAATCAATAAAAATAATATATAGGAAATACATACACAAAAAGGCATTATCCTGACTGACATTAAAAAAAGACGCGAAATTAAATTAATTGCAAAAATGTAGAATACATACAAAAATGTTTTATTGACTGTAGTTACAGAAAAAAAGTAATTATTTATCTATTACATAAATAACAAAATATAGAAAATGCATATTAAAAATGGCATATTAGCTGAAGTTAAAAAACATGAAACTAATTATTTAGTTATTATATTAATTACAAAATATAGAAAATCAATATTAAAAATTTTGCTGATGTTACAAATATTAAACCAAACATTTATCTATATTAAATCTTTGATTGTCCTTCATTGTAGAAAAATACACAGTAAAAATTTCTTCACCAATTGCTCATTGTTTATGCAGAGAATGCACTCTCACATTTTGATGTCACAATAATTATGTTGTGCTATGCCTTAACTTACCTCAAATATGGCACATGAAAGAGTTAGCCTTCCCTCAAAAAACAAATCACTTACCTTCAGACTGCTACAACACTAAGCGTGGTACATAGTGAGTTATGCTATTCATTACAATGAAATTTATAACGTTTGCTAATCAAGTTTAAGTAATCATACAAAGATTGTTTTCATATTAATGATATATGCCTGTATATGTCCACCATCCAGTTTCTGCACATAGTATACATATCTACCTAACGATACAATGAACTTATAAAAACCATCAAACACAGCACAAAATATTGCATAGATTTTAACTTTTGAAGAAAAATATATTTTGCTTGCACACGATTATAATGGAATTGTATCGTTTCCATAATCTTCACCCAGTTTGCCCTGTTGTAGCCTTTATATGTCTTTTTAATGCCTCTAAATTTGGATTCCACAATGCATCTTTCTATATCCATACTATTTGTGATGTGCTTTAATTGATCAGTTTGCCCTTTTAAATTTAATTGTACCTCCATTTCCAATTTCTTATTTTCTTCTTCTAACACTATTATCTATCAGCTTTAACTGTTTTATGTTGTCTGATTTAGTTCCTAGATTTATGCATGTATGGTCTACTTTTTCCAGTATTTTTGTGTATTCTATCAGGCTCCCTTTGACCGATACCTGAGTCTTCTTTCTCATAACTGCATTAGTTGCTATCATTACATCAAACTTGCTCATAATTTCCGTTTTATCTGCAGTCCTATTCTCGATGCATTGCATTTAAACAACAATCAAAACATATTACCGTAGTATCTAATTTATTATTTAGGCTTTCCTCCATTCGTCTCATTCTCGTAAAATCTGATACAATTTTCCTGTTATGCCCGAAAAATTTCCTACCATAGCAAGAACCTTCCTTATTGACCATCGAAAATCAACATAATAAGGCTAGCGGAAACATAAGAAATTCACTAATTGCGGCAATCATACAAATATATAACAAGAAATACATATGAAAAATAATAGAGCTAAAAAATTAATTGCGAATAAATGTATAAATAAACACGTTTATCAACATCGAGAAAGCTTTTGACAAAATCCACCACCCTTCCCTACTATCAAAAATTAAATACTTCCTAAATGACACCCACTACAGAATACTCCAAAATTCTGTCCAAATTAATATCCACCTCTCCCAACCATACTCAATCGCGGCGGGCGTCCCCCAAAGAAGTGTCATTGCCCCCTTCCTATACAACATCATCTCCCACGATATCCCACAACATCCCAACACTAGCACAATATTTTTCGCAGATGACATAGCCATCTCCTTTGAAACCTCCTCTCTAATCTCCAATTTCCAAACACTCCAATCAGCGCACAAAAACCTAGAGCTGTGATGGGCAAACTTTTCAAAGAGGGGGCCAAAAAAAGGAGAAAAACTTTGGGCGGGCCAATATAATTTTTAAAAAATAACAATGATACATTTTACATAATTCTTATATTTTTTGTACTAAACCCTATTAATGACTGAAAGATTATGAAGTAGAATGTGATGGATGAAACTGTGACCGCATTTCTAAAAGTTTCTCATAATTTGGTTCGAACTGGGATGCACTTATTCTTAGAAGAGAAGTTAAATGCTCATCTGTCAGTCCGTTTCTAAGGCAACTCTCGAAGTTTCATTGTAGAAAACACCTGAATACTGAAATTTTCAAAGTCTCTTTCGATGCCACTGAAGTTCAAATTCATCATGGAGTCTTCTCAGGCTATCTTCATAACTCTTAAGCTTTACCTTCATCGCCGGGGGCTATTGAATTCAACCTCGGGAAGTGAGACAAGTCATTCTTAGCAAGCTGATTCGCGAATAGAACAAGTTGTAGTTTAAAACCTTTTTAAATAGCTCCAGATATGAACAAGAAGTTCTCGGGATTTCACCCGGGTTATGTCAATCATTAGATACGACGTTTCGAAGGCTATCTCCGCCATCGTCTTCAGGTAACTGATGCCGAGACCGTGTCTGCGCCGCTTATATCCGTGTCCTCGCTCCCGTCCACAAGGCCTCGCGGTCGAAATGCAGGGTCCTGATTTGTCGCTCCTCTCTCGATTGGTTTTCGCGTTGTTTTATGCCTCATTGAAGCAAGGCTAGGGTCCCAGGCCTTGCTGAGCTGGAACTCGCTGTCCCGGTTCATTAAATTACCAGAGGTTCTAATTCTTACAGCTTCGGTGATTATACTGTTCCACCAACCTCTGGTGTGGTCAAAAATCTTTGTATTGGCGAAATCAATTTTGTGCCCGGTCATGAGAGCGTTTTCCGCCACGGCAGATTTGGTGTGCTGCTTTAAACGGATACATCTCTCATGCTCGGAACACCTCATCTCGACTGTGCGGATTGTTCCGCCTATGTATTTTAATCCGCAGTTGCACGGAATTTCGTAGACCCCACTTGTTTTTAGGCCGACTTTGTCCTTAACAGACTTCAATAGGCAACGTAGTTTAGCCTGTGGTCTAAAAACAGCCTTGATCATGTGTTTGCGTAGTAGTCTGCCGATTTTTAGTGTCGTGTTCCCTGCATAAGGAAGGAATGCGACGGCCGTGCAAGTTGCCTCTTCCTTCTTTGGTTTCCTCTCAGCAGGCCTGGGACCCTAGCCATGCTTCAATGAGGCATAAAACAACGCGAAAACCAATCGAGAGCGGAGCGACAAATCAGGACCCTGCATTTCGACCGCGAGGCCTTGTGGAGGGGAGCGAGGACACGGATATAAGCGGCGCAGACACGGCCTACCGAAACTAAAAAACTCATCCCCTGGCCCTGACGGTATCAGCAACCTTGTTCTTAAACACTCCACGCCTCTCCTAATAAAAATCCTGTGCAGCTTCTTTACCGCGAGCCTGCATCTTGGATACATCCCCAACCGAAAAAAGATCCCACAAACCCTGACAGCTACCGACCTATTTACTTCACCTCCACAATAAGCAAATCCTGGAGAGGGTCATTGTTAGGCGACTCCACAAATGGCTCGACGAACACGCCCCACTGGGCATGACGCAAGCAGGTTTCAGACCCGGCATTAACATTAACGACCAAATCCTACGAGTACTGACCGAGCTACAAGACGGGCAACAAAGACGAAAATCGTCAGTACTCGTTTGCCTAGACGTACAGAAGGCCTTCGATACCATTTGGACGGAAGGATTAAAACGAAAAATAATCGAAACCAACCTCCCCATCCCTATGAGCCGTTGGCTCTGTAATTTCCTTACAGGGCGAACGGCTCAAGTCAAAATTCGAACTACCCTATCCCGACCCTATATCCTAAATGCGGCCTCCCTCAAGGCGCTGCCATATACCCACTCCTCCACCTTCTGTACGTCAGGGACACGCCGATAAAAGCGAGAGAGACAAGGCTAGGACTTACGCAATTTTCAGACGACACAGCTTACTGGGCTACAGCGAGGACGAACAGAGACGCTGTAGCCGTAATTAACAATCAATTAAACGAACTACTGACTTGGTGCAACAAATGGCGCATCAGACTAAACGCAGACAAGACACAAGTCCTAGCCGTCAGACAGCCACAAAAACCAGGCTGGGTTGTCGTGGACCGACACAAGGTTCGACTAGGCACGGAGACACTGCCATATAAACCGGAAATAAAATACCTAGGACTAACCATAGACCGCAGACTCGACTTCTATCCCCACTACAGAAACATCATTGCCAACACCAGAACGCGACAAGCAACGCTACGGCTACTAGGTGGTAAAATAGGCTGTCATCCAAAAACTTTAATAACCCTATACAAAACCCTGATACGAACCGTCTTCCTATACTGTCACTCCCTTCTGTTAACTGCCTCCCCAAAATCCATAAAACAATTAAACATATGCGAACGCAAAGCTCTCCGGGCAGCGTATAGAGTCCGTCCCCGCACCTCTAACCAAGCACTTTACCACCTAGTAGCCAAAGACATACAGCCACTACCACAGACAGCAAAAAAGACTCCAAAAGAACTACGCAGAAAAAGCCTTCAACCGACCTTTCTACCGACAGACTTTAGACAAAATTATGGCCGCTGACACAAACCCCAACTACCACTACACGATAAAGACGTTAAATGAACTGCGACTTGAATAACAGGCGAAAGACAAAATAAAAATAAAATGAATAATAAACATAAATGCCGTCGTCTTCCTTACCAGAAATTCTACTCAAACTCCGCCCTTAACCTACCCCTCAATATAAAAAAGTCCTTTCTAGCCCAGCAATAGATTTAAAGAAAAACAACTTCCAAACCTATCTCACACAAAAAAAAAGAGAATCCATCACTCCCCCCCACAACAAAAAAAATGTGGACACCCTTCCCTTCTGGATAAAAAAAAGAGAATCCTTCAATATCCAAACCACTCCCCCTCGTCAAAAAAAGAGGACCCAAAATATCCCCATACCTAAAAAACCTGAACCTACAGGACCTCCGACGCCAATCCGCAGACAGCTGACCACCTTATCCACGGCCAAACACAACAAGACGCCAAGAAAGAAGAGCCATAACAACAACATCAAAAAGCGGGCTGTAGAGGTCATCGTGCCTAATCAGCCAGCGTGTGTCAGATTGGCACACGCAAATTCCAACTCACTTAACTTAACTCTCGGCATCAGTTAGTTCTAAGAGACCAAAGCGAAATGCTACTCAGCAATAAGAAGCTTGTCCCCGATGTTTAAAAGCCGTGGTCTTAGCCTAAAAACTAAGCTCATGCTTTACAAGACAATTGTACGTCCTGTACTAATGTACGGTTGCGAGGTCTGGGGTGTAGCAGCCGATACCAATGCCAAGAAGGCCCAGGCAATACAGAATTGGTGCATCCGATTAATCACGGATGCGCCAAGATTTACTAGGCTAATAGACGTACATAATAGTTTAGGATTAGAAACAGTTAGGAATTTAGTAGGGCATAGGGCGGACACGTTCTATGAAAAAGCAAACGTGTCCCCCTATGATGACATTAGATTAATTTCAAATAGAAAAAGTTTATTAAGAGATAGGGCCTGTAGATATAGCGTAGAATAGGTAACTTAGGATAGGTAATTACTTTAACATAGATAACTGTATTCTTAAAGTTTTAGGGCATGCCTGGGCCCAACAAGACACGTAGGCAAGTAAAATAAAAAGTTTAAAATCAAACAGAGGAAAGGACTCCTGCCCGGAACTCGTTCGTACTTGCGTCCCCGTGACCATCGCAGGCCTAAGCGTTCTCGGCATCAGTTACCTGAAGACGATGGCGGAGATAGACTTCGAAACGTCGTATCTAATGATTGACATAACCCGGGTGAAATCCCGAGTACTTCTTGTTCAGTCTATCCACCGGGAAAGCCTACATGCTCCAGATATCATCGATAAATTGATTTATGCCTTGCATCTTGACATTAAACTTGTTCATGTCACAGAAAAGATCCGTGAAAAATGTAAAATCCGAAAACCATGCAGTAGCTTCCAGGATTTTATACTCTACACACCCCCGTTTCTCAAGGAAGAATGTCACTATTTCGTCTTTCAGCTGCCAAACTCGCTCGAAGGCGCGTCATGCGCTAAGCCGCCATACAATATATCAGAGTATTTAGACTCCCGAAATTGTCTGTGAGCAAGTCCTCGAGATCGAGTAGTAATAGCCAGCTTCGCAATAACGTCAATCACAGTTTTATATCTAAAGCATTATTTACTCAGGGCGTCTTGATGTATCATGCAATGTAGAAATATAACATTGTTATTTGGATATTTTTCAATAAAGATCCCAACAAATTCAGATTTTTTCCCTGTCATATTTCTCGCTCCATCTGTTGTTATACTACATATGCAATTTATTGGTACTTTCAAAGTTGAAATTCCTTCCATAAATTCATAAAAAATATCTGACCCTGTTGCGAGTTCCTCTGTGATACAGAAGTTTTCGTCGACACCTCTTATAAATAATATCCACTGTGTAGTATCATTTATATCAGAGCTTTCATCAATTTTTTTTGGGGTGGGGGTTAACAGGCTACATGAGGGTGATCCTGAAACAGGCAACTCCCCTTTAAGCATAGGAAGAGAATTGAAAAGGGGGGATGCGGAAGGTAGAGCAAGGTAGCCAAGGGTTGACTAGGTCTATGGTTTAAGGATCCTACCTGGTGTTTCACCTAAAGAGATGCAGGGAAAACCTGCATCAGGTAGGTCTGGAATCGGGTACTATTCTCACGCCCTTCCGAATGACGGGAGACGAGTTTGCTGTGGGGTTGCAGCATTCCCTTCTCCGTGTCTCCAAAGGTTTTAGGAGGCAGTTGGCCGACTGATCCAATGGTATCAGCAAGGTCTTCGACCCCAGTACATATACCTCCTAAAATAGGTGAACTTTGGTAAAAAAAAACAAGAGAGAGTACGAGGCATTCCCGACAGTCACTCTGGGGGAAATGCCTGCGAGAGAAACTCTCACAGGCATTCAAGATGAGCTTTCATCCATAGTTATTGAACAGAATTTAAATTGGCCAATCTTTGATTCCAACTGCGATGATATATTTTTATCTACTACTTCGATTCTAGAAATCACTGTTTTCCGAGTATGCTTATTGTTTCAAAATCTTTTCTTTTCTCAGGACATAAAATATCGCAAACTTCGAGCATGCAGCGTTAAACAGAGAGAGCTGCTTGCTGAGAGCTATTTGCTATATTTAAAAGACTTTTCTGACCTGATAGATTTTTGCGTAGATCTGATTTTTGTTTTCTTTCTTCTTCTTCTAACCTTGACATCGTTGTGTTTTTAGATTTGAAGTGCCGTGAAATGTTATATTGTTCGTAGACTGCTACAGTTTCGTTGCAGAGGAGACATAGTAATTCATCCCTAAAAACTATGAAAACGTACTAACAAGTCCATTCAAGTTTGAAAGCACGGCACTAAGAAAAAACTTAACGTTTCTTAGGTAGATACACAGGCAGTAAGGATGGGACGAGAGAGGAATATTTCCTGGCTATGATAAATAAGAACAAATACTTGGATTCCCCATTGCGTGATGAAGAACTTGTAAACAGAATCAAGTTCCATTTTGAGGTGGAAATAATTAAAGCTATTGGTGAGGGGCAGAAATCTGTAATAGATATGCTGAAATTACTCAAATTCCTGGATGATGTAGAACAGGAAGAGAGGAGGAGGTCACATGTGGGAAGGACTTGTGATAGGGAGACGGACGAAATGAATAGATATAGAAATCCCAGAGAAAATGTGAGTAATGAGGGTAGGGATAATAATCGGATTACATGGAGACGTAATAACCAGCACGGAGAAGAAAGGGGAAATTATAGATCTCAGCAGGCTAGAAAAGACAATCTTAGACCGAAGGAAAACTAAAACCTTCTTCAATGGCGAGTCCCCTGGTTGAGGAAGAAAAGAATAGGGACTACAAAAAAATCAAATAATACCAATTTTGGTGAATGGGAAAGAGTTATTAGAAGAAATTGAGGATGAAGGGGAAGAGAAATCATCTGACCTTGAATTGTTATCTGTTGATATTGACATTGAGGGAGATGGGAAAAGAAGAGCCATTATTGACACTGGAGCTACATCTACGTTTATCAGTGAACAATTATATCTTGAGCTGATGGAAAAGAAAGCAATTCTAGAAAGCTTGCCAATAACTGGGATGAGAGTGTATAGAGCCATTGGGAAGAAATTTGAGAAAAGCAGTAAACAGATTCTTTTAAAGGTTAGAATCCAAGGTCAGGAGATGCTTATTAGATGTATAGTAGTTAAGTCTCTGTTTGTACCTTTTGTATCGGGCTTGGATTGGATTGTCAAGCATAAAGTAGTTTTGGATTTTAGTAAAAAAGAGTGTCATATGGGTTTACCAAATGAGATAGCCAAGGAAATAGAAATAAAACTACCATTGGGGGCTAAGGATGGACCAAAACATCAAAGAGATCATGTGTTAAAAAAGGAGAGTGTGGTTGCTGTAACAATAAAGGAAGATGTGATGCAGAAGGATCGATTTCATGATGTAGTTCAGAAAGTGCCAGGACTGAATGAGAGGGAGAGAGAGAAATTACTTGAAATTTTGCTAGATCATCAGGAAGTGTTCAGTAACCAACCAGGATTGATGAAAGGTTATGAGTATCAAATAGAAACAGTCGAACATAAACCCTTTGTAACGAGAAAATTTAACATTCCAGAATGTCATAATGTGGAAGTGAACCAGGTAATTAAGAAAATGATGGAAATGGATATCATTGAACAGTGTGATAGTCCGTACAATAACAAAATCGTGATTGTACCTAAAAAAGATGGTCAACTGCGTTTATGTTTAGATGCTAGGAAATTGAATGAAGTGATTGTGAACACATGCGTATCCGGAAAAAATTGAAAGACTGGTTGGACCGGGAATCAAGGAAGCTCACCGCCTTTACTGTGGGAACACAGCAATATGCTTTTAAGAGGTTACCGTTTGGACTAAAAACCAGATCACAAATATTTAACAAGCGGCTGCGGCAAATTTTGGGGGATAAGCAGGACAACCTGCAGGTGTATATTGATGATTTAGTACTGGCCGATGCGAATTTGGAAGAACATTTCGGCAACCTTAGAGATATATTAGGAAAGATGAAGAAGGCAGGGCTGACGATTAATTTGGAAAAGACTGATTGGTGCAAATCGGAAAATGATTTTGTGGGTCATTTGGTGTCCAGTGAAGGAGTAAGGCCCATGGCAAAAAAGATTGAGGCTATACAGAGATTGAGTGCACCAACCAATAAGAAAATGTTACAAAGTTTCATTGGATGTTGTGCATTCTACCAAGGATTTCTACACGATTATGCAGGCAAATTCGCCCCATTGTACAAGTTGTTGAAGAAGAACGAGAAGTGGAAATGGGAAAGGGAACAGGAAGAAGCGTTTGAAAAAATAAAAGCGGCTTTCATGAATAGTGTTGTGCTGGGTCAACCTATTGGAAACAAACCTTTCATAGTGATAACCGACGCCAGTAAAACGTCTATTGCTGCCGCGTTGAATCAGAAAAATGAAGAAGGGCAAGAACGTATAATTGTGATGAAAAGCAGATGCCTGAAGAAATATGAGAAATCATATACGGCGACTGAATTAGAATTGTTAGCAGTCGTGTATGCTACATCTAAGTTCAGGAATGATATTCTGGGACGGGAGGTGTTACTATACACGGATCATAAGGCACTTACCTTCCTGAAGGACAGCAAGAATACAAATGCTCGATTAACTAGATGGGCTATCTTGTTGGCTGAATATGACATTAAAATCCGCTATGTCAAGGGAAAGGAGAATGTGGTGGCCGATTACTTAAGCAGGCAAAATTGGGATG
Organism: Eucriotettix oculatus; assembly: GCA_034510155.1. NCBI lineage: Eukaryota > Metazoa > Arthropoda > Insecta > Orthoptera > Tetrigidae > Eucriotettix > Eucriotettix oculatus. Next base: position 175,621,760 of record CM067376.1, read on the forward strand.
CAAAGGAAGATGAAGAAGTTAAATGCGGAACGGTGGAACGGATTGCTGTGGCAAGGGGTCATATGCAAAAAAAGAGGACAGGAAATCAATCACTAAGGAGGAAACTAACAAGGAACAAGCTGAAGATGAAAATTTGAAGAAAATTATCAGTATAGTGACATCTGAAAAGGGGGTGCATCAAACGCAAGAAAGACTGAAGCACAAATTGAATGATGGAATGCTGTTTGTGCAAAGTCGTCTAGCTAGGAAAGAGTGGGTGGTGATGATACCAAAGACATTGCAGCGGAAAACATTAGAATTCTTTCATGAAGAAAATGGTCACATTGGTGTCAATAGAACCATGAAAATGATGTCAGGATTGGTGACATGGAAGGGCATGTATAGAGATATAAAAAATTTTATTAGAACATGTCAGAACTGTCAACTAAATAAATTTAGGAATAAAGAGTTTGAGGGGCCTTACCAGTCTATTATCCCCAAATAGGTTAATGAGGTGGTGGCTTTGGATTTGTTAGGTCCGCTCCCGAAGAGTGCGTATGGATGTGTCCATGTCCTTGTAATAGTGGATTTGTTTTCTAAACATACCAAACTGTATGGACTGAAGGCTGCAACTGCTAGGTCGTGTTTAAAGAAGCTGTTAGGGGAATACGTCAAGTTGTGTGGGAAACCAAGAAGAGTGTTGTCCGATAATGGAAAGCAGTTTAACTGTAGTGAATGGCAAGAAGGAATTAAACCTATCTTCACGGCAATAAGGCATCCCCAATCAAATCCTACAGAGCGATATATACGGGAAGTAAGTACGTTGTTGAGACAATTCAGCGGGGAGGACCACAGCAAGTGGATGGCATTACTGCCAAAAATAGAAGAGGTGATGAATAAGAATTTCAGTTTGGCAACCGGGTGTATACCGCATGAATTACAATTCGCTACACATTGCATAGTACCATTTGAAAAGATGATTCCATATCCGAAGATGGAGGGAGGAGAGAAGGAGAAGATGGAAAGCACGATGGAGAGAGCATACAAGTCCCTATCTAAGAACGCACGCTATAGAGCTAAAAGGCAGAGGGTGAAAAATATTGAGTTTGAGCAGGGAGATTTTGTGCTGGTAAAAAAGTTAAGGGTATCAAATGCTTCTAAAAAGATCAGCTACAAGTTGCAAAATATTTATGAAGGCCCTTTCATGATTATGGAGCGAAGAGGATGTAATAATTATGTAGTGGGAAAAACCAATGATAGACGAACATGGAAATCGTTCAATATTACTCACCTTGCCCCCTACTTTGAAAGAGAATAGGCCGCGTACTAGAAAGTAAGGTTTATAAAGAGGGGATTTAAAACAGATAGAGATTAAGTTAGAATTACGAAGAGTGTTTGAGTTTAGGGTTAATTGATTTAATTAATGTATCTACGAAACAGTTTATGAATAATTGTAAACATATAGTGCATGGGATGTAAAATGTAATTAGTTGATAAGCAACAGGTGTGGATATTGACTGCGAACAGCTGATTATAAAGATTGTAAATAAATTGGTTATGTTTGAAGTTTATTATTGTAAGTAGTGTTAAGGGTTTGTTTATGATTTAATTTTAATGACCGGGAATTGTATTTTTACTTGAAGAAGTGAATATGTCAAAGAAAATTGTAATTAGTTCTAAGTGAATTTTTGTAAATAATATGTAATGTTGATTAAGGGCGTTGGTCAGTCAAATTGTTTACGACTGTGGTTCAGTGAGTGTCATTAAAAAATTGTACAATTTTTTAAATTAATTGGGGGCTGGGAAAATGTAACATGAAAAGTTACACTTAACAATGCAGGCCAGCTTGCGAGTTGCAATTGTTGAGGAACTGACGCAACTTGCGCCAACAATGGAGTCTGGCGAGACTTGGGCCGTCGTCAGGGAGTGTTCGGAGAAGTAGGTTGTGTCGGCGTGACGACGAGGAATGACCACGCCCTGCAGTTGTAATTTTTTTCTCATGCCCAGAAAGGGATTAAAGCTATTAAAATCCATTTTTGGTGTTTTTTATGAAAAATACCTGGCGCCCTAAAAGAATTTAAATCCTCGAATGCGGAGGAACGCGGAATCCGCTACAATATATATATATATATATATATATATATATATATATATATATATATATATATATATATTGTAATATTCATTTTTGTATATAGAACATTTATTAATTTAAATTACAAATATGATCAATTTTAATAATTTAGTTTATTAATTTAAGTGAAGACACGGGCTTAATCCCAGGGGATTTTGGGTCTCTCAAGAGATGGAGTATGCATTAGCTGAAAATAGAAAGAAAATAATTGAATGTTAATTTATCCAGAGCAATGAGCAAGTTTCACAAATTTTATATCGCTTACCCACAATTACTGGCCCAACAAACATCCACCTCTCGAATGTTTGTGCGTCTCTGGATATCTGCTCTCTGGATATCGCCTGCCTTCTGCGCTCTGCTCCACTCGCCTCCCTTCTGGGGTCTGATGAACTCGCCTCCCTTCTGCGGTCTGATCACTCGCCTGCCTTCTGGGGTCGAGACACGTACTCTCGGGTCTGATCTGGTCTGGTCGCCTCCCTTCTCGGGTCTGCTCTTGTCTGGACTGCTCTCGTCTGGTCTGCCCCACTCTGCTCTACTCTGATGTCTCCTCTCCCCACTCTGATCTCGAGCCACCCATCGGCTTCCCTTATAAAGCTTCTGGCGGGAATTCCCCTATTTCTCAACATTTCGGGGTTCCCCGCCCTCATTTCTCCCGCGGGGGTTCACCATCGTTCAGGCAAGGCGGGCCTTCCCCCTCGGGGAAACACCATCTTTCGGCCGACTAGGCATTGTTTCGGGGTTCCCCGCCCTCATTTCTCCCGCGGGGGTTCACCATCGTACAGGCAAGGCGGGCCTTCCCCTTCGGGGAAACACCATCTTTCGGCCGACGAGGCATTGTTGTTGGCCGAACTGCGCCTCATAACGCCACAACGTTACAAAATCCCCCTTTTTATCACATTGCCCCCGATCAATTTCAATAAAATTTTACAAAAAAGTTTTTGAGAAATTTATCTCCATATTTTATTTTTAACCCCCTTGCTCATTCTTTACAATCATTTTTGTGCTCGGAGAAATTACAAATTAATCAAATCGATTGAGCACCCTTTTCAACTTAATTTTAAAATAATCTTTCCTATTGATTTATACTTAAAATTGAATAGAATTACAAGTTAACACGTGGCTTACATAAACTTACACATGTTTGCCTGGTGCCCCCCCATTGATAAAATAAAATCCTGTTATGAATTATAAATTATTTAAATTTACCCGCTCACAGGAACGAAACTTTCAGCTTGCCAGGATGGAGAAACTTGGCATCCCAGTTCAATATTCACATGCCATCATATATGTTTACAACAACATTATATGGCTGAACTGCCCTCTATCATCATCCCTCAAACAAAAACAATCCTCAATGTGGCTCCATGTTTTCCTTCCTGTGACATTTTATCAAACCCTAAATGTAAAATATTCAGAAGCTAAAATTTTATTCCTAATTAATACTGCTACTTATCCAACACTAAAACTAAAATAGCTTGATAGCCCCCATACCATATTTAATTACCCAGCAGTACAATTAATCAAAATAAACAAACTCCTGATAGCACAGAATTAATAAAAAAACAGATAACACCCTATTTCTGCACAATAGTTTCTCATTCCATGACTTCCCAACAAATAAGTCTTCAATTTCTACCCAGTAAACTATTCTTATCTCCCCATTAACTCAAATCCTGCCTCTTTATCATAATAATCGTTGAGTCACCACTTTGCTCATAAAATTCCTTCAAGATTCTCCCATATTCTTTCTCTATCAGCTCTGAAAATTCTCAATCTTTAAAATCCAAGGTACCAGCTGATCTATTTTAGTGACACATTCTCATCTAACATTTTTATTAAACGACGATCTTACTATACTGTTGTGATCCACTTTCTATTTGGGCTAATCACCAACTAAATTAATCTCGTGGACTTATTTATGCCACCCTCAATACGACGACTTCACATACTATTCTTTACTTATAATTCGACGAATCCTTCACTTCACTTTAATATACGACGCTTTCAACTTATTATACTTCCTTACAATACAACGACTGATTCATTTAATCCCTTACATCCTCCAATAACACTATGAGGTCTCACTGCTATTTTCCACCAAACTCCAGTACCATAAATGAAAACACCTTCCAAATCACAGCTGACATTTTCCAATTTTACTTCAAACCACATTCCTTTCATAAGCTCACCCTAATTCAACTCTAATTTCTTCCAAACAGACAGAATTCTCGTTATTTCTCCCCAGAATAATATCCACTTTAATCATCTACTTTCCACTCCCCAACAACCACATCAACCCACAAAATCGAAAAATACTCCTTGTGCAGAAACAAAATGACAGAACAAGACAATACCAAAATAGCTGATTCCCAAAACTAATCTAAAATCATCAGCAAAAGTCTATTACAAAATAAAATATCACCTAACTAGAAGATTGCATAGAGGATAGATGAAAGAGATAAAGCATCAGAAATGGAAGAAAATGCTTTATAGCTGGAGTCTCCATAATCGCCAATTATGAAATCATTAAAAGGTAATTATTCTCCTAGAGTTGTTTGCCCTAATGTAACATATCACTTGATATGACAATAGACCCCTGCCATCATCACAATTTTCATGTACCCCAAATATTCCCGTGCTATTATTTTCTTCTATCTCCAGCAATGGATGCCCATATTCTTTATGCAGCCTAAAATCCCATTGACATACAAACAGATTTTTCCCAAACCGTTTAATTACCTCACCAATTGAATGAATCATCAATCCTTTAATTGACCACGTCGCTACATAATTTAAACTACTTATCATTGTTGCCATGCGTTTTCCATACTCCATAGTGAAATGATCCTGCGTTCTCCCTCTACACTGCTTTCCCAACATTCCCTCATACATTTCATCTGCATAATGATCGAACCTATTCTGTTTAAATTTAATAAACTTTATATCTATTCTTACACTAATGTGACCCAAAATTTGTCTTTTTCCCCTATTCCCCCGTAGAGCTTCCCCTTTTAACCCTGCTAAGTTCAGCATTTTCTTCTCCAAATTGTAACTATACAACTTTCCTGTCTCTAACACTTCAGCTATCTCTATTTTCAGCTGTTTCCTAATATTTCCCTGCATATCATTATCAATAGCCACAGGATTCTCTCCTCTCTCAACTATTTTCCCTGACTGTTTAAGAACCATTTCCCTTTGACTATTATCAACAACTAAACTACACATTACTTCTTCCTTATCTATTTCTTCTACGTGCACATTAAAATCAATATGTTTATCATCACATGTTTTCTCAGATACCTCGTTCTGAATAATTTCTTCCTCCACTACTGCCTCTATCTCCTCCACATTCTTATTTACTTCCCCTTTAAATTCTACAATAAACTGTTTCCAATTATTCTCCATCTTCTCAGCCATTTTCTCTACATTTTCCTTACACTCTATTTTCATTTCTGCCATACTCTTATCAATTTTTTCTCCCATGGAAGCCATATTCTTATCAAATTTTTCTCCCATATTATCCATTTTAAATTTTACCTGAGAGGAACACGAAAGAAAGCAAAACAAAAAAAAAACTGTAACTCTAAATTTTGGAAAGTTTATCTTTTACAAAAATAGCTTCTGCAGTACTTCACCCTTGAGAGAGATCGTAAGCCCCACGTTGGGCGCCAAAATGTAATATTCATTTTTGTATATAGAACATTTATTAATTTAAATTACAAATATGATCAATTTTAATAATTTAGTTTATTAATTTAAGTGAAGACACGGGCTTAATCCCAGGGGATTTTGGGTCTCTCAAGAGATGGAGTATGCATTAGCTGAAAATAGAAAGAAAATAATTGAATGTTAATTTATCCAGAGCAATGAGCAAGTTTCACAAATTTTATATCGCTTACCCACAATTACTGGCCCAACAAACATCCACCTCTCGAATGTTTGTGCATCTCTGGATATCTGCTCTCTGGATATCTGCTCTCTGGATATCGCCTGCCTTCTGCGCCCTGCTCCACTCGCCTCCCTTCTGGGGTCTGATGCACTCGCCTCCCTTCTGCGGTCTGATCACTCGCCTGACTTCTGGGGTCGAGCTACGTACTCTCGGGTCTGATCTAGTCTGGTCGCCTCCCTTCTCGGGTCTGCTCTGGTCTGGTTTGCCCCACTCTGCTCTACTCTGATGTCTCCTCTCCCCACTCTGATCTCGAGCCACCCATCGGCTTCCCTTATAAAGCTTCTGGCGGGAATTCTCCTATTTCTCAACATTTCGGGGTTCCCCGCCCTCATTTCTCCCGCGGGGGTTCACCATCGTACAGGCAAGGCGGGCCTTCCCCCTCGGGGAAACACCATCTTTCGGCCGACGAGGCATTGTTGTTGGCCGAACTGCGCCTCATAATGCCACAACGTTACAAAATCCCCCTTTTTATCACTATATATATATATATATATACATTGTGATAAAAAAGGCGGATTTTGTGAGGTTGTGGCGTTATGAGGCGCAGTTTGGCCAACAACAATGGCTAGTCGGCTGAAAGATGGTGATTCCCCGCGGGAGTGTCCCGCCGAGCGTGTTTAAAAAATGACGATGGTGAACCCCCGCGGGAAAACCCCGCCGAACGAGTGTAAAAAGTGATGGTGGGGAACCCCGAAATTTTGTGAAATAGGGGAATTCCCGTCGGAAGATTTAAAAGGGAAGCCGATGGGTGGCTCGCCCCCAGAAGGCAGACGAGTGGAGGAGAGGACAGAGGTGGTCCAATCAGCAGAAGGCGGACGAGTGGAGGAGAGGACGGAGGTGGTCCAAGCAGCAGAAGTGAAACGAGTGGAGGAGAGGACAGACTTTATCCGAGCAGATATCCAGAAGTCAGACGAGTGGAGGAAAGGACAGACTTGGTCCGAGCAGCCAGAAGCCAGATGAGAGGACGGACGTGGTCCAAGCAGCAGAAGTGAAACGAGTGGAGGAGAGGACAGACTTGGTCCGAGCAGATATCCAGAAGTGAGACGAGTGGAGGAAAGGACAGACTTGGTCCGAGCAGCCAGAAGCCAGATGAGAGGACGGACGTGGTCCAAGCTGTGAGAAGTAAGACGAATTGAGGAGAGGACGGACGAGAGCAGACGTGTCCAGACGTGATCAAATCCTGCAAGACGCCAGGGAGACGCACAAAACTTCGAGAGGTGGATGTTTGTTGGCCAAGTAATTGTGGGTAAGCTATAAAAAAAATTGTGAAACTTGCAGATTGCTCTGGATAAATAATATTTAATGATTTTTCTTTCTATTTTTAGCTACTGCATACTCCATCTCTTGAGAGACCCAAAATCCCCTGAGATTAAGCCCGTGTATTCACTTTAAATTAATAAATGAACAATTTTAAAATTGATCATAATTTGTTCTGTTAATTAATTAATATTTTATACCCAAAAAAGTATATTACAATATATATCTAATTATAATTTTTCTCTTAAATTGAAGATACTCTTTGACCCGGTGCCAATCTTCAAGTGGCACAGTAATACGGAAAAGCGACAAGAGTGCATGTCCACTCGTGCGCTTGTGGCGGCTGGGTTTAAATTTTAAATATATGATCTGACCACCACATTAACTATTAAATATCCGTTTTTTATTGTAATTGATAAATTTAAAATACTCTTTGAAAAAAGTTTTAAGAGAACATTCTAATTTGCCGTCGACGAGTCGTTAGTGCGAGTCAACGCAGTTTTGTGTAAAAGAATCCAGCGATGAAAAATTATTGTCTCTCAATTCACGGATGATAAAGCATTCTTTTCTATAGTCATGAATTATTTCCAATTTGTCAAGAACTTCCAATCACAACTGAACAAAATGGTGAATTAGTGCTGGCAGAACCGGATGCTACTTAACAAGCACACATACCAAGCCATTGTATTCACAAGACGCAGACTTCCAGATGGCCTTATCCCAAACCTCAGTATTGAGGACACAGTTCTGCCCTGGAATATGTCATGTAAATATCTAGGAGTCCTCTTGGTTGGTAAGCTCCTAATCAAAGATCACATTCAAGAAATCAATAAAAAGGCAAGGAAGAGGATCGGCCTACTCTTCCAGTCACCTTGATAAAAGGCACAAAACTACAATCATAAAATCCATGCTAAGACCTCTACTTACCTACGTCTGGGGAACAACCACCAAGTCACACATACCCCCAAAGAGTACAAAACTGCTGTTTACGATGAGTACTTAATATAAAGGGTCTTGTAAACGAGCAACATTTTACGGCAATATAGACTCGGCAATCATGGCCAAGCAATATTGCCCAAATCAAGCAACATTTCCGGCAATATAAACATAATGTCCGGCAATATAAACATTTTGTAAGGTAATATTGCCCATGTTGCAACCGTTTGCCGGGGTGTTGCCGGTGAGTTCGGTCCGGTATCGAAAATATGCAATATTGCTCAGAAATACTAGTCCCCAGAGGTCTCTGTGACCAATCAGCTGAGTTAATAATTAATATAATATGTGGTTAGCGTCGTGTTTCGTATAAATATTATTCATTATTCCAAACATGGATTCGCCAAACAGCCAACAGATTATTTCAGCTCAACGCAATGATACAATTTATTATCAACTCATCAAGTAAAGAAGGTTGGCCGGGGAAGAAAGAATTGTCCAGCGATTTGGCTGAGTACTGACAACACCGTGAATATATCTCTGTAACAAGAGGTGTTAAGAGAAGATAGGTAAATTGTATGAAGTCTATTTAGGTATTGTCAATATCGAGCTAGAGCACGAGATTCTATGTCGTGCTAGAATTATCATCGAGTATTGAAAAACTCATTAAAAAATTGTCGAATGTGCCTACAAAAGGAACTAATAGGCATGAGCATTTGATGCCATCAGTATTTCCTGATTGTCCGTGGCAAAAAGTTGCAATGGATCTGTTTTCTGTTTAAACTAGAAGGACGCTGGTTCTTGTTAGTCACTGGCTATTATTCTCGTTATCCACTATAGAGTGGACAGCACCATCTAGTGGGAAATTTATAAATCTAATCAGTCATTCGGGTGAACTTGGACAGTGAGGTTGTGTGTAGCCATGTGATTAAAATTAAGTTACCTTCGAATCCCCAACAATTGGTAGCAGAGACTGGTTCGACAATACGGACAATTACAAACAAGGGAAGTGAAATTTTACAAAAACGCGAGTGATAATAAAATGGAGCTGTCAACACAAAGAGTCGAGATTTTGCGCGGGGACAATTACCTGACGTGGTCGTTAAAAATGGGTGCCATTTTGAGAAAAAAGAAACTTTACAAAACAATTATCGAGAAACCTGAGCCAGTATGGAGAAAAGAAGACGAAGCAGAAAAAGAAGAATGGGAATACAAAAATGATGAAGCGTTTTCGGAAATTGTGACAACATTATCGCCCGAACAAGCTGGACCGTTTATCGGATGGACTAGTGCTAGAAAATTATGGATGAAGCTGAAAGAAAATTTCGAAGGTAACGCGCATGACAAATTAATAGACGCTATGATGGAACTGAGACAAATTAAGATGGGAGAGAAAGAGACAGTTGAAAATTACATTACAAGAGCCCGAACAATGGAAGCGAAATGTGCTATTTATGGACAATCAATTAGCGAACGAGAACTGGTGTTCCACGTAGTGCGAGGTCTAAATGAAAAATTTGAAACAATAGCTGCGACGCTCCGAATACAGAGGTCGGCAACAATGGACGACATCAAACAAGCCTTGAAAGAAGAGGAGGCAAGAATGGGAAACAAAACTACACAAAACAAGAGCGATGCGGTTTACCAGGCAAGAAACCATACAATAAAAGAAACTAGAACTTGTTACAATTGCAACAAAGTCGGTCATCTTGGAAGAGATTGCTGGCATAGGAAGAACGGAGGAAATACAAGACAAAATGAAAATAATTCAACCGCTAGAGGGCAATCTTGGAGAGGTCGAGGTAGAGGTCAAGGTCATGGAGGTGGAGCAAGCAACAATCGAGAGAGGAATCAACACCCAGCGAGCGTAGTAACAGAGAGGGGTGACAATCAAAACTTCCCCGTAACAATTAAATTAACGGACGTGGCTAATGCAGTATCAGAGGACCCAGGTAGCGAATGCATTTGGGGAATCGATTCCGGATGTAGTATTCACATGTCACCGCATTATCAAAATATGACGAATACAAGGCCTTACAATGGAACGGTGGTATTGGCAGAAGAGGCGAGAGAAATCGACGCAACAGCCATAGGTGATGTAGAAGTCATAACCCGAGTGGAACAAAAAGTGTACAACACTACAATTAGAGATGTACTATACGTACCGAGATTAAGAATGAACTTGTTATCAGTGCGAAGCCTAGTGAAAAATGGGAACTCGGTCATATTCGACCAAAACGGTGCATCAATAGTGAACAAAAAGGACGTAGTAGTAGCGACATCAGAAGACGTGGAGAAGATGTACGTCATTAGAATTGAGCCGAACAAATACATTGACAGGGATGTTTTACATAACGATGATTCCAACATGACGGCGGTAGAGAAGCAGACGTGGCACAGACGGATGGGTCACATTGGAGAGAAGTACTTAAACAAGATGAAGAAAGACAAAATGGTCAACGAAATCGAGTACAAGGATGTTAAATTAGATAAATGCACGGATTGCATTATCAGCAAGGCAACACAAGCGCCACATAAAACAGTGACGAACGAAAGTGCAAAGTACGTGTTAGACTTGATACATATGGACCTTTGCGGGCCCATGCCGGTAGCATCAATGGGAGGTGCGAAATACATTTTCACAATAGTCGACGGATACAGTCGAAGAGTTTTCGTATATTTCTTAAAAACAAAGGATGAAACTTACAACAATTTTAAGGACTTCGTGGAACGCAAAGAAAATGAAACAGGAAACAGAGTCAATCGAGTACGCAGCGACAATGGAACTGAATTTACAAATGGACAGATGAAAGAGCTAATGCGAGACAAAGGCATAAAACACGAATTGACGGTACCCGGAAACCCAGTGAGTAATGGCATAGCCGAACGGATGAATCGGACAATATTAGAGAAGACAAGAGCACTATTACAAGATTCGAAGTTAACACAGAAGTTTTGGGGTGAAGCGGCATCAACAGCCGCATACCTGCTGAACTGTTCGCCAAATAAACACAACGGAGACCAGACGCCAATTGAGAAGTGGACTGGAAGAAAACCAAATCTCGGACATCTGAGAGTTTTTGGTTGCGTGGGATATTACACAACGACGACTACATGCAGAGGGAAATTCGACCCAAGAGCGGAGAGAGGAATTTTTGTGGGATATTCCAAGTCAAGACTTGCATACAGAATGTACAATCCAGAGAAGCAGAAGTTATTTGAGTCGAGATCTGTCATTTTTGAAGAAAACAAGAAGGGAGGAGACTTACTACAAGGTCAAGCGAAAGAGACTGAAGATTATTTGGTCGAGATGATAGAAGAATTACAAGCGAAAGAAGGGGAAACCCGAATATTGGAAAACACAACAAATGTAAACAATGAAGAAGATGAAAGTAGCCATGAGCAACTAGAGGAGGAACCAGAGGAGAACGAGCCCCCGATAGCTGAAATGATAACGAATAAAAGAGGGAGAAAACTGGGTGAAACGAACATACAGATTCAAGAAAGACATCGTATGGAGCGAGAAAGAAATGAACAACTATTGAGAGGAAGTGGAGTAAGAAGATCACAACGAATTGAGGAAAAACATGTTGCAAATATCGCGTTTGAAATTCCTAAAACTGCGGAAGAAGCCATGAACAATCGAGCAGCAAAGGAATGGACTGAAGCTATGCGCGCAGAATTAACATCGTTAAAAGAACACAAAGTCTGGGAACTAGTCGAAAGGAAGGATAATATGAAAGTAATTAAATCGAAATGGATCTTCAATATTAAAGAAAATCCAGATGGAAGTATCAAGAAAAGAAAGGCAAGATTAGTAGCAGTCGGGTGCAGTACAAGACCAGGTGTTGATTATCATGAAACATTTGCACCAGTAGTAAAGATGGAAAGCATACGAGCATTATTGGCAATTGCATCATCGAAAGGCTGGAAGAAGAAAATGTATGATGTATCCACAGCATACTTACATGGCAATTTACAGGAAACAATTTACATGGAACAACCGACGGGATTTGAAGAAAAAGGAAACAAAGTTTGCAGATTGAAAAGGAGCATCTATGGATTGCCGCAGTCGGGGAAATGTTGGAACGAGAAGCTGAACGAGACATTAATTCGATTGGGATTTCAGAGAATGAAAGCAGACCCGTGTGTTTACAAGAAGAAAATACAAAACCGAATTGTAATAATCGTCGTATACGTCGATGACATAATGATGCTGGTAGAAGAAATGAAGGACATGAAACAAACTTATCAGGAGTTGCAAAGATATTTCAAGTTAACAGAGACAAACATACACTTTTTGGGAATCGACATAACAGAAAATGAAGACGGCATACAATTAGGCCAAGAGGGATTTGTCGAAAGAATCCTGCAAAGATTTGGGATGGAAAAATGCAATTTAAAGAAAACACCGAGCGCAACGCAACAGAAGTTGGATGACGACGAAGACTCACCAAGGATAGATGCCACAAAATATCAAGAGATGCTGGGGTGCTTAATGTACTTATCCACAGGCACAAGGCCGGACATAACACAAACCGTGAGCTCTTTAGCACAATATTCAAAGGAACCAAAAGTAATTCATGAAACTGCATTGAAAAGAGTGTACAAATATCTGAAAGGAACGAAAGGCTACAAATTGATGTACGACAGATGCGGAGGAAAATTACGAGGAATAAGCGACGCGAGTTGGTGTACTACGAGGGACGCAAAATCGTACTCGGGCTACGTTATCAAGATTGGATCGGCTACAATAGGATGGAAGGCGAGAAAACAAAGTTTAGTAGCGTTATCCACTTGCGAGGCTGAGATCATGGGAATTCACGAGTGCCTAAAGGAAGTCAAGTGGACGAGAAATTTATTGGAAGAGCTGGAGTTAGAAGAATTCATTAGTGAGACGACAACGATCGAGAGTGACAGCCAAGCAGCCATACAATGGATCCAAAATTGCGGAGTGAGGAGTCGGACGAAACATATTAACCGTTTATACTATTTTTGCAGAGACTCGTATACTAACGGCGAAATACAACTAAAGCATATATCGTCAGAAGAATTGGAGGCGGACCTCCTAACTAAACCAATCAGTGAAAGAAAACTTCGAGCAGCTATTGAGATGTTGAAGCTCGGATGGTCTGCCCAGAGGGGGGAATTGTAGAGTGGACAGCACCATCTAGTGGGAAATTTATAAATCTAATCAGTCATTCGGGTGAACTTGGACAGTGAGGTTGTGTGTAGCCATGTGATTAAAATTAAGTTACCTTCGAATCCCCAACATCCACGGTACATGGTATTACAAAATTTCCGAGAATGCGAGATAATTATTCATCTTCAATCTATTGTTACTAGACATGGAACGCCAGAGATAGTTTGTAGTGATAATGATACGTATTTTAGTCCAGTAATAACCTCAGTATTTAGTGATTTTTACCAGGGAATGGGGATTCACGTGACGTCCAGTCCACGTTTTCCCGAAAGCAATGGATTTGTTGAGGCAGCAGTAAAAGTTATAAAATGCATTTTGAAGAAGGCCAGTGATGCATATCGGGCACTATAGAGCTACCGTGATACGCCATTAGCCAATGGATTCTCTCTTGCTGAACTTATGATGGTAAGAAGAATAAGAATATCAGTTCCAGTAAGCAGTTCGAAGTTAAATCCTCGAGTTCCACCTCGGAAACTTCTTCAGGAAAGTGAAAGGAAGAGGATCAGGCTACAAAAACAGTATTATGACCATCACCATGGAGCAAGAGAGCTACGAGAGCTTGTGAAGAGGTTTGGGTTGTGGACAAAAGAGTCACAGGTGCAGTTCTTCGAAAGTACTCCACTCCACGCTCATACATCATCGAGATAACGAAGGGTCAACTTCGACGGAATCAATACCATCTTAACCCTATGAACGCACACATATTGCTACTGGTGGGCTTCAACCTTATGTTGCGGTTGCAGTGCCAATTCCTTAACCAGTGGTTAATGATATACCACCAGGGGCAGTTTCGACACGGAGTGGAAGATGCTCAAAACCATCTGATCGACTAGCGACTAGATTTGTGAGTAGCAAAAGTGGACTCTCTCTCTCCCTTTCCCTCTCCCCCTCCCACCCCCATCCCTCCCCCCGCTCCCTCACCCCATCACCCTCTGTGTGTACACTGAACTTAGAACAATTTATGATTTCTTTGTAATTCTACTTAAACATTTGCATTATGTTTTTGTATTGCTATTCTTCATCTGGATTTTATCATTCAATTCCAACTATTAACACATCACCTTTAAATAGGAGATATTTTGTTAGCATTAATAATTATATAGTGTTTAGAATTTCTCATAGATGTCGCTAGTAGTTGCAAGCTTTTAGTTACTCGAAATTGGAATTTTGTAAAATTATGTTTTGATAGTTTCCTGCTAATAAAACATGAAGTATAATATTGACTGACCTAGCTTCAATCTGGAGTTCTTAAAAAAAGAATGACGATGCGAACATAGATTTCTTACTCATTGGTTTTTACATCTCGAATAACTTGCCGCACAAAAATTATCTCAAGAATTACATTAATTAAGAACTTGGGTCGGATGCAATTAAAATTAAACTGATTATTACAATTAGTTTGTGAGTAAATGGGCTCACAATCTAAACGTTTTCTTCGTGCTGCGGTGCGTTGATTGTTGAATTTACGAGAAGAATTAAAGTTATTCTTTCAGCAACCAACTAATTATAACCTAAATTTCTTTAGTAATGATGACTGGGTAGCAAAGCTTGCTTATTTGGCAGAAATGTTTCTGTGTTAAATGAGAAACAAAACTTTTCATGAACAACTTTCACACGTTTTTACTTTGTGATAAAATGGTCGCATTTACGAAGAAGATATTGCTATGGAAAACGCTATTAATATTGAAGATTTACAAATGTTTCCAATTTTTAATAAATAGATTAAAGAGAAATACGTCTACCAACGGGTAATTGGTCTTGTTCAACTTCACTAACAGTCAGTATTTAGAACTTTGCTACCTAAAAGAAGAGGTTGCTAGTAACGGAAATATTTGGATATTCAATCCATGTGCTTAAAATACTGAACAAATCAATTTGATTGTAAAATAAAACAAAATAATAATTAATTATCGTTGGATGGAAGTCTCAAATTTTAATTCAACTTATCTTTAAGAAGGTAATTTTGGTTTTCTGTAAAAAGCAAAATATCCGGTATTGAGTTAGAGACCTTTGAAGATTTGCATCCATTCCCAACAACTTATTTGTGCGAGAAAACATTCTGAACTCTAAAGGGGCTTGTAGACGAGCAACTTGTAACCGCAATCATGGCCGAGCAATATTGTCCAAAATCCAGCAACATTTTCAGCAATATATCAGTATAGACGGGCAATTTTGTCCGTATTGCAACTACCTGCCGGCGTGTTGCCGGTGAGTTCGGTCTGGTGTCGATATGCAATATTGACCGGCCATGCTAATTCTCAGCCCTCACCTAGGTCTCTGTAGTCAATCAGCTGCGATAAAAATTAATATTCCATGTGGTTGGTGTCGTTAGTCTTCCGTGTTTTGTATAAATATTAGTCAGTATTCCAATAATGGATTGGTCAAACGAAAAAAAAAATTGCTTTTATCGATGCAGTTCACGCAAATTCATCATTGTGAGACGTGAGTTAAGCTGGTTTACACGGGCAGTGATGTCCGTCGAAGTTTGGTTGGCTGTGCACTGCCTACCGTTTACATGTTGGGCAGATAACTGCCACCTTCTTCACTGACAATTCTGTGCAAATGCTCCCCTCACTACAGAACGGGCAGAGAACTCTGATGCACGTTTATACTTCTCAGCTATTTTTTGGCAACTATGACCGGTTGGAATGTTGACGTTGCATAGTGTCGTTATATTGTTTATATCAAGTTGAATATTTTCCCCTTTGTGTTTTCGCATACGCATAATGTCCATAAACAGGAACTAATCACTTTGTATTAGTGATAGAATAGACGTAACGAGGAAGGGTTCATGAAAAAGTCAAATTCAGTATTACGCTACTGTATAATATTGCTTTATGTTATTACTATAGAAATCAAGCAATAATAAAAACATCTCCGTACTTTGAAGCTGGTTTTCAGTGTTTAATTGGGTCGGTTTCTATTACTTGTTGTTTTATTCCCCTTAAAGTTGTCAATTACTGAACAAAACGAAATGAATTATTTTTCATTGCGTGTGATAGTAGTATGTTTATAGCTATACATCATTCTTTTGCGTATTTTTTTCCAGTTAAAGTTTGTGCCGTTGGAGGCTGGACAATAATTCTTTTTGGAAAGTTAACCTAAAAATTTATAGGCGATTAGGTGCAACAAACGAACTCTATCCTAAATGCTTTCTGAATCAAAATTTTGGCCGCTGTTCACAACAAAGATTCACTTACTCCAATCGCACACTATACCAAACTGCACGCGTGATGAAAATGCAAAATACAAACTGTTTACCATTGCGCAATCGATAGTCAACCCTGCCTCACCGTTCACAATCGATAATTGACAACCGTAACTGCCACTAACTGGCCTCCCATGAGGGCAGCGCCTAGGTCGATGGAGGAGAAACGTCAGTTATGACTGACATACTGTTGACACGCTCCAAGAAAAGTGAGGCAGTGCTCTCGTGTCAGCGACGGATTGGCAGTTGTCAGTGCAGCACTGACGTATGTTGACACTCCACTGACATCACTGCCCCTCGTTTTCTGGCAGTCATCACTGCCCGAGATTACAAAGTAAAAAATATGTTTGGCAAATAATGGCCAAAAAAATTTGGAAACTTGTGAAACTATATATTGTTGAAAAGTATCTAGGAACAAAATAATTACAGAGTAATTTCTAACTTTTAAAATATTTATTAAAAAATAAAGAGGTTTAGCCTGTAATTCAATATATTCATTTAATCCTTCCGTTAAAGCTACGCATACTTCACGAATGATGTGCGAAATCGTACAGTTGGACACTGAATAAATATGTCAAAGATTTATAGGATAGTCCCGTCGAAAGAATAATTGCCAATTACCGATCACTGCGCTGATGTATTCGATACATGTGATTCTTTCGTTTCTGTCATAAGAACTTAGAATTTTTATCTTTGAACAAATTATTTGTTATATTCTTTAATTATCTTTGGCGTATAACTTTGAATTGTATGAAATATGAATATATACAGCTATGGTTAGAGAAACTAGTTCGTGTATTGTGAAGCGTCTAGTTGTTGTTATTGATTACCATGTAAACTAGGTTGTATTGTGAGTTATGTCTTCGATAAGAATAGAGAACAATTAACATTTAAATACAATGTTATGTATTTGTTTGGTATAAAATACTTCTGTCAACTGTTGCGTTCATAAACACGTATGTTATTATTATTTTTTTAAATAATTATGTTTTGTAGAGTTATGTGTGACTATTTTAGTTAATTCATGGAACATAACAATTCCTTTATAAAATATATTTTAAGCATTAGTTATTTCTCTCTAGTCCTATGGTTATTCTCCGTTTGCATATTTTAGTTAGTACAAATATAGTATTTTTCATGAATAATTCACCCAAATATCCCGGCAATATAATCCTTTTTACCTCGTTACATAAAGAGTATCTAATCGAGTAATTATGAATGAATTAAATGGAAACATTTAATCAATTTATTAATCATCATAACTTTGTTACTCAAGATTAGGTTCACAGATTGTGGATGAAATGTAGTGTTTAGGTAATTTTTTGCTAACCTAGTGTACAAGTAATTATTTATATTATACATTTGTTTAGTTATTTGAATTTGAATTTATTATTTACTATTATATTTCATTGACTACCCTTTCTCCATTACTTCAATTGCAAACATCTGGCACTAATGTTTAATAACATAAAATTATAATCTTTTAAATGCCTATACTTTTCTTATTTATTTTCAAACAATCATTGACTATATACAACTATGAAAAATTGTTCACAATATAATAATGGGTTCCAGATTATTTACCTTCGCCTAATAAGAGAGCTAATTTGACACCATTTTTTATTTTTTTAAAATAATTTCTGAAGTAATGCATTAAAATCCATTGTTTTTCTTACCATTCTGCCAGCCATTATTATCATATTGCTTCTGACAAACTGAGCAGTAGAGCTTCTTCTCAGAGTTAATATTTTATTCTTCAAAAAAAGTGTTGCAATTTTAATACTACACTGCAGAACACACCAGCAAAGTAATTTTTCAACTACAAGCTAAGATAAAATTATGGAAACCAATTAAAGACAGTCCAGACTTAAAATTATGACATACTTAAGGATGAGTAAGAATTTGCCAGTTCTGCATAAATATATGTCCACTTTGGCATTGAATGACACACATGGAACATTTCAACAATGTAACATATTTTCTACTCTCTAGAAGCCTGAGAACTAATTTTACATTTGTATGTAATTTGGGATTTTTACATGGTGTTTTAATTGTTTCTGTTGTAGCTGAACCAAAAAAAAGGAAAAAATACTAAATATATTTAGTTGTATATGTCATATCAAGGAGTGGATTTTATATGAACTTAAAAATAACTTTTATAATTTTGTTAGTAATATGGAATTTAAGTACCCAGATAAATAGTTACCACTATGCTTGAAAAAGAAATGTATAAAGCCATATTAAGCTTTTCTCAAGATGTTGTTGTTGTTGTTGTGGTAATCAGTCCAAAGACTGGTTTGATGCAATCCCCCATGCTAACCTATCCAGTGCAAGCATTTTCATCTCTATATAGCTATCATATTCTACCTAATCTACTTGGTGTATTGCATCCTTGTCTACCTCTTCTGTTTTAACCCCAACACAATTTACTCTAATAATAATTTTACTTGACCCTCTTGTCTCCAAACCTGGCCTTTTAATCTATCCATTCTTTTGGTCAAAGTTCTCCAAATTGTTCTCTCTTCCCCTATACTCCTAGAACTACCTGTTAGTTACCTTATCCACCAATCTTATTTTCAGCATGCTCCTATATTTTGATAGCTTCTATTCTTTTCCTGTCTGCAAATTCTATCATCCACATTTCACACTCATATAACACTTCACTCCATATGAACATTTTTTATAATGATTGGCTAATAATCAGACATATTAACCATAAGTAAATTCCTCTTTTTTGTGAAAGCCTTCCTTGCCTGTGCTATCCTACTCTTTATGCCTACTATACTTCTACCCTACCTAGTTATTATGCTTCCAAAGTAGCAGGATTACTTAACTTCCTTCAAAATATCCCTTTCCAATCGTAACACCCCTTGTTATTCCAATATTTCTTATACTACAAGAAATTATAGTTATATTATATTTTTATATATCATTTTTGGATATATTGTTTTACCTAATATTAAATGTAATACATTTGTGTAATTCATGGATATCATGTCCTGTACCATACTTTTATACACTTTATCAATAAAGCAACAAGATAATGATTGGAATTGTACAGAAAAATCTAATTTGTTACACAGTTGCAAGATTACACATCATTTTACTATTATTAGTGTATTCAGTTCTAAAATAATAATTTAATTAACTCTAGCATATACAGCAAAAATATTAATATTTCATTTCTTGCTCTATTTTTAGAAATATAGATCATGTCTGCAAGTGAAAATTCATCATTGGAATTTCTGTCAGACAGTTCGTCTAAGAATGATAACTGTGGAAGGAAAGGTATGATCAACAATTCATTCCTTCACAAAAATAAAGAAATTAAACTACACAAATCATGGAATATGCAAACATAAACCTTAATGTCTTTCCTTTTCAAAGATATTTTAATTATTTTGACAACCTTACTCACTTATGTGTGTCTTCATATATATAATTAGTAAGGAAAAGAACGAGAGTTAGAAAGTAGGTGACTTACCCGAGGTTCATAGATGGTAGACACCTTGTGAGGTTTGGAGTTCTTGAATTTTTTGAGGCACCTCATCCTTCATCACAAAGTTAGGAAGTCGTCGGCTTGCCGATCACTGGAAATGTCTTCCTAACTTTCTGATGAAGGGGGCGGTGCCTCCGAAAATTCAAGTACTCTAAACCTCACAAGGTACTATCTAATTATCCAAAGTGTGTGTGACTGCTTTGTGTTTCATTAATTAATTTTTATATATAAATGTTTAGTTGATGGCAGGCCGTCAGTGGAAATGTCTTCCTGCATGCCCCATGCTGAGTCTGAATGTTTGGAGGCTGTTACCGAGGTTGCATTCTAAGTGATTAGCCGTCTTTTTAATGAGTGGTCAAATTTCCTGTGCGGATAGCTTTTGCTTTTTAACAATTACCAGGTCAATGAAGGTCAAGGTAGAGGCAAAGAATTGATGGGGTCTGGGAGCTTGAAAACATACAACCACATAGAAAGACATCCACATTGACACACACACCTCCACATCTTAACACATTTATGGTTAAATGGGTATAAAAGTACAAGTAACACATATACTATGACCACATATCAATACATACATATTCACATCTTAACACATACATATTAAAATAGGTACTTACATTCTACCTGCTTCCAACAATCCAAAAACATGAAGTCTCTGCCCAATTGTCGCTGGATACAAATTTCCTACTTTCCCATACATAAGAAAATCTCCCCACAATTCTACCTATCTTTCAAAGCGTTCCTTCAGGTGCCCACCCAACCTCCAAAACACTCTGGTTCAGACTTACAAACCTCACACTCACAGCCTCCTACCCACAAGTGGCTGCAAACCTGCAGTATGAACAGGAACAGGTTCCATATCTGCTGTATACTTCCACCAACCATAACCTTCCAGAATCCCCCCTCCCCCCACCCAACTAATTTCCAAACATAATAGCAAAGTCAAACTTTTAAAAACTCAATTCCCCTCCATGCCCAGAGCAATAACACATAGACTTTTAACCAGTGCTTCACACTAACTCTTCTCAAAGTCCATCCAGCTAATTCTTCAGAATCTGAGCTCCATCTTGCAGTCAATACAAAGCCATGGACTCAGCATCCTCTATATCAGGGTTTCCCAAACTTTTTCTTCAATGGAACACTTACCAAATTCAGACATTTTAACAGAACCCTTGGCATATCTTTTATGTTGGGGAATTTCTACTAGTAAATATTAAAAAAATATTCAGTCATTATTTTTAAATATAAAAATATGAATAAATAACTCACATAATGACTGATGATTTTGAATTTCATATCTTACTGATATCAGGCAAAATAATTGTCGAGCCCATTTCTGCTCTTTGACTTCATTGCAGCATAATAAGGAAATCACACTTCGCATAAATAGGTTATAGAAAGCTGAAGTAAAACAATGATAACTGGTTTTGAAATATGGGTGTACTCTTATGACAAACTCGCCCAGCAATATTTGCATTTTTGTTTCAAATCAGAGTAATTGATTAAGTCAATTAGATTTTTCTACTCACTCTGCATTAAAGCTTCTAGTTTAGCTGTCATGGAAAATGGATTCTGAGCCCTGGAATCATCCTTACTATTATTTGGAAAATAATTAAAAGAGCTGATTTCAAGTTATGTAGGTTATAAAAACATTTTGAAACTTCACCATCACCTTTAGAATTCAATTCATTCCAACAGTCATGTAAGGCAGGAAAACAAAATCATACATTCAATTGATGAAATCCAAAGTTGTATATTTTTTATCCACAGGAGCAATTTTATCTCTTGTATTAAAAATTGTAAAACCTGTTCCTGGTAATGATAAGTTAATTGCACTTTGTAAAAATATCTGCCAGACATGTAGGTTTTATCAACCATGGAGGATTTGTTAAAAATTCAACAAAATATTATCCTGAATATTTTGTGCCTTCAAAAAGTATAGCAACTCGCTTCAAAGTTCAAAAAGTCTTAATAGTGCTTTTTCTTTGTATAGCTATCTCACTTCAGTATGTAATGAATGTGCTTTGTGTTCACTACCCATTTCATTACACAACATTTAAAAAAAAATAGTGTTGCTGTTTTGATTTTAGATGGTTTATCACTTTCCCAGCTTCATTCATGACATTTTTCAAATTTGTGGGAATCATTTTTCTCAAGTATTCAATCTAAAAATAATTTCAGATCCTCATATAATTTGCTGCTTTGTGAGCTTACCTAAAAAGACACAATTAATGTCTTTAAAAAAACTCTAAATTTAACACCATTTTTAAATGGATGATTATGACAATATGTCGAAAGCTTCTTATATACGTTAATTAATACTTTTGTGACCTTATGTATTTTGTTAGCAAATAAAATATAAATTATCTTTACTGGACCACTAATATTTTCCCATGGACCTTAGGTTGAGCACCACTGTACTAGGTGGTGCTGAGAGAATTATGCACTGTTGAATTACATTCTACAAAGACCTTTATTGAGAGAGAAAGTTGATGACCTGATGATTGTTTAAAAGCAAAAGATAGATGCGCAGCCTTTGTCGGAAGATTAGGAAAAATATTCTGAGTGACAGCCAGCTGTCAACTCAGATTATATGGAACATGATTAGGCTGTGTGTGAATAAGGGGTTAAAGGAAAGTAGGGAAAAGAAGAAACATGAGAGACATGGCAGAAAAAAGATATAAAATTGAAATACATCTAGAGGGAGCTCAAACTGACGTGTAGTGGGACATGGAGTGATGCTCTGGATTTTGTATTTCGAAATTTTGTTTTTTCTGACATATATAAGTAATGAGAACAGGTAAGAGAGATAGGAAATGAATCAATGAAAAGCAATTGCGAAGTGACACTTAACCAAAACATAATATGTGAGAAGTGAAAGTAATTTTTGCTAGCCTTGTCAAGATATTGCCAGGATCATCAATGGGCAAAGAAGAACCATTCAAGACTATGTGGGTGGTTTGTAAAGTATAAAACAAAAACAGGCATCCACAGGTTTTTTTAGGCAATTCACAAGACTTCAAGAAGGACAAAGACCAAAATAGCTTGGGTGACATGTTACCTTTACATTGATTAGCAATGAAATATGGTGTACATTTGTAAAGAAAAGTATCAGCTGGAAATGAATTTGGCCATCTGCCTGATAATGATAATGTTTCTGCATGTCATCCAATCCTAGAAGATGATCTTTTCATCAAGATATGCTTACTGTGTCTCAACACCACTCCATTACCACAGCCCATTGATCAGAATTCTTTTCAAATTTTGAAAAGCTCTACACTAAAGCACTCGTCAACCATTGCCTTGCATTTACCAATACAACCAATCTTACTCTTGGAGTATTTTGGAAAGCAACATTCTCATCATTGCCAATTTCAAGATGATTGACAAGTGATGTAGAGAACCTGTAATTCTCCATAGAAGAATCTTGGCCAGACAGCATTGTCAAACATGACTCTGAGGAGCGGGAGTAGGTGCCTGTGGAGCCTGTAATTGACAAGATTCTGTTTGGCCAATATTCTTGAACTTGAGGTGAATACTGAACAATCATATCAATGAGCTAGTGGAAGGATGCACAGCCTGGAGTGTGCTACTAAGGAGCTTAAGGAACAGCATTCTGTTTTACAGCAAGAATTGTGGGTAAGATTTTGTCAGGTAAGGAGGAGAGAACTGCCTCAAGCAGAACAACAACTTTCCTGTGATATTAGGGAAATGCTGAAAGCATGGGAAACAGTTGCATCATACATTAAGTTGCATAATCCTAATAAAGCAATAGGTATGCTTGCTTCAAATTTCTTAAAGTTACTCTGGGCAACTTTCTTGTTAAAAAGTATGTAACAATCAATTGCGAGTTAATAAATTTGAGTGTGGTTTTTCAGACATTATTATATTTTAGAGTGTTTCCTGTGCTAAAATATTGTTTCTCTTAATAATTGTTTTGTATTCTGTGTAAGATTCTGGAAGTAATTATGCTCTTTAAGCCCTGTTCCGCTTTGTCACTCTGAATATTTTCCCTAATCTTCTTATGATGGTGGTAGTGCCTCTGAAAATTTAACTCCATGATATTGAATTTTCAGATTAAGAATGAATGAAAGTGCTATATTAATATTAATTATACTTTTATGCTACTAAATTACAAATTTCTCTAGGAACTTCGAATAAGAACATAAAGCCTCCTAAGTTGGTATTACAACCTACTAAAGAAGAATATCAGCTCTATAGGAAAATGTTTTCTGGTAAGCTAAATTTTTATTGTCAATTTTGTCATTTAAGATTTCATAATTTTGGAGTATCTGTTGTAGCAATGAATACGACTTTTAAATAAATAAATACAATGGTCAAACAGTCTGAAAAGGCTATTAATTAAGACTATAATTGAAGAGAAATAGCAAGTTGTTGAAATATCATGTGCATTCGTATATTTGTTGAGGAGGTTTGTCAGAACTCACTTTATCATGGACCTTTGTCAGGAAAACTATGTAGCATAAAAGCTATTCTGAAAACATTGATGCAAGGAAACATATTGTGTTGAACTCATGATTTGTTATATGTCATATAACTGATCCTTAAAAGTTAAGGGATAATTATAGGGTGTGGTACAAGACCTTTGCGCTATTGGTATATCCTGTAGCTAAGCATATAATGAATAACTGCTAGTGGTCACTTTCTAATTGACCACTTTTATATAATTAAAAATTTCCACTGTCCATCTCCTGGGAGTGGTAGCCATGTCTTCCTCTAACTGCTGATTTCCAGGTTGCAAAGAATGTGGGAACAAAATTTGATTATAATTACTCCACGTGTTTAGATTTGTATATGGAAAATACATACAATCAGTCAATTTTATTATAGAGATCATATAAAAGATTTGGAATAAATTTGAGAAATCATAGTCATTCTATATTGCCTGTTCTAACCAAACAAAAATTTCTAATTGCACAAATTACATTTTAATTAATTAATCTTTTCTGATTATTTGGCCATTATATTTATTTATTGTTGTATGTTAGTCAGATAAGTATTAATATTACTATTTAGTATAGTACCAGTGTCTGTTGGTCATATGTGTTCATGTGCTACAGCACACTAATTAATTTTAAAAGATTTTAAACTGCCTCATGGTGCTATAGCCCATTGACCATCTCTCTGCCCAGTGTTCATCTGCATAAAATCTAAATAAATAAAAAAATTGTAAATATGCAGTATTAAATTTCAATCCTTTTGCACTACCCATAAATCTCAACAAACTACATCTGTTCTGAGCTTTGGGCCAGTGAACACATACAAGCCAGCCTTGCTGTACTATCATACAGAGTTTGGTCATATATGGCACCATAAGGGGACAGTATTAATGACGAAAATAGTATTCATACATTTAAAGAATCACAGTCAATATATCTTATGAGTTCATCTATTGCTTGACCCTGCATTACAATACTGCCCTAATGATGTCCTGTTCCTAAAATTACCCTTGTTTAAAGGCCACCACACAGGGGTGATCCTCTGTCCAAGTGGCCCTGCATCTGTCCAAAAACTCTGTGTATAGTGGGATTGGGCCTTTCGGATCACCTGTGTGTGGTAGCCTTAAAAAGGTACTTCTGAATTTAAAATGTTATCTTCATGCTAAATTAATCTGGCTTTAAAAAGTTAAACACTATTGAAAAATATGTATACTGAATTATGAATAAAAAATATTACAGTTCAGGTTATTTACCGCTTAGAGATCTTAAGTTTTCTGCTTCTGTAGTGCTAGTATTTTACACAGTTATGCTAGTAAAAATTCTTGCTTGAGGAGATGTAGTCGAGGCATTCCTTTTGTTTGAATTCACAAACTGAATGTTGTTTCTCCAATCCATATTCTGAAATGCATTATGGAGTTATCATTTGTATATAATTAGACTGTATTTGAAAATTTATTTAAATTAGTTTTATGAACATTAATTTTATTTAATGTACCAATTATATATAGTATGCTGAACTATAACCTCCTGCTACAATGCTTCTTAAGCCTTGATGAAGTCATAATTCCATACAGTGTAAGTCAGCTCAGAAATGTTCTGGTATCTGCAAAATAGATATTTTTGATCTTTTTGTATAGATTGAAAACTATAAAAATATTCTTTGTTTTTATTCCATTCTCAAAAACATATAGAACTAGAACACAAACTTGTTGAAGTTGCAGAACAATTATAAAAGTTAGCTCAGCTGGAAGCTTTCACTCTTATTTATAACTGTAAAGTTTACTGAAACATGAATACTATTATTATTGTTACTATTATTATTATTAATTATCAAGTAATTGATAGCCAGGCGAAAGTAAACAAAATGTAAATTGAATTGGATAGGAAATCAATCATGTTCTAATTCTCCTTAAATTTATATATATGTTTAACATATGCATGTCTTTGAGCATAATATCATGGTTTAATTTTATATTTTGCTCACTATCCAGTGAACAAATGTGTGACTTTGTCATGTTTCATATATACTATTCTTCTGTAATGTATTTTAAGTGGATGCTCCAAACCTTATAACACACTTCTCTATCCATCACACCTACCCTAATGCTGTCTACATTCGGTAAGTTGTACTCGGCACGGTGGTATTAGTGATTAACTCTTACCTTCAGAGGGAATTCTTGATGATCCAGATTTGAGCCCTGGTTGTGCCGAATATTTTCAGTCTTTCTTTCTTCTTCCATTCCTCTCTACGCATAACATATGCCTTTCTTTGAGTACATTATACCCTGTATATGATTTAAATTAAATTTCCTGGGTTTCTCCCAAATTTCTATCTTTACTCAGTGTCCAATTATCCAATAAATGACATGGCCATACATAAATAATTTATAATTATATTCATTTGTTTTGCATGTTGTATTTATATTTTATTTCTTTTTCAGAACTGTCTGATGTGCTAAATGTTCAGATAAATTGTACAGCTTGTGGGAAAAACCTAAATAAAATTGTGGCAAAGGGAAATGAAGTATCCTGTCATCCACAATTACTTGTTCTGCTGTGCAATGTAAATAATTATGATAAATGGATTTTAATACAAATTTGTACTAGTACTGTATTAATATTTTATTACAAGACACAAACTCATTTAGGATGGAATGTGCAATATTGTGTCAACATCCTGTATGTGTGTGTGTCTGTATGTATGTTCCACATGCAAATCTACACAAGAGGACCAATTTGAACCAAATTTTATACATGTGTTCTTTGAGACCCTGAATTCAGCACTGTTGGGGTAAGACTCTGCTATGACCCCAAGGGCAGGGTAGTGGGGATGGAAAATTTTAAATAACATAAAGTGGTCAATATTTCAGTCAAATATATACATTTCTAGGTCAATTAATCTTACAGTGTGTCCAATACTGGTAGCATATAATTTCAACCTCATCCATAATCGAAGTGGGGTATTCTTAGGGGTGGGGGTGGTGGTGGTGGTGGAGGGGCATCAGATAAAATAACCAGAAAACAATCGAGTTTGGGCTCTAAATAGGTGTAATGTGAGCTACCGAGTTTAATTCTGACAAAAAGTTATAGTTCATTTCCTAAGAGGGGATGGAAGGGGGTAAAACAAGCTTGCGTGCAGGTGGAACAATTTTGAGCAAATGTTGAACACTTGTTTTAGGTGACTAGGAAATCAACACTGTTGGGATGTGACACAGCTACCACCATCTGGGAGGGGGCGGAAATTTTAAATATCCGTAAAAGCTGTTATTTCTTTCCAATATATACTTTTCTGGGTCAATTAATTTGTTTGCATACAATTTCAACCCTATTCAATGTCCAAGTGGGAGTATTCATAGGGATGGGTTGCAGGGGGTGTCATATGAAAATCAAAAGAAAACAGTCAAGTTTGGTATCGAAATTGATGCTTTGTGAGGCTTTGAGTAAGATTCTGACAATGAATATTTGATTTAAATTGCAGTTCATTCCCTATCAGGGGGTGGGACAGGGTAAAACACATTTCTGGGTATGTTGATTATCAGGAGGGGTAAAATTAAGTTATTTCAGAATTGGAGCTATTTCAATCAAACTTAGTGTATATGTCACTTAGGTCCAGTTTGAATGCTGGGTAAAATAACCCCTAGCTCCTTCAGGAGTGTGGCTCAAGCTAATTATTACCATATTAAAATACTAGACATAATTTTGTCTTTTTTGAGAAACAACATGTGTTTCTTACTCTATTCAGCTGCCAGAAATCCATTTGACACTCTTGGATTACTGGTGCCAATTTTTATTTCTGTAATACTGGGAGTATTTTTTGTGCGTTAAGGGAATATTTATTCAGTTATTTTGCTGAAAATATTTTTAGTCCTGCTATGTATGAGGAATATTTTTTACTCTCTCAAGATACTGGTGGTATATTTGAGGTTCATATTGTGATGCTTGTTTGATCCTGTGATAATCAAGAATTAAATAATGTAGTGGGTTAATATAAATAAATACTCCGGCAATGCCGGGTCTCCAGCTAGTTATATCTAAATAAACAAGTTACACTTATTTCATATGTTCAAATGAATGGAAATTTCAAGAAATTAAACGGAAAATTATTTATTGAGCTATAAATTATTTTGTGTAATCTTAAGAGTTTCTTTTGAAAAATTGTAAGTATAAAGCTTACCATTAACCTAGGTTTGTCATCATTTTCCAATTTTAACACAAATTTGAAGTAGTAAATTGGTATGTTGTGGCATGTGCAATATTTATGTTCTCATCTGTGAAGAATATGGTTTCACTTGTAAAAAATATGAAACCAAATATATTTGCTATTTTTGCAAATTTCTGGTATGCATTATTTATTTGAACTGTGTTGTTTATATTTCTAATATGTTTACCCATTAAAAATGAATTTATAACACAGTCTATTCAGATATAAACAAGATGATGAATACTCCTATCTGAAAGAGAACCCCTACTTGTACAACATCCCAAAATTATACGGTGCTGAGTTACATGCAGATCATACTGCCAAACTTTGCGAACCAAAATTAGTGATCTAGAAGATCACCGAGCAATGCAATCAACGATTGATAAACCATAATGAGCAAAAATATATCTATAGCATCTTCACAAATAAACAATCAAAGGTTCTACCATTTCTAAATACGTATAAATGACACAACTGTGTCCTATGAGAACAATAGCAAGTACTTACCATAACTCTTAGACACCAAACTTACATGAAATAGCTAAAGGAAATAAAGTGGAATTAAGAATCTAATATAGAAAATGCTACTGGCTAGTTGGGAGTAACTTGAAGCTTTCAATCTCCAGCATACTAATATTCAAACCAACATGGCTCTGCAGTAACCAGTATTTAGGCTATGCCTGTGGCACAAACACTAAGTGGATCCAGAAATTCAGAATAAAGTGATATGAAACATGAATACCACCCGGTATAACCAAAACACCTATCTCTGTAGGGATCTGAATTCCAACAATTAAGGAGAACAGTTTGGAGGACTTTGGCGAAGGGAAGGAGAAGAAATAAGAATGGTCTTGTAAAATTAGATGTTGCATCTGGTAGCCACACCAAGTTAATCCGTTTCTAGTCCCAAAACGCAGGCGACTGCAGCCGTTTGTTTCCACAGGTCCATCGGCTTCGCTGGGCAGCTAAACAGATGTTGAACATTGTGCAATCCGTTTCCACAATATGGGTACATGTCCTATATGTTGGTGTTGATGTGAGCCAGATAGTTATTGAGTAAATGGCACCACCCCGATCTCAATTGAGCCAGAAGTGGAGTGGAGAAGTTGTTGTTCAGATGCAGCAACAGGAGGTGGATAACCACCTAGTGCTACATTCAGTTTGTAGCTTGAGATCCCATCTGTCACTTAGCGAATATATGTCGCATAGGCATTTTTTGTACTGTGTACAGTTGGTGCCAAGTTGTCTTGTTTGCTTGTTGATGTCAGATTTGAAGATTGACACATCTTTGCAAATTTTTCATGGTGGTAGCAATTGTTTGATGATGTCATGATGGGGGTGCTGTGGCAAATGACAGGCTAGCAAGTACTGATGACTTAGCATGTGGTTGTGTAGTTTGATGGGCAGCAGTTTCGTTTCGATGTGAAGATGATCTTTATCAGTCATCGGATGGCAGCCAGTAATAATTTGCAGTGTGGCATTCTGTAGTTTGCAAATTTGTCCAATGTGTTGGTCGTAGTTGTGGTGTTGGGGCAGCATAGGAATGACAGGTGGCTTTGTAGGTGGTCACCAGCGTTTCTTTGTCCTTGCCCCATGTGCTGCCAGACTGCAATTTGAGGATGTTGTTGCGTGTTCGAAGTCGATTGCGCATGTAGTTGGCATGAGGTGTAAAGGTGAGCATGTTGTCAAAAACTTTAGGGTGTTTCACTGTCAGGATTTGATTTCCTGCTATTGATATGGCCTACTCGTGTTTGACTTCAGATGTCCATGTTGTAAAAAGTGTTGCTGTTGATTTTTCGGCTGACAGCTGAAGGGTGCTTCTGGTGAAGAACTGGTGCACTTACAGGCTCTCACGACAATCGGGTCTACGCACTGGACCCACTCGAAATGCTGCAATGCCTTTCGACCAAGGATCGTCAACTCAACAGCAGTCAGAGTAAAATTAGTATTAGAGGGAAGTGTGTTGTCTGAGAACAAGAGGGATGGAAAGGATGGAATACACTAAGCAGATTAGGGTGGATGTCGTAGCTATGTAGAAATGAAAAGAATATGTTAGCATGGAGAGTTGCATCAGACCAGTCTTAGGACTAAATACCACAACAAACAACAAGGAGGAAATTAAAAAACATGAATTGAGCTTATCTGTTTGTCAACCGTGTATAAAGTCAGAATACTGCGTGAGTGAATTATACACAGACCAAAAATAGTAGAAAGTAGCATTAGATAGGTTCTAATTGAAACGTATATAATTGAGATTTGTATGAAGAAAATTAATTATTAGTTTATAAAGTATAGTTTTAATGGTAGGCACTTACTGGTGTTATATAAAAATTGTCTCTCTTATGAAATTTGGAGTATAGTTTAATTTATTTTCAATTTAAAACAGTGATGTTAAGTAATTAACTGTGCTCATTTCATTGTTATGTAAGAAGGTAAATATGTCACAAAATCAACTTTAATTTTGATAATTATTATTTCTTGGATCAAACATTCCAGAAATGCAGCAAGTTTTATGGCGATGGAGATTTTTCTGTTGATGAAGATGGGACAGTTAATTATTGTCGATGGTGTGGGCAAGGAGGAACCCTTTATTGCTGCTCTGGCTGCACATCTGCATTTTGTAAGGTAATACTTTACTAAAACAATTCCTGAGAATATTTAGTAAATTATGTATACACATGTTTCTTAAGATTAATGTATGCACTAGTTTCAGCAATTTGGTTTCAGCTATTATTGGACATGAGAGCAATCATGTTGATTGGAAGACATAAATTCTTGTCAACTATGAAATGAACAGAAATTGTGCTTTAGGAATGGAACACTTGTTAGGAAATCCTAGGTCTGAGAGATTTGCATATTATTCATCTCTCTGTGTTTAACAATTAAGCATCAATTTATCTTGTCTTATGCCGCTACGTTGCTTCCTGACTGGGGCTTAATTGATGACATTTCTATACCAATAAATAAAATTGAAGTGTCTGTCCATATGTTTGTCTCGAATTGGCCTCAAACTGCCTCAACAGATTTCACTGAAAACTTGAGGCTTTAAAAAAAGGATATTTAACTAAAATATTCATGCATGTTTCATTTCAAATATGATATTAATATTATATATAATATATAAGAAAGAGAGATAGAAAGTAGGTGACTTACCTGAGGTTCATGTATGGCAGGCACCTTGTAAGGGTTAGAGTTCTTTAAATTTTTGGAGTCACCACCCCTTTCATCAGAAAGTTAGGAAGACATTTCCAGATTGGCTAACCGACGACTGAGCAGACAAAATTTGATGCATGGCTAGCTTAGTTCTTAAACAATGGACCCCACCAGGCCACGAACTTTCACTCTCAATTCGGATCTGGGAAGATGCAAGGGCTTGATGAAGTCTGGGGAGATTCATACAAACACCCACATATTGACAAGCACACTCATTCAAACACATCCATCCTCAAGTATGTCAATATGTAAATACTGACACACACTCACTCAAACATACAACCACTCATCACTGTGTAAACCACATGCATACACATATCAAGGTATACACATCAAGGCATACACAACATACACATACGAAGTATACACACATCAAGGTTTTAACGCACATACATATTCCGATGGGAATAGATGTGTTCGTGCTGTTTTGGGTATTTGGGAGGGGAGGGGGCATTATGAAGGTAATTAACTATCTATAGGATGTTGAGTCCAGGACTTTGCACTGTTATAATGTTGAAATGAAAGTTCCCATGGATAGAGTTCAGCTTCTGAAGAATTGGGAGGTGGGTGGGTAGGGCTTTCAGAGGGGTCAATGTGAAGCACTGGTTGAAGTTGTTGATGTTGTGGCTACTGGCTTGGACGGCTATGGGGAATTGTGTTTTGTGGGGTTTCAATGTATTGTGGTGGTTGGCAATCTTCGGGGAGTGATCTTCTTGTCTGGCCAATGTAGAAGGCTGGGAAGACGGTACAGTTTATTTTGTAGATGGTGTGGGAGGACAGACAGGTTATGTTTTCTCTAATTCTGTATGTTGTGTTATTGGTGGGATTCTGGAAGGTTGTGGTGGATAGGAGTATAGGTTAGACCTGTTTGTTTGTATTTATCAGCACTCATCGACCAGAATGTCCACTGGAGGTATTCCTGCCACCATACAGACTGCACAAATAATGCATAGTGCTCAGAACCTGTAAATAGAACTTACTTTCTTCTGTTTGATTTCACTTCCATTAAACTATACTATATCGAGGCACCATACAAGATTGCTGATCGCTTAACATTCGCAAAAAGAAGTCGATGGTATTGTCTTGGAACAGTAACATTTGGCATAATTTAGTGCAGATACTGTCCCAACTACTTAACATCTTACGCAATTGAGGTGTTGTTTAAAAGATATCCTATCATCTAGCATTATACCAAGGTATCTAATAGACGATTTTGAATAAATTTCACAGCTTCCAATGGTAAGGGTGATGGATTCTCTACATTTTCTGCCAGTGATGAGAACTGCCTCTGATTTTTCTTACACCAGTTGTCCATAGCCACTGCCCGATCACACAAATTGCCTCATTGGCTATCTGAACTATTTGTTCCTAGTTCTTAATGACTACAACCATTACTATGTTGTCGGCAAATCCAACAATCTGGCTTTCTGGGGGAATCCCAAGTCTTAATACACCATACCACATAATGTTTCACAGCAGGGGTCCTAGTACCAAGCCTTGTGGGATGCCACCTGTGATTACTTACTTTTCCACTCTGGTTTCTGTATCATAGAGAACAGTTCTGTGGGAGAGATAATTTGCCACTATTCTTCTTATGTATGTTGGCACCTGTATCCTGCGCCATGTCTTGCAGATAAAACTCCATTTTGCCAAGTTGAAAGTGTTTTTGATGTCCAGGGTGATTATGGCGCAGTATTTTGTAGGGCCTTCATACCATCTCTTCCCCTGAATAGCTTGGCGAACTGTGTCCACTGCCAAATTAACTGCATCAATGGTTGAGTATCCTTCCTGACTATACTGTTCTGTCAACAAAACCATTCTTTTCTTCTACCACCTTCAACAGTCTTTTATATACCAAATGCTCCAACACTTTCCCCAAAGTATCAAGCATACAGAGCAGACAGTATGATGACGGAAGTCCACGTGCTTTGTTTGGCTTTGGCAGTAATACCCGTTGTTGAAGTTTTCAAGGCTCAGGAAATACACCCTCTTTCAAACAAGAATAGAAAAGTCAATGAAAACATATTCTCTGGATGTCTTTGCAGCTTTAGTTACAATATTTGGCATACCATCAGGGTACATGCCTTATATTTATGTGCTTGACAGCGCTTTGCAGTTCCTCTTGGATGAATTCTGGAACTCCACATTTGAAAAACTTCAATCGGGGTGGCCTCTTCCTCAGTTCCTCTTGGATGAATTCTGGAATCTCCACATTTGAAAAACTTCAATCATGGTGGCCTCTTCCTGTTGTGGGAACAATGTATGGACAAGTTTGGGGACATGTTGGAGACTGAAAATATTTCTATCACTTTCTTGTATGGCATTCCCCACAGGTCTTCATCAACCTTCTGACACAGCTCACTCATGCAACCCCCTTTGCCCCAACCCCATCAAGTCCTTGCCTCTTCCCAGACCCTCATTGAGAGAGAAAGTTGATGACCTGGTGGGGTCAATTGTTTATGACCTAAGTTAGCAGTGCAGCAAATTTTGGTTGCTCAGTCGTCGGCTAGCCGATCACTGGAAATGTCTTCCTAACTTTCTGATGAAGGGGGCAGTGCCTCCAAAAATTCAAGTACTCTAAACCTCACAAGGTGTCTACCATCTATGAACCTCAGGTAAGTCATCTTCTTTCTATCTCTCTGTCCTTTCCCCATTAATTGTTTTAAACATGACAATGTCATTTCCTATCTCATATATATATATATATGGGATAAGTGACGAAGTCACGCATTTGATAATTGGATAGAAAGAAAGATAGAAATATTTGGGAGAAAGGCAGGAAATTCGCTCATTAATATATATATATATATTATATATATATATATATATATATGGGATAAGTGACGAAGTCACGCATTTGATAATTGGATAGAAAGAAAGATAGAAATATTTGGGAGAAAGGCAGGAAATTCGCTTATTAAATCATATGTACGGCATGGAATCATGCACAAGGAAATACATATGTCAAGCGTAGAAGAGAATGGAGAAGTCACGATTGATAATTGGATAGAAAGAAAGATAGAAATATTTGGGAGAAAGGCAGGAAATTCGCTTATTAAATCATATGTACGTCACTTATCCCATATATATATATATTTAATTTATCCTAACGGATGCTCCTAATTCTTCCATCCCTCTTCTCTATCCATCCTAACTTGAAAACCTAAGATATATAGACTGAAAATGCTCGGTTGGTCGTACTCGATGTGGTGGCGGAGTGGATAGACGCACGCCCCGGCTCTAGGGGTGATGCACTGTTGTTTCGTGCACCCAGGTTCGAGTCCTGGCCACATCGAATTTTTTCAGTCTTTCTTCCTTCTTCCATTCTCTTCTACGCTTGACATATGTATTTCCTTGTGCATGATTCCATGCCGTACATATGATTTAATAAGCGAATTTCCTGCCTTTCTCCCAAATATTTCTATCTTTCTTTCTATCCAATTATCAAATGCGTGACTTCGTCACTTATCCCATATATATATATATATATTTAATTTATCCTAACGGATGCTCCTAATTCTTCCATCCCTCTTCTCTATCC
Organism: Eucriotettix oculatus; assembly: GCA_034510155.1. Classification (NCBI taxonomy): domain Eukaryota; kingdom Metazoa; phylum Arthropoda; class Insecta; order Orthoptera; family Tetrigidae; genus Eucriotettix; species Eucriotettix oculatus. The sequence continues at coordinate 175,657,340 of CM067376.1, forward strand.
ATCCTAACTTGAAAACCTAAGATATATAGACTGAAAATGCTCGGTTGGTCGTACTCGATGTGGTGACGGAGTGGATAGACGCACGCCCCGGCTCTAGGGGTGATGCACTGTTGTTTCGTGCACCCAGGTTCGAGTCCTGGCCACATCGAATTTTTTCAGTCTTTCTTCCTTCTTCCATTCTCTTCTACGCTTGACATATGTATTTCCTTGTGCATGATTCCATGCTGTATTATGGCTGTGTCTGAGATACTTGCTTAAGACAAGATTGAGTACAACAAAGGCGTTTATTTACTACTGAAAGTAATATATTATGGAACTGGTTATCAGCAGATTGTTTCTGAATGTTCAAAGGAAATCTTATTTTAGACATTTGGATATCACCTTTAGTTTCTTAATTAGATGTTTTCGGATTAAATTTTATGCTTAATATTTTTCTTAACTATGGATAATGTGTACTTAAAATACAACTGGACTTAATGTATATGAACTTAAGGTTTATCAACTAGTTATATTATATGTACGTGTTTAATTTTTATGGAGTAAATGATGTTATTTAATTTTGCTAGTAATGGGAGCAGGCAGCTCTATATATATTTTTTGGTGTGTTTAGGCTTGTTTGAAGCGTAATCTTTCAAAAGTGGATTTTAATACTACGGAATTAGAAGATTGGAAATGTTTAATGTGCAGCTGTAAACCAATATGGAAAAATCGAAGCATCTGCTGGGCAGCACAACAATATATTGCTGAACTTCGAAGGTTAGTTTTCTTTCAGTATTTCACTAGTTTCGTGAATATTTTTTCTCATTAGTAGGGTGTCCCATTGCCTAGGTTGGTTTAAGTTAAGTGCACTTAAGAATAAACTGAAGTTAAAAAGGAATTATTAATGTGGGAGAATGACAGTAATAGGCCAAATACAAAATTGTTTATTGTTCAAGACTGTGCTTGCCTAATTCTTCTTGCATTATTTTTGTCTTTCATCTCATCTGTTTCTCTACCTGACTACATGTTCTCCCTTTTTGAGCATTCTTTTCAATTTCTGTTTAATGCTTAATCTAGGAAGTGAAAAACCCTACTACAATATCTACTAATAATTCCAGACAATTTCCACAAAATTTCAGCTCCAAATTTTTTCTCATGCAAGCAGCCCAACTTTGAAAAAGTTATAATTTTAAATATTTGCCAGTTCGTATGTTCATATGAGAGATAGACATCTATCTTGTTGTGCTAGTTGGTACCACAGGAATTTTGTTGACTTGTTATTTGATTCTGATTCACAAATGATACAACATCTGCTTTCTACAAAGCTCAGCCATGGAGAGCATGAAATTGAATTAAAGTTTTTGTACATAAAAATCACAACCAGAATGGAAATTGAACCTGAAACCTCTTCTTTTATTGACGTGTGTGTAAGCAAATGTAACTGTTATGAGTCACAATTGGAAGTCAAGTGAATAGTGATTTGGGGGGGGGGGGGTGGTTCGGGTTCAATTCCTCGTCAGGTTGAGATTTTCTATTCTGATACTTTAACACTTCATTAATTTATTCGATTGGAAATTAGGCTAGAGATATGTTTCTACATCCAGTGTCAAAGATTGAGTCTAGTAAGGAATAACAGGGAGGCATATAATGCTTGCTTGTTTTAGAATGGCATTAGACATTCTTGTGAGGCAAGATTGTAAAAATAATATTCACCCAGAACAGATTGATGGTCTTATATGAGAAAAATCAATGGATCACCTTCTGGCTGGAAGGAGTCATGGTTCCATGTTTAGTATTTGAAAGCAGCACTTGCATTACTCAAAAATCTGTGCATAATAGGTTCAACATATCAGTTGATGGAGGGGAAAAAAGAAATAGAATGATTTCTTTACTGGATGACTTAGTGATATCCCTTACCTGCTGACTGCGTTTGCTTATATATACTTTATTGAGTGACCTACCTAGTGAGAGTATACCAGTTGATGTGAGAAACACCCATTTTCGCCGAGTAGTTGGATGCCAGCAACATATTTTCATTGGGGGCTAATCAACATTTTGAACAAGAAAGCAATTGTAAGGACCAACAATGTAAATGTGTTAATTTTACCACACTGAAACAGTAAAAAACAATGAGTACATTACTGGTAAAGTCATGTTGATATCTTTATTTGTGGGACCCATAATCAAAGCTCAATCCCAATAAGAAACTATGAATACAGGTAGTTTATTGAAAATCTGGTGCCCTCAGTTTTCTGGCATGGATTTTGTCACTCCTTATGAATTAAAAGTGCCATCTCTCCACTGTTTTTACTTTATGACAAGAAATTCTGTTTAGATAGTTATCTGTTTGTACTTGAGTAGAGTTTGAGTTCTAAAATTAATATTTTCTTGTGTTATATCGTAATTCTGGAATTTAGTGTAAAGAATTGTAAAGGTTGTGATTTCTACAGCATATGTAACCATAAAAGAATCTGGTATTTTCAAAATTCCAGTTATCCTCAGGTCCAGGGGTTGCCGGATTTTCAATTGTCTACCTGTACTATGATGCTCTGTAATGCTATTGAAAGCCTTCATCATTTTTTGTAATCATTCCCAACCTTATGCTACCAACTGCTTTATCTCTAATTTGCTTGTTTGCACTTACTGTAGGAAATGGTTGATATTAAATGACAAATTTATTTATAGATAGTATGCAATACATTAGCCAAACAAATAAAGTTAAAATTTAATATAAAACCAAGCTTGACAAGCTTATCATGCAATTCCACCTTGGCCTTTCCTTATATATGTATTCTGTGCTCCTATTGAGTGACCTGCTCTGTGAATTGATAACTTGATGTGAGCAACTTTACCACAGTTTGCTCTTACAACATCCATTTTATTCCCCATGAGGAAGCTTTGGGGAATATGCGAAAATATTCTTTTTCATAGCATTCTGATTTACAGCACTTGCAAAGTTGAAGCTATTCACATATAATTGATTGGATTTATATACATATTTACATTTTGTTCATAATGTAGGTTGAATTTTTTAAAAGGGAGAAGCAACAGGGATGCCTAGTTTCCAAAATCCCTCTGGAGGATAGACCAGAGGCCCTATGCACCCCAAGGTACCAATTTTCCCGAAGGACAGCATTGCTTCTTTCAGCACCAACATGCTCAGGATCACCCTGCAGGGAGGAGTTGTTGCAACTGTTGTAAAATGGATCATAAAACTTGCCAGCCCATTACAGGAAACCAGAATGAGGTCCCAAGCTAGGTCTACATCCTTATAAAACAGCATGGGCAGTACTAGTGGATGTCTATGATCAGGTGGTTTCATCATCAGAGAATTGTTGTCAAGTAATGTCATCATCGGAGGACTATTGTCAGATGATGTCATCATCGGATAACTAAAAGTACAGAAAACCAGCACCCTACTGGAAGAGCTGAAGCCCAATGATTGTGTTGCGGCCATCCTGTCCAGGCACCCCAGGCAGTTTCCAACTCCCACACTTTTGGCACCTTAGTCTCTCAAGTGCCTTTATCACCACCTTGAGACAGTCTCAATTACTATCACTGGTAGGATAAGGAAGCCCTTTTCCAGATCAACCCCATTGAGAACCACACAACTTTCTGCGTATCAGTAGGAATCTGTTCACCTCCCAAAGATGGCTTGCAGACACCACAAGTAGGCTTCCCCTGACCTTGAAGAAGCAGAGGCTCTAAAACACATGCATCCTTCCTATCCTTGGGGATGAACCCCATACTGTAACCCCCATCAGTAAAGCTACTGAACAGCAGAAGTAACCAGACCTACTTATAAATTGCTCTTGGGTCTCCAACCGGGTTGAAGAGAGAATCGGTGACATTTCAATGGCTGGCACTGCCGTCTTCATCAGACTAAAGTTTCAAAATTGAGTAGTATGGGCATTTATATAGTCTCAGATAAAGCTGTGTGTGCACAGACAGCCTCTGATTGGATAGTTGATATTGTGGGATCGAGGACATCTCCCATTGGTCCGCTTGCTAACTCATACTCTAGGCTCCTTTGTTTGTGGTCAAGCATAATGTCCCCATTCCATGCAGGGTCCCGTGACTCAGCATCGTGCTCCTCCGGTGATTCACTGGGTTCCAAGCTAGGCTTAACTGTAATCCAAAATCTCTCTTTAGTAATTTCTCACTGGACCTGATGTTAAATTTTCCATTGTGTTAGAAGCACCGTTTTTATGCCATGTTTGGCTAGTATGTGACTAACTTTGGGTGTAGATTTTCTGGCAAAGTGAATATAGACTCTTTTCTCCATCAACTCCTTGTTTTGCTTCCTCCTGGTTTTGTGCATTGCTAGTGATATTTCAGCAATCGTGTCATCATTTCTTAATAAGGTTCATCAAAGGTGATGTATTTTGGCAGAAAAGTGGTCCTTATCCACTATCATTCTCACCCTGTGTGCAAGTGTGGAAAGCATAGCTCAATGTGTGGTGGGTGGTGGAAACTTTTAGTGTGCAGCTGTGTAGGTTTATGGTACACGCTATGTCCCAGGTGCCCATCCGGTCTTCTACATATCAGGATGCCAAGAAAGGTAGCATCCCTCCCTTCTCAAGCTCAATTGTGAATTTAATGTTCGGATGAATCCCATTTAGGTGCAGAAGAAAACTAATTTTTCCTTTCCACGTGGCCAAATGACGAACATATCTGTAGAAGAACTTAGGTTTGAAAGGTGATCCACATAATGCTCTGTCCTCCATATAAAATTTAGCTATGGCTATGGCCCCGTCTACCTGTTCATAGTACTCGCAGTTGTATAGAAAATATCGCTGTCAGCACATGTTTGTACAGGTTGACCACATTCATGAGAAATAATTTTTCCAATAGCATGAGAGTATTAGCCACTGGTACCCTTGTAAAAACTGACCATTATATCATTGGCGTTCACTTTTAATCCATCTTGTATCTGGACAAATTCAGCTGAGATCTTTATGTGATGATCACACATTCAAATGAAAGGTGATAGCTTGCTAGTTAGCTATTAGGCCAAGTTATAAGTAGCTGCTCCTATTGTTATAGCAATGGGACCCCGTTCTTATGTATTTTGAGGAGACCATAATTTGTGGTGCAACCGGAGCTTATCGTAATGATCTAATAAGTTCTCCTGGTATTTCAGAGTTATTCATTAGACTAATCATCTTTCTATGATACCTGACATCGGGTTGCATGTCAACTTCTTGTAGCTTCAACCTGGTTGTAAACACGAGAGCAATTTATACTTACCATTCACTGGGTTAGACCTGCATTTTGAGAGGCAGTTACACCCACTGTTTACTATTTCATATTACTAAACATTGGTTGTGTGTGAGACACCAGGAAAGAATCATTCCAGGTGGAAGTGTGGGCCTTGTTGAAAATCATGCTTGTTTCAATGTTACTCAATATTAATGTTGAACTGCCAAAACAATAAAAAATGCATCTACAAAATATTATTTTTTCAAAGGTGGTCAATCAACGAATTACATTTTTCTGGACCACTTGGTATAGAATGATACTATTTGACATCAATATAAAGTATGAATGTTTAAAATATTTTCACTTAAGAACTAGCCAATTTTATTCTAAATTAAACATTATTGTTTTTTTTAACAGAAAAAATAAAGCAGAAAAATTAGCTAATCTACAAGATTTGGTGAAAAAGAAAGAAGGCATTAAACTTCGCTCAGATAGATCTAATAAGAGACGTAGGAATTCAGAATCAGATGTTTCATATTCAGAAGTAAGTATGATAATTTATAAAATATACATAAAATATTGGTATATTATACTTTCTTCTTCCCTTGCTCTGCAGCCCATTCAGGGCCTTGGCCTGTGTAGTCGACCGAAGACTGTCATCTTACATGACACATTCCAAATTTGGAGTGATACGTGGTCAGCATATAGATTCTCCAGCAGTCTTAATCCCAGTCTCCAAGCCCATGCCAGGATTTGAACCCGGGACCTCTGTGTTCTGAGGCAGTGACGCTAGTCATTAGATCACAGGAGGTTGGCATATTTATGAATAGACATAAAAATGGCATTTAATAAATGTTGAGCAGTTTTAATTGTGATTGTCAATTATTAAATATGAAACAATAGAAAGGCTTTTTATTTTGGTCACATTCCATTTTTTTTTCTTCATTATAATCTCCTCTTTAGCTCAGTATATTTCACCTAGCATTTCTCAAGTTCTTCGAGCTTTTATAAATTTTTATGTTTGCTACTCAGAATAGACTATTGTTTAGGCAGTGACATTCTAATATTTTCTGATAAGCCTTTTTTTGTTAGGAAATACAAAACCGTCACATGATGTCAAGTCTGTACCTGAACTTGTGCTTTAAAGTACATTCCTACTTCTCATTCTTTATATTTTTACTCATTATCAATTTATCCAATGTGTTATTTTGTCCTGATTAAAATATCATTCATTAGTTATTTATGTTTAATGGATGCTTCAAATTCTTCTTTCCCTCTTCTTTAACAATCCTACCTATCCAAATAAAATCTACTAAGACTGACTATATTTGCCATAAGTTGTGCTTGGCACAGTGGAAGAATTGGTTAATGCTCTCCATGGCTATAGAAGAGGTTCCAGGTTTGAGTCCTGGCTGTGCTAAATATTTTCAGTCTTTTCTTCTTCTTCCTTTCCTGTCTATGCTTAACATATCTCTCACTTTGAGCGTAATACTATGCTTGAGCATATGCTTCAAAGTGCATTCCTACCTTCCCCCCATATTTCTATCTTTACTAACTGTGATTCTAGTAAAATTGGAAATGTCTTTAAAAATTATAATTTTTGTATTAGGATAGATGAATATGGCAATATTTGGCTTAAAGCTCCTGCCTGGTTTTGAAATTAAATTTTAAAAAAATTATTACTAAGGAGCTTTATATTATTTTATTATGATTTATTAAAAACATTTGGGGGTATAATACAAAAGCATGTAAATTTAGAGTTATGACTCATTTTATGTCATAGATTTTGTCTTTGAGAGTGTTAAATATTAAGAAAAGTTGTTTATTAAATTTCTTCACAAATCAGAACTTTCTGGCATATTTAAGTGAACCTTTCTACAAAATAAATTAGATGTTATAAAATAATTGAATCTAGTATAAAGGAATACAATATATTGTTCCTTAAAAGGATCTTGTCAAGTATCATGCCCTTCTGTACTTTAATTCTCTTCACTTTCTAAAATTTGTTGCATTTTGTGTTATGCTCAATTAAATACCAAAAAGTATTTACCTCAAAGGAAAATACTTTCCTTTTTTTCTGCTGTTAAAGTTCTTAGTGCCATATTGTGTTGCCTGTTTGAAAGATAAGACCCATTGGGTTTAATTTTGAATATGACAATTATTTAAATCATTTAATAATTATAATTTTAAATTTTAATTTCAGGATATTAAAAGGCAGAAAGTATATAAAAGAACTACTAAAAAAGATAATATTACAAAGAATAAATGTGAAGAAGTGAAAAGAAATAAGGTAAGTAGTGATGAAACCGTCTCAAGTGATATGGAGAATGAAACTGCTAAAACAAGGCCCAACAGAAGTAATAGTAGTAATTTGAAAGGCTATGGCTTGCATCAAAAAGGCAAAAAAGATGTTTCTAAAAATAATGTAGATGGTGTTAAAAAAAACAGCTACAAGACTGAAAAATGTAAATATACCTCAGAAAATTGTTCGGAAACAAGTGCTGACAATAAGTCAAATGGCAATACTAGCAAAGGAAAAAAGATTGAATATTTTGAAGGAGTTTCTACCTTAACCCAGGATCTTAAGGCAGCAAAGAAAACTTGTATATGGATTTCTGAACATTTGAATGATATAATTAACATTGGCGAACTTATATCCAATGAGGCAAAGAAGATGTTGGAAACCAAAGTTAGTATATCTAAACTAACAAAATGCTCACAAGTGAATAGAGTTATCAGTAATGTAAATCTTTTAACCAATCTGTCTTGCAAAAACTTGAAGAAAGTTAAATATATATCTAATGCTGCACACATTCATTGGCTAGAAAAGGTAAAATCTCGTATAGGTAAGGATAAAATAATTAATACAGATGAGGAGACTAGTACGTCAGAAAAACATGAATCAAATTTTGAGGAAGATACTTTTCAGCATTGTCCTTTATCAGATACTGAAGGAAATAAACTGCGTGAAGAAAATATTAAAAATAATTCTGTAAGTTCAATTGATAGGAATCAGAAGACTTGTTCTAAGAATCTTGATGAAAGTGAGATTGACAATAAATCACATGAATCAAATTTTGAGGAAGATACTTTTCAGCATTGTCCTTTATCAGATACTGAAGAAAATATACTGCGTGGAGAAAATATTAAAAATAATTCTGTAAGTTCCAATGATAAGAATCAGAAGACTTGTTCTAAGAATCTTGATGAAAGTGAGATTGACAATAAATTTGATGCGAAAGAAAGAGAAATATGTAATAGTGAATCTAAGAAAATTGTTTGTGACACACTAGATTCATCACAACAAAAAAATGACATTGGCAAATCTGAATCAGATGAGAAGGTTGTGAATCATTCATATAGAAAGTTAACAGAAATATCAGAAAATGAAACAAATGTTCATAACGTAACGAATGAGACAAACTTTGATGTGGTACAAGTTTTAAGCATTAATCAGGCTGTTGATAATGAAGAAACTGATCCCATTCAAAGTGTCAATGAAAAGGATGCTGTAGAAAATAATGGTAATTATATTCCAGAAACTGAACATAAAATACATGCTACAGACAGTTTTTTAAGTACAGATTCCAGAGAATCATCAGGTCACCAATCTTGTGCCGGTAACGAATACACTGATCGAGATTCAACAATGGACCAAACAGATTTGCAAGATAATTTAACATTAATTGAAACAAAAAATGATTTAAAACCTGTTGATGGGAATAAAGGAATGGTTAATAAAAATTTTATAGTGGAAGAAAGCAAGTTTTCTGGAGATATTTTACAATTAAATTTTTCTAGCCCTACAGAAAACACTAAAAGTATAGAAGAAACAATTGAGGAACTCCACAAAGATACTACCCCTGACAAAGTTGAAGGTAATAATGTTGGGTCTGAAATTAAATCAGACATTCTTGATTCATGCTCAAATGGGGATTATCATTGTGCTGTCAGTGAGGAAAGAAACAGTCACCATGCTAAGCAGGAAAAGTCAGTCTCCCAATGTCCTGAGTTAACAGAAAAATGTTCTGATGCAAAGAGACAATTGTTAGAATCTAGTTCAGATGACACATCTGATTTAGAGCATGTAAAGAAGCTTAAAGTAAATAAAACATGTGAACAAAAATATCCTTCAGATGGGAAACAACAAAAAAAAACTAATACCACTGGAAAGAAATCTAACCTAAAACTTGTTCATAATTTATCCATGTCAAGCTGTTCTGATTCTGATTTCTCATCAGAGAAATCAGGGAAGGAAGAAGTCAAAGTGGATTGCATGCCTTGTATTGAATCATGTCGAAAATGTTATATACTATTGGAGCGCCTAGACTCCAATTTGATGGAACCTGTAAACAAAGAAGATTTAAAAGATGTGTGCAAGACTTTGCCCTTGAATGAAGATATTAAGTAAGTTTCAATTTTGTAGAATTAGTTTCTTTACTTTCGGATTGAATTGCATTGTGTTACAAGCAATTACTTTTTTATTTGCAGCATCATAGAGGACAATTTAATTTCATCTCCAGTTGATTGCCATGAAAAGTTACAACTTATTGATGAAGAGTAAGTAGTATATTTCTTTCATGTTGGTGTTTTAATCCAAAGTACTCCCCTTATTATGTAAATATATTTTTCAGACTGAACGTTGTAAATGAGGATACTGAAAACGATCTTAAGAGGCAAGTAAAATCTTTCAATTGTGCTGTTATTTCCATTATTTTTTATATATGTAATTCATTGATACAAGACTATTTAACAAATTATAATTATATTAATTTGAATGCCCCAGAAAACAAATTCCTTACAGAAACATAGCCCATTCTCACCACAATGTACTTTCCTGGACTACAAAAAATTTAGTCCATTCTCCACCATTCTTCATCATTGAACTGCAATCCAATGTGACATAACAATATCCTGAAGCAGCCTCTACCTGCACAGGGGTTGCTTTTAGAAAGCACCCAACCTCCACAAATTACCATTGGAAACCCATCCCCAACACCTATGCTGGGTTGCAAGACTTGTGATAGGAAGAGATGAGATGTCTGTCATATCTTTCAAACTAATACTATGCCCCCCCCCCGCAAAAAAACAACTTTGAAAACATTACTTACCTCTCCTTGCCACCCATTTACTAGATTAATTGTGGTATGTCCTGTTTTCTATATTTTCCAAAGAAAATGTTCTCTTCTAAGTGCATTGCTAACCACTGCAACTCTGTCAGCTACTAGCCACTCATGCCTGAAACCACACCACCAAGTTTGACTAGTGATTCATACTGACCTTCTTTGAAGCCTCATTCATAAGTTGCTTAAGTCCAACTGGGAACTCTCTTTCCATCACATCCTGAGTTTGTTTGGCTGATATTGAAAGCAGGGTAGGTTAAGAAATTAATGTTATATTATGTGGGATAATATTTTCTTTTATTTTGTATTGGTTATTTATCGAGTATTGTTGTCTTCTTACTGCAATGTTGGCAACTTGGTTTAAGTGGGGGCCTACAATGTTGTGTCTGAAGGGTGTTTTGTGGGAAGGAGTTTCTTATATCAGTCCAGTGTAGTCCAGACAGAGAATGAAGTTGAGTGTTTGTTGTCCAGAAAGTAGGTTGCGATTAGGGGTGGACTATGTTTTTATATTATAGAACTGTGATTTTGGTTAGTTGGACAGTGAATAGGGAATAGGATATTTCTTTCTGGAGGATGTCGGTAGGTTATTTTCCATTCTTGGAGGTATTGAGGATACATTGGGTGTAGGTGGCTAAACAGTTCCTAGTGGAGACTAAGCTGTAAAGCAACGGTCACATGGTGCTGGTTGCTGTTACTAGCAGCACCTGGCTAGGAGCACCAGCAACGAGCTTACTGGGAGGGTTCACATGGTAGTACAACAGTGGCTGGCAAACAGCTCAGCAGTGTTTGTTGTTCAATCTTATAAAATGTTGTTACAAAGAAGGAAATGATTAAGAATGCACGTGACTGAACTTGGTGTGTATATATCATTAAATTTAATTTCAAAGAAGCTCAGATGGTTCGAAGTTGGATGGAACAAAGAAATCAACATTGGACTTCATCGAAACTAATACCAAAGACCCTTCCTTTCTTCAACATATTAAGACTGTAAAATTTGAAGGAGTCCTAAAATTAGTTTTCCCTTTAATAAGAAAAACATGATACCTAGCAACTGAAGAGAGATTAAAATTCTTTACATAAAAATACTAAGAAGAAAATAGCATCTGCCTTGTAAAACCATGCAAGTTTTCAGTGTGTATGTGTATATCATCTGGAACACCACCAATCTTCGATTTTTTATTGTATGCACTTTTTATTCTATTTTCAAATTGGGTATAGTAATTTATGCACTTCTGATACAGTTCATCACTAATACTTTCAAATACCTTATCTTTTAAATCATGTTTAAATAAGTTGGTGAGGAAAGATTGCATTACAATTAATGTTTACCATATTTTTCAAACCGTAATAATGAGTTCCATTTTACTTCACCTACTTTAATTTGTGATTACATTTAACCTTATTGTAATTAATTTACTATAATATCGCAAACAAATAAAGAACTCAAAGTCTATAATAGATAACTGGCACTGTGTTACCCCAACAATATAACATAGAATCTTATCATGCACTGACAATTGCGACAATGTGTGAGATCACATGACTTGATCACTTGATGGCTAGCAGTGCTGGTAAAGTAGAATGGACTGAACTTCACCAGCCACAACTAAAACCGCTCTGCTGTTGGTACCAGTGAGGAGAATGGGTCACACTGTGCTGCTTAACCAGCTGCTAAAAGCTAGCAGATACTACCCGCTTGTATACCAGCATTGTGTGACCACAGCATAAAGCCTTGTTTGCACTTGGTAAGTAATTTAGTTGAGTTGCGAGTAATTTAGTAACTTAATGTGTCTAAACAACTGCAATTTAGTCAAGTAGTTTAGTCAAAATATATGTGTCAGTGTTCTTCAACTACATTCCATAGCAAGAAAGTAGAGAACTACCAGTTTTTTTTTCAGGAATCTCTCTTCTCAAATAGGTATCCTTACGCAGCATTTGTGACAGCAGAAAATTAAAACAATTCCAAAGTATTCTTTAGGATCTTCTAATGCTATTTCTTTGAAAAGTAGTACCTCCTAGTTCATTCCTTCTCTGAATCTAATTTCGTACCCATAGTTATTTTTCTTTTGACACAATGAATTTTTTCCTCTACTGGTAGACGTATTCAAGAAAGTAGAGTCCTGTATGGCCGACTTTAGTTTAAAGTTTGACATATTGTCATATTGATCCATTTTAAAAATATATACTTATTTAAGGAGTTAAATTTTGCTGTTTTTAATATGTATTATTTATGCAGCAAACAAAGCAAGTGGAATAAACGAGGATCTGAAATTGATTTTAAGAGAAAATACTAGTGACAAAAAATTTCGACAAATTTAAAAAATATGAATGTATCCGTGAAAGTGATAAACTATGTAAATACAAAACCACTTCAATCGAGATTAAATAAAATTTTGTGCGATGAAATGGCTAGTGAACACAAAGCATTATTAAGAGTTTCTGAACTTCAAAGTGAATTGTTGGTCTTCTTGAAGGCATAAAATAATTCTGGACAATATTTTGTTGGAAGTTTTGATAAAACTTGCGTAGATGGCAGATATTTTTCCAAAGTGTAATTAACTTATCATTACAAGGAACAATTATTATTATTATGTTGCAATGAAGTCAAAGTGCAGAAACAGGCTTGACACCACGCCAGATATTAGAATTCAACACAAATATTTTGCCTGATATCAACTAGATATGCAAATCTAGAATCCAAAATCATCATCTTATTATATATTATTATAATATTTTTATCTTTTTATTATATTACAGTTTTATGTTAAATAATTACTGAATAATAGTTTTTTTAAAATTTTTTATGAGTACGAGTTACCCAACTTTTAAAAAAGTCAAGGGTTTCATTAATATGTCTAATTTTTCTAAGTGTTTCATTGCAGAAAAAGTTTGGGAAACCCTGATATATATAATTATATATAAGGAAAGGAAAGGAAAGGAAAGAGAGATACAAAGTAGGTGACTTACCAGAGGTTCATAGATGGTAGATGCCTTGTGAGGTTTAGAGTACTTGAATTTTCGGAGGCACCTCCCCCTTCATCAGAAAGTTAAGAAGACATTTCCAGATATCGGCTAGCCGACGATTGAGCTGGAAATGTCTTCCTAACTTTCTGATGAAGGGGGCGGTGTCTCCGAAAATTCAAGTACTAAACCTCATAGGGCGTCTACCATCTATGAACCTCAGGTAAGTCACCTTCTTTCTATCTATCTGTCCTTTCCCTATTAATTTATATATATATATATATATATATATATAAAATAACAGGACCATCACTTTTATTACATTGATATACCCACTGTTGTTTGCTATCATAGGGACCTATTATGTTTACATCTTTCACATTTATATCTGTATGGCCAACAGAGATATTGCAACTCAAACATCTTTATATTTATTCCATTTGCTTTTGGTTCCGTTTTTCATCTTCTTAATTATATTATTTGCCTCCTTTCTCAATTCTTTATATTTTTCACATTGTTTTCTGGTTTCCCTTTGTATCATCCTTTATCTAGCTTTATTTTTCTCCTGGGGGGTGCCTGTGGGAGCCTTCTCTTGCAGGTATTTCTCTCCAGATTGATTTCGGGGCTTATTATTGAGGATGCCTCATACTCTCTCTCTGGTTTTTTCAAGGCACCTTTCAGGAGGTGTATGTACTGAGGTCGAAGACCTTGGGCATATGGTAAGAGTTGTCCACTGATTTCAGTGGCCAGTTGCGTCCTGAAACTGGTGGAGAGACAGAGACGGGAATGCTGTGACCCCACAGCAAACTCATCTCCTGTTATTCAAAGGGGCATTAGAAATCTACCTGATTAATTTTATTGTTGTATGAATTAGTACTGCATACTGTTACAATTTTCATGAATGTTTGTTAATTAACTTTTCAGACTCTTCAATATGTCATCATTGAAGAAAAATAATAAACCTGAATACAGTTCTTCAACAAAGACTAATTCCAAGAAGATAGAAAAAAAGGTTGATGAGGAGGTTGTCTCCTTGTTAAGCATTCATAATCAAATAGATGACGAAACTGATGAAAGTGAGTATCCAACATTGGAGTACTGATTTTGTTGGCAATAATTTAAACTCAGTTTTAGTAAAGAGGATATACAAGTAAAACTTGCTGGTTCTTTACGTAAGAAAATAGGCTTAATGACACAACTACCACCCCTTGGATGGAGATGGCAGAAATTTTTAAATATGTCGAATAGATACTCTTCACATTACTTACTTTGACAGTGTTTCACAGTTTTTTTATATATTTTTGAACTATTTTCAGTTTGGAAGGAGAGTATTTATAGGGGTGAGAGTGGAGGTAAATTAACGAAGGTAACAAGAAAACTATCAAGATTGGTTTCAAAACATATCAGTATGTGATTTAAGTTGCTATTCAATCCCTAAGGTGGGGTTGGAAGAAGGTAAATCAAAGTTCTGTGTACAATGTTTAAAAGTGAAGCAATTTCAATAAGTTTTGTGAGTATGTTTCTCATTACTCGAAAACTAATTCTGTGGGAGTAGGAGTATAATCTAAACCCCATTCTGCTGGGGAGGGGTGTCTCACAAAAATAAGAAGAAAATTTCCGAGAATGGTGTTGTACCCAGGTATATGGGAGTCTTTGAGTTCAATTCTGACATTCAACATGCATCTTAAATCGAACTTCGGCCCCAAGATGTGTTGTGGTAGGGGGAGGGTTGGATGGAGGTGAAAGTCAATAAGACAAAATCAAATGAGATTCTTGTCGATTTTGGGATTATTGAAGACACATAGTTCGATTCTGAAATTCAACATGCAACTTAAATTATACTTCAGCATCATGGGTTAGGGATGGGGGTGACGGTAGAAGGCTATGAAATCCAATGAAACAAAATTAACTCAAATTTGTGACGGTTCTGTGGTCATGGAAGATGTTGTGGAGGGATAAGTTATGTTCTGCTTACAATTGGAGCAATTTACAATTTCAGTTGAACTTTTTTCATATGACACAGTCCAATTTGATTACTTAAAGGGTAAAATAATCCAAAGCAGGGTATTTTCTGTCATAGGGCACGAAGCTAATTTCTATTTATTTAAAAGAGTGGGAATATTTTTGTGCCCTTATAAAGTGTTGGTACTATTTATTTATTCAATTAGAAAATAATTTTAGCTATATTATTGTACTGGGAATATTTCTCTCTCTCTCTCGCTCTCGCTCTCTCGCGCTCTCTCTCTCTCTCTCGCTCTCTCTCTCGCTCGCTCTCTCTCGCTCTCTCTCGCTCTTTGCTTATCGTGCTCAGTCTGTCTCTCTCTCTCGCTCTCTCTCGCTCTCTCTCGCTCTCTCTCTCGCTCTCTCTCTCTCGCTCTCTCTCGCTCTCTCGCTCTCTCTCTCGCTCTCTCGCTCTCTCTCTCGCTCTCTCTCTCGCGCTCTCTCTCGCTCTCGCTCTCTCTCGCTCTCTCTCGCTCTCTCTCTCTCGCTCTCTCTCTCGCTCTCTCTCGCTCTCTCTCTCGCTCTCTCTCTCGCTCTCTCTCTCGCTCTCTCTCTCGCGCTCTCTCGCTCTCGCTCGATACTGGGAGTGTATTTGAGGCTCATATTGTGACACTTTCAATGCTTGTTTAATCACATGTTGACCAAGAATTAAATAAAATAATGTTGCTGGCAAGTATGAATAAATACCTGAGTAATGCCAGGTACCCAGTTAGTCTGTATAATATGAGGGATGTTTGGTAAGTCTGGAAAAAATCTAACAAAAATATAATATTTTAGAAAACTTACTTTATTTCTCTAGATTGTGCACTTGGGCCAGATAGTTTCCCATTTTTTCAATCTATCACAAAAGATTCATCGATCTCTGAAAAATACTCCATCATGGCCTCTATCACTTCCTCATTTTATGAAAATTTTGTCCCACCTTGTCAATTTTCAAGTTCAGCAACATGAAGAAGTCACTTGGTGCTGATTCTGGTGAATAGGGTGGCTGAGAAAAAAATTTGAATCCCAACTTGTATATTTTCCCCATTGAGACTGGTGCTGTGTGTGCTTTCTCGTTGCCCTGGTGAAGCAGTACTTTCTTTCACACCAGTCTTTGTCATTTCTCAGTCAGCACCTGTTTCAAACGATCTATTGGAGCTGCATAATAGAGCCAGTAATGGTTGTGCCATTTTTCAATAAATTATCAAAATTAACCCTGAGAATCCCAAAAGACAGTGGCCAACCTTTCCAACTGACAACGGTTTTCGCCTTTTTCAGTGCTCTTTCACCAGCTATTTTCCCATTGTTTCGATTGCATTTCGTCTCTGTAATGGATGAATCCAAGTTTCATTGACAATTATAAATAAAACATTTCTAGATTATGCGTTGAAATGTTTTCTGAATCTGTTTTTGGTTCAATGTCTGGTCGCTGCACGCATCGTGCCCAAAACTTTTTCATGGAGGATGCACTTGTTCAGTTAAATAACCAATGGCATCAGCAAACTAAATTGTTTTTAATGGTGGTGCAGAGTCCACAAAAACTTCATCCAATTATGTTTACATTTGTGCTTTTGTCCAACCCTTCAAATGACAGTGCAAAATTGTCTCTGCCTGATCTAACACTACAGAAAGTTGTGTAGCGCAGTAGAACCCGCGTCCAATTTTTTATTATAATTTACGGGAACTTAAATACCAAATATTCCGGTATGAGCAAGTTGTTTGCCAGGAAGAAGGGGTTTTTCCGCCCGCCGTTTGAGAATAATAACAATGAACTGCGGCTGCCACCTGGACCATAAAGCTCGGACACCTCGGCGCCGTTTCAGAATGTCTTAATCTGCTTAGGAATTTGGTGACGTGTGGCGTGTGTTCCCCAAATGAAACAAGGGATAGGATTGGAGGATATCCATCCCTGCCACCTTAGTGATAGGTGTCGGATAAGTGGGGACAAGGCTTTAAAGAGGCTGGTGGAGACAATTTTGAGAGATTGGACAGATTTGGGTGAAAGAGATTGCTGGTGATACAAGGTGGTGGTGAAAGGAGATGGTAGCAGAGTGGTGGAGAGAGGAGATTGGTGAGGTGGCAGCGGCGACCATGCTTTGATCAGTCCAGGAAGCAGGGAAGAAAGGTCTTAGCAACAAGAGAAGAAAGACTTCGTGTTATTGTCGACCGGCCGCTTCAAGTTCCACAACACAGAAATTACAGCGAGATGCCCATGAACACAACTCAGATTCGTCAACAAACAGATCTGCTACACGTGATCACCCAAACCATTAATACCCTAAGATCTTTAATAAAATCCCATTTTTTAAATAATTATTTTGAACTTAATATATCTATGCACTACCCATATTAAAAATTATTGTGTTTACAATTAATAAATATATATGTATTTAAATTCAATTATTAAATTCATTAATTAATATCCCCCCCTCATTTACAGTTGTCAACAATAAACTAAGACTGGCATATGTTTAAAACTTTTAGGAATGTCTTTGAAAGGATCATGTTTACCAATAATGGTGCAAAAGAGAAAAATTTACCAGTTTCATAAAAATTTACCATTGTAAAATTGACTAAATGTTCCACATAAAAATGACAAGAAAACAATCAAGATTGGTGTCAAAACTAGATATATGGTTGTTGCTGAGTTCAATTCTGATAATAAATATGCAACTTAAATCACATCTCAAGCCCAAGATAACGGTGGAAGGGTGTGAAAGTAAATAAGCTGAAATAAACCTACTTTGGTGTTCATTCCATTGTGGCACTCGCTGAGCTGTCTGACATTCTCAACATACAACTTTAATCATACTGTAGTCCCAAAATGGAGGACAGTGGGGGGGGGGGGGGAAGAGAATAACAAAGGCAAAAGGAACCAAGATTCCTGTCAATTTTGTGATTATGAAAGTTGCTGAGTTCAATTTTGGCATTCAACTTTAAATTTAATTTGTACTTAGCCCATTGAGGGGTGGGCTGGGTGTATAGGTGAAGTCAATATGACAAATTTAAACTCTAAAGAATATATTTATGTTTTTTACTTTCATTTTATTTACAGATGGAGGTTATTCATGTAATCAAGATTCAGATACAGACATACATAAATCATTTAATGATATTGAAGCTACGTTAGAAAGCAAGAAAAGTAAATTTGCAAAGGAGATGCTTCTGTTATCAAATACTACTGATGAAGGTCTGTACAATATGTAAAACTATAATCTGTTTAATTTTGTAAATGTATAAGTCAGATACTATTACATGTAGACTGGAAAATTCCTGCTTGTATTTATTCAAAATGATGTGGACATTTGTAAAAATTATCATTGTTCTTGTAATTGTAATTAACAAGAAATAAAATAAGCAGTTAACTTTTGCCCTGAAGAAATAGCATGTGTTTGAAACAATTCAATAAACCTCACATAACTGGATAATGCAGTGTTTCCCAACCTTTTTCTTGCCATGCCCCACCTCAGTCATGTGATACATAAATTATTTATATTAAAAGATAGAAATGTTTCCTAATTGAAGGCTAATTACAACTTGTTTGGGACAACAACTTAGTCTTTAGGAATCAATCACTAGTAGATTATTTTAAAAAACGCTAAGTCAAATTTTAGAACATATAATAGACAACTAAACTTTAAGTACAAAATAATTTTCTTGAAATATTTTTAAAACATTTTAATTTTTAGTAATTATTAATTCCACAATTGTTTAAATTGTACTTGACCTTGAAGCATAGGCTGTTTTTCACAGTATGAGCCTTTATACAGCACTTCATGTTAAATAAATGTTACAATATAGTGAGATGGTCATGCACATGGCACTACAATCGTCCAATACAATACATACTGTTGATATTAAAGATTGGATACCCAATTTTCAGTCGTCATTTATAGACATATTTGATGCAATTAAATGCCAATTATTTTTTTCAGGAGCTTTTGACCTAATGAGCCATATTCATAAGAGGGGTTTCCTGCATTATTACATATAAACAATATCTGTACTATCTTTCATCAATATGTCACACTGTCAGCCCTCTGTGGCTTATGATCTCTTGTGCTTCAATGATTACACTATACTCTCAATAAGCCATATTTGTTTGTAATATTTTTTCAAATCAGGATCAATAATTATAATACAAGCAAACATTTTTAGGATCTAGATTATTAAAAAAAATAAAACTATTAATTTAATTAACTCCAAATAAAAGTAATAAAATAAAAGCATTTTATGTAAATTAATTACATTATGAAGAAATAAAATAGAAAAATAATAATAGTAAGTAGCCTTAGTTTATCCTTGAAAATATTGTAAGCAATTTTTGCATCCAAATCAGGAATGTAAATGGCATATATGTTTTCATAAATCAACTGCATTTTTTCATATTTCTATATGATACATTTCAGCATCAAAAAAGGATTTGATTATACTATCCTGTGCTACTGAAATAACTCAATTTGTAGTTCCATAAGAGCCTTGGATATATCTACTACATGAGGTTCAAGTAAAAGTATCATCATAGTGATTGTCAAAATCTGAAAACCTTTTATTATATTGTTTTAATAAGTAATCCAAAAGACTTACATATTCATTGAATATTTTATTTTCATATTTCTCCTCCTTCAACATTTCTGCAAACTCTGGAAAGTGTTCTAATTTAACTTACAGGCAAAAATTTAAATTGTCTTTGTTTGTAATGATATACAAAAATGCTATGTATCTGCAAAAGCATTCATCTTACAGATCACATACTCTTCCTTGTTCTCAATAAATGTTTAAAATTAGTTGTCATACATTTCAAACTTTATCAAAACCTGTCCTTTTGGTAAGCAGATAACTTCACAGTAAAATGGTAAGATCAACACTTAAATTTCCTCATCTAAAAGTAGTGAAATTTTATTATTAATTTATGTATATTCTCTTTAAAGTGTGTTATTGAGTACCAAGAAATAATGAGTTGGATATACACTGTTTCATGTGAAATGAATGACCTGGGTTTGGGATTTGGCCAACCGAGAGTTCACTGTCCTAACTTTAAGGAATGCCACATGTTCCAAACTTTAAATTGCTTGTAACTTGTCAGTAAAACATTGTGAAATGCACAGATACCAAATGTGAACAAAAATTTATTATTACTGTAGTTGCATAAAAAAATAGCAGAAATGAGGATTGTAAGACAATAGTGTTCAATCCTTAAGAAAAGAAGCACATCTCACACAAAGTCAAACACTGATACTTAATGTTAACTGCCAAAACAAAACCTTAAATCAAGGAAAAGTAATGGGCTATACAGGCAAATTGTATGCAGATAGTTTAAATGTGTTAGTATGATAGAATTACGTATATCAATAGTATAAAAATAGCAGGAATAGATATGGAAACAATATATATCAATTGCTCACATGTATATCCGCTGTTTACTTTTAATACAATATATTGTATTATCAGTTATTATTTAATTTCTTCTGATATATCTGTCCACATTTTATAGTGAAGAATGTAAATTATTTATATTTTTTATTTCAGAAATGTCTGATGATCAGTCCAATCTTAAAAGGAAAGGCAAAAGAGAAAAAAAATCAAAAGATCCTGTTGAAAACAAAGAAAATGTAAAGAAAGAAAAGAATGTGGAGGAAACTACTGAAAGTGATAATTCTGATGGAAATAAAGAAGTATGATTTTTAGTGTATATTATTTTGCAATTCTTGGTAAATTTATTCACATGAATTTGGCATGGAAATGCTCTCAGAATTAAAGCTTATAAGATTCTTCAAGACATCTCTAAAAATTTTATTCACTTAACTTTTTTGGAATATTTCCATTTATCCTGAACAAAACTACACTATTTCACTTTTTCATAAACAGGGAGGAGGAGAGGGATATTCCAAAATATGGTACATAACTGTACTAAATAACTTATTCATATACTATACAATCACTGTTATTCAAATTCGCAAAATGGTGATGACTGTTTTCAAATCTTTCTGATTGAAGAAATAATACTGGACATCAAGCAATCAGCTTAGTTATTGCTAAATCAATTATTATATTTAAAATATGCACTTATTTCAGGAATGTAAAATTCTTTCCAGAAAGACAACTCCAAGAGTAAATGGCGAAATGATAAATTGTTAAAGTGGAAGCTGTCTGAAACTGATACAAGTGACGAGGAAAGGCGCTGGATGAAGAAGAGAGATCAACATGAAAAAGACATTAAAGAAAAGTATGTATATTTAGTAAAAGTTTTTATGACAGTCAATTTATTGTGAAGGATTAAGGTAATAAAAACCAAAACTAGAATAATTGTATTTTTATTAAGAGCTGTTGTCAAATGGACAGCTATAAATGTGGAAAATAGCTTCCATAGTGGATTAATGTTTTATAAAATCAAGTTGATTGATTAGTTGATATAAAACTAGAATTCGGCAATGGGACATTCCATGTCAGTTCAACCCAACCACAACACCCATGATTTCAGGTTTAAAGGAAATTAGAATATTTGTCCCTTTCATTGATATAAAAAGGATATGAAATATTTTTGCTCTTCCTGAAACTGTTTTTATTTAACAGCCTGCTTAAAGCTTTTGAAATTTCAATCAGGTGGGAAATGCTATTTGACTTTGGTAGGTACATGACATATTTAAACTGAAAGTAACCTTCTTTTGAAGCAATCGCCTATTTATTATTATTTCCACGATGTGACCAGAAGCCAAGGTTTTTATTCCTAGAGGCATGATTTTGATCAAAATTGGAAATGGTTGTGCCTGAACCTCCAGGCACTTGACATAAATGAACTAATTACTTAGCAAACTCATTTTGTTGAAACCATTGAATCATAATTAACAAAGTTATAAATATATCAACAAAAAATTACACTTGCCAAACAATTTAAACTAATCAGAGCTTTAAAGTAGACACAAAAATTTATGGTTTAAAAAACTAATAGTACATGGTTCAAATAAAATATTAATTTTGTAAAATTTTAAATTGCCTGCTCATAAAAATACCAAAATATTATAAATAAGACATTTCTAGAAGTATATCAGAATTGTAGTTTAGAAATAAAGTAACTGATTTCGAAAGTTTTAGCAATGAGATTTAATTTAAATAATAATAAAGTACAATACAATTTAGTTTTAAAATTAGTTCTGAACTCTAGTCTATTAATTTGTGCTAGTTGTTTTAAAAGAATCTTTTCATAAGTAATCAAAAGATTCAGGTTCCCAAAATGTATGATGTAGGCTAAATCCAGTTTTAAAAAGTCTACAGATAATTCAAGCTCTATGTCATTCAATTTGAAATATTTTGCATGAACGTTTTGTAACATTTTTCATTCTGACAAATATTTTAAACACACACTTTGTAATTAAAATTTTTACTTTCTTAAATTTTCGTAAAACCTCATTTAATCAAATTAATTTTGTAGTTTTGGATAATAGTGGTTACTTTATATAGCTTATAATGTAAAATGGCTGTATTTAAACAAAATGAAAATGTTTTATTTAACATGTTGCAAGCAATTAAGTTAATTGAACAACTTTTTAAAGAAGGCACAATAATAGAGATTGAACAGTGCATATCTCTTACAATACCAGTAATAATTTTTTTTAAGATTATCCTTTTCCTTTTCAATAATATTACACTGAACGTAGACCACTGTATTTCCTTAAAAATTTTAATTTCAATATCCAGACCCATTTGAAGATTCTTTATGCTTAGATTAATTTTTCTCTGGATTCCTTACCTATTGAAGTATTGTTATGAAACATTCAACAACATTGGTTGGTAAACAAGAAAGGTATAATTTATTTTCTATGGAAGAACAAATTACATTTCCCCTGCCTGATCAATAAAAACCTTAAAATTGCAGCAATTTTAGGAAGTTGTAAAATAAAAACCACATGAGATAGAGAACAAATATTTTATATCCTTGAGTATATCCATAAAATGAACAAGTAACTTAAAACATTCTCACAAATTTATTAGTTATCAGGTTGAAAGTTTTTGATATTTGTCATCTGTAAGGTTCAAGTGAAAACAATGCATACAGCAATTACATGAATTAAAAATTCTTATGTCTTACCTTTTAAAAACAATATTGGTAGTGACAGGCAGTAGTTAACAGGTAAAACAGTGAATTAAAACTTATCCTGCCACCCTTGTCTTGCCTTCTTTATCTGAGAAACTATACACAGCAACCCTTGTCTTGCTTTCTTTATCTGAGAAACTATACACAGTCTAATACTACAAAAAGGAACAAACATTAAAATATATATGTATGTATGACTGTATGTGTGTATTTATATAAAGAATTAATAAGGGAAGGAAAGAGAGATGACTTACCAGAGGTTCATAGATGGCAGACACCTTGTGAGGTTTGAAGTTCTTTAAATTTTCGGAGGCATTAGAAAGTTAGGAAGATATTTCCAGCAATTGGCTAGCCGATGACTGAGCAGCCAAAATTTGCTGCGCTGCTAGCTTAGGTCATAAACAATTGACCCCACCAGGTCACCAACTTTCTCTCTCAATGAGGGTCTAGGAAGTGACAAAGGACTTGATGCATACTAACACCCCCATATTGACACTCACTCATTCAAACACATCAATATTTAAATATTAACACAAACACTCACACATACATACAACCACCCCACTGCGCAAACCACATACACGCATCAAGGTATACACAACAAACACACACTTGGTTTTATCACACATAAATATTCCATTGAGCTCATGTTGTTATAGGTGGTTTTGGGGGCAGGGGGCAAGGTTACGGTAAAGTTCTATAGGATATTGAGTCCAGGGCTTTGTCTGGACTGTAGGACAAGCTGAAATGAAAATTCCCATAGATGGAGTTCAGTTTCTGAAGAATCAGGAGGTAGGGTTTTGAGTGTGTGTTACACTGACCCCCCACAGTAAATTTTGGCTGCTCAGTCGTTGGCTAGCCGATCACTGGAAATGTCTTCCTAACTTTCTGATGAAGGGGGCAGTGCCTCCGAAAATTCAAGTTCTCTAAACCTCACAAGGTGTCTACCATCTATGAACCTCAGGTAAGTCATCTTCTTTCTATCTCTCTGTCCTTTCCCCATTAATTGTTTTAATAAACATGACAATGTCATTTCCTGACTCATATATATATATATATATATATATATATATATATATATATATATATATATATATATATATATAATGGGGAAAGGACAGAGAGATAGAAAGAAGATGACTTACCTGAGGTTCATAGATGGTAGACACCTTGTGAGGTTTAGAGAACTTGAATTTTCGGAGGCACCGCCCCCTTCATCAGAAAGTTAGGAAGACATTTCCAGTGATCGGCTAGCCGACGACGAGTCCTATCTCATATATATATATATATTAACAAGTATGTTTATAGTTAATAAATATATCAGCAAATATGTTTATAGTTAAAGTCACCCTTTACCTTACCTTCTGGCACCAACATTCTCAAGTTGACGCTTTCAGGCGCTCGAACCCAGGGTCACAGGTTTTATATGCCAGTCATAGATTGTTGGTAACGACGAGGGTGCGGAATTTGGCGTATGAGTGCCAGTGAACTCCCGTCAGGATTCTGAGGTTAAACTGGGTGGGAGATAAAAAGTAGTGGAGAATCATAATAATCAAGTATTGATTAAAAATGTATAAAAAAACTCAAATTACAAGAAAATGGAAATAATCCATTGAAATTTATTTAGAAAGTAAAGTAAAGAATAGTTTTCTACATTGATTGATATAAAAAAGTAGTTCGATAATTAGAAAATTTTTGGAAAAATGTAATATCAGAGCGCTGCAGTCGAAAATGAACAGAGCTTATGATAGAAGACTCTGCGGAGATTCTAATAATTAAAGATCAACTGCGTATAAATTTAATTGGAATTCATTATTACGATAGAATAATCAACAATGTGAAAAAATAAAAATTCTATTGATCAAGTTATTTATAACTTTGTCTGGCTGTTTTATCATGACAATTAGATGTACTGAAAATGATAGTTACAATGGAAAGTAGAAGTAATATACAGGATAAAGAAATGTTATGGACATGAAAATCTATTTATAAAGGAATTCAGAAAAGAAATATTGAATATAGAGGGTAAATACTAAAAATTAGAGACAAAAAATCAATTATTAGAGAAGAAATTTCTATTCTTAAGTCATGAAAAAGGAAAGGGAAAATTACTAAAAAAAAACATCTGATGCAGTCACGATCACTGGCCCATCACAAAATATTTTATCACGTTTCTGTAGGATCATGAGATACAGTAACACACACAGAGACATGTATTTAACGACGAAGTGCTGTACAAAGACTTTTACTGTGTTAAGACTGACTCCAATTTGGAATCCTGTACAATTTATACATTCATGGAATATTCCAGAAACAGAACATTCTCAAAACAGAAACTACTATAAATGGAAGGTCAGGTGGGACTTGAACCCTAGTCCACATTTCTGCAGTCCCTCTCTATACCGCTCAGCTATCACTGCAGGTTCTGAGATGTGTCTTTGCTCCCTCCTTTGTAAAAACAGCTTCACGATATCGTCATTGGCCCAATGTAATGTGATCCCGTTGGGTCGACAGTCATCATTGATACATCTTCGTCTCCATATAATTCCATGTCGTCGTCAGGTCGCTCTTTATCTTGAATCTCCCTTTGAGTGTCGGGTTTGTGATATGTCTCCATCCTCAGTATGTGGACTGTGTATCGACTTTCTTCACCTAGAATTGGGATCGTAACCCTTGACCTCATAGGTGCCATTGGATAAACATTGTAGGACATGGTACGGTCCAAAGTATTGTTTCAGGAGCTTTTCCAAGAGGTCGACTTTGCGAATAGTAGTAAAGATCGAGACTAGATCCCCTGGCTGGTACAGAACTAGTTGATGGCTTGCATCGTATCGTGTTGATCTTTTTCTTGAGCTTGGAGTGTACGTTTATGGGATGATCGTTGGGATTCTTTGATCCTCTTCACTAATCGACCAATGTAAGGGTCATTCACATTGTTGGGATTGAAAGATAATATCATGTCCATTGCCGTTCTGCCTTGTGACCATGGACCAGGAAAATAGTATGAATCCTGTTGTTTCTTGCTTGGTGGTATTGTAGGCAAATGTCACAAATGGAAGTCCCAGTTCTTCTGATCAATGTCGGTGTACATAGACAACATGTTGGACATTGTTTTGTTTAACCTCTCGATAAGCCTGTTTGTTGGAGGTTGGTAAGCAGTCTTCATTCTGTGCATTATTTCACAGTCTCTATCTCATGTATTTGTTTAGACTTAAATACCATTCCCTTGTCTGTAATTATAGCTCTTGGAGCTCCACACCTAAGTATTATTTCTTCAACAATGAAGGTAGTGATGTCAAAAGCTTCTGCCGATGCTACAGCTTTTGTAATGGCAAACCTAGTTAAGTAATTGGTGCAGACAATAAATCCCTAGGAAATGACATTGTCAGGTTAATTAAAACAATAAATAAGGAAAGAGTGACAGAAACTGGTGCCTTACCTGAAATGTATATGTAGGATTTCAAATACTTGAATTTTTGGAGGCATGTCCCTTTCATCAGAGGATTGGGAAAACATTCCGAGTGACTGCCAGCCATTGACCTCAAAAAATAGGGTATTCTGACAGCAATTTATCTGTTAATCAGATTAATAGCAATAACATACAATATAAATTAATCAATTTGTTTCATAATTATGGTACAGGTATTGTTTTTCAATCAATAAATAATTATTTCATTGAAGTTATTAAAGACAAATTTAAATTTTTGGAAAAACATTATGTTATCTACAAAATTAATTGTTAAGATTGTAATGCACAGTATATGGGAAAATGAACAATAACACTAAAGAAACAAATAAATATGGAAATACTATACAAAAAGCTCCATTGAATAATTACTATAAGAAAACATCAGAAACAAATTTTAATGAGAAGTTTGACATTGTTTCTTTATACCAATTGGTCCATATGTACAGATATATGAGACAGAAACTCTAACACATCTTTCCAATCATACGGGGCATGTGGAGAAAGTAAGTGTACTGTGACCATAACTGACTGTGGTTTTTTGAGGCTTGGAAACACTGAGTGGTAGAAGGGAATCTCCAGACAGAGTGAGCATCATAGGTACTCAGTAGTACATATAGTTGCTGTGTAGTATCCAGCAACATGAAAGATGTCGGTAAGAAATCCCGCCATGTGCCATGATTCGCTTCCTACTTGTGGAAGTTATAACACCTAACAAAGTCTTTTCACAAATCAAAATGATTTACAACGAAGGTGTTATGAACAGAACACACCAATTCCTTTATCTGTCCAAAAATTCAAAACCACAATATCAGCCTAAAGTCATACTTCAGTGTTTTGGGTGCAGAAAGAGGTTTTGAAGTCGGGGAATGACACGAGAGTTCTTTGAGGAGGGCATAAAGAAGCTTGTGCCGCTGCTCACCACATGCTTTGAAGGGAATGGGAATTATGTGGAAAAATAGTGTATCAACAATATCCTGCATTTTTTCAAATACACTTTCTATTAAAATATAAAAGTATATGTTTTTCAAAAAACCTTTATTGGCCAATCAGTAATTCACATTATTTCTTGTTCATCAATTTAACAACAGGAGTAGCACAGGTAACATTCTGATATCTATCCATGTCAAAGTCACTACAAAATTTTGCCACAACAAATTTAGACTTCGGTTTAGAGGCCAGTTACTCAGAAAAAAAAGAGCATTATGAATTTGGTTATTTGTGACAAATTTCCTAAATCGCATTGCTTATACTAAATTATACATCCATCTGCATAAAATTTGATTAGACTCAACAGTCTGGATTTCTAATTATTGGAAGAGGATTATGGAGACTTGTTTGTATCTATTAGTGTAGTTTGTAGAGCAATCATATATATTTTTATTATCAATTCAAACATTTTAAATTATTAAGAGCATGTAAGAGTAAAATAAGTAAGTGCATTTTAATAAATTCATAAATATATCATTAGTTTAACATAACTATGAAGTGATTTATGTTATTAAGATTTATTAGAGGCATAGTACATTTTAATAATTCACATCTTAAGATACATATAGCCTCAAAATAAATAATTTCACTTCAATCATTGCAACTTTAAAGTTAATATAGTTAAAGTAAAAAGTAAATAGTTTTATTACTCTTTATATAATTTAAACAAATAACGTTTTCTATAGGTTTTCCAAATCCTTATATCTTGCATTTAATAATTATAATATTTAGTAACAAGAATAATTCTAATTTAACTTTTCAATTATAGTGATTCTGATGACCCTGCCCTTAAATCCAGGTAAATCAATTCATAATTCAAACAAAAGAATGTATAATTTCTTTAACAATTCCTGTCAGCCTAAATGCATGGAAAAGATTTATGCTTGTAGAATATACCTTCATTCACCTCATTTGTTTTCTTTATAACTTCCATCCATTTATGCATTCAAATAATTGGTCATCACATTATTATTGCTTTACTAATTGGTGTCTTTAATTAACCATTTTAATTGCATTTAATTGTGTCAACTTTAAGTTTTGTCAGTATTTGTGCCAGCTAATATGTGTATTCTGTGTAATTCAAATGTTGACTGTGATATAATTATAAGACAATTCAAGCTTTATACAGTCACGATTTTTTTCTAAGCCAGAGCTTTCAATCTTTGGTGAGATCATATTTATCTGTAAAGGTCTAATTTAATTTTAAATAATAATTTTATATATATATATATATATGTATAATTTATTTGTAATTTATCCTTAACGGATGCTCCTAATTCTTCCATCCCTCTTCTCTATCCATCCTAACTTGAAAACCTAATATATAGACTGAAAATGTTCGGTTGGTTGCATGATTCCATGCCGTACATATGATTCAAAGAGCGAATTTCCTGCCTTTCTCCCAAATATTTCTATCTTTCTTTCTATCCAATTATCAAATGCGTGACTTCGTCACATCTCTGTGTGTGTGTGTTTCGAACATTTGCTCTAGCTGACCCTTACTATGAAACCTTTAAATTAAATATATATTAGAAAGGGTTCTATAATGAATGTGATGGATTTTGAGTCCCCTCCCCCCTCACTCCCCTCCCCTCTCCCACCCCCTTCTCCCCCTCACTCCCCTCTCCCATTCACTCCCACCATAAAAAAGACATTGTTTTTTATTATCTAACAGTTTATTATGTACTACTTCAAATGCCAAAGACTTTGATAAATGGAATCAATATATCTGTTGTTAATTCTAAGTTTCCGAAACACTCATGCTTCAGAGAAACCATCAATTTCAATTTCCACCATTTATGAATATAATTATATTTCTTTTTTTGAATATTGGGAGGCACCTCTTTCTACTATCGCATACACTGTAATTTGTTTAAATCAGTTATAATCGATCAAAATTTAATCGATTGTATTTTCAAAATTAAATAATACACTATTATTAATGTATTTAACCAGAAGCTATTAGTCAAGAAGCAAGTTGGTGCTAAATTGTTTACAGTAAAACATTAAACCTATTAATAAAACGTGATCACTATCATTTCAGAAATAACTTTAAAGTATGTAATGTATTCTAATTTTCAAATAAATGGGAAAGCATCAATTTTATTGACTTTAATTGATGGATCAATTATATATTTATTTCAGGATGTATATTTATTAGACTTTTTTCCTTGTTTTTATGGTCACTATCACCTCTCAAAAATATTCAACACTTAACGTTTTAAGACCATATATACACATACCCATGTAATTATTAGAAAGTTTGTTATATATGTGTGTGCATGGAGAAAAATGTATATGATTTGAATTGGATAGGAAAGAGAGAGAAAGAGAGAAAACAGCCATTGTTTTACCTTAAATTGATTTAGGTGTGTTGAGTGTCAAGGAACTACAAAAATGTAAATTTTTAAGAGGCTATGTATGCTTCCTTCATCAGTGAATAGTGTCTGAATCTCATAGCAGCCAGTGGCTCAGGAATGAATTGAAATAACTTTGCAATAGCCATTGGACTACAGCAATAGACACCCAACAACTCCCAATGACAGGTCACATCAATGGAAAAGTCATTCAAATAAAATACAGAACCCACACACAAGTACAAGAGGATGTTTAGTCCAGGGATTTGCCTGGACTATATATGATTTGTTTGAAAGAAAGTTACCAAAGATGGAATTCAGTTCCTAATGAATCGTGGGCTAAAGCTGTAAGGAACATAGGACACAATTCTTGGTTTTATGACTTTTGGCATGAGGCCTCACTATTACCGATTTGAGGCATGAGGATAGCAATTCGGGAATGGCTCAATGTTGGACAAACACAAGCATGGCTAGAACAGCTTTAACGGTTGTGTTACTGTTGCACAGCAGAAAGCAAGGGGAAACTACAGCCGTGTCTTTAATTTCCCGTGTACATGCAACTCTCGGTGCATAAAAAATACAATGGCAGCCTCTTAGGTAAAAAATTCCGGAGGTAAAATAGTCCCCCATTCGGATGTCATCATAATCGGAACATGGAATGTCAGAAGTTTAGACCGTCCTGGAAGGTTAGAAAATCTAAAAAGGGAAATGAAAAGGTTAAAGTTATATGTAGTAGCAATTAGTGAAATTTGATGGCAAGAAGAGCAAGTTTTTTGGTCAGATCAATATAGTTGGGTGATTAGGACAAAAGCAGATAGAGGAAATCCAGGGGTAGGTCTCATAATGAATAGAAGGCTAGGTCAACGCATATGTTATTACAAACAATAAAATGAAAGGTTAATTACGATAAAGTTAGAAACAAAACTGCAACCGATGACAATTATTCAAGTTTATATACCCACAAGTGCCACAGAGGAAGAAGAAATTGAGAAAAGAAATAATTAAGAATGTCAAGGGAAACTAGAATTTGATAGTAATGGGTGACTGGAACGCAGTAATAGGAAAGGGAAGAGAAAGTGGTGTAGTTGGGGACTGTAGGCTTGGGGGGGAAAGGAATAAAAGGAGCGATAGGCTAGTAGAATTTTGCATTGAGCACAGTTTAGTTGTGATGAATACCTTGTTTAGGAATAATGAAGGAAGACTATATACATGGAAGAAGCTGGGAGACACGGGCAGGTACCAATTAGATTATATAATGGTTAGACAGAGGTATAGGAATCAGGTACTAAACTGCAAGACATATCCAGGAGCAGATATAAACTCTGACCATAATCTGCTGGTTATGAAATGCAGGCTGAAAATGAAGAAACTCAAGATAGGAATTAGAACAAAAAGATGTGAAATAGAAAAACTGCAACAACAGGATGTTCTTCAGAGTTTCAAAGAAGAGTAGATTAATAGAGAAAGGAGAAAGAAACAATATAGAAGAGAAGTGGGCACTCTTAAAGGAAGAAATGACTAGAGCAGCTGAAAAAAAGGAAGAATAGCTCAGACCAATAGAAAAGCATGGATAACACAAGAAATAATAAAAATAATTGATGAAAGATGTAAATATAAAAACGCGAGAGATGAAAATGGTAAACAGCAGTACAGATGCTTAAAGAATTAGATAGATAGGAAATGCAAATCAGCCAAAGAGGCTTGGCTACAAGAGAAATGCAAAGCAGTTGAAGATTTCATGGTGAAAGGGAAAATAAACACAGTTTACAGGAAAATCAAAGAAACATGCAGCGAGAGAAAAAATATCATCAAGAACATCAGGAGAGAGGATGGGAAGCCAATTTTGGAAAAAGAAAAAAAAGTAGAAAGGTGGAAGGAATATCTAGAATATCATGGTGGACATCTAGATCAGTCAGTGATAGAAGAAGAAGAGGAGGTGGATGATGAAGAGTTGGGGGACAAAATATTAAGGTCAGAATTTAATAGGGTGCAGAAAGACCTGAGTTATGGTAAAGCGCCTGGAATTTATAACATTCCAGCAGAGTTCATATGATCATCGTGCGAAGAAGCAATATCATAGCTGGTCAGATAGTTTGCGAAATATACGAAACAGGAAGAATACCAGAAGATTTTAGTAAAAACATAATTATACTCATACCAAAGAAAGCTGGGGCCGATAGATGCGAACAACACAGAACAATTAGTTTAGTATCCCAAGCATGCAAAATATTATTGAAAATAGTATATAGGAGAATGGAACGTCAAATAGAATGTGAGTTAGGAGAAGATCAGTTTGGTTTTAGGAAGAATATAGGGACTAGACAAACAATATTGACTTTACGATTAATTTTAGAAGACATGATATGAAAAAACCGGCCGACATTCATGGCATTTGTAGATTTAGAAAAAGCGTTTGATGGAACACACTATCAAGGATTTTGAAGAGCACTGGAATAAAATGTCGAGAAAGGAGACTAATGTATAACCACTACTGAAGACAGGCAGCAGTAATTAGAATAGAAGACCAAGAAAATAAAGCCGTAATCAAGAAAGGAGTGAGACATGGATGCAGTCTGTTGCCCATACTGTTTAATTTATATATAGAACAGGTGATATAAGGAAAGTTAAAACAGAATATGGAAAAGGAATTATACTGCAAGGAGAAGAAATAAAAACCTTACACTTTTCCAACAATATTGTAGTATTAGGGGAATCGGAAGAAGACTCTAAAACCATAATAAATGGCATGAACGTGGTCCTGGAGAAAGAATTCAATATGAGAATTAATAGAGGCAAAACTAAGGTAATGGAGTGTAATATGGGAAACAGTGGCATAGCAAAGGGTCTTAGATTGGGAAGGGATATTTTGATGGCACAGTCAAGGAAGGCTTTCACGAAAAAGAGGGATTTACTTACAGGTAATATAAGTGTGAATATTAGGAAATCGTTGCTAATAGTGTTTGTATGGAGTGTGGTGTTATATGGGTGCAAAACATGGACAATAGGAGTTGGGGAAAGGAAAATAATAGAAGCCTTTCAATGTGGTGATATAGGTGAATGCTGAAAATCAGATGGGTTGATAGAATCACAAACGAGGAAGTTCTAAACAGAATAGGGGAGAAGCGAACAATATGGAGGATGTTGACCAAGAGAAGGGGCAGATTAATGGGCCACGTTTTAAGACACGATGGTCTTGTAAAATTATCATTAGAGGGAAGTGTGTGGGGTGAGAGAAGAGGGAGGACAAGGATGGAATATGCTAAGCAGATTAGAGAGGATGTGGGTTGTGCTAGTTATAAATATTTGATAAGGCTTGCACAAGATATTTTAACTTGAAGGGTTGCATCAGACCAGTCTTAGGACTGAATACCACAACAACAAGGAAGGAGAGAGAGAAAGTAGGTGACTTACCTGAGGTTCACAGTTGATAGGCACCTTGTAATGTTTGGAGTTATTTAAATTTTGTGAAAGCACTACCGCCTTCATCAGAAAGTTGGAAAGATATTTCCAGTGATCGGCTAGCTCCAAACCTTACAAGTTTCCTGCCATCTGTGAACTTTATATAAGTCATCAGCTTTCCATCCATCTTTCCTGTCCTTATTA
Organism: Eucriotettix oculatus; assembly: GCA_034510155.1. NCBI lineage: Eukaryota > Metazoa > Arthropoda > Insecta > Orthoptera > Tetrigidae > Eucriotettix > Eucriotettix oculatus. The sequence goes on from CM067376.1 coordinate 175,691,096, forward strand.
ATTCTTTTAATTAACATGTTTTCATTTGTATATATACCTAGTTTATCATTATTATTGTTTATCTTTGCATTAGGTAATCTTGTTATTCTCAATGTTAATATTTTTCTGTCCAAGAGAAGAAATGTTTTTATTACAAAATATTGATTTTAATGATATGTTTCATTAGGCTTCAATTATTTAATATAAAAGAGTGGTGTGTTAAGCAATACTTTTGTTTTGTTATTTAAACATTCAGTTTTGCATTTTTTATCAGAAACTGCCTATAGTTGATTGGATGTTTGATAAAATTATTTTATTATATGGTTCTCCATATGTTGATGCAGTATTTCATATAAATTTTTAGATTCAAGAGAAAAAAGAATGTTCTAAGTTCAAATTCTGATACTGAGAGGCTGAATGTTACCAGTGATAGCAGTAGTTCTCGTGAACTATTTCAAGTTAAAAAGAGGAGGAAGAACAAATCAGAAGATAGTGATCAGAGGTTTAAAAATTCTTCTGCCAGTGATTGTAGCATAGGGTAAGTTAAGTGCATGTAATCTATTTGGAGTTGAAGAATTACAGTAGTTTATCAGTGAAGAATATTGAGTGTAACTGTAGTAATTTTCCATATTTTAAGAATATTGACTTTTTTGTACATTAATTCAATAATTAGACTTGTGAAGATATTCAAAGTAGAACATTACTAGTTTACATTTATATAGTCACATAATGATGATTGCATAGCTAGTCATTCACGCAAACTACAGCCTGTCTTGAAACCTATAAAATGTTATATATGGCCAATTCCTCTGAAGGCATATTTTCATTATCTAATTTATATTTTATCTTACACTTTTACTTTTATTCAGTTAGTTTCTCTCTCAGAACATTTTTTTGTTGTAACACTACAGAAGAGTTTCAATTTTTTTCCAGAAAGAAGAAAGTTAAAAGAAAGCGCATAAAGAAACCAGTATCAGATGATTCTGATAATAGTTCCGTTGAACTTAATGAATCTCAAAAGGTGATCTATCTTTAATTAGTGACTTTCATTAAAAAAGATTAATTATGTCAAACCAAATTAGTCCTGAAAATTTGATTGATATACACTTTTAAAACTTGTTTGCTTCTGATGTGTCACTTGATGATTTAGTATTAGGAAATTAAATAATTAATTCCTTTGATAGTACAATTCAATTGTTTTTACTTCACACTTCAAAATATTTTTACTAGTTCTGTATTTTTCTATTGCTATTTAATTAACTTTTGTGAATGCCAGATAAAACAGTCTAGTTAGATGTTTTTAAATATTCATTACTAATTCATGCTACAATCCTAAAGAGTAGCATGGCGAGAGTGGTGGGGGTGTAACAAAATTTCACAATAATAATTTGTAATCTGATATAAAAATTTGAATCCTGTAAAATACCCAATAACAAATTTGTATTTGTTCTTGCTAAAGAAGTCTATTGAATTTCTGTAAATTTAGGAGTTACTCGATTTGAATTAGTAAATAAGGAGGCAGTGAATTTGGCCTAAGCCCCAAGCAGCTGAAACCAATGCCACACCTTTGCTATTACTACTAGGTTTTGCCTTTTTTATGTCAGTGTGAACCATGTTTACTAGTTTTATTGTTAATACTAACAATTTACAATAATAAACAAACCTAAATTAATGTTAATTTTGAATTTTGTTTATTTCTATGAGAAATTTTCATTATATGTTACAGTCTGAAGGAACTCCAGGAAAAGGCCGTAAAAATATCCGTCGTTTATTAAATGTGGCTGAAGCTACCAAACAAGCTGCTCGTGAAGAAGAAGAACGCAGAAAAAGAATTTCAGAGAAACAGAAATTGGTAAATTTTAATTACATTATTTGTTATTTAGCTTTTCTTAATATTGGCTGTGATATTAGAAATGAGAGTAACTGAGAATTGTGTGCTACTTCTTTGAATACAATATTAAGTTATATCAAAAGTGCAGTTCAGGGAAAATTTCATTTCAGTTTTCATGAATAGTTTTATTTTTAATCTTATAGTTAAATGAATAGAAAATAAGGGCGAAGGGTCGTAGTCAAAAATAAAAGAGAAATGGGAGTTAATAACTTAACTGATACTTAGGGCCAGTGTTCCCATGCAGCAGCACATATGTGCCCATAATTATGAAACTAGTTGAAGTCATATATTTCTTAAAGTACGAGGTCTTTCCCGGTGAATGGCATGTATAAATTCCTCTCGGGTTTCCAACCGGTTCTTTGACCCAGCTGGAAACCTGATAGGAATTTATACATATATTTCTTGTTTCAAGATATTTAATAAATTGCATTTGAATAAATTAAAAATATTTTTACATTATACGACATTTTAATTTATAATTTTCTTAGTCTTGATTAATGGAAATTTAATATAAACATGAAATTTTGTGTGAATTTCATACAACAATGCTGTTTTTGAAGCTGGAATTGACTTAGACCATTTTCAAAATTAACTGAATGCCCTTTAAATGACTTAAAGCAATAAAGAACTATGAGTTTTATTTGAAACAATAACTGTAATGAAATAATTAATTAACATTTATAAATAATTTTAAAAAGTAATCCAATTTTAATATTTTGAGTTTTTAAGATTCTTAAAATGTTCCTGAAAACTGGAGGGTTGTATAGTAGTAAAGACATAATATCTTTGTTTTTCTTATGTTACTGGTCTATGGATGGTGTATAATGGAAGTATATTTTTGGCCTTCCTCTTTTAAGTGAAAGATCGAAATGTGAAATTTAGAATCATCTAAAGAAGTTTTATAGAACATTTTGTAAGGTTCATTTTTCAAGAATCTCGTCCATTGAATTTGTACCCAAGAGACAGATTTTCCCGTGGTATTTTACTCTTCTTGTTATTGATTCTTCTAGTGATCTGGTTGAAATAAAATCCAGCTGCGATATTCATTTTATTGAAAATGTATTTCTTCTTCTACACTTTTCTATCAATTCATAATAATGCTCAGGGTTGTATAAGTAATTTGCTTCTTTTATTTTCATATCTATTAACCCTAAATCACGGTCATTTGGTAGAAAGGAATGGCCCAATACCAAAAAGTTTTGGTCTGCCATTTCAATATTATTCTTTGATGACTGAGTAATTTTCATCCATGTTAATGCTACTTTAATGTTACGATTTTGACCTGAACAAGCATCACTGTAAGCTATTACTTGTTTTTGAGTAGTTATATCCTCCATATGCACTAAAATGCATGATGCTACTTCCTGTGCACCTCTTGAAGCTGTAGTTTCATCCCATACATACATCTTGACATTGTCATCATGGAAATTATGAAAACCCAAGTTGTATACGTGCATATTTAGCTTATAATAGGCTAATGAAACAGACAGTTTATTTAGGATATGGAAGCACTTTTTGCAAATCAAATGAGAATGCATAATATTCCTTGGGATTTTCTTTTGCTTTTTTCTAGTCCTTTGCAAGACAGTTCCTACCTCGTTCAGCGATTTGTAAATGTATATCATGACTCATTATTGCATGCTTCAATTTTTCCCTTCAGTAAATCACATTTTTGGCATGTGTCTTTTCAAGGAGCATGGAAATTTAAGTTAAATACGGTATTAAATATTTTCCTGTAGATCCATTCCTTAACAAAGAATTGGTTATTTTCCTCATTTCTCTACATACAGGCTCTCATATGCTGGGAAAGTTAAGTTATATTCTCATACAGCTTTTATCATATTTCATCGGTTTTTCGCGAAGATCCAGGCATCTTCCCTCAATGATCAGTTCCAGATGCTTCAGCATTTCGGCATTCAGGGCACAACTTAACCGCCCTACAGAAATTTTTAAGGTGTTTAAAAAAAGTTCCTGCAAACCAACACTTCTGACTTATTTCTTGACAAAATACTTGTAGCTGCATTTTCTTGTAGGTCTTTAAAAGTTCTGGGCTGTCTTCGTTTTATTAATCGTTGACAAACACAGATATAGATTCTGGGTTTCAAAATCTTTTAGTTTCCAGAAATAATCAAAATTAGATTTTCTTTCATTATATTCTATGTGATCTAAATATTTTTTTGAGCAAAAGCAATCCTTATTTTCAAAAATTTTAACACTCACAAGTTTTGATTTTTTTGTCGTGTATTCTTCGCCATTATTTCTCGTAATTTTTATGATATTTTGTCCGTAACTATCTTCATTTCTTGCCCATTTTCTTTTCTTATCCTTTTCTATCTGCACCATTTCTGGGGTTTCTAAATTTACAGTGAAGTTTTGGCATGATATATCTGAAGATGATAATTGTCTTATTCTTTTCCATTTCTTGGAAGTATTACGTGGCCGTATAATGTCTGCAGATCACGTCATATCCAATTAATAATTAACATATTCACATAATAAGTATGTTGCGATTAACTTACCTGAACCGCTATCTGTTGACACAGTGGTAAAATATATAAATTATTTGCCGCCAATAATTAGTTCCGAAGAGTCCAACTGAATTATACTATTAGATAAACCGGAATGAATTGTCATTTTTGTTATTATTTGATTGCCATTTATCAGCCTATTATATAGTTCAGAAACCCATCAAAGAGGGCCACACCCCACTTTCATAATTAACACTAAATGAATTCCGTATAATGTTGAAATTACAACCACTATCTGAAGGTTCATTTTTGACAATATTGTAAAAATTACATTGAATAAATTTAATTTATAATAATTTGGTGTGAAATAACTGATAAATTCTTTTTTTTAAAAAAAATCTTGACTTAGACCACTTTCATAATTATGGGCACATGTATATTTCAAAGTTACAAAAGAATTTATTCTGTTTCATTGTATTGATGTCATGGTTACTTCACTACAGTCAAACTACTATCTTTTTTCCTGAGGTACATAGATAATCCCTCAGGTATTGTGACAGTTATTCTAGTTATCTGGCATGATGACTGCAACTATCAATTTCAGGTATACTATTTGTCCTCTCTTTATTTCCTAGTCATATCAATTTTACATTACGTATTTCCATATTTTTGTTCATATTTTCTCTTGTGTTCTGTTCATGATATTCCCCATCTCCCTTTTTATTTTTACTTATTATTAAGTCAATTTTACTGTTGTAAATACTCAATATCCTCACTGAATTTATTGCTGATTTAAGGAGTGTTCCACAATGTGATGTAAACAAAAAAAAATCTATTAAAGTTTACTAACTTTTAAAAATACTATCTCAAACTGATGACATGAAACACATACAGGGTAAACATTGAACCAGTTATGCTGAATAAAAACAACATATTTACAGCTCCAATATGATAATGGATTCAACCAATATTTATATCAGTCTTTTTGACACAGAGTATCTGAACAGTATGACAGCCTGTCACTTGGTATATAGTGTGGAAAGATTTAAATATAGGAGAAAGGCAGAAATCTGCTCTAAATAAAGCATATCTGCATCTGTAGAAATATTCTCAAAGAAATACATGTGTTCAAAGCATAAATAGGAAATATAGAAGAAGGAAAGAGATCATGAGTTTCCATCAGATGCCCTCCAAACATTCTCGTCAACCACGGTTGGCTCTAACCTCATAATTCCCCACCTAAGTCAGGTTGTCAACCCTGTGCTCTGAATAGGTGCCTTATTCTTCATCTACCATACTTATTTAATATACACTGCTACAGCCCTGGTTAAATCTTTGCCTCTTTCACTCTCAGCCTCCATACTTCTCTATTCTTAATCTTGTCTCTCAATCCACAAACAGTCCATCAACTGCAATCTTGGTTTCCTCTTTTCTTGCATGTAACTTTTTTTTAAAAAAACATTCTATTATCTTACATCCCACCACTGCAGCCTTTGAGATTGTAATGGCAATGTCATCTGCATATGCACATATCTGACTCATCATGTTAAAATTTGTAACTCTTTGATCTGATTCTTTTATAACATAGTGCAGAACCAACACATATAAGGTGATAGATAGTTCATCTCCTTGTTTCACTCCTCTATTGAATCTAAATCTCTCACTTAATTTCTCAGTTTCACTTAATCCTCAAAAATCCTACCCATATTGTGACCTACAAAATAAAACCTCCCACATCATTTACCAGATCAATTGCAAACACTGAGCTTTCTATAATGCCCAAACTAAACAGCCTCTTCCTGAACACATTTTAAACCACTGCAGCATTGTCAAACTGTCCAAAACCCATTTCCCTATAAACTTAAACGCCCAATCTTCACACTGACCCTCCTCAAAGCAATACCCCAAATTCATCAGATACTGAACCTCCTCTTGTACTTGTAGTGTGCCCCATATTTTGATTGCATGTTTTCTTGTATTCTCTTCTATTACTTTACCATTGTTGCGACCTTTCTTGAAAGACAGAGAGATTTGTTGCTATCTAATGGCCGATACACTGTAATTAGTCTCTGACACTGACTGGCTAGAACGCTGGTCAGACATTTTTACCTGAAGAAGGAGAACTTAGTGTCTCAAAAATTCATATTTTTGTACCTCCCTGCCAGTTGACGCGTACTATAATTTAAGACAAGTCAGTTACTGTTTTTTTTTCCTAACCAATTCAATTTATATATACAACTACTGTATATACCACATTGATGTTATTAATTTTGTTGGTTGATAATTGTCAATTGGTTACATTGAAAATTATGAAATATAATATTATATTTTGTTGTTACAGCTATTAATATATTAGCCCCACCCTTATTTTCTGAAACTTCTCTTAGGAATAAAAATAATATAATTGTGATAAAAGAATAAAACACTGCATTAATTTAGTAGAGACAATGAAATCCTGAATTTTTTTTATATCTACATTAGGATACCCTTTTGTAGTGTTTGCTTATATTTGATAGTAACAAATTTTTATTCTAATAAGTAAATTTTTATCTGAGTGACAGTGCTTGTCCTGTTGTGGTTCTTTTTTTACTTAATCCAAAATGACTAGGATTGGTGACTAATGTATAATTTACATGTTTGATAAGCTGGTTATATTAAATTCTGTATAATTTGTCTTTTTTGCTGTATTCATCATTTTGTATATTATAATTAAGAGATTTTTTATGCTATTGATTTTCCATTTTTATTTCATGCATATGTATCATTTTACTAATGTTGATGTATTTTATCATTTAACAGTATAACTCAATTTATAAGGAAGTGGAGTTTGAATCTGTTGATAAACTAGTTTTGGATTTTGATCCTGATACAAAGGAAGAAATTGTACAAGTGCATGAGAACATCGTGAGAAAGTTAAAACCTCACCAGGTAATTCATTAAATTTTTTCATGTTTACAAAGAGTATTGTTGTTATTTGAGTTACTCTTATGAACTATATTTTAGGTGAGAGGAGTCAAATTCATGTGGGATGCCTGTTTTGAATCTGTTGAGCAAACAAAAACATCAAAAGGCTCAGGCTGTATCCTGGCCCATTGTATGGGTCTGGGAAAAACATTTCAGGTATCAATTATTTTGTTATTTTGAAGCTTCAGCTCTTATTAATTATCTAATTTGTATGGATTAATTTATTATGAAAACTTAAAATACTTATTTTTTTTGTAAGTTATAAACAGTTCAATCGACTTGTACTAAAATTGATTATTAGATTTGATTAATGTTTATTTCACTGGGGCATGATAGTTTAGACTCCATAAAGTTTCTGAGCTCTATGAGGCAAAACTCCAACATCATTCTGCTTTGAGGAAATACATTTTTAAGAAATGAATAGTTCAGTGCTAACACACAAAACTTGGTATCTCACATTGACTAGAAAATGTAGAGATTAAAGGTAGAGACACACTGTTGTCACATTATGTAGTTGCCTGGTATAAAATCAAGTCTGTGTACTTATGTATGTGTGATTAAACAATAGCCGGCATTATAAATTTTAATCAAATAGTGATAACACGGCTACTTGTCCTTTTCTCATTTAATTTAGGTGTATTTTTGGAAATTAACAATGATTTTGTGAAACCAGATGGACTAAAAAGAGAATCAAATTCTGAACATCTTTTCTTCTGAGACAAATTAATGTATGAGTGATTATATTATAGATATCAGCAGTTTTAACTTGCAAAATGTCAGAAATGTGTGCAAGCTCAGATCATTTCATGTCTGTGTAGGGTTTTGGGATGAAGATACGGAGTGTATTTCTGTCTCGTTCCAACACACTCTTACTAGTGTGGATGAGCAGATATATTTAACAACTGTGAAACTGTTCCTAGAGACAAATTCCTTAAAAATAATTGAGAGCATCAGGTTCAGAAGGGAAGAGAAAACCAAGAGCGTTCAAATATTTTTAGTTTTTTGTTGCAAATAATTTATTGTAATGATTTTTGTAATGCTCATTAGTTGTTTAAGCCTTTGAAGTATCTTGTTATATGATATAGCAATAATTTATGATTATGTGATTTCACCTTGTGATTATGATTAAGTGAAGCTACTTTAATCTTCTTTCTTTGACATGCTGACTTCCATTTAGATGTTCTCTTAATTATATCATTCTTTTATATGATAGTAAACCTTGTATATAAACATATTCTTTGATCCTGTTTAACTATGACAAATTTTTTCTAATTAATTTTAGATTGTTGCACTTGTACATAGCCTACTGACACACAAAATAACTAATGTGAAGACAGTGCTTGTTGTTTGTCCCCTCAGCACAGTCCTCAACTGGGTTAATGAATTCAGTATTTGGCTCAAGGATACACCAGAGAATGATACTATTGAGGTGTATGAACTATCAAAGTAAGAAAAGGCCTTAAGGAATTTCCTTGCAATTACTTTATGCATTAGTAATTATTTATGTGTGTACAATTATTACACTCTCATACTTTTATTTTATATAACATATTTATTGGTTTGTTTATTAACAATTCTCCTTTGAAATATTCAGTCTTTCAGCAGTCCTAATATTGATGGAATTTTTTCATTCAGCCTAATATATAAATTTATATATAATTAATAAGGAAAGGAAAGAGAGATAGAAAGTAGGTGACTTACGTGACGTTCATAGAATTCTTGAATTTTTGGAGGCCCCACCCCCTTCATCAGAAAGTAAGGAATACATTTTGAGTGGTCGGTTAGCCGACGACTATAAATATACTTAACATACTGTAGCGGATTCCGCGTTCCTCTGTATTCAAGGATTTCTTATTCCTTTAGGGCGCCAGGTATTTTTCACAAAAATACCAAAAGATGATTTTATTAGTTTTAATTCCAATCAGAGCATGAGAAATAATTATATCTGCAGGGCGTGGTCATTCTCGACGTTATCCCTCCGACACAACCTGCTCCATCCACTACCCCATGACGACTCACTACAGTCTCGCCAGACTACATTGTTGGCCCGGGCTGCGTCGTTCCTCAACAATTGCAACTCGCAAGCTGGCCTGCATTGTTAAGTGTAACTTTTCATGTTACAATACACATGTATGAATTTAAAGAAAGTAAATATTGTTACCTTAAATCGACATTAGGTGTAACTAAGCTGGTTAATAGAAACATCAAATTTTAAAGCCAACAACTATCTCTCCCTTTCCCTCCATTTCCTTTATCTCCCAGCCACCTCCTTACTCTCTCTCTGTCTCTCTAACTCAAGAAAAGGGCACAACATTGGAAAGATTATGAGAAAGAGTAATAAAATATGTACCCACATGCCTACAAATGTACTTAATAAACACACACACACACACTTGAGAACTAACTACCACTTATCATTATTCAGAATATTGAATTCAACAGACGTGTTATTCTTATCCTTCAGTATGTAAATGGTACAATTGTCTAGTCAGTTGATGTTGTTTCAGTATAAATTATTTTGATTACTTCATATTGTCAACTAATTTATAATATATTCGTGTGCATATTGTATTAATTGGGCTTTCTAAATATTGTAGGTTCAAAAAAAATTATGAACGCTTGTATAAATTACAAGAATGGCAAGAATCTGGAGGTGTAATGGTCTTGGGATATGAAATGTATCGTAATCTTGCTAATCCAGCTCCTAAGCGTGTTCGTAAAAAAGTTGCAGATGGATTTCAGACCACCTTAGTTGATCCGGGTAAGATCTTGATTTGTATTACCTCAATTTAAATTAGACTGCGTGATATAATAAACCATAGTGTGTATATGAAATAACTGTTTCCTTATTAGCTTGATTTTATCTGTTTTATTTAAAATCATATCCAATTTGTATTACTCCAGCCGTAAGTGTCTGTAAATACAGTAATATAAAAAAAGAAATATTATCTGTGTGTTGCTCTTGTTTTAAAGAAAGATTCAGTCTTTGAACCAAGAGCAAAGCAACTGTAACTTTCGCTGGAGGTAGTCTGCAACACCAAATTCCACTCATGTACATACTTCCATATGTTTAATAATTTTTTTGACTAAGATAGTCAAGGAGGACATGAATTGCCAAATTTTGTGCCTGGTGAAGTTTTAAAGAGAGATGAAATGTCTTATTTATATAAGTTAAATAGTAATAAATTTATATGCTGACTTATTGGCGGTCTTTTTATTTATTGTAAACTATGTTTGTATTGTTTTATTAATTACAAATAATAACATGTAGTTAATACATACATAAAAAATGAAACGATATTTATCATGTCTCAGCTTGTGCTTAGTAAATAGCATTGTAATGTTTTGAACTAAGTATATTCAGACATCTACATCTAAACATAAGCACAGGGACTGTCCACTTAAACCAAAACATAAGTTCAACTACCTTTCTTTAGAGACATCAACAGCTTTACAGCAATGACATAGGTTAAATCAAAAAGTAATTATTCAGGTTCTATGAAATCCCTTCATGTATATCATAATAACAAGTTTTGACTAATACATTGAAAACATATGCATTACAGTGGCATTAATGTAATTAGCAATTAATAAATTCTTTAAATATATACTTAATATATTATGAATATTTTCAACTTTTTCATGCTGTATTAACCCAAGGAATGTAATATCATATTGTCTTAATTTTGTGGTCATAGATAGTGTTTTTATTAACCAAAAAAAAAAGTGATAGAATAGCAGTTCATACTTTTTGAAAACTTCATAGTTATTCAATTAGTAAAACATCCATCTGTATTGTATAATTATTATAATTTCCTATTTATTTACAAAATCTAACTTTTGGGTGAACTAGCAAAGTGTGTATTTCACATGTTTTAGGACCAGATTTAATTGTTTGTGATGAAGGCCATTTACTTAAGAATGAAGACTCAGCCATTTCCAAAGCAATGAGGAGAATCAAAACTCTGAGACGCATTGTTTTAACTGGGACTCCGTTGCAGAATAATCTTGCAGAATGTAAGTAACATTTTACTTATCCTCACATAATACATGTGCTATACAAAATTATTTATATTTAGTATGTTGCTCTCATTTCATTTTATTTACTGAAAAAAATCGTCCCCAATTATCTTTCATTTCTGTTTCTCTTAATGTTTAACCTAAATTATTTATTTTATATAGTCTATATCAGACTAATTTTCTGTTGCACATTATGAACTCACTTTGTTACACATCTCTGCATGCTCTGCAAATACACTCAACCAAGCCACTTGCCGAACTTTTAATGAGGTGAGTGCTAGTCGTCCACACACTGGCCAGTCTGTACAAATGTGGTCTGTTTGGTATTTCTATGATAGGTGAACATTACTAGAACTAAAGGAATAAACTTCCATTATTTTTACAAATGTAGTTTCTATGTTATTCATGAAGATTTATCTTTCAGTTTCTGACAGTTTCCAGTTTTTTGGCCAATATTTTTCCATAGAGATCACATTCATCATCTTTCCCCATTTTAAATGCATCATTTAATGACTTAAATATCTCATTCATTTGCCCTTTCAGCAATTTGTTACTCAGATGGCTTGCACATTTTTTTAATTCTTCCACAATATCTTTAACTCTCTGATTATTCTGACACGTGCCTCACTGACATATTTCCTATCCTTATGCCATTCCAAATACATACTTTCACTTCAAATAATTGTAGGAAAGTAAATTGTCTTCAAATGACATTTATAATAAATGAGTTAAAGAAGAGTATAAAATAATACCCATAACAACAGCGGTTGAACATGGCACTCGGACAACATATTGTACACAATCCTTTGGATAGGCCACATTCTGTTCGCCACTTGCCTCCATTGACTGAGAGTACAAAAACTTACTCAGGATAGAGCAGGAGCGATCCAAACTGAGTGGGGGCAAATCATAGCAAGCTTCCTGTCCACATTCTCGTGTTCGGATAGTCTTGAGTCATCTCGGCAAATGTGCAGAGGTCCTTTATATAGTCAACTTTTTTATGAACTGTGTCATTTGTTCCCATACTTCCTAAAATGACAAGATAATTAGTATAATTTCAAGAAAAACATAATCTGTTCATCTTCAGACTTGAGTTCCAATAAAATGGTATATGAAGAACAGAAAGTTTCAGTACTTTATATTGCCACATCTCAAGACCTGCAGTGATGGCAGAGCGGTAGCGAGCCGGACTGCAGACATGTAGACTCGTGTTCGAGTCCCAGCCGATGCAACCATTTTTATTTGTTTAATTTATTTACATTGTTTGCCTTTAGTTTCTAGTATTTTCTGTTTCTAGAATGTTCTGCTTCTAGAATATTCCATGTATGTATAAATAGGACTGGATTCCAAATCGGTGTCAGTCTTAATTAGTACGAGCTTTGTACAGCACTTCGCCGTTGATTAAATGCTTATAACCTCTACGTGTGTGTTATTGAATCTCACGATCCCTAAGAAACGTGACAATATTTAAAGAACTTGAGGAAAAAGAAACTTCAAATAAACCTTCTGTACATATTTATTGTTTTCTCCCAGAGGCCAAATTGTTTAGCATAGCTTCCATGTTCTTTCGGTCTCACGTTGGAGAAGCTAATTTTAACGTCTTTGTTGTCTTAACTACCTTTATATAGTACACAGAGGTGAATTTCAGGCGGCTCAACTTAGCTCAGGGAAGAGGTCTTTTAAGGGTGTAGGGATCACTTGCTTAATCAGGCCAAGATGGGCTACTGTGCTTAGGCATATCAAGTATAAATTTGTCACAGATTATTACACACAAAAAATTCCCAATCAGTTCTACAAGTGGCTGTAAGAGATACAATGCGCCCTTGATCAAAATTAACAATCAATAAGTGAAAAATATACATCACTTTGAAAAGGAAATTTATTTAAACACAGAAAAAAGAAGTAGTGATATTAATAACAGACACAACAATCATGAAATATAAATGATATTTGATTTCAATCAAACTTACGAGCTTTATATTTGAAGTAGTCTAGTTAGGTCTTTGCTCATGATTGTTAAATTTTCCCACAGTTGGGAAGTTATGAGATGAAGATTATGAAAATAAATTTATACACAAGGACATTAATTATTGAGAGTATGATTAACTCGTAATTCAATTCTACAAATACGCAAATAATATAAATACAAAGGTGACAAAGCTAATTTAAAAGGAAGAATTTTGAAAGTGAAATTCATTAAATTTTTACAATATGAAAAAAATTAACTGGTTTTCTTTCACCTTATTAAATTCTGGTGCGGTGCTCGAACTGACACCTGGATGTTTGAGATTCACCTAGGATCAATTCACAGACTCTGGCTGTGCATGAAATTCATTGAATTTCCTAGCATCCAAGGTCAAGACTCTGTTGGCCGGCTGATTTCCTGGAGTTATTTCAAGCTCTACCACTTAGGAAGTAATTGTGGGCCAATGATGGTGGGCATGTACCATGTTGAACACTATGATTTCCTTGTAGCTGTGTGAGGACTATAGCCCGGGTTGATGAACTGCGAAGCAAAGCTGAGTCAATGGACAAATCCTAAGTGGACCTAAGGATATTTTGATACGACTATCCACATACTGCTAGTGTAATTTCTGTAAGTCCAGAGGCTATCAAGTTGGCAATTGCAATGCAGTTCTGTATCTGGAGCTCCTATTAAACACGAAAGCTAGAGAAGAAGTCTTTTAAAGTCACAGAGCTGACTACGGTCCTTGGGGTAGGGGATAAAAGTGGGGGGGGGGGGGTGCTGATAAGATGTTAATAACATGGCATTGGAAAGCAAAATTTTTAAAGAAAAAAATAAAGCAATACAAAAAATCTAGAATATCTTTCTGCATGGAAAGGTTAAAAGAAAAGTTTGTAGAGGGTTTTAAAATTTTGGAAAAAAATCACAATTTGGAAGTGACATCAAGGAATTATGGCATTGCTTTATATAAAATATCTTCTAGAAACTTCTCAAAAAACGTCTGCCAAAAATTACTATATTGAGAAAACTTATTAAAAGATGCATTGCAGCAGGTGTGTTTTTCCTATTCATAAAGGATATTCTAAGAATGCATATAATGGTTACATAATTAAATATTAATGTAATGAAATTATCATACATATTTATATTATAGATTTGAAATTAGTTTATATGTAAATATTTATTTAATATATATAACATATAGTATTATTGTGGTAAATATATTTAATTCTATAATAAATTCTTATAAACCTTAAGCTATTAATAATTTGTATTAGTTTATCATGCTACCATTAATGACAATTAAAGATAATTAAAACAATTAAAAAATGAGAAATATTTAAAATAATAGAGTGCATAAACAGAAAAAAATCATAAAAGACTTTAAAAATGTATTGATTAAAATAATTTTGGAAAATTTATAGAAAAATGGACAATGGGCCGGGATAAAGATGAACAGTGCAAAACTAGAGTAAACTGTTCAAAACAATCAGTAAAATAATGTAGGAGAGCTTGTAATGCCGTTGTTACCAATGGGGACATTACCATGTCAAAACCAAATTTATCATACCAGATATTTGAATACTTGTATTTTTAGTTCATTACTTTTATCCATCCTTCAATATTATATAGACACCGAAAACAACAAATTAGAATTTATTTCTGGCAAGCTTTCTATCTTCGGAGCTTTTAGTCATATTCAGTCAAGGTGTTTGACATGATATTCTTTCCCTGAATAGTTTTTACTTCAGACACAAGTTTCTCTAATGACTGAAAAATGTATATACAAGTACAAATGAAAGTAATTATAAGAATCACATTTAATATATTTCAAGGTGTTTATAATTAATGATTTTCTCATTGTAGATGTTGTTCTCAGACATTTTGCACACATGCCATTGTTAAAATCCTGAGAACTGTTTCTGCATGTTTCAGAGAGTTAGAATTTTCAATCAGTTAAGAACCATATACCCATAATTGTTTTTCTTAAATTATTATGCACTTTTTTATGAGTTATGAAAATTACTTTAATGTCATTCCTGTTACATACATTTTGCTCCTATAATCACATGACCAAAACACCAACATAGAGGAAATCAGCAAGGAAAATACTTGACAGTAATCAATCTACCTGAGATCTATACATGTGGAAATTTTAAATATTTATGCTTTATTAATCATTCATTCTCTATTGTTATTACACAAACCAAAAGCACATAACATCATCATTTAATGGTTTACAGTCAATTATCCTTCAAACATCCATTTATTGTATAATTTAATAAACATATCATTTAAATTATTTAAAAATTGTTTATATATATCATTATTTTTTGTACTTGTATCTATTTGAAGAATTTTTGAATTTGCAGACCACTGCATGGTACAATTTGTAAAACCAAACTTGCTTGGAAATCGTAAAGAATTTAATAATAGATTCATTCATCCTATTTATAATGGCCAGTTTGAAGATTCAACACTTCATGATGTTCGAGTAATGAAGAGGAGAGCACATGTTCTCCACAAGATGCTAGAAGGTTCTGTGCAGGTATGTTTTCTGAGATATTCAGATTATACTTCATTTACACAACTTAAATTAAGTGGCTTGAGCCTTTTACAAAATCTGAAGCTTCAAGTAGAATCTACTTGTATTTGATGTTTACATTTTCAACTTTATTGGCTATTACTTTATATGTGTTTTTACTTGATCTGTTTGGTATATTAAAACACTCATTGAAAAATATATAGCTATTTTTTAATAAAAATACTTAATTTATATCTTTACACTCCACATATTTCTTAAAGTTCTTAATAGTGGAGTAAGTTTCTGGGATACCTGGAAGTCTTAAAATTTGACTGTAACTTAGTGTTAATTACTTTTTTCATAATGCATTGATATAGATGTATAAAAAAATACAACTCGGCAAGAGTTACCTAACAATAAAGTTATATTAGTCATTCATTTCACTTCTCAGAGCTCTTTACAATTTCAAACTTTTGTGCTATTACTTCATTACTGTTT
The DNA here is from genome assembly GCA_034510155.1 of Eucriotettix oculatus. NCBI lineage: Eukaryota > Metazoa > Arthropoda > Insecta > Orthoptera > Tetrigidae > Eucriotettix > Eucriotettix oculatus. The sequence continues at coordinate 175,707,406 of CM067376.1, forward strand.
TAGCCATTTCTGTGTTAATTTTGTTTCAGAGATTTGACTATTCTGTACTGACACCATTCTTACCTCCAAAGCAAGAGTATGTAATATCAGTAAAATTGTCGGATGTTCAAATCAAAGCATATCAATATTATTTAGAAAATTTTAGTGCTAGGCAAGGACAGGAACTTGATGGAATTTTAAAGCCAAAAGGAGCAAAATTGTTTTCAGATTTCCAGGCATTTCAGCGAATATGGACTCATCCCAGAGTTTTGCTCATGAATGCTGAGAAAATGGAAAAAATTGCTGAAAAAAAGGTATTTAAACCAATTGTTGTCTATTATGCTTCATTAATGGTGCCAATTCATGTTGTAGATTAATGATTCCATTTAATGTTTAAATAGGTAAGGTATTTTAATTCTCACTTGTTTTATGTAATATGTAAAGCTAAAAAGTGAAGTTTAAACTGAATGAAGTATTATAATTCAATAATTTAATAGACTGGTAAAATAACGATAGCACTAGTGAATAAAATTCTTCACAGTCTTCAATTTGGCAACTTTATTATAAATTGACCATCACAAAATTCAGAAGCTTTCAGCCTACATACTAACCATACTCATCTGTAAAATTACATACAATATATGGTTGGTAATCCAGAGAAGTACGTAGGAATCATAGTTTAACAGGTCATTAACTACAAAACCTGGGTATTTAATCTGTATCCTCCCCTCTAAGTGGCTCATGTTATTAATTGTCCATCACAAATTATGTTTTCGGGTGTCATTTTGGGTCCTGTTCGTTCATAATTGAAATGGGGGCATTCAAAAATACAAGCTCTGTAACTTTGATAATGTAACACAATGGGTAGACTGGCACCACCTCTATTTAAATCTATTCTGGTATCTGTTAAAACTCCCATGTTCAGTTACCATCTGTGTCAGATAGTAATCTACCTCACCGTGGATTCTTTGGTGCCAGGCCTCTCTAGATTGGGAATTAGACAATAGATTGGGTTTTAGACAATATGTCAATTGACGTGTAGTTACTTTTCCTAGAGTTTTTGCCACTTTTATGTTTGGTTTTTTCTTCTATTCATATTTTTGATTCTTCCTTGTGTCATTTTAGTTTGTCTTCTGTATTAGGGCCCTTTCTTTTGCCAGTACTTCAATTTGTGTGTCTGTTGGCTAATATGCCTGCCGTTTTGTAGAAGACTGTACGGAAGGCACAGGCCAACCCGTAGAGCAGGGTTCCCCAACCTTATGCCCGCAAACCATTTTAGATGTGCCCGCCGCTGTGCTGTGAGATTGTTACATTTCGGCCTCAGTTCGTGTTGTAAAGTTTAATATGAATTCATAATTATTCCTAGTTTCATGCTCGTATTTGGTGTCCCCCTACTTCATTATTTTTAAATACTTTGTTATTTTAACCCCAAAATGAGTTGTTCAAGTGAAATAAAATGAACCTATAATTTTAACACTGATTGAGAGGAAATGTATTGTTTGGTCGTTATTAAGGATAAATATGGCTTCTTTGTGATGCAGCTGTAGTGTTGCGGTGGCCTAAAAACACAATGTGGGATGTCACTTCAAAACAAACCATGCCACTTTTAATACCAATTATCCAATTAAATCTAAATTTTAAGAAAAAAGGAAGTAGCTCAACTAAAATTGAATCTGTCTGCCCAACAACTAGGCTTGTCGTAACATCTAATAATGGTGCTGTTGCTTTTTTAAAAATTTGTCACATACTCTCAAAGAAGAAAAAACCTTTCCAGGATTGTGAATCTGATTGGTGTTAATTGTTTATTTGAGGGATTCTCCAACAAATGTGATATTTTGACAGTAATGTAAGACTTTCAGTTGTCAGATAATACCATCACAAGAAGAATACATGACATTTCAAACTCAATTAAAGGGCGATTTGGAAATATGAGACTATTTCTCACTACAGTTTGATGAGTCTACATATATAACAAACACAGCACAGTTGGCAGTTATGGTGAGAATAATATTTAGTAACTTTACTCTAAAAGAATATCTACTGAAATTATTACACATGAAAGCACATATCAGGTGAGGATATCTTATAGCATATGCAAAATTGATAGATATGCCTTATGCAATAACCACAAACGAAACACTAGTAATGGTTGGTAATATCAATGGATTGCTCTCTGCAAGAAAAATAAATCATTTACATTTTTTTTTTGTATCGCTGTACTATCCACCAGGAAATTTTGTGTGGTAGAATACTACCCTTTGAACATATCATAAAAATAGTTACGAAAATAGTCAACTTTACTCAAACACCATCTTTTTTGAAGAACCTGATTTTAAAGTATGGCTTGGTAAGATTATCTAGATTTGTTGACTTACTTGACTAATTCCCAAGATAAAATTTTTGTTGAATTAATAGACTCTTGCGGGCTGGTAAATTTGGGTTTCATCACAGATGTAATGGAAAAATGGAATAATTTAAACTTGGAGCTGTAGGGTAAAGACTTCAATGATAGGATGTGTAAACTCATATAAAGCCAAACTGAATTTATGAATATCACATCTGCAGATAAAGTCACTTGTACATTTCACAAATATAAAAAAAAATGATAGGCAATGCTGAAATTAACTTATCATTTGTTGTCAACTTTCAAACACTTCAAAATCAGTTTGAAAGGCGATCTCAACAGTTAACACCATTAAGCCAATGGTCACGTTTATTGTCAATCCTTTTATTTGCAAAGTTAATGTAACGAAAATAGCTGCACACATTGCAGAGCTTGTTCAAGTAAAGGCAGAACAACTGGAGCTAGATATTTTGTATCTTCAGAGCGACATTAAACCACAGTTCTGGAACATAGTTGACAAAAATAAATTTCCATTATTGAGAAGAGCATCATACAAAATAAAATTATTTTTTGGCTTCACGTATTTTGTGAATCATTGTTTTGAACAATGAATATTATAAAATAAAAAAATACAGATCTCAACTAAGAGATGAACAATTTGATGATTGATTATTGCCATACTCTCCTAATTATGAACAAATTTCCAATAGAATGCAACGTCAAACATCACATTGAATTGAGATTTCTACTTTATATAAAGATTTTTTACTTTATTATTTAATGTGTGCGTTAATTTTAGCAACATATTTCTGTATTTTTTAATTAAATTAGCTAAAAATGATTAGTTCCACATCTATTTCTTTGTTATAATGTCCTTTTCACAGTTACTTTTTGACCCCATTTTCACTGTTTCTTTTTTGATATTGGTATATTATTTTACTGTTTGTTTACGTACACCTCTTGGAGAAACATTTCAGTAAAAAATTTCATTCTTTTTGGTTTAACATTTATTTTGAAAGCAAAGACCTGTGTGCAATTATGTATACTTGTTTGAAGTAAGATATTTGCTAACAATTGTCGTGGCATTTAAGTTAACCTTTAAAAGACTTCATTTAAATTCCTGCAGTGGGGTGTCCCGGCCAGAGCTTTTTTGGGCAGTTTAGTCCAGGTCTGCAGGCTTTTACTTTTTTCCCTCTATCTCGTGTATTTTTTGAGTTATTTATGAAGATTAAAAAAATTTACAAAGAAAAATCATTTTTGTCATTCCTGTTCAGTTCATTCTTATTGTTTGTGAAATGTAAAAATCTAAGGACCTCAGATAAGTAAAGAGTAGCTTGCACATCGAAAGGAGTCTGTGTTGCGAGGGGAATCCAAGGTGAAATGTTACATTTGTTACTATAGTCACTGCACAGAAAAAAGGGGCAGGTCAAAAAGGACATTTTTTGAGAGGTAAATAGCCCTGACATCATTACACATTCCAACCATCATCATAGAAAGAGCGAGGACTAACTCAAGAGAACGAAAGATCCCATTCGGCCAGTGGGACCCACACCTTCTAGGAACAGAAGTTCCCTTTTGTCCAATAAAGGTTAATAAACATTGCCAGTTTATTTAACATAAAAATATAAAAAACAATTTTCATACGTTAAAATTATATATTTTTTAAGTTTAACATTGTTTTCACATTTTGTGTATTATTACTAATGTCAAATTATGAATATACCTTGAATAATTAATGGTGTCCACTACCTCACAGGCGTCATAGTACATACTCTTAAGTGCAAATTGATTGGGGACCACTGCGGTAGAGCAATTCTCCTGTGTACCAATTTTATTAGTTGATGTTGAAGCCGTGTTGTGCCATATTGTTGCCACATACAACAGCATTGATGTGACAACACTTAACAGGATGTGTGGCGACTCTGCCGTGGCCCTCCCGTCACGTCAACACCTCTGTCATGTTAGCTGCTCCTTCTCTGGTCCTGATTAGGTACCTTTGGAACTTCTGTGTGTGTCAGTTTGCATGCTTAGGTATTCAATGGATTCCTGGATCCATATATTTTTATTTTCCCACAGTGAGGACAATAGGACTGCTTCTGTCTTGTGGTTTCAGTTCAGCTGAGTTCAGCCACTTAAAGAAGCTTCTGTTGCTTCATTTGCTTTCTGAGTGTCCCCTTCGTGAAGTTTGCTGATGGTGACCACTGCATCATAGTCAGCAAAGCCTGCAATTTTTGTCCCTTTTTATAGTGGTGGCTAAGGTACTGCATCATACATGATGTTCCACAATGTTGGGCCCAGTACTTATTGCTGTGGGACGCCATCAGTTTTGTACAAAAGCTTCTGATTTATGAAACATTAGACCCAATCAACTTCAGTGTTTTGAGGATGTAATGTTTTCTCTTAGAGAAATTTTGTGTGGTAGAATACTACCCTTTGAACATGTATACAAGGTCTCCAACCCAAGAAATTACTATTTAGTGACCATATAAAACCAGAAAATCATCCTCTCGCATCTACAGCAATACCCCATGAAGCATCTGAATACTAAACCATAAGAGTTGAGAGACTCTAAACAAATTACGTAATCCTTCTTGGTATTAACATAACACGATATTCTGAATAAAGCATTCCAATGACAAATGAGTGGTTTTGTTGAAAATTGTGCAAAATAGATAACTGCAAACAATATCAGGACAAGTTCTATTTGCTAAAAATAACAAGTATTCAACTAGTTCTCATTTTTCAAAATTAAGTAATAATCTCACTTGTATTCCATTTCACTTCACCTGCTTTAATTTGTGATTACATTTAACCTTATTTTAATTAATGTACTAAAGTATCACAAACAAATAACGATAAATAAAGAACTTATGTTTGATAATTAATAATGAGCACTGTATTACCACAACATTTATATCAATGTATTTCTTGTGAATATATCCTATATCCTCTACTATTGTTTTAGAGGCTGTATGAATCTGAATCAGAGGGATCACTCAAAGAATTTATAGTCTCTGGATCTGATGAATCCAGCAGTACTTCTGGAAATAGTGAAATTGGTGAAGTTTTACCAAAGAAAATAACTCGCAGTCAGAAGAATAAATCAAGTGAGTATATATAAATAGTTTTAAAGTTGCTACTTCCTCAGGGCGCTGCGGTAGTTTTCTCGCAGGCGCTTCAACCCAGAGTGACTGTGGGGCTGACCTGATCATGTCGGGAATGCCTCGCACTCTCTCTGGGTACTTTTTATCAAAGTTCTCATATGCCGAGACACCTTCACCTATTTTGGGAGGTATATGTACTGGGGTCAAAGACCTTGGGCATATGGCAAGAGTTGTCCGCTGATCCCATTGGATCAGTCGGCCAACTGCCTCCTGAAATTGGTGGAGACACGGAGAAGGGAATGCTGCGACCCCACAGCAGACTCGTCTCCCGTCATTCGGAAGGGCGTGAGAATAGTACCTAATGCCCGACCTACCTGATGCAGGTTTTCTAGGGTTTTCCCTGCACCTCTTTAGGTGAAACACTGGGTAGGATCCTTAAACCATAGCCTGGGGCCCTATTTAACCCTCGGCTACCTTGCTCTACCTTCCGCATCCCCCTTTTTCAATTCCTTTCCTATGCTATTAAAGGGGAGTTGCTTGTTTCAGGATCACCTTCATGTAGCTTGTTAATCCCCCTTCCCCCAAAAGTTGCTACTTACTATATATGTATAGTCACATGACTGGCATCACTCAGAATGTTTTAACTAATCTTCTGATGATGACGCCAGTGTCTCCAAGCATTTAAAAAGTCCACAGTGTATCCCAAATATTTAAAAAAAAGTTCTCAGCATGGTGCCTGCCAACTGTATACTTCAGGTAAGCCCCCAATTTTCTATCTCTCTTTCCTGTCCTCATTAATTGTTTTCATTAACCTGACAATTTCATTTTCTGTTGTGTATACATATTGTAAAGTACGCTTGTTTCTTCCAACTGCTCAGCCCTACGTCAATATGGGATTTACTCCTCAGACCAGGTATTTTTCCACAGAAAAACACCAAAAGTTCAAATAAATCAGTTTGATTTAAATCATAACATGAGTTGAATCATGTAAAAAGGGTGTGGCTACTCCAATCAACCTTTATTTACTTTTCTTCAAATCAGTCACACCAGCAACTACTACTCGCGGCTGATCACGATTCTAATCTAGACCCAGCACCACTTATTTGCAGATTACTTGCTAGCCGTTTATAAGCCTCGCAGCTTTATAAACTGTGCGGTCCACAAAACATGTCTTACTACTCCATTAACCCGCCATCAACTCACACACACGTGGCTACGAAGATACTTGTGGACCGCAACACATCCATCCTCCAGTACCTCACATGGCCAACCTACATTCAGATTTTCTCCTGGGTTGTGCAATATTGCCCAAGCAAGGTCACCTGACCTCCTCTGCCAATTGCAAGCATATGATCTCCTGATCTGTGGCAGCCATTTCCAATGTGATATCACGTGGATACTTAATGTACAGCTTAGCTGTCCCGCATTACTTGCGTCAGTCATCAACGTCACGCACACAACAATAACACCTGTATCTGTAATGCCGCGCATATCGCCAATCGGCTAGGGCTGTCACTTTACATGAACAGGAAAGAGAGATAGAAAGTTTGACATACTTTACCACGTAGGGTTTAAAGTTCTTAATTTTTCAGAGGCACTGCCCCCTTTATCAGAATGTTAGGAACACATTTCCAGTGATCGGCTAGCCGATTTGTGTTGAGCACATAAAAATTCAATGATTGTATTTACATATGTATGAAAAACTGTTTTTATAAACATGATAAATACTGTACATATACATTGTATATTTAGGATAATTGAAATTTATTATAGCAACTGAAGAGACTCCAATGAAAGAAACTGAATGTCATGGTGTACTTAATTTTTCTCATTTAATTTAATTTTATTTCTGACTGACTAACTAACGTGTTTACTTATTTATTTCCAACAACAGGTTGTTCAGACAAAGTGTCTGTTATAATTGGCAAAGACAGGCTACAACCCTAACTATGAAGACCATTCTTGAATAAGTCATTACGTGCATTCTTCTGCAAAACAAAAATAGAAACTCCTTATGTATTATTAAGATAGTAAAATTTTACATATTTAATGTTTAATCTAAGTTTTTTGGGAAATGAATCCCACATTAATATAATCAAGACATTTAATTTTTATTCTAATTCCCCTCCCCTTTTTTTCACATTTAAATTTTCTAAAACAGTTTCAGATAGTGATGTTGAGGAAGTAAGTAAATCAGAAGAAGAAGAAGCTGTACAAAAACAGTCTCTATGGTGGAAACAGTTTGTAACTGATCAGGATCTTGAAGATTTGAGGCTGAGTGGTAAACTTGTGCTTTTGTTTGCTATTTTGCAGGAATGTGAGAAAATTGGAGATAAAGTGTAAGTTGTTGTTTTATACAAACATAAATACATACACATTAGGTAAAGACATTGTCAGATTAATTAAAACAATTAATAACAACAGGAAAGTGAGATAGAAAGTAGGTGACTTACCTGAGGTTGACAGATGGCAGGCACCATGTAAAGTTTGATGTTATTTAAATTTTTCAAGGCATAATCAGAAAGTTAGGACGACATTTCCAGTGCGTTGTTGGCTAGCCGATCATTGGAAATGTCTTCCTAACTTTCTAATGAAGTGGACAGGGTATTCAAAAATTTAAAGAACATCAAACCTTACATCTGTGAACCTCAGCTAAGTCGACTACTTTCTATCTCTCTTTCCTGTTCTTATTAATTTATATAGGTATATAAGGTGACTTGCCTGAGGTTCATAGATGGTAGAAACCTTGTGAGGTCTAGAGTACTTGAATTTTTGGAGTCACTCATCGGCTAGCCGATCACTTGAAATGTCTTCCTAACTTTCTGATGAAGGGGGCGGTGCCACGGAAAATTCAAGTACTCTAAACCTCACAAGGTGTCTACCATCTATGAACCTCAGGTAAGTCACCTTCTGTCTATCTCTCTGCTATATATTAGGTTTTCAAGTTAGGATGGATAGAGAAAAGGGATGGAAGAATTAGGAGCATCCGTTAAGGATAAATTAAATATATATGGGATAAGTGACGAAGTCACGCATTTGATAATTGGATAGAAAGAAAGATAGAAAAATATATATATATAAATATGAGTCAGGAAATGACATTGTCATGTTTATTAAAACAATTAATGGGGAAAGGACAGAGAGATAGAAAGAAGATGACTTACCTGAGGTTCATAGCTGGTAGACACCTAGTGAGGTTTAGAGAACTTGAATTTTCGGAGGCACCGCCCCCTTCATCAGAAACTTAGGAATACATTTCCAGTGATCGGCTAGCCGACGACTGAGCAGCCAAAATTTGCTGCTCTGCTAACTTAGGTCGTAAACAATTGACCCCACCAGGTCACCAACTTTCTCTCTCAATAAGGATCTGGGAAGAGGCAAGGACTTGATGGGGGTTGGGGAGATGCATACTAACACCCCCATCTTGACACACATTCATTCAAACACATCCACCCTTAGAGGTGTCAATATTTAAATATTGATACACACTCTCATACATACATACATACAACCACCATTCAAACAAAAGGCAAGGTATACACACACACAGAAGGATTTATTGTATGTACAATTCCAATGGACTAGTGCTTTGGGGGGGGGGGGGGGAGGTTGGAGATAAAGAGTTATAGGATGTTGAGTACAGGGCTTTGTCTTTACTGTAGGACATGCTGGAATGTCCTCAATCTGTCCTCCAAAAGTCTAAATGATGATGAAATATCAATCCTTGATAAAGGCCTCACTTTCTCACCCACCCCAACATTGGACCCATTTAAAATTGCCCATGACATGCTTAAAAATTCTGTCAAACAGTCCAGTGGAAGCACCACTTTGCAAAACATCCTCCAGCCAAACCAGAACCCCTAAACGCCGCAGCCCCATGCCTAGTTAAATTTAAAGAGCCATCCAAATTGCCACCTCCCAAACTGCCACCCAACCATCCACTTCAGAATTTCACTAGTATTCTTGTAACCCACGTGACCTCGCCAACCTTCCTTAACTCTCTCCCCAAACAACCCAACCTAACCCGTGCCCAGCACCTAGCCATCCGCAACCTGAAAAACAACCATGATATTGTTATCCTCCCAGCTGACAAGGGTTCCACCACTGTCGTCATGGATGCCGACAGTTACACGACAGAGGCACTCCGCCAGCTGCAGGATGACAAAATTTACAAACTTGTCCCCACCGACCCCAACCCCTCCATTACCCACGAAATAGAAAAGTTTGTTAAGACTCATGGCCCTCTTCAAAAATTATCCTCCGCCTCGATCGAGCTCCTCACCCCAAAAAGCCCCAGAACACCCACGTTTTAACTTCTCCCAAAAATACACGAACCTGGGGTCCCTGGCCGCCCAATTGTCGCTGGTTACAATTCCCCTACTGAAAGGATTTCCGCTTTGGTGGATGACTCCCTCCAGCCAATAGTGGAAAATCTCCCCTCATTCATCCAAGACACCAACCATTTTCTCCGTCGCCTCCGTGAATTACCCACACCACTCCCGCAGGACACACTACTGGTTACCGTAGATGTTGTCTCCCTATACACCAATATCCCACACACCAGTGGCCTGTCGGCACTCGAACACTTCGTGTCTCGCAGGCCTCCAAATTCCCTCCCAAACACCCACTTTTTGATATCACTGACCCAGTTTGTCCTCACCAGAATCTTCTTCACCTTCCAAGACAAAATTTACCACCAAATCAGCGGCACTGCCATGAGCACCCGGATGGCCACTTCCTATGCCAACCTGTTTATGGGTCAACTAGAACAACATCATCTAAATTCCTCTCCACTGAAACCCTTAACCTGGTTCCAGTTCATAGATGACATCTTCATGCTATGGACGCATGGACAAGATGCCCTCTCAGACTTCCTCAACAACCTCAACACTAAATTCCCCGTCAAGTTCACTTGGAACTATTCCCCTACCAACATCACCTTCCTCGATGTGGACATCCAACTAAATTCAGACCTCATTACCACCTCTTCCCTCCCCTACAGTCTTGCCCTTAGGGGAGCCTGCATATGCTCTACTTTGGACAGCCTAGCGTCCTACACCGACCGAATATTCAATGCCTTCCGGAACAGAAATTACCCCACAGACCTCCTCCAAAAGCCAATTACCCGTGCCCTCTCCACCTCCCAAACAGTCAGTCCCACCCCCTAACCATCATAAAGAACATAGTCTTCCTCTAACCACAACCTACTTCCCCGGACTACGTAAACTGAACTCTTTCCTCCGCCTTGCCTACACTGGACTACAATCCAACCCGGACATGAAGAACATCCTCCCGACCATACTACCCACCTGTCCAAGGGTTGCTTTTAGGCGCCCACCCAACCTCCGTAATATCCTGGTCAGACCCTACAAACCCCACACCCCCAACCACAATTGGTTGCAGACCGTGTGGCAGAAACAGATGCCATGTCTACCCAATACTCCCACCTACCACGACCTTCCAGAGCCCCACCAACAGCACTACCTACAAAATTAAGGAAAACATAACCTGTCTGTCCTCCCACACTATCTGCAAAATAAACTGCACACTCTGCCCAGCCTTTTACATCGGTCAGACAAAGAGACCCCTCCCCGAACGGATTGCCAACCACCACAGCACAGTAAAACTCCTCAAAACACCAACAACTTCAACCAGTGCTTCACACTGACCCCCCTCAAAGCCCTACCTCCCGACTCATCCGAAGCTGAACTCCATCTGTGGGAACTTTCATTCATTTCAGCATGTCCTACAGTCCAGACAAAGCCCTGTACTCAACATCCTATAACTCTTTATCTCCAACCTTCCCCCCCCCCCCCCCCAAAGCACTAGTCCATTGGAATTGTACATACAATAAATCCTTCTGTGTGTGTGTATACCTTGCCTTTTGTTTGAATGGTGGTTGTATGTATGTATGAGAGTGTGTATCAATATTTAAATATTGACACCTCTAAGGGTGGATGTGTTTGAATGAATGTGTGTCAAGATGGGGGTGTTAGTATGCATCTCCTCAACCCCCATCAAGTCCTTGCCTCTTCCCAGACCCTTATTGAGAGAGAAAGTTGGTGACCTGGTGGGGTCAATTGTTTACGACCTAAGTTAGGAGAGCAGCAAATTTTTGCTGCTCAGTCGTCAGCTAGCCGATCACTGGAAATGTCTTCCTAACTTTCTGATGACATATATATATATATATATATATATATATATATATATATATGAGATAGGAAATGACATTGTCATGTTTAAAACAATTAATGGGGAAAGGACAGAGAGATAGAAAGAAGATGACTTACCTGAGGTTCATAGATGGTAGACACCTTGTGAGTTTTGGAGAACTTGAATTTTCGGAGGCACCGCCCCCTTCATCAGAAGGTTAGCCCATCATTCATGTCATTACCCCTAATTTTACTAAAAAATACAACTAAAACAAAGGATGACGTAGGCTATTAAAGTACCACTCTTGATATGTTCTAGCACTCTTCTATGCTCTCAAAAAAAGAGTAATATCAACAATTTCACTGGTTGAATACATCATGTATTCTAGTTGAATTGGCACTTATTAGAATAAATGTATCCTCGAAGTAGTTGGAAAATTTTATGTTTATTTATATTTGATAATTTCGATTGGTGAAGAGACTCGAAAAATGCCACAAAAACAAGCTCTGTGGTCATATTGAAGATTCAGACTTTTTTAGCTTAACCCAGGATGCACAACTTTGAGGTAAAGTCTGCTTAGTATCCCTTGTGCTAAAAAAGAAAAGAAATAGTGCTAAATGTATGAAGGTTAATCAGCTTTTACAGGAGATATTTGATGTTCCCACCGTTGACTTGCAAACACAACTCAATTGAAACATCCTTGAGGAGCCTTGGTTCTCCACCTTTTTGATAATAATATTGGTTCCCACGCCTTACTCAGGTGGAAATCTGAATCTCTATTTATCAGCTGGCTCTTGGCGGTTCTAATACTGCTCATGTGCATTTCTCATTCCAGACAAGATTCTCATGCTATAAAGAATGTAGCCAAGATATATACGGGAGGGAGCACGCTGGAAGTCTTCAAAATCGAAGCAGAATCTCAGTCTTAAAATACTATTGATGCCGAGTTTCTTTAAATTATGAAAGAAATTATTCTGTCTAAATTAATTCATGTGCTGTAGCACATATGCACTCTCCACCACTGCCTGTAGTATTTTTTATAATATTAAAAGTGCCATGTCACAACATAAGTTGTAAAAGCAATAAAACCAAATCCACCAATATTCATGTCTATTCCGGGGTTATGGAAGTCACCGATAATTCAATTCTGTACCAGGCTAATATAAATAAATTTCCAGGTATTGCTGTGCACTTAGCCAGTATACTATGAAACTAATCCAAATTGCTCTAAAATTAAATATAGAAATCGTTTTAAAATATAAGTGTTATGAGTAAAACATAAGTACTAAATAGAAAAGTATACAAATCGCTTGTTTAGAAACACACATAAGTGAGTGTCTCCTGCATAAATGTGCAAACTGTTAGTAGAGTAGCGGTGAATCAGTTTGGCTTGATTAACTATTAAATCATTGCCAGAATACAAAATGAACATATTGTGAATTTAATCATGTCCAATATCAGCTCATACTAATAGAATATAAATATGAATAACAAATCTGCATATATATCATATATAAATGGTATATATTTTATTGAAAGTTGTTTTACTGCACATATGGTCAGTGGTTAGCTGATTTTATCATTAGTGGGATACACAATATTTTCATCTAATGAATGAATATTAATATATATTTTTGATCATGACAAATGCACAAGTTTAATTTATTTTCCATGATTCACACAGTCTTTGAAATCTTATTTCAGACTTGTATTCAGCCAGTCACTGTTTTCCTTGGATTTGATTGAATATTTCCTCAACAAAATAGATGATTTATCTCAGAGAAATGAATCTGATCCTTTTCTAAACAACCATTCAGGCTCGTGGACATTTGGTCTAGATTATTTCAGGCTTGATGGCTCCACATCAGGGGAAAATAGAAGTCAGTGGTGTAAATTATTTAACAAAGAGGATAACAACAGGTAAGGATATTCTTCTGTGTGAGAGACAACACAAATACATTTAATGCTCATACAAACTATTAAACATAAATATTTAGATATCTTGAAATTTACACACAAAAGACTATAACACCATTTACTAATACTTAACCCCTTCAGACCTGAAGCACATTATATTGTGCATCAATTTCAAACTTAAATTGTGGTGTATTGGAAGTTTGAACTTTTATGACTGTTTGTACATTGTAAAGCACATTTTTATCTTGGCAATACTGCCGCTGGTGCTTCCATATGAAGAAAAATATGAGAACTGTGAAGGAAAATAATTGAGTTGAATGCAGCAAGTCCAGCCATGCTTGGTTAGTATGACATAGTTATGTCAGTATTTTCCAGCATTTAAATGTATCAAAACATATTATAAAAAGTGTTGAAATTTCTTGTGAGCAGAATATAACTTTTTTTTAGTGACTGAATACAGCGAACATTGTAATACTATGTGTTTTACACACAGCCTCTAAATAATGCTTTACTTTTTATTGTAATATTGTAGAACATTTATATAGTTTTTATTCTTACAGAATTTTGTGTGGAAGGAATAAAATTTATTTTTAATTTTATTTTGTGTTTCTCAGACTTCATCAACCAGTTCTAAGAAAAATAGGATGTCTGAGTGACTTGATGCTAGAAATCCAAATTATATGTCAATAACTTTGGGTAGGTTGGAGAATGGAGAAGTAACAGAAATAGAAGTCTTCAGTATTTATGAAGATAAATGTAATTGACACTCCATTACTTTGGAAGAATATTGATAGTAGCTTAGGAAAATATATAGAAACCAAAATTGAAGCACAAGAAATCTATACATGAGGATGAAGAATCAAGGCAGTGGTGAGAAACAAGAAAGTTACGAAATTAGTGAATATGAAAATATAAATACAGGTGAAATGAATCACAAATCAAGTACACAAGAGAACCATTTATTGCTCCTGACATTGAATGTGATCTCCAATTTCTTGAAAACAATGACCTAGAACTATTTCAAGAACACAGACTGCAATGAAATTCATACATATTTGGCTCTACATATATTTATAGGCTGTTTGAATAAGAACTAGAATATACTGTTACAATACCTTTACTGACAAAATGACCAGAGATAGACTTTTTAAAGCTGCAATAATGGATTGTACAAAGTGCAACCACTACTTCAATCAGTTAAGAAACTGCTGTTTATAACTTTTATTAGAAGAATTTCTTTGCATAGATGAGCAAATGGTACCATTTATTGGTAAAGTATCCATCAAATAATATGTGAAAGACAAGCCACTCACTTCTTCATCTTCTTTGGCCTTACATCCCATTGAGGGTCTGGGCTGCTGTGGACTGTAATATTGCATGACACATTCCAAATTTGGGGTGACATGTGGTCAGTGTATCGATTCTCCAGTATTCTTAATCCTGGTCTTCATGGCCATGACCACTTGGCAGCTGAAATTGATCACCTTCGAAGTACCTTATTAAGAAACGGTAACACCTTTCGTGAAATTTCATGGGCAATACATGGAACCAGGAAGAAGAAAAACAAGGAGTCGACCGGAAAAAGAGCCTATATCCCATATGCCGGAAAATGCACAGCCATAGTTAGTCACATACTGGCCAAGCATGACATAAAAACGGTGTTTCTAACACAGTGATAAATCAAAGATATGCTCAGGAATGTAAAGGACAATGTAGGCCTAAAGACCCCTGGTATTTATGTGGCAGTAAATACATAGGACAAACAATAAGAACCATAGAGGAAAGAATAAAAGAGCACAATAGTCATCTACGATTAAAACAACCTAATAAGTCAGCTATTGCCGAACATGCCTTGTTCACTGGTCATAAAATAGCTTTCGATAAGACTCATATTCTGGACAGAGCTAACTGCTACTGGGATAGCATTATTTTGGAGGCAATAAACATCAGGTTCAGTGAGAATTTACTGAATTGAGATTCTGGATTCCAATTCTGCCTAGCTTGGAACCCATTGTTTTACCGGAGGAACGCGGGGCTGAATCAGGGGACCCCAGATGCAATGGAGACGGGCCGCATGACCACAGCCACTGGAGACTAGAGCATGAAGAAGCAAGTGGACCAATGGGAGATGCCCTTGCTCCTGCGTCAACATGTAGCCAATCACAGGCGGTCTGTGCTTGCACAGACTTTCCTCGGACTATATAAATGCTTACACTTACCGAATTTGATGCTTCAGTCTGAAGATGATGGCAGAGCAAGCCATTGAAACATCACTGATAATCTCTTTGACACGGCTGGAAACCCGAGAGGAATTTATACATACCATTCACCGGGAAAGACCTCGTATTTTAAGTGTAACACTCATTTGTGCTTCACCAAAAAGAGGAATTGCATTGTTCACTTAATAGAAAATCATATAAAAATCAAAAAGGAACTTAATTATCTTTGTTAACTAACTTTGTAAAGTAATGTTTTCAAATCATTTTGGTTATTTCCAATATATTATTTTGGTTTTGTGTGTTTTACCAATTTGTAATATTTTTGTTGGTTTGTCCTTCATAATGTATATGCTGAAAATTGCTGAAATAAATATTTAATATTTACAAAATTTATAATCATGTGTTGTTTAGGCACCATTTACAACCCTTTTATCAAAAAAAAAATTTACGCAACAGGGGAAAAAATAAGGTTTGAAGGGGTTAATGATATGAAAGACCTGGCAAATGTATTTATTCTGTATTGATGAGTGAGATGCTTTACATCAGATCTGATAATTAGGCCAGTGATATAAAAAATGTCCCCAATAATTTAAATAATTTTTACGATTCTCTATTATTATAAACTTTAGGCATATGACATTAAATTGTGTGTATTCTTATGTAAATATTTTCTCACTTTGTTATATGATTTTCTGATTGTTTAATTATGTGACTAGATGTTTTATTTTTATGCATGATAGCATTGCTTATGAAACCTGTGATTTTTCTTACTTAAGTTGTCATTACTGATCATCACATAAACCGGGAAATTCCAGACTCTGCTCAGTTTGCTCATAATCAAAGGACAGAGAGATAGAAAGTAGGTGACTTACCTGAGGATCATAAATGATAGAGTCGTCGGCTAGCTGATCACTGGAAATGTATTCCTAACTTTCAGAGGAAGGGGGCAGTGCCTCTGGAAATTCAAGAACTCCAAACCTCACAAGGTGTCTACCATCTATGAACCTCAGGTTCCTCCGTCCTTTCCCTATTAATTGTTTTAAATCTATATATATATATAATATATATATATATATATATATATATATAATTGGATAGGAAGAAAGATAGAAACCTTTGGGAGAAAGACAGGAAATTCGCTCTTTGATTCATATGTACTAATCACTCCCTTCCTCAAATGATTGACTGGCCTCCGTGTTGTTCTAAAGAGGGTCAAGCTCTCAAAAATTTTACTTCTTCAAAATAGACTAAATTAATTAACAAATTTACATATGCCATCATTTTGGTGCTAGTTTTGCATAATAATAATCGGTTACTCTGTTTTGTATGGTTTATTTGTTAAATTAAGGTCGTATGTGTTGTATTAGTTCCACAGACATTAATTTTTATATTGTTACTTCTTCCCAGTTTTGTGAGAGCTACTATTGAATAAACGTAAGTCAACCTGTATTTGTCCCCCTTACATTTACAGATGGATTAATTATTTTGACATTATATTTTTACCATTATTTGCGTATTTATATTTGCTCCTTTGGGTAGAAAAGAGGGATGGAGAGCGTCAGTGCTCTCCATCCCTTGTCAAATTTTCCTCATTAAAGCAACACTGAATATCATGCCAACTGACCGCAAAACAAGATGGCACAACCTTTTTTAAGAATATGCAGAAAATAAAATGAACTGTCAAAGCTATCACCTCTGAAACACACCTAATTAATGCAATTTCATAATCCTTAAATACTCATTCTCAAACAACATAAAATAACCCTTACATCTAACAATTAGCTCTCCGCAAGTTCAAAAACATTACTGATATTGTCATTCAGCTAAAAGGGCCTAACCACTGTGGCCATGGACCAGGAGAGATACACTTTGGAAATAGATAAGTTTGTTTCAACTTGTGGCCCCCCTCAAAAATTACCACCTTACTCTAGTGAGCTCTTTTCTCCAAAAACCCAAGAACACCCACTTTTCTATCTGCTCTCAAAAATTCACAAATCTTTGTCCCATGTTACCAGTTGTGACTTCCTACAAGTCTCTCACAGAAATAATTTCTGCTTTAGTGTAAGAACTACCTTCCCTCATTGATAAAAATAACTCTTTTGCTATCTTCATGCTTCCTAAACCACTTATGCTAGATACCCTACTCATTACCATAGATGATTTCCCTATACACTAAGACCATTCATGTTAGTGGCCTATGAGCACTTGAATATATTTCTTATTTTGCTGGCCTTAAAATTTTTTTCCCAGCCACCGATTTTCTGATTGCCCTTACCTAGTTTGTCCTCATCAGAAATTATTTCTACCACATGGCATGTATGGCTATCCAGATGGCCATTCTTATGCCAACCTGTTTATGCAACAACTGAAACAGTGACTCCTAAATTCTTATACCTGAAACCTTTCACCTATTTCTGGTTCATAGTTGATAATTTCATAATATTGACCCAGATAATCTTTTAGATGTTGTACTAAACTTTAAGTTCACTTGGAACTATTCCCCTAAGAGCTCCGGCCTTGACATTTCCACATTCTACTTTGGCCAGTCGTTTTGCAAAGTGGCTGGAAATCTCTGACCAAATTCGATGTGCTGGTTGTCAGGCAGGTGGCACGTGAATATGACTGGCTTTTCCCTTTGCAATCCCTTAGCATCAATTCGAAAAACAGCATTATTTGACTCCCATAAAATTTATGTTGAAGTAATAGAACATGAATTAAAAGTATTTGTTTATTTTACCAAAAGATAATTAATATAAAATTGAATTATGAAGTTATGTTGTTGGCAAGATCATCTACAATTGTGACTTGAATTAATGATGGTATGGGTCCCAAAATTCGTAGCTTGTAGAAAGCACCTTCAACATTTCTGACAACTACAAGAACACTTAGAGCAATTTTCTCATACAAGAAATGGAATTTCATTTTTTTAGCATTATTTTCATAATAATGGTTTGCAGAAAGGTCATTCTGCAGAGATTGGACCTTACTATATTCTATAGAAAGTACTTGTAATTGTATCCCTTCATTATTAAAATTCTAATTGCCATTCTTTCTTATAGGGCTCGTTTGTTCTTGATTTCAACTAGAGCTGGTGGACTTGGAATTAATTTAGTTGCTGCTAATCGTGTAATAATATTTGATGCATCATGGAATCCTTCTCATGACGTTCAAAGTATATTTAGGGTATATCGGTTTGGGCAGAAGAAACCTTGCTATGTCTATCGCTTTTTAGCTCAGGTAATTATGCTATGAATTTAATTAGATGCAGTTTAATGGTTGCTGATTTATAGATTACAGATAATTATTATTGCAGTATTAAATTCTAAATTCATTAAAGAATTTGGCTTATTAGAGTAATCTTATGAAAACAAAATGTAGAAGAGTTAATGAATCACTGTTATAACAAAACATGTAAAAGTAAGTGAAAGGGTTAAGAAGATATCAATAGTAACTGGTTGGATGCAGTCCAGGACAATTGTTTATATATATACTTAGTCTAAATTTTTGTTTAACTACATACTTCAAAATTTATAATCTTGTATAAATGTATGTAATGTAGTCCGAAATGTGGAGACGAATCATTGTAGGAATTTAACTTGGTTTGTTTGTAATGGGTTATTTAATTCTATATAAAAGAAATAAGAGTTTTTTAATGCAAGTAACATTAAGATTTTAATATAATATATCAGTGAAAAGAGATGTTATTAATTACCTACTATCCTTGAATATTAATTATGTTTACTGAGATTGGAAGTTAGTGACATTTTTTTTTAACAATTGTGTTTTCCTAATAACACACTATTACTTTACATTTTGCATTTTTTATTTATTTACACAAGTTTATTTATGTACTTAATGTAATATATATGTTTGTATGTATATATAATTCCATTATTTTCACAAAAAATTTCCATCTTTGTGAACTTTCTTTGTTAGGAGTCAATTGTTGCTGTCTATTTATTTTAATTCTATACTGTGTGGTCAGTAAGCCTGAGGTTCAGTCCTGTTCTGTCATTTCTTAGGCTGTAGGAAACATGACATCCTACAACTCTCTTTTATATTTAGACTTTTATACAAACCAACCACACGGTCTTAAGTGCACCAACTGATAGCAACAATCAACACTCAATGAACCCAATAACTCTTTCTCTCTATGAAAGATAGAGGAAAAAATGGAATAATATAAATTCATCTACATACGACCATTTATATCCATAATACAGACAAACTGGTGAGGTAGTGATTGGAGGAAATCTGTGGACTAACAGATGTGTTGTAAGGACACTTACCAAAGAGGAAGATCAGCATATGAAGTATCAGGGATGAAGCTTTTGATGGGGTTAGTGTGAAGTCTTGATTGAAATCATTGGTGTTATGGATTTGAGTATTAGCAGTTAGCAGCTATTAGAAATTGAGTTTTAGACACGTGCTGTGGTGGTTAGCAATGTGCTTAGAAAGACGTTATTTTTGGCAGATATAGAAAGGTAATCAAAGCTATATTATTAAAAAACATTCTGTTGAAATAAGATATGCTAATATTATTCCAAAACTAGCATATATCTAATTTCAGGTTGATTGCCATAAATAACTTATTTCATATTATCATCATTTTTTCAATATGGGAAGAGCAAATATTGTGGAGGACATTGACCAAGATAAGGGATATATTAATAGGCCACATTTTAAGACATGAGGGTCTTGTAAAATTAGCATTAGAGGGAAGTGTGTTGGGTAAGAACATAAGATGGAGGCAAAGGATGGAATATGCTAAGTAGATTAGGGAGGAGTGGTAGTTATGAGGAAATTACTTGGCTTGCACAAGATAGGTTACTGTGGAGGATTGCATCAGACCTGTCTTAGGACTGAATACTACAACAACAGCAACATCATTTTTCCCTAAATTATAAACTAATTTTGCTATTAGTAAATCTATTTATATTACAAGTAATAAAGTCAGTACAAACAGATTTATAATTGATGAAAGTATGAGTCATTATATTTCTTTGTCAATTTTCATTTATTTTGTCATTTTTTTGAAGGGCACAATGGAAGAAAAGATTTATGATCGTCAAATTTCAAAGCTCTCATTGGCAGGTCGAGTAGTTGATGAGCATCAAATTGAGAGACACTATAATATGTCTGACTTACAAGAACTTTACAAATTTAATCCTGAACAAGTATCAAAGAAATATACTCCCATGCTACCAAAGGTAAAAATGGTTCCTTAAAATTAAAGTGGTTTTTATTACTCATATCTGAACATATTTTGATATGGCAAATTTAGTGATTGGCCTGCATTTAATTCCATATCATGTGATTATCCTTGCAGCATGTATGTTTTGATGTTAATATTTATGCTGTCACAAAAAGATGGGTATTAGTTCTTTGTTACTATTGTACCATTCTTTGCACAGATAATTGCTTGAATGGTAAGTCTAGTTTATTTTTAGTTAACAAGTCATATTAACTTAATCCATCAAGAAAATATGGCATATGACTTTTCAGAAATTTAACAAATATAAATTTTATTCATTTCCGGACATCTGTATATCGTCTATTTGATACTGGAAAATACCAAAATGAGTTATGTTATCAAATAATTTGCAGCAGTCATTCATTTCCACTTTCTGTTGTAGGCCACACTATATAATTTGCATTATATATCACTCATCTGCAGCCTAACTCAGAAACCTGATTTTACTGAATTCATTGAATTTAGTAGCTTAATCTGTACCTAAAATGGTCAAGTACGTCTTGTCATAGCTCTGAGACAATGTTGAGCACATTGGATCCATTCATAAGAACATGAGACTAATAAAATTTCATGGATTAACTGCAAACCATGTAGCAGAGGAAAGGTCCAGGCTCGTAAATACATAGTTTCCCCACATCTGCAGCAGTACAGCAAGCTGCTGGAATTTGCAGGTTCATCCCTCAGAACTTTTAGGAAGTGACATTCTGTGATGAGCCCTATTTCGTAATGGCTTGGTTGTGGATACAAACCTTTGCATCTAACTATTTGCTGATCCTTTCTTTACCTCAGCTCAATGCAGACTCACCTGGTTCTCACCTTTTCTCCCACGACGTTACTTCCAGCGCCCTCCTTTTGGCATGTCATGTGCTCCTGACATCCAGTGGAATTAGGCTACCTTGGGAATTTTTCCACCTTTTCCAGGATTGCTAGAAGTTTCCTGAGGTTGATGACCTATCCCTACAAACTCAGGTCAACTGACTAATCTTGTGTGGGCCGAAATGATCACATATGTGCGGAATGTAGCCGTTTAATATCCTACAAATTCACACTTGCTATCTGGCCACTACTTATTTAATATATCCAGAACAAAAATTATGCTCATTACAGAGTGATTTAAGTTATCACTTACATGACCTTTATCAAACAGCATGGCAAGAAATATCAGAAGAATGGAATTATTTGATAGACTGATTATGTAGTTATGATTGAGTGTGTGTGTTAGGAAATGACATTGTCATACAAGATTAGAGAAAACATAACCTGTCTGTTCTCCCACACCACCTGCAAAATTAACTGCACACTCTGTCCAGTCTTCTACATTGGCCAGACAAAGAGACCCCTCCCCAAATGGATTGCCAATCTCCGCAGTACAGTAAAACTCCAAAAAGCACAATACCCCACACCCGCCCATGCCCATTGTCACAACACCAACAACTAAAACCAGTGCTTCACACTGACCCTCCTGATTCTTCAGAAGCTGAACTCTATCTATGGGAAATTTCATACTCAATATCCTATAGATCTTCTTTACCTTCACTTTGCCGCCCCCCCACGCATGAGCATGGAATTTGTATGTGTGTTTGAGGGGTGGTTGTATGTATGTGAGTGTCTGTTAATATTTAAATATTGACACCCAACCCCCATCAAGTCCTTTCCTCTTCCCAGACCCTCATCGAGAGAGAAAGTCGGTGACCTGGTAGGGTCAAATGTTTATGACCTAAGCTAGTAGCGCAGCAAATTTTATCTGATCATTCGTTCGCTAGCCGATCACTGGAAATGTCTTATTAACTTTCTGATGAAGGGGGCGGTGCCTCCGAAAATTTAAATAACTCAAACCTCTCATTGTGCCTACCATCTACAAACCTCAGGTAAGTCACCTACTTTCTATCTCTTTCCTTCCCTATTAATTTTATATATATATATTTATGAAAAATACCTGGCGCCCTAAAGGAATAAGAAATCCTCGAATACGGAGGAACGACGGATCTGCAACAATATATATATATATATGAAATGACATTGTCATGTTAATTAATACCATAGTCATCGGCTAGCCGATCACTGTAAATGTCTTCCTAACTTTCTGGTGAGGGGGGCAGTGACTCTGAAATTTCAAGAACTTCAAACCTCACAAGGTGTCTACCATCTATTTTCTGAACTCTGCAAGATATTAGAATAAAGCATACATATAATATTTTTTTCAGAGCCTATTAGAGACCAACTTTCAGAGAAGTAGAAAACAGTTATTTATGATTAGACATTGTATAAATAGCAGTTTTTATTTGAATTTGACCAATTATTTTGAAATCACAGACAGACACTTCAATTTTATTTATTGGTATAGATTTTTAACTTTTCAGGATAGGTTGTTTGCTGATCTATTGAGAGAACATGAGCAGTGGATAGTAACATTTCACGAACATGACTCTCTTTTAGAAAACAAACAAGAAGAGGAATTGAATGAAGAAGAACGCAAAGCTGCTTGGGAAGACTATGAAAATGAAAAGAAAGGCAAAGTGTATGCTCAATGTAAGTACTCAGCTTTTTACATGTCGGTGTTGGGTAGTAAGAAAATTCTAATTTTTGTAGACCTCTGTATTTATTGCATTTGCTTTAGAAAATATGAGCATTTAGCATGCTACAATACCACAATTTTATTTATTACTTGAGAATAATACTATTACTTTTATGTTACTTGATCATTTATGGTAGAAACTGTATATTATTTGCTTAAAGGTTGGGATAGTGTTAACCTGACGTATTTAAATTCAAACATTTTATCATGATATTTATGTACATTAATAGGGTTTTGACACATTCAAATATTTAAATTGATTAAATAAAATTTTATGACCTATTTCAGACTTTGTTTTTATTACAATTTAAAAAGAACAGTGTTTCAGTATGCACTTGTACCATTGGAGAAATATTGATTAATTATGAAAGGATTGCATTACAAAATTTATTTGGCAGCAAAATAGTATCAAACACAAATTACACAACTGAGAAATACTTTCCTAATTATCATCAAATGTTTTCACTATCAGGTACCATGTATTTAGAAACATGACAAAATTTATCATGTTTTCATGATGAATACACTGTACATCCATATTTCTCCACAGGATAAAACTGTAAGAAGGCACAAATACATATCAAAACATTGTTCTTTCCAAATTTTATTGATAAAGTTCAGAAATAAGTCATAACATTTTATTTAATTATTACATAAACCAGACATAAAAGTAAACCTTCAAATATCTCCTATGCTTATCGGTAATAATATGTAATTAATAAGATAATAATTTATGAGAAAATCAATCTTGAATCATTCACATGAAAACAAAACTATTTTTAAGTTATCTGTAGAGAATAATGAATTATAGATGTGAATTTTTTCAGCATTTGTGGGGCCTAACTTATCGCAGTTAAATATTCAAGCTCTTCGTGAACTTATTTGGAAAGAGGTATGTTATTTTACTTCTATATAATGTATTGATTAATAAATTCTGTTCTGTTGAGGGTTAGGGCTTAAAGAAAAATTAAAAGTCCTTAAGAATAATTTAATACAATTGTAAGAAACCTACATTGCAACTAAATTTGCACTGATATTGGAAGCAATACAATGCTACTTTGAAAAGTTCTCAACCTCGTAGTTAGATTGCAAGTTTACTGCAATTACTTTTTTCTCTCACATTGACACAACAGTGAGTAGACACTGTGAAATTCCAAGGATTTCATCCAGCCATCAGTCTTTGCAGTCATTTAAATAAAATGTCATATGTTTGTCATTAGATATGAATACAAGCATCAGCAAGTGGTGTAATTCTTTGTACAAGAAAGTTTCAAGTTTAACAACTCCCCTTTCTACCATTTAGAAATAAGTAGTCAAGTCAAAGATACCTGTGAAAACAACCAAGATTATCCCGATACAGGATCTCCAAAACATGCAAACATGTTTGAAATCATAGAAAAAATGCAAAATATGATTTTAGATTGTCTGACTACAAATGTGTATGAATTTCCCAATGCTATATGGATACCAAAAGTACAAATTTGGTATCTTTGAAAGAGGAAGTACACATGATAAACCTGTGTGTAAGTTGGGTACTACACTTACTTAGTGTGATCAAAATCAAAACAACACTAAGCAGTGAATAGCAGCCTATATTTCTTCCCCAAAGAATTTGCAGGAAAAAATATTGCATTAATTTTGTGGGATGTAAAAGGAATTCTGTGGCTTCTATCTTGAAAAAGGTACAGCAATAACTGGCCCAGCTTGCAGAAAGAAAAATCATTCCCCACAAACATGTTCACAAAAGCGTCTTAGGAAAAAAAATTGGGAGCTCTGCACTAACCACAGAAACATAATGTCACTGAAACACTGATGTCAGTCATGAATGATTATATTACAAAGCATCAGTCTGAATTCATAGAAGTAATAAAACTTTTATAAAATTTTGTAATTTAGTAGTCTAGAACAGTGAAGTAATCTAATTAGACATGGATAACCATGTTAAATTTGAATTTCCTAAAGGGTTTTATGCTCCTGTACCATAAATATCCTTCAATTTTTAGAATTGAATAAAAGATTAATTTCGGCATGGCATATCACTTGAAGTATGTTGCCATTCCTCAAAATTTGGCTAATGATAAGGATAAATAAGACCATTAACAGAACTTTGAAAGAGAAGATTTAGATGGACCAGATGTCTAAATCCTTTCAGTAATACTCACTATTCAATGTTTCTCTGTTATTGCTCATATTGTTTGTTCAAAGGCTTCAAGAGGAACAAGTACTTCACAAATTACAACTCAAGTGTGTCATTTAACTTCTTGTTAGTGAATATGTTCAGTGACTTGTTGAACACACTAAGTGTTATACGTTTTTGTGTGTGAGTATTTTCCGTCACGTGCAATTTTCTGATGGCAGAAATCTGTTAGGCAATAAAAAACCTAAATGAGAGCCCAAAGTTGGGAATTTTGTAAAATAAGAAGTGAAACTTTTGAAATATTTAAACAGTTTTTTTTGCCTATTATTGCATAATCCATAGATTTATTTTGAACTGTTTGAGCAATTAAAGATTTCTCAAACTTTAACTATTGGAAAGGTCAGTCAATAACAACTTCATTAAAAGTAGAACAAGTAACAGTATCTAAACAATGTTGAAGTCATATTAGAAAAGATCTTAGTATATGTGTTAGAAATTGTTTTGGATCTTGCCAATAAATTCTTACAGAACAGCTTATCACATGCCAGATTGTAGTGCAATTTGTGTTGGGAATATTGACCACGATTGATCAGTGTGAAAGTGTACGAAGAGACTTCTCTGTATCAGATCACATGCAAAGAAAGCATTATTTATGCTTTAAACTCGAACAAAATATCTACATTAACAATCGACAAGGTACTGAGTTGCAAGGACCAACAAAAAGTATTGATGAAAAAAAGCAATGCTAATTTGTATCTTTGGCAAAGAGTGATCTAAAACAGGAGTATATATCCACAGAAATGATCCAGATCACCATTATCCACCTTAATAATGCTCATTTTTGTAGACCCTTTCAATTTTCATATAATTTGATCAAGAATTGTGCCTCTGTACTGTCCTAGACTTCTACCTTGTGACTTTTCATTTAAAAGTGAAATTTTTGTGTTCGTTCAGTTGTGGGCAGGGTTTCCTCTGAGCAGATCATATTTGGCACAGTAATTTGAATTTGGATTAACAAGTACTGCAGTTACATAGTTTCATTTTAACATTGACCCTTAATTGGAGTTATTAGCACTGGATGAAAGATTATAATAAAAGTTGGGCAATAGATTTTAATGTTTGTTCAACAATGATACTTATCTTGCCAATTATTTCCATTGTTTGTTAGTGTCACATTTCAGTTAAAGAATCATTATTTCTGTTTTATTGTTCATATCTATGTTACAAAGATGTATATGCATACTATCATATTCTAATTTATTTTTAATTAAATCGAAATGAAGAATCTGTAGGGTTAAGTGTCGACTGGACCTTGAATTGAACCTGGAACCACTGCTCTTTACATGACTGCTTTAAAAACTAAGCTATCTTATTAGATTCCCATACCAAATACAGGTTCTCCTGTAGTTTACTCAATCATTATACTCACAGCTTAATTTAGGACTCTGTGAAGAAACCAACCTGAGCTTCCTTTGTACACTGAATTTATTTTTAATGTATTTCTTTATGCTTTATGATTGAAATTCCTTTTTTACTTGCCATATCTTTATGATATTGTTATTAAAATCTGAACTTCAATTACAGAATCCTTCAATAACGGAGGACCAATTACAACAACGTGTTAACAGTGTATTAAATTATATGATACAGTATCAAACAACTAATCGTCTTATTGGCAATGTGGTAAGTAACATCTTACAGTTTTTTCCTTATAATTTTAAGGTAAAATATAACTATTAATTGTTCTCATAATTTGTATTTCTGGCAAAAATATAAATTAAAACTCGTACTAAGAAAAGTTTTCTAATTTGAAAGAAACAATTAGTCATTATCCAACTGGTCATTATTCCAAATCATCATTTTCCCTGCATGTCAATATCCCAATGGATCATTTTCCCAGAAAGGTGGGTTTGTATGTAATGTAGATAATATAAATTAAACACTTAGCTATCTTATTATGTAAAGTAAGTTTTAAAAAATTTTAATTTAACTTGTCAGTACACATCATGATTCAGGAACAAACATTGCAAATTATAACAAATATTTATTAATGTTGGTTTGATATGGAAGTTAATATATTTGGTGAATAAGAAGAGAGTTTAATTGGCACATGCTAGATGCTCCAAGCAGATTATTGAAAATGTATTTAAGTGAATAATTAATGTTTTCATTCATGAAAAATTTACATATCAAGAAAGGTTTTATATTTAAATCAGTGCAATGGATCTTGTATTCCACATCATATAATCTAATTTACAAAAGCTGATTTATGTTGATGATAACTCGAAATCTATAAAAGTAAGTGTAATTTAATTTTATTTCAACAAAAGAATAATAGTATATTCTAACAGGCTGGTCAAGGTTTCCCACAATATCTTAGTTGTATTCAGATATTCCCTAAGAGGCTGTGTGTACATCATAGCTCACATCATGTTAGTCAGGGAGTGCAACTCACCTATATTTGAAAATTAATTTCTGGCTTCCAACAGCTGAACTGTTCTTGTGATTGTGGTCTTCAGTCCTAAGACTGGCCTGATGCAATCCTCCATGCTAACCTATCTTTCACAAGCCTTTCATTTCCACATAACTACCATATCCCACATCTACCCTAATATGCTTAGTGTATTCCATCCTTTCCTCCCTTTTCTGTTCTTATCCCACAAGCTTATCTCTAATGCTAATTTTACAAGACCCTCATGTCCTAAAACATGACCTATTAATCTATCCCTTTTCTTTGTTAACGTCTTCTATATTGTTCGTTCTTCCCCTATTCTGCTTAGAACTTCCTCATTGATTCTATCCACCAATCTGATCCACCACCTCCTCTTCTTCTATTACTGACTTACCTAGATTTCCACCATGATACAACTGTTCTAGATATTCCTTCCATCTTCTGCCTTTTCTTCTATATCAAGAATTTGCTTCCCATCCACTCTCCTAATGTTCTTCTCTCTCCAAATGTTTCTTTGATTTTCCTATAATCTGAGTCTATTTTTCCTTTCACCATGAAATCTTCTACCACTTTACATTTCTCTTGGAGCCAAGCCTCTGGCTGCTTTCCACTTCATATCTATCCCATTCTTCAAGCATCTGAACTACCCTTTACCATTTTCATCTCTCAGGTTTTTATATTTATGCTTTTCATCAATCATTTTCATTATTTCTTATGTTATCCATGCTTTCGTATTGGTCAGAGCTATTCTTCCAATTTTTTCATCATTAGGACTAGTCATTTCTTCCTTCAAGAGTGTCCATTTCTCTTCTGTATTGTTTCTCTTTCCTTTCTCTATTACTCTACTCTTGATATCTTCTTTGAAACTTTGAAGTAGCTCCTGTTTCAGTTTTTCTAATTCCTCATTTTTTATTTTAACTCCTTTATTCATTTTCAACTTGCATTTCATAATCAAGAGATTATGATTGGAGTTTACATCTGCTCCTGGGTATGTTTTTCATTCCAGCACTTGATTCCTATATCTCTGTCTCACCATTATATAGTCCAATTGGTACCTGCCTGTCTCCCGGCTTCTTCTATGTGTAGAGTCTTCTTTCATGATTCTTGAATTCCTTTCACAAAGTTCTTAGTTTCCTTAGAGAATGTAGGCTTTCCCGGTGGATAGACTGAACAAGAAGTTCTCGGGATTTCACCCGGGTTATGTAAATCATTAGATATGACGTTTCGAAGGCTATCTCCACCATCGTGTTCAGGTAACTAATGCCAAGACCATGTCTGCGCCGCTTATATCCGTGTCCTCGCTCCCCTCCACAAGACCTCGCGGTAGAAATGCAGGGTCCCGATTTGTCACTCCTCTCTCAATAGGTCTTCGCGTTGTTTTATGCCTCATTGAAGCAAGGATAGGGTCCCAGGCCTTGCTGTAGTTCCAACTACATAACTATCTCTTCCCTTTCCTATTACCGCATTACAATCACCCACTATTATCAAATTCACGTTTCCTTTGACATACTTAATTCCTTCTTCAGTTTCGTAATAGATTCTCTCAATATCATTTTCCTCTGTGGCACTTGTAGGCATAAAAACTTGAATGATTGTCATTGGCTGCAGTGTTTTTTCTAACTGAAATGTTAAATAATAATTCTTGTAGAAAAGAAGAAATCTGTTTAGAGAAAGATAGTGAAGTTTATAATAAGTATTTATAGATGATATATACTTGTATTCAATATTGCTATTGCTATAGAATGGTTGGAAATAATACTAATGAATTGTTGTGAATGTTGTTTCCTTTGTTTTTTTGATTGTTACAAGATTTAAGATTACTCTTGCACCCTGCGGTTAGGAGGGGCATTTTAAAAATAAATTCTATATTGGTATTGAATTAATAGTGTGAGGTCACTTGGGTACATAGTGTCACTAGATTTTTTAGTATATAATTTTACTTCATTGACAGAAACAAATTTAACCTCAGAGAACATGAAGAGATTTATTTGATGCTAATAATGGTTGTTTTCCCATTTAATATGACTGCATCCCACTTCCACCCAAATCCCTGTGTGTGCAGGAGTGCACCACCGCTGCATTGTTAGATTCTGGATCAAAAGTTACACATGTACAAGGTTTGGTTGAAATTTCTTCATTTAAGCCACAATGCATGCATGGACAATCCACAAAAGTTGAATACACCAAAAACTTTTGTGTCCCTTAAGCACAGAATATAGAATAGAGTAGAAGCGGCAGGCAAAGGGGCACAGTGGCACCAGCCACTCAGACCTCTCCCCACTCCAATACCCCCATAAAGGTCTCACAATGTTGATGTTTCTTTTTAGGTAAACACTTCGGCATTATTGGAAATCACTGTTTTTAATTAGACAAACGTGTATCATTTTCAATTCACGTTCTTCATTATTGTTTCCCTTCGATTATTGCAGTTTTTAACCGATCAGCTTTCTTTTACTTAGTTCATGCACATAAGTGAAGCTATTGAAACACGGTGTGATGCTGTGCAAAGGAATGGGACAAAACCGTTATTCCTCGCATAGGTCTTCACACTTAATTGTTCATCAATGTAAAAGCCTATTTAATTTTTTGAAGATGATTAATAAATTATTTGAAATACACAATTTATATTTATATTAGTAAGTAAATTTCCTTCTCTTCGAAAGCGTTCCTTGTCTGTGCTAACCTACTCTATTTATTACTCTGCCCAAGTAGCAGAATTCCTTACCTTCCTTAAAAATCCCTTCCCAATCTAACACCCTTTGTTATTCCACTGTTTCCCATACTACACTTCCTTATCTTTATTTTCCCCCATTAATCCTCATGTTGTACTTATCCTCCAGGATCACGTTCATGCCGTTAATTATGTTTTCTAAGTCTTCTGACTCGCCTAATACTACAATACCATATGCAAACATAGGGTTTTTATTTCTTCTCCTTGTAGTTTTATTCCCTTTTCATATTCATTTTTAACTTTCTTCATCGTTGTTCTATAAATAAGTTGAACAGCATGCCTCCTTGCTTACTCCTTTCTTTCCCTTCAATTCTAATTACTTCTGACTGTCATCTGTAGAAGTTGTGGATAACTCTTCTTCGTCGATATATTGTTCCTGTCATTTTCAAAATATCTAAATCTTCAAATGCCATTAATGTAGGCCTGTTTTTTCTTATTCTGTCTTCTAAAGTTAGGCGCAGGGTCAATATTGCTTATCTTCATAAAACCAAAGTAATACGGAATTTATTTCACGTTTGATTCCCCTATTTTGCATTTATGAGATACTCAGTGTATGATATTTTCTTATATATATCAGGTAAAAGATTGGAGTATAATATAAATTAATAATAAAATAGGAATTGTCTGTAGTCAGTAGACAATTACATTACAGTGAAATTATTTATTCCATATCTCCTAACAATTACTTTTTAAGGTGATATATTTTCTTGAATTGCACTATTCATAGTAAGAAAACTAAAAATGATGGTGAAATGTGAAGCCTGTTTGAAAGCTATTGAGAAAAATGTCATTACTAATGAGAAAGATGTACTTACAATAAAGGACCATGTAGGATTGACATTACCAGATGTCTGTGTTATTAATATTTGTAAAGTTTGTGACTATATATTGTAATATCCTTTTCAGGGGATAAGACATTAATTTATTAATTGAACAAATTTTAATCAATTTGAAAATTTTATATTTATCAATTTACAGTGATTACATGAAACAATATCTCAGGGGATTTTGGGTCTCTCGAGAAGTGGAGTATGCAGTTACTGAAAATAGAAAAGAAATCATTTAAATTTATTCAATCAGCACAATGAGCAAGTTTCACAGCTTTTAAGAACTTACCCACAATTACTGGGCCTACAAACATTCTACTTCACGAATGTTTCCGCGTCTCTCTTACATCTTGAAGGTTTTTTACACTGATGAAGGTAGTATGAACCAGGTCCAACTCATCATTTGCTCTCTCCTGTCTCTCTGTAACTGTTCACTTCACTGACTGATCCGTCTTCTCCACAACTCATTAGCTGTTATCTGAAACTCATCTCCTTTCAGACTCATCTGACAGATCCATCGTCCGTGTTCTCCCCAACTCATCTGCCTTCGATCCGTTGTCCGTCCTCTCCCCAACTCATCTCATGCCTCCATTTTTTTACAGATGCCTCGAGGGAGTTTCCCACGGGGGATCCCCATCAGGGGTTCACCTGCTTTCATTCAATTTGACATTGTTGTTGGCCTCGCTTGTCGCGCACAAAACTTTTTTCGTTGTAGGCCGAACTGAGCCTCATAATGCCACTATATAACCAAAATCAGCAGGGACCTGCATTTTTACATTACTATATATATATATATATAAATGCGAGTGGGAACTACACCATACAGAGTCTCTCACATCCAAGCTTCCACCAATCTTCATCTCGAATACATCCGTCCATCATTGCTTGCATCATTCCATTTAAGTTTAGGTCTTCGTTTTTTCTTTCGGTTTGGGGGTTGCCAGTGAAATATTCTTAATGGCCACATTCCTCTGGCATTTGTCTCAAATGTCCATACCAATTCAACCTCCTACCTTGTATTGTATCTAAGATATTTAGTGATGTAACCCCCCCATTACTTGCCGAATGTATTCATTTCTTATCCTTTCTGTTCTTGTCACACCACAGCTGCTGAAAAATTATTTACTTGCAAAATGAAATGAACTCACAGCAGACTCTGTGGCTTATATAATCCTTTTTGATAAAACAATGCATAAAACAAGACATCACTTTTCAGAAGAATAAACTCATTATATGTCACTTATCAAGGAAATTGGACAGCTTTACTTGAAAATTCGAATGCACCAACATGTGAGAATTCTTAATGATGAATTGCACAGAGAATGAATCGTTATATTCAACGGACTATAATTAATTCTGGTTCGGAATTGTTTCGTAATTCGTATTAGCCACATAAATGTATTACCACATAATGTAAATATACCAATTATTACAAAAAAGAAGTACTGCATTATTTATTTTTGCCCATAAACGTAGAAAAATCTTCTCTTGCAGCACAACAGTGGATAGCTTTTGGGGGTATTGGAGTGGTGGGTGGGTGGGGTGTGATGGTGCCACTCGCTTACTTAGCCTTCAGTGGGGGCTGCCTATTCTATTCTATATTCTGTGCCCTGAAGACAACAATTTTATTCGCAATATGTTTCCTCGTGTAACATGTCATGTTGTGCACAAAAATGTATAAAAGTTCAAATCACTCTATAATTACACATTTCTGGACCAATGCTCTAATTCACATTTTTTCTTCTCTCAAAATGAGGAATACATTATAGAAAGTTTTTGAAGTCAAGTTTTGTTACACCCTGTATTATAAATCCTATTGTCAATCCTGTGTTGCATTTCTCAACTATTTGGAGGTTGACCTTTCTCCAAACTGATAAACTTGATAATTTGCTTCATCCAGCTTTGTGTTTCTTGTTTTCATCCTATCCTACAGATACATTGCATCAATCATTACGACTTGCTAAATTCATACATTTCAAATGCAAACTCTTAGAATGTGTAAATTTTAAAATTCAGAAACAAATTCTGTCCCATTTAACCATTTGAGATAAAAACACAACAAATCTGGTTTCCTCATTGTGTCCAAACTAACCACCCTGGCACTCCACTCCCATGAATCCCAGTCACTCTGAGAGAGAAAAAGTTAGTCATTTACAATAAAATCGAAGGTCATTGTTGCTACATCAGACAGAAACAAACTTTTTAATTTCTCTTGTGTGCCCTTTTCTCCATGCTTGTCGGTGTCACTTCACCTTTATTTTCCTTATTTTAATATATGCAGGAACATTTGTGTATCATATAAGTTTAAATAAGGCCAAAAACAGACAAAAAAATTATTGAAACATAACAAACTATAATTTAAAAGCAACTACATGTTTCGGTCCTGATCTGGACCCCAGGTTGAAATGAATAACAATACTCAAAATATAGTTGTATTTAAATTATAGTTTGTTATGTTTCACTAATTTTTTTGTCTGTTTTTGGCCTTATTTAAACTTGTATTAAACTTACAGACATTAATAACTATTACATATGTGTATTGTTTACACTGAAAATTCCAGCTTGGCCTAGCCCCTCCTGCTGTCACTGTTTCTTTTTGAAAGCTAATACTAAGGCTTGCAACAGCATAATAGTGCAACTAAATTATTGGGTCCATCTTAATCTAACTATGAATGACATAATTTTGTAATAATTATTTTATATCTTAATCTCATTTCTTTCAGGTTGATACAGATATACAAAATC
The DNA here is from genome assembly GCA_034510155.1 of Eucriotettix oculatus. NCBI lineage: Eukaryota > Metazoa > Arthropoda > Insecta > Orthoptera > Tetrigidae > Eucriotettix > Eucriotettix oculatus. The sequence continues at coordinate 175,741,843 of CM067376.1, forward strand.
AACAATTTAATTATAATGAGCATCAGATGACTAATGCGGAAAATAATCCATATATGCATTACAGTTATTCACCCTATTATCAACAGGTGACAAATGTTCCTACTGTTAGTAACTCATCTAATAGAGTGATAAGTACTGAAACAGGCAATGTGACTTTGCCGTCTGCCTCTGCACCTCGTATTAAGGTATAGTTTTATTGCACTCAATTACTGTAATTAATAAATAAATATAGTGTACTTTTAAATGCACTTATATTTTATGCACTATTACTAATAAAAGTTCCAAGGACTAGTCCTAAAAATGTACCTTTCATTGACTTTTAATTAATGAAATGTGATATTTTTTAAACATATTTTTGTTGTAAGAATTGATGTTTTAGGCCATTACATGCAGCCACCTCTTTTCAACTAAGACTTCTGTCAGACTGCTTAACAAGTAGTTCAGTTTGTAGCTGTGACTTGATCAAATTTAATACAACATTCTTCATTCTTCTTGAGTAAAAATACAAAAATCAATTATCTGACATTTATAAATAAAAGTATATGACCAGCTTGCCAGCAAAAAGATTAATTAAATTTTATGGTGCATTTTTTAAGTCACCACATTATTCCTCTATTTAGAAAATAGATTATTTTCTTCTGTGTCTATTTTTTTACCCCCCCAAAAAAACTTTAGCTGACCTCCAGTTCTTGTTTACCCTATCCTCTACACTTAAATCACTATGATCACTTTCAGGGTTTGTACTCAGCTCACATTGTGACCCAATAGCATTTTATCATTTATACAGTAGTCTATTGAAAATCTGCCAACTTCTGTACTTGAGTTTTTCTGGAATTTAGAAAATCATAGATGTTTTATGTGTGTTTATATTGGAGCATGTAACCATTCAAGATTGTTTCTTCACTCCCAAAACTTTATTGCTCATTTTCAGCCAGCAGTTCAGCTGTATCCTAAGAAACCTATCAATACAGTTTATTTCTCTCACATCTTCCTCATTTTCATCAATTCTTTCATCTTCATCACTGTCTGTACAGGCATATCCCTCTGAACTTTGAATCATATCTATGATTTCAAAATCGGTGTAATGCTAGGCACATTATCATTAACCCCCATCCATTCCATTAAAACTTGAATATTCTTCGCATCAGGATTAGTTACATGTTTACCATAAGTAAGGAATTCCTGTATAAGCTGCTTTTATTTGGCTACTTTTTAACTCTTGATTGTATGTATTAAAATGAAAAATAACCTTTTAACTGCACCAAATGTATGCAATTTTTTACGGTTGATGCTTGTACAGACTTCCACACTTTGGCAGCACATTACGCTGCATCCTTTATGTTGAAACTGTAATGAATTTTGGTAGTGTTGCATGAATTAATAGCACTCAGTAGGTGCCTCATTTTATATTCTTTGTAGAACGTATAATACCATAGTAAAGGGGTTGAATTAGTGATATGCAGTTTGGTAGGATGAATGAAACAGAAACATAATTTTTTTCGTATAAGATTGGCTTTTGGATGTGCCAAACAATTGCCTAAAATAAGAAGTATATTGCACTTAGGATATAATCCAACCGAGTTACAGTGCTTCTGAGACTTAGCAACAAAACATGTCTTAAACCAATCAATTGTAACCTTACACTTTTAGTGGCACAGTAATGTGTAAACTTTTCACAATAATAAGCAACTTACATCTATGGGAACCAGAGCATTAGATGAGTACATTACTGTGATGGAATCCTTTGAATCTTAAAAATTCCAATGGCAATTTTGCACCCCCAGATGTTTGTTATTTTTGGCATACTAATTTCCAAAAGAAAACAGTTTATCAGAATTGTATACTTTTTCAGTACTTAAATGTTAATCATTAACTAATTTTGCAAATTCATCTATATATGCTCTAGCCATATCCTTGTTTGCTGACCATTTTTTCCCTCACACCAATCAAAACTGTAACCTACATTGTGTCTTGAAAAAATGCAGCCAACCTTCAAATATTGAAACACTTAGGCTTGCTCTTTTAATAAATCGCCAGTAATTTCCACTCCTTCACTTCTACAGAGTTTAAACCAGGTTCCAAGAACTTTGTCCAAATGTTTTCTCTCTGTTATTGGCTTTTTTTTACAAGAATTTGCTTGTTTGATCCACTTATGTATGTTGTAAAAATGGTTCACATAGACACCACTATCAAGATATTATCACCTCCACTTGTTTTGCAATCTACAATGCATGATGTTTGCATTTCTTTCCTGATTTCTTAATGGGATTGGACAGCTGAAAATGACATGGAAAGGATTTTTAAAAAACAAAAAACTAAGTTGTACATTAATGTACTTTACTTTGTTGAAATAAAAATAAATGAAATAGCAGAAATGCCTATTAGAAAGTGGAAAGCAAGACACAACCAGACCTGGCAACCCTGAACCCAACTACTGTACCATCAATAGTTATTAACTAGTCATGTACAGGAAACTGACATACCCTTGAAGGTCCTCAGTTGTAAACTTTTTCTTATAATGAGAAATTTAGAAAACAGAACAGTGGCACTACAAAGTGGTAAAATGTGTCCCTAAATCCTTGCTGGAAAGTCAAATTTTTGAGTAGACTGTACTGTTATTTAATGTAACTGACAGAACTGTGACTTAAATTGTAGTATGCAAACAAATTTTTTGTATCTGTAAATTATTATTGTCATTATACAAATGGAATTACAATAATTTTAATTTTTTCCATATTTTTGTGACTGGCCTTCTTCATCCCTGTTCCCTACATTTACCCTTTCATTTACCAACACTTTACAGCTGCTCATCCTTTCTGGATTCATACAACTGACCTAGATTCTTGCCTGTAATTACAAGTATAAAAAATTTTAATGTACTGCTGGCCTAATTCTCTTTCACTATCCCTGGAAACAATCCTCTACACATTCCATATTTCAACATTAATATGATGTTCATATGTATGTTCTGTGCTCTATAATTCTAATCCATATTTCCATCAATGAAAATATTAATCCTTTTTCTAGGATGACAATTTCCTAATTAGGAATCTTCAAATACACTTTCTACTTCCCTGGGGGATACCATGACTTCATCGCTTAATTTCATAGTTCTAGCATAAAGATTTTTTTGTCTCCTATTCTACCCCCTTTATGTTCCCTAAAGTGTTTTTTATTTTATCTATTAATTTTTTCACTGATTTCCCAAATCCTAATGTTTTTTTACCATAAAATTGCATTCTAAATGATTGCAAACTGTCTTCCATATCACTCTTTACAGCTCCCTCTAAATCATGAAACTTAGATTCTATAATATCAGCAGTTTCTCCTTTGAAGTCATTGAATTGAATTTCACTTTCATTAACCCTTTTACAAATAGCCATTTTCAGCACTGACTCTTGACTAATTTGCTATCATCTTTGAAATTGTTTCCTGGTTTTTCTATCTCTTTACTTGTTTTTCTTTTCCCTATCTAATAACAATTCATGACAATAAATTATCAAGCCATTTTTCTATATTCCCCTACCCTCTAGTCCTCTTGACATTAAGGCACTACTCACGCAGGGATACTGAAATATCGGATACTCGGGACTGGGATACAGAGACTCAAAGACTCTGGTAGCCTGTTATCCTCTCACAACTGCTACTGTAGTTGTGAGTCAGTATTCAATTTCTTTCGATGTGAAAAAGGTGCTTTTGCTAGTGCACTTCATTCGACAATGGATAGTGATTGTTGTAGCGTTGAGAATATTATTATTACTGCTGCAGAAAATGAACATTAAAGGGAATCTATTTTCTAACTTCTCATGCTTCCCTTCAATGGCAGTGGAAATGTTGTATCAACATTTGAAGATTCAAAAAGTTAATTTTTTTATCAAATTCCATGTTCTGTACTTTGTAGTAGCCTATAACTGTCTGAACAACTTTTATTTGGTTTAACTATTTTTCTGGAATTAAATTAAATTCTTTGTTTTTATACTACTAGTACCAAAGTGCATTTCATTTTATACATCTTTATTAAAACTTACCAGAGATCTGAACTACATTGCCTACTTCATTCCATGACTTTTCTAAGACATCTTTCTTTAAACAGCATTTCAGCTTATAATTATGTAACTCTGGAAACTTTTCCACTTCAGCTACAAACTTTAAATTGAACAACTACAGTCAATCGAACAAAGCAACTAGGAGACTGGCACACCCAGTATGAGCACCTAGTATGAGTGGTGCCACCTAATTACACATGGCGCATCTCTTAGTTGCCGAGTATCCCAGTCATTCCAAGATTTGAGTATTCCCATGTGAGTAATGCCTAACAGTATTTTCAGTATCGGATTCCATTTTAAACTGTCTGAGAGTCACAATCACACATGCAAGAAATGTTTTACAACCATGCACACTTCAGTGTATTCAAAAGTTGAAAATTGGTAGCTGAAATCAGTTCCTCCCCAACTCTGCAGTAACTTAGTGTCAGCAAGGGGTGGGTCTACCATCACTCATAGTAAGAAATTGCCATCTTCCTCCAATGGCATTGTCCATATAGTATGCTAACTCATTTTGTACCACCCACTCAGCATTGTTTAACTATATCTCCTAAAGAACTCTAAATACTACTCCGCTTAGCTTCTTAACCTGTAAGGCAAGAAAATTTCTAAAAACTTCTTAAAGCTACAACAGACAAGGTTTGATCAACACAACCTTACTGAAGCTTTGAATATTTTTACTCAGTGAAATTTTATCCAAAGATAAAACATGCAGTATGATTGTATAAGTAACTTGTATACTTGAATGTATTGTAATGTCCAGTGACATTAAATTAAACTGCGAGAGAAATGGCCGAGTTATGTAAGTAGGGGCTGTACATAATCTTATTTTAAACAGTTATTATTAATGCAGCATAGGGAAAGAGTGAACAATTTGGAAGACTTTGACCAAGAGAAGGGATAGATAAATAGGCCATGTTTTGAGACTTGAGGGTCTGGTAAATTAGCATAAGAGGGAAGTGTGTGGGGTAAGATGAGAAGAGGGAGGCCAAAAATGGCAGATTAGGGAGAATGTGGTAGCTACGTAGAAATGTAAAGGCTTACAAATGATACGTTAGTATGGAGGGTTGCATCAGACCAGTCTAATGACTGAATACCACAACAACAACATTAATGCTTTAGAATTTATGGGGCAGTGATTTTTATCTCCGAGTTTGGGGTTGACTGTTATGAATGAGTGGATATTATAATTTTTGATTGGAGGTGAATGAGGTGCCAGCTTACTAGGGTAGAGTTACTGTTACAGTAAGGGAGTGGAAGAATGTAGTCAATTGTAATATATTTCTTCATAAAACACACCTTATACACTTTTAAGCTCAATTAGTTCAGCTGGCCATCAGAGGTCACACAGTCTCATCCTCGGGCTAACATTTCCTACTGGTGACTGCCTGGATCAAGGGCACTTAACGCAAAATAATTCCTGCGAATGGCCAGGATCTTACATATTGGGTGCATCTCTGCAATATTATGGTTCCTATAGAATTTTCAACAATAGAATGATCACTAAAGCAACTGTCAATTATCACAATACAGTCTGCAGTCAAGAGCATTCACTAATTACAGCACACAATATGCAGCTTGAACGGAGACTGCAGCTATTAAAACTAGTAACAGCAAACTGCCAAACTGAAGCAATTGATTCTATCTTAGCAAAACTTGGGATCCTGTGATAGTTGGTTTCTGGGAATTGCAGGCCATTCTGGCCAGTAGGCTTAACTTGGACTTAGATGAGCCCAAGAGCCAATTAGTGAACAATACATTCAACACTGCCTGTCAAAAGGTGTTGTGAGTACAATGGTAGTTATCGTGGACGGTTATACTGGACAGGACCAGCACCCAACCCCGTGTATACCATGAAGCTTTACGGGGTGAATGCGCATTTGTGGCGTACAGAGCCCCCCGAGGGCCCCTCGCCAGAGGTGCTCAGGCATCTGTTGAAATCCGGCCGAGTGGAGTTAACTAGAGATCACTCCAAGGCACTTCTCCACCCGACAGGCTCACGAGGTGCGGATTATGTTGCTCAAGTTGCATACGGTTCAGTTTTTGACCTGACGGAAATGTACTGGGGGCCGCTGCCTTACCCAAGGGCTGGTGGCTTTAATTGCCGGGCCTGGTCCGCCCCCTACTATTAAGTTACACATCCCCAGGCACCGACTTTCTAGCACCGCCACCGTGGGTTTTTGAGAACATGTCACTGCCCTACAGAGTCCAGCCCAATTGTGAGGGGCTGCTGCCCAGTAGAGCAACAGCTAACCCCTGTCTACCAGACACACCCCCTTCGGAAGTGGAAGCCTGCAGCTATCCCCTATGGATGATCTGCGCAACCCCCCAATAATAGGGGAATCAAATCTGGTCAAACCATTGAACCCAATATGTTGTATACCCACAGCAAACAATTATCTCCCATTATTGGAAGAACATAAGGAAGAGTATGTACCTGATGCTGGTTTCCCTAAAGTTTTCCTTGAATAACATATAGGTAAATTCTAGGTAAGATCCTTAACCTATGAAATGTCATGGGAGTAAGTAGACATTTGGGGCCTATGGGGCTTAAAATAGTGTATATGTTAATCTACACTTTATTGAACATAATGACCTAAATTTAATTTTTAAATTATAAATCAACCATGTGTAATGTTCATTCTTAATGTTTATTGAACATGTAGTACTAAGTTGTTTTGAATGACCATCTTTTGGTCGTTGATACAAGTAGCAATGTTTTCTTAATCCCTCTTTAAAAATTCTAAGTGGTCTGTGGTAACAGCTAAATAATCCTGAATTTGGCTCTAATTTATATTTTATAGAACATATTAGTGTTAAAGAGGTTTACCTAGTTCTGTTGGAAATTGTTTGCAAAATTTCAGTAGTCACATGGCACGTTAGGGTAATTTGTTTTACAAATAACAAGGGAATGAATGCTCAGTTGTGAACAAGTCTTATTACAAATGTTAATTGGTGATTCTATATCAATCACATTAGTGCTTCTGTAACAGTTGTTCAGTGACATTTCATCCACTTCCACTAATAAGTTTTTATAAGTCTACGAATGCAAAAACTTTTAATAGAAATATATTGCACTTGACTGAAATGTATTTTCTAAAATCACACAGACCTCAGGCATGACAATTTTTTTTGTCATTCATCTCATATTCACTTAATGAGTAAAACTAATGTTTCATAGATGCACCTAAGTAGTGATAATTTGTCTTTACTGAAGGTTTCTTTTCAAGACTGTTTTACAGAAAAGCAAGTAACAGGAAATAAAGAAAAATCTTTGGCCAACCATGACTGCATAGAAAAAGTCATTTCCATTATCATTTGTGAAGAAAACAGCTTTGAAATAAACTGAAATTGTTCCAAGCACAGGAATACAAACTAAGTAATTGCATCCAAATATGAAATTTCTAGACAAAGGAAAAGCTGGCCAAGGACCTAGAAAATGGATAATAGAAAACAAGAGGTTAAAATCCAGAAAAGATGCAATCCCTTCCTGTCAGGTCCATACAACTATTCTGTTAAACTATAATCTGGGGAACCCTATAACACCCCCCCCCCCCACACACACACACACACAACACCTTTCTAACCCTTCTGCTATTAAAGGGGAGAGCCACAAATGCAGATAACCCTCATAATAGCCTGTCACTGAAACAAAGCACACGGGCACATAACACTTGATAATTATTGTTATGACCTTGAAAATTGAAGGACTATTCCCATTGGAAAGCCTTCACTCTATGCTTAATTGTTTATAATTACCCGTTCCATTTTATTGGGATTTATTTCAACTTTTTGCAAAATTAACAGAAACCAAATAAAAACATTAAATATATCATATCTGTATTGTATAAGTTTATATTAAAATTTGGGTTTCAGGTAAAAAGTTTTGGTTTAATGAAAGATGACAGTGGAAGTAATTCTGAAGTATTGCTACCAAACTCATATAACCAATCATTTAATACTGCCGCTTGGTCTGTTCAACAAACTCCAACTAGTGAAGGTAAGAATAAAAACAGTATTGTGTCCCAAAAAGGTAATTAAGAAGAATGTCTTTATTTCACACACATTGCATCAGATATATTATTACCTATTCTAATCACAAAAAATAAAACAGTTTTTAATGTTAATTAAGTTTGTATTAGGATATTTGCTCTCTCCCCCTCCCCCCTCTCTCTCACCCCTCTCTCCCTCCCTTCTTCCCTCCCCCTTTCTCTATCTCCCCCCCCCCAGGTAAGCCACCAATTTTTTGTCTCTCTTTACAGCCCTTATTAATTGTCAACATAATTAAAATGATTTGTAAGGACAGGAAAAAGAGAAAAAATTTTCTTCGAATGTTCAGAGGCAACTGTCCCTTTCTAAGAGACTGCAACCATGGACTACAACAGCCATCACTTGGCATGAAAGTCCTTCTGAGGGAGAGGGCAGTTACCTCTGAAAATTTTAAGAAAATCCTATACCCATATACTTTATACTTCAAGTAAGCTGCTCCCTTTCTTTTTGTCTTACCGGTCCTTACGAATCGTACATACACACACAACACACACACACACAAATATATATATAACAATTAATGGGGAAAGGACAGAGAGATAGAAAGAAGATGACTTACCTGAGGTTCATAGATGGTAGACACCTTGTGAGATTTAGAGAACTTGAATTTTCGGAGGCACCGCCCCCTTCATCAGAAAGTTAGGAAGACATTTCCAGTGATCGACAAGCCGATATATGTATATATATATATATATCAGATTATATATTAATATATCAGATTCAGGGTTCTCTGTGGGGTGGATTCAGAAGCTATTTAGTTTCTAATGGCAATAGGCCCGGCAAATGTGATCTCTCTTTAATACAATACAATGATACCTGCGAAGTTTCTGCGTCTGCATCCTGGTCTGATCTCTGTCATAATGATGGCTGGGTGGATCAATTGTTGACCTCCATTAAATCAGCATCAGGACTGCATATTGTTGTCGGGTGGACGCCCAGGCAAATGTGGCAGAGAGCCCCTTTTCTTTTGGTGGTTAGCAGTTTAGTTTTGAGTTGGTGTTTGCCTCCCTTTCTTTATCTTTGCTCAGTGACTAACAATTTGATTTCAAACCACTCTTTCCAGCATCTCAACATGTTCTGCTCACTCTACTGTCCTCTCTGTCTCAAAATTCCTTCCCACATAACCTCAGTATGAACTTAAAGACCTCCTCTTGATTTCCAAACCACCAATGGGCTGCAATTCTCAATAACCATTATTTACCTGCACTTTTACAATTACAGCCAATAGGAAATTGCAACTGCTGAGTGTAGACATCCTCCCATGTGTTTTGTATCACTCCATGACCGAATTATCCTCACAGCCTCCATTGTCTGGTAGCAGGCCCTCCCAAATTATTTACGGGTGATCCCTTTTCGTGAATGGATTTTCTCTTCCATTCTTTGGAAAGGGTCATTCTTTTGTCCTAAAGAATGTGAGGCCCACACGCAGCCAGGATTGCAGATGCCAGATGCGTATTTAACACATTACAAGGTACTTTTTCTAATATTGGTTTGATGGATTTGTCCACCATAGCAGAAATACTTTCAGTGGGAAACTTGTAACCAACAACATTTAGGTGATCCAGGTCACTGGAAGCTGGCAAAGGAGTGTGTTCTTGGCATTTGTTAAATTAGGCTCAATTATTCATTAATCGTAATTTCTGGATGAAATGTGTTGTATATATTTTTTATTTATCCTTTTTCTGTAAATGAAATTAAGATATTAAATATATATTTTTTAACTTATTGGCAAATACATCTTTTGTTTTAATGTAGTTTATTAATTTATATAAGTTATTTCCTATTTTATTTTTACTTCACTTATGTTTTTTATCTATATGTTTACAGCAAATAAGAGGCAAGAACGTGTAACCAGCAAAGACCTTACTGATGACAGCATTGAGATAATTGATTAATGGTGTACATACAGTTAGTGCTTACGTCATAAAAAATATATAAACATGTATTAAATATCTATATTGGCATTGATAAATACTGGTTTAAATATTCATGCACCAACTTCATTTATTTATAAATGTTTATATCTCCAATTTACAAGAACATTTCCATGTAGAAACTAAGTATTGATAGAATATTGTGCCACAATATTTGCTAGACATAATATTCATTCTTATGGCTTTGTGATATTTGTACATTGTTAGCATCTTAAATGAACTATTTGTATTTATATTTGCAATTAAATAAAATTGTATAGGTTTTGACTTACACACTATCAAATTAAAACCCTTATGCTAATGACACGTACAGCAGGTTGGTGGCTGATATTGTGGTTGCTGATGAAAATCTGGAGCTTCTGCTTACTTAAAATTATTCCAAATCAAAAGAATTAACAAAGAGGTTAAAGTTATAATGATATATATTTTGTAATGAAGTCTATTATTGGTAATTGTCAACAGCAAGAGATCAAAACAATATCTATACGTCAAGTAATTCCAGCCCCCTTTAAATCTTTGGGCACTTCAAATTTTCACAGTAATAATTCTCCCCTTGATAAGGATTCCTATGCTGCGATTGAGTAAATCTGTGGCAATGTATTAATTTGAGCCCAATCACCCAATTTTGATTTTAATTTCAGAAATATAATTGATTAAAATTCTTTTCAATATATTCTGTATTTTATTAAGTCGATAAATTTTTTGTAATTTGTTTTAATACGGTTTGTTTTATTTCAAAAGTTCCCATTTATTTATTTATTTAAATTAAAACAGTAAAGCCGGGTTTCCCAAAATGTGTTCCGCGGGGCCTGAATAGGTATTCCGCAAAATATTGGAATGATTCTATCTATACTATAAGTTAAAGGGAGGGTAAGAGTACGCAGTGAATTTTCATGGTGTTCATTTCAAAGAACAATTTTAGGCCAGTTCGAGTTTAGTGTCTGCACGCTGCAGGTGGGTCAATCCAAGCCACACCATCTCAGAAAAAATTAATATTTTGTTCCTGCATTGCGTCATGTTTTGGCAGTTCAGAACTCGTTTTGTTTAATTTAAATTGTGGTGGGTTCAGAAATGGCCTCCGCTTTTATTGTAGCACGCCCGCCGTTCTTCGCGTTTGCAGGCATCGACGAATGTCTGAATTATCCACGACTGTGTCGACGTATCCTTTTCAAATAAACGGCATTGTGTTCAGTACATTCACGGCTACAAGTTAAACCCATAGTTACTAACCTAATATTATTTTTTCATGTACTCTGTGTACCACGAAGTTGTCGATTCCAAACAAAGGAAATTCCATTTGCTCCTAAAATGGGTGAAGGTGTCTCGGCATGGTCTGATTGTGATTGGGAGATATATGTACTGGGGTCGAAGACCTTGGGCAAGAGTTGTCCGCTGATCCCATTGTATCAGTCAGCTAACTGCCTCCTAAAACTTGTGCAGACACGGAGAAGGGAATGCTGCGACCCCACAGCAAACTCTTCTCCGGTCATTCGGAAGGACGTGAGATTAGTACCCAATGCTCGACCTACATGATGCAGGTTTTCTAGTGTTTTCCATGCATCTCTTTAGGTGAAACACCGGGTAGGATCCTTAAACTATAGCCTGAGGAGCCTAGTCAACCCTTGCTCTACCTTCCACATCCCCTCTATACAATTCCCTTCCTATGCTATTAATATGGAGTTGCCCGTTTCAGGATCACCCTCGTGTAGCCTGTTAATCAAAAAAACCAGAGCAACTATCTTGGCGTAGCCTTGCAAATGCTTGGCTCTATCGAGCGAAACGTCGGCTGGAACGCCAAAAAACGTGCCCTAAAAAACCAAATAAACGTATTATAATACTGAAATAAATGTTTCCATTTGGGGCATAATTGATAACTACCAGTAACACTATATACTTATCCACTCATGGCGTATTTTGATGGTAAGATGATTCTAGAATAAGTGTAAAGGGTGACCCAGAGTCGACGTGGAAAGTAATGAATTTGGGGGTAACTGATTCATAAAAACTTGGACCGACGACAAATAAGGGCCGTAATGTTAAGGATACTATAACTAACATGATTAGTGAACTGAAGCACTTCCTGCATCGCGATGACTTGAGGGCATTTCGGCCGAAGATGCACATGCAGTTTTTGCGATCCGCCTCGGGCTTCGGACAATTCGTTGTTTTGGCGACTTGAACTATTCGATGATGTCTCCATTTTTTGCAATGATTGTACCGGAATTTTCTTAGTAGAAGGTAATTCAAGGCAATATTGAATAAAGTAGGCCTATTACCCGGGTCGTTTCGACGGCCGAGAGTGGAAACCCTAGAATACTTTTTTCAACATATACGCCGGGAAAGCCTTCGTTCTGAATCCACGCCTCGAACTAATTCTCTTAAAAGTTTCTGCGAATTTCCACTTAATTGCAGCATTAACAACCGAATAATTTTATCTTCCGAAGTTTCAGCTCACACAAAGAAATCTGCCAAATTGGCTTTGAATAACGTCCAATCATCCCTTTCAATCTTCCAAGGATTTGGTGGTTTTACTCCTGTTATTGGAGCCATCCGTTACCAAGAACAAAATAATTTCAAAGTCGAACGCTTGGTGTAGCACTTGCAGCTGGAAATCCGGTTTACTTGTTCAATCTAAACAGTATTCCAACTGTTCAGTGTTCTTTTATCCTCGTCACAATAATAGGTGTGTATTAACAACCATGTATTTTAATAATATACAATTTATTTAATTTTTATCTTTTGAACTGCTGCCAGCTTTCATACACACCTAATAGAGAATTTACAACCTCTTAAAACACAACAATAGCAATATTGTATGTAGGATCGTGTTGTAGATTTTCTTAGTCTTCGAAATCCCGCCCCTTAAATGTTTCTTATTTAAAATAAGCTCCGACTATGTATTTTTTAAATGCTATGCCTAATATATGAGCGATATTTTTGTTTTGAATATATAAACTTCGGTACTTTAAAGCAAGATTTTAAATTACTTAATTTTTGTAATTCCTTTTTATCCCCTTGCCGTGCTGCCTGATGCTTACGTCACGGTTGTCCTAACGTTCTACGTAATTCGTACGGGTGGCATGGGTGTGAAACAGATACAAATCCTGTATTAAGCTAGGTTTACACGGGCAGTGATGTTCATCGAAGTTGGGTTGGCAGTGCACTGCCTACCGTTTACATATTGGGCAGATAACTGCCCACTTCTTCACTGACAATTCTGTGCTAGTGCTGCCCTCACTACAGAACGGGCAGAGAACTCTGATGCATGTTTATACTTCTCTGCCATTATCTTGGCAACTACGTCAGGTTGAATGTTGATGCTAGTGTCAATATATGTTTTATATCAGTTGAATATTTTTCCCTTTTGTGATTTTCGGTACGCATAATGTCCAATAAACAGTGAACTAATCACTTTGTATTTCTGATAGAATTAGACGTAACGAGTGAAGAGTTCTGAAAAAGTAAATTCAGTATCAAGCCTCTGTACTATAAGATACATAAAAAAATGAAAAACTCGTTGTTTATTAATTTGCTTTCTATTATTACTACAGAAATCAAGCAATAATTAAAAACAGAAATGGACTTGAAGCTGGTTTTAAGTGTTTAATTTCTCGGGTTTCTATTACTGTTGTTTTATTAAAGTTGTCAATTACTGAACAAAACGAAATGAATTATTTTCATCACGTGGTGATACGTATGTAGTATGGTTTGGCGCTATACTCATCTTTTGCGTATTTTTTTCCAGTTAAAGTTTTGTGCCGTTGGAGTGATGGAGAATAATTATATTTGGAAAGTTAACCTAAAATTTATAGGCTCATAGGTGCAACAACGAATGCTATCTTTTCTGAACCAATCATTTCTGGTCGTGCTAAACAAAATATTCACTTACTCCAATCGCACACTAACCAAACTACACGCGTATTGAAAAAATGCAAAATACCAAACTGTTTACCATTGTGAAATCAGATAGTCAACCTTGCCTCACCGTTCACATTCGATAATTGACCACGTATCTTTTGCCACTAACTGGCCGCCCATGAGGGCAGCGTATAGGTCGGTGGAGGGGGAACGTCAGTCATGACTGACATGCTGTTGACACGCTCCAAGCAAAGTGAGGCAGTGCTCTCGTGTCAGCGATGGATTGGCAGTTGCCAGTGCTGCACTGACGTATGTTGACACGCAACTGACATCACTGCCCCTCGTTTTCTGGCAGTCATCACTGCCCGTGTAAACCTAGCCTTATAGTCGTAAATGCACATACATGCTTTGGCTGGTGCTAGTGACTTAAATGCAATCATTGTGTTTTGTTACAAGGAGGGAAGTTTGTCTTTCATTTTACTACTTTAAATGCCTGATGTCTCAGCTCGATTCGATTAAATGTTTCACTTCAATTTAAAATTTCAAAATTTTTAATTCTACATGTCTCAGATAAACCTTTTTATAGTGCAGATTTCAAACAATATACGAAATATAATAGTGGTGTAGTTCTTTATATATAATAATTTTTGTAAATTAACAACTGCTTTTTAATTTACAGAAAGTGCCTAATAGAAATAATACAAAGACACAATATAATCTTTTTCACATTACTTAATTAGATATTATAAGTTTTATGGGTAAACCTACAGATGCTATTTTCAATAGGCGTACATGTGTTTTTAATATGCTTGCAGTACTTACAATAATTGAAATAGATAAAATATGTTTTCTTTACACAAACCAATACTTAGACAACAAATAATGTTGCTGCATTATTAAAGATTGGGTGATTACAAACACAAAAATACTAATAAATTTAATTATAAAAATGTAGCATAAATATTCTACTGAAGAATCTATTTTGGTAGGCTGTTGCGCCACCCAGAATGTAACTGAACCTTTAATAGTTTAACAAGGTCTGATAGTTGTGGTCTATCAGCCAAGTTAAGGTTCTCATTAGGATCCAAAACATGATCATACAATTCTTCACCAACAATCTCTTCCCAATCAGGTGTAAATGTTTCTTTATTAAAATGCACCCACTCTGTGTATCTATGTCTGGCAGTTCTAAGGGAATATCCCATGTACATTATTTGTGATAAACGAGGCTTATCACTATTAGGATGCAGTGATGGAAACTTGCTTGGTCTTGGATACTGACTAAATGCACCAGTTTTCCAATGAATATTCCTTTTCTGAAAATAAATCAGCACAATTTAAGTATACAATTTATTTCAAATGTCTATCATATAAACTTGTTGTATGCCAGTCTCATTAAACAAGGAAACGAGTGTTTTAACTCTAAATGCTGTTTATATTGGTCACACAAAACGTAAGCTTCAAACCAGAATTTTGCAAATTTAAAACAATATTTAGATAAGCAATCTGTGTTGACTAAACATGTAAATTTAAAAAGTCAAAGGATAGGTTCGAGTACTGTAAAAATTTCGATGTAGAAAGCAATTATTATTTTCGACTGATAAGCGAACTGCTTAAATTCTATAAATGTAAAAACAGATACGCAAAGTTTAAATTCAATATATGACTATGAATTATTATGATTTAATTGTGCATTCTTGAAACATTGAAATTTAGTAAACTATTTATACTTGTAGTATAAAAATCGTTTACAACAACAAAACTATACAATGTTGCAGAAATAACACGAAATTCCAATAAGTCTTAATATTTTTTAACAAAATTTAACTATATCATACGTTTTATTTATTTATTTACATTCAATAATATACTAATTTTTTATAGAATGGGCTTAGAGGTTCCGAAAGTTAGGGGGAAAAGTCTTAATTTAATTTATTCTTTTTCTAACTTTTGGTCACTCATCGTATTTTTTATAATAGTTGTTTTCATATAATAAATTGAAACAAATTGTAAAAGCAAAAAGTATTAAACGCTACATAAAAATGGTTGTAAATGAATCTCGTTTTTGTTAAACGCATTTTTTAATATTACTGAGAAGATCAATGAAGTGTGGTGAGACGGTGTTAATTATAAGACATTTGAATTATGTCATATTTATGCATTCCCGTCTCATACATGATCGGAAAAAATAAATACCCAGGGAACACTGAGCAACCAGCTAGTTACAAAAATAAATATTTAGTTATCTCTTTTCCAATTAAGAGAATGAACTAAAGATCGAAGGCTATCCTGTTGAATCGAATTAAGAAAAGCTTCTCGGGTTTGTGTTAGAATTTTATCAAGTTCGTTTCTTGCATGCGAACATATTACAAACACATGGAAGAGACGAATTTGATAAATTTCTCACTCAACTTAATGGTTTCCATAATAACATCATGTAAATTGCGTGATCGGATGTTGCCCCTCGACATACTCGTGAGACGGGAAATAAAGCAGGGCTGTCTGTGTACAGGAAGCCAACAACAACGTACCACCATCAGCACATAAACGGGCAGTCTTTGTGCCCGCACTATAGCGACACTGTTATAGCCAATTAGTCATTGATGACTATCCTACAACACAATTTAAAAGAGCGCTAACTCTGAACAAGAAAAAGAGTAACAACGAGCAGGAGGACAATTTGGCCATTCTCCACTTGTCTGGCCCAACAACATCAGGGATAAGCCCCATCTTGGCCAAGGATGGCATTAAAACCGTAGAGGCCTTATGACACCGGCGAGTGCGAGTGTGGTCTGCAGTCAAACCATTCGGCCTCGGGTACGATATAAGCGTTGAACGGCAAGCAGCGGGTAGTTTGGGCGACACCGCTCACTTTAATGTTCCAATATAATTCAGTGGGTTCGTGGTTCCACTGGCTACATCAAGCGCGAGCGTAAGGTGGTACAGCTCGAGCCGCTCAGCCAGCCGCTCGCCTTTAATTTTTTGCCCCCCGCCAAGCGGCAGGTCTATAAAAAAAGAGGACGGGGACAATAATTTTCGTTAATAATAAATTATTTAATTTGTTTATTAAATATTAAGTAAAGGAAAGGAAAAAATTGTAAAAATCTATTCATAATGAACAATCCCTACTTCGAAATGTTCGGCTAGAATTAATACTTGAAGGGAGTGTTGATATAGTTATTTAAAATCATAATTTATTTTATTGCAGGGTCGATTTCGTTTTGGAAGGAAATAACGATTTGGGCTTCACAAAATAAATTGATATAAGCAGAGATAATGTTTTTGTGCGTCAATTAGACTTTAAGCTTATAATACGCGGCAAAAAAATTGCTGATGACAGTTACAGAAAATTACAGATTATGAAAAATTGATGCCCCCAATAATTTATTATTTAATTCATTTATTATATTTAAAAATAATGGAAAACAAAATGTTTTCTATTAAAATATATTATTTAAATGAGTTATCCTTGTCACAAGTAGACCTATTTTCGGCTTGGAAGTGATAAAATAATACGTGAATTGACATTTATTTAAAATATTATTTTATTTTGTGGAGTGACTAAATAGTTTAGGAAATACCACAGTAGGAGAGTTAAACCTAGAACGTCATTAACAACTGGGTAAAATGTTTTAAACAATATTAACTGTTTAGATTGTAATTCCTGTTACATTGGTAAAACAAACGCTCATTAAAAACGCGCATAAATGAAAATACAAATGATATAAATTAAAAGGCGTTCCAGTAAAACGTTCACCGCTCTGCCTCTCGGTAAATTTACATCCGACCGCCCGTCGCTTTTATCGTGCCCGAGGACTTAAGCTAGGGTTACATGGGCAGTGATGTTCTCGAAGTTGGGTTGGCTGTGCACTGCTTACCGTTTACATCTTGGGCATATAGCTGCCCACTTCTTCACTGACAATTCTATGCAAGTGCTGCCCTCACTACAGAAAGGGCAGAGAACTCTGATGCATGTTTATACTTCTCTGCTATTTCTTGGCAATATTTTTCCCCTTTGTGATTTCGCGCACGCATAATGTCCATAAACAGGAACTAATCACTTTCTTTTTGTGTTAGAATAGACGTAACGAGGAAGGGTTCGTGAAATTACAACGAAAAAGTCAAACTCAGTTATACGCTACTGTACTATAGATACATAAAAATGAAAACAGATGTTTAGTAATATTGCTTTATATTATTACTACAGAAATCAAGCAATAATAAAAACAGCACATGTACTTTGAAGCTGGTTTTCAGTCTTTAATTGGGTCGATTTCACTCCAATCGCACACTATACCAGCCTGCACGCGTATTGAAAATGCAAAATACAAACTGTTTACCATCGCGCTATCCTTGCCACACTGTTCACAATCGATAATTGATAACAGTAACTGCCGGTAACTGGCCTCCTATGTGGGCAGCGTCTAGGTCGGTGGAGGGGGAGCGCCAGTCATGACTGACATACTGTTGACACGCTCCAAGAAAAGTGAGGCAGTGCTCTCGTGCCAGCGATGGATTGGCAGTTGTCAGTGCAGCACTGACGTATGTTGACACACCACTGCCCGTCGTTTCCTGGCAGTCATCACTGCCCGTGTAAACATAGCCTTAGAAGGGTGGAAGGCATAGTAGTGGAAACCCCAGCAGCTTTTCTTAAAGAGATGGAACGTTTATGATATACAATGATGCATAAGACATTATTCAAAATTTTGAATTCTAAGTTTAATTGGGGTGATTGGAGTTTTGGAAAAAATTCAACTTATCTGATTTCTTCCTATATATGGATAATTTTGGCCTTTCTGTACCCTGAGATTTAAAATGCTTGATAATTTATTTTTGAAAACATTTTAATTGTACGTTGTACCACCGAATGGTGTTAAATATATTCACTAACCTGAATTAATGGTAGTAAGCTTATGCCCTCAGTACATAACTGTTGAGTGCTGTTAGGCTCACAGATGGAAGGAACTGGCTTGATTCCTGATATTTCAACCAGTGTCGGAAAAATATCGACTAATTCAACTAGTTCCCAAATTTCTTTATACTCATGGGCATTTTGAATACCATCATTTTTTGAATAATAAAGTGGTTCAGTGTCCAGCTTTGGAATATATATGATCAATGGAACACGTACAGATTCCTCATAGTTGCTATATTTAGACCATTCACCGTGTTCTCCCATAGACCAACCTGAAAAATGATATGCCACTAACAATAAATATTGAATATATGAATAACCTACAGTTGAAGACTAATTAACACATTACATCAATTAATAGGTAATGTTTCCATTACGTGTAATGATTTTGTCACGTTCAATACAGTAAACCTATCAAGTAACAAAGGGAAAGAAACCCGGGTACCCTTTGATTTTTCATGTTTCATGTTAATTGTAAATAATGTATATTCATTTAATATTAAAACGTAAGAAAAAGACACTCCGGAAAAATTTTCCAATATAAGAAATTGTGTATCCGTAGTTAGGACAAAGGAATTTTGTTCGGCAATAATGTGGAGTCAACAAAGTTAGAGTAAGGCTAGGTTTACACGGGCAGTGATGACTGCCAGAAAACGAGGGGCAGTGATGTCAGTGGCGTGTCAACATACGTCAGTGCTGCACTGACAACTGCCTATACATCGCTGACACGAGAGCACTGCCTCACTTTTCTTGAAGCGTGTCAACAGTATGTCAGTCATGACTGACGTTCCCCCTCCACCGACCTAGACACTGCCCTCATGGGAGGCCAGTTACCGGCAGTTACTGTTATCAATTATTCAAATCGGAATATTATCAATTAGCTCTTAGTCGGAAGCAAACGATTTTTCTTACACTAAACATGAAACAAATACAATTATATACAATTAAGAATATAAAATATAACATAAAATATTCTGTAATTGCACAGAATCACATTACAAATTTAGCATGTCATTTAGCCTTCATTGGTTGTCGCTTTAATTATTTTCGTTGCTTAAGTACTTCCAATACATTTCATTATTTGAATTGCAAGCGTGACTAATCTATATATTTTCCGAAAGTCATGTAATGGTGATAACAAATTTGAACGTCCATATTCTGAAATGTTTTTTTCTTTCACAAAGGGTGGAGTGAGGCGTTCATCGCGGGGCCTCCAAACGCGTTCACGATTGTAATCACTGCCCAAATAGAATATGGATTCGTCACTGAACACGACCTGGTTTCAATCGGTCGTAGTCCAATCCCATCGTGCGGAAAATTCTTCGCATGGCGGAAAAATGTAATTTTCGGGATCTCTACGGGACATCTTGATCCTTGGAATTAAGCATAGGGTGCAATCCGATGCTCATGCCATAGACAGTGAAATGACTAGTGAAAGAGGCGCAGAAAATTCACCAGTAGGAGGAGATGCGGCAACGCGGCCGAGCTCACAGAATGGCGGAATTGTCGGTATCAAGGGCAGCGACATTGGGGACGTGCGAGCGGATAACCGGTGACACGTTTGCAGCAACAAACAGGAACACAGTCCGGAAAAGCATATGTTAAGTGCGGGAAGAAGCCCTCTCGCGTATTTTCGGAGTGCCCGGCAAAGATCGCACAATGCAGGATGTGCGGCAAGAGTAGCCATTGGGCGACCGTGTGCCGAGCCTGCAAGACAATGAAAAGGTTTCCAGGGACGTGGGCGACCATGACAAGTTCTCATGAATGTGCGACGAGCCTCGGGAAAAATTCGTTGACAACGGTGGGCGGACAACAAACAGCACAGCGAGGTTGGCAGCAACGCCGTCGCCGGGAGAGTCACGAGGGTCGTGGTGGTTGGTGCCGGCGAGAAGAAGCGGGCTCCATGGAACGCCATCTTTTAAGTTTGCGGCGCCGACGTCACGGCCGTCAGCAAGCGGAACTTTCGAGCTGCGCGAGACACGTCACCGACTACAGGGTTCCGGCAACCGTTGGATCAACGTCGTCGGGGTCATGTCCGTGACTATGCGGTGGCGAGGACAGGCCGCTAACGCTAAGGTCATCGAAGAGGAGACCAATAGCATTCTGTGACGCCCAGCCATCGAAGATCTCCAGATGGTTAAATGAAATAGAAAGTCGGTGTCGTCGCGGCCGAGACGACGGAGACCGCTGAGTACGGCCGAGCCAAGACATGGGGGAACGCCTTTCCATTAGTCTTCGAGGGCCTGGCCAGTATTAACCGCAAACCATCACTCCATCATGGCGCCTAGGAGGGTGTCAGTCAAGTTGCGCGAGAAGGTGCGAGAAGAGCTCCAGCGCATGGTGAAGATGGGAGTCATCTCGCCGGTTGATGGTCCAACAGATTGGTGCGCGCCAATGATCGTCGTCCCGAAGGCCAACGGTGGCGTACGAATCTGTGCTGACTACACAGTGCTCCACCGCAGCGTACGACGGGAACGCTAATTGATGCCTGAGGTAGACGAGCTGTTGGAGCTTATGAGGAACGCCAAGTGGCTCATCTAGCCGGACACGAACTACGGCTACCACCAGCTCGTTCTCAGCGAGGAATCGAAGATTCTCACCACTTTCATCACTCCTTTTGGTAGGTACAAATACAATCGCCTGCCGATGGGGTTGACGTCGGCCGGCGAGCATTTCCAGAAGAGGGTCACCGTGGTTCTAGTGGACCTGGAGGGAGTCATTCATCTACCTATTGATATTCTCGTACACGGTCGCACGAAGGAAGAGCATGGCTCCAGGTTACAGGCCACTCTGGAAAGGCTACGTTCAACAAGAAGTGAGAGGTAGCCACGAGGCGAAAGAGACCAACTTAAGTTTATGGACCACCTGCGCGACCTGCGTAGCGTGGACAGATTTCGTGTGGACGGAGGTGCAGAAGCAAGCATTCACCTCGGTGCCTGCGATGGCGTTCTTTGATCCCGGGAAGCGCTCAAGGGTATCGGCGGATTCCTCTAGCTTTGGCATGGGAGCAGCTACATCCGACGTGGGAGAACGACGGCGTGGTGCACCACGACGTGTGGCGCCCCGTGTACTACGCGCCGTGGTCTCTGACGGAGACGAGCAGACGCTACGCTCAGATACAGAAGAAGACTCTCGCACTTGCATGCTCTTCATCACGAGTGCCCCGGACCTGCTGCTGCGGATCGACCATAAGCCGCTCGTCTCCCTACTGGGACAGAAGCCTCTCAGCGAACTCTCACCTAGGTTACAGCGCCTGCGTATGAGTTTCGCATATTCAATTGAACATGTTGCAGGTAAGGCTCTCTTGTCGCCTGACACGGTGTCCAGGACGCCCATACCGACGCCATTCGATAATGGCGACCTTCTAAGCGAATCGAGGTGGAGTTCCACGCTAAATCAGTCGTCGCGGACCTGCCGGAGTCCGACCCGACGCCCAGACCTAGGTTGTGCTGCGGCACGTCCAAAACGGGCGACCGTCAATACCGACTTGGCGCCATTCTTCCGGGTGCGGGCCGACTTGACAGCGATCCATGGTTTGCTCCCCGTGAGCTGCGTCCGGAGATCTTGAGGCGGCTACATCGTGGCCAGACCATCTGGGGGAGCACAAGTGTCTAGGCACATGCCGTCTAGCCTGCCCAGCAGCTCCTAGCAAAGGGAGGCAGCTATCCTACGTCAGCGAGGTGTCAGCACTTCCTGGTGGCAGTTGACTATACTCTCGCTACCCAGAGGTCGTCTGACAATAAACAAGATGCGTGACATCTTCGCCAGGCATGGAGTCCCGGAGGAGCTGCGGGCCGACAATGGGAGTCAATTCGACTCAGCAGCGTTCCGAGATTTCGGGGAGGATATGGGGTTGAGGCTGACAACGATGAGCCCACTTCACTCCCACAGCAACGGTCAGGCTGAGGCCGCAGTGAAGGTGATAAGAAACATAATAAATAAGGTCCAGGGCCTGTTCAGGGGTCTCCTGGCTTACCGCACGGCGCCACTCGAGTCAGGATTCAGTTCGGCCGAGCTGCTGATGGGGTGGCGTCTTCGCAGCACAGTTCCCACCTTGGGAGCCAACCTTCAGCATAGCCGCGCCGTCCTGGAGAGAAAGAAGGAGCGATCCAAGGGCGACTTCGACCGGCGACACAGCGCCGGATAGCTACGGCCCTTGACGTCTGGAGAGCTGGTGTGGGTCATGGACATGGCGGCGACGCGAGGAGCCCCGGTCGTACGACGTGCAGGTTCAAGGCCACGGAGTGCTGCGACGCAACAGGGCTTTCCTCCAGCCGATGCGCCGCAGGACCAACATCATAAAGGAGCCTATGGAGGAGGATCAACCCGTAGGGAATTCCCCGGTCATGGAACACGACCAGGTTGGACTGCGGCCGCTGTCCGTTGTTGTTGACGAGCGTCGTGCGGGGCGCGTGACGACGACGACCAGCGGCTAAGCACAACAACCAGGCGTAGCGAGCGTATTGTCCGCAAGCCGGAGAGACTAATCGAAGAGGAAGGATGTTGCGCCTTGCGTTATCTGACAACCTTGCCTTAGCGTCCCCTGCACTCCGGCTAGCGAATAAGGGTCAGTAGTGACCGCGCCCTTCAGTTGTACAGAAGTCGAGGTGAAAGTTGATATAAATATTTGTGTATTTAAGTGTTAATAAAGCGTGATGAAACTCAAAGACGTCTTGTTTAATTACGAAACCCACTACACTGAATGGTTCAAATTTATTTTGATTTTATGGTCCCTTAAAGTACCAACGTTTGTACCTGCATCTCTATATCACGGCATGGTATGGGACTGATGCATGAGCTTAGTGGCCCACAACAACTTAGAAGGGAGTTTGTGAAGCTTTAAGGGCTGTGCAGGGAGCTAAAATGGAATATTGTGCTAGCACATTTCTCATTCCAGACAGATATTCTGTGCTGAGAACGGCTGAGCACAAAGATATTATGCATTACCGAAAAGAGCCAGCTGCAAGGCTGGCATTTTAAAAGTCTTTAAAAGTATAGTATATATCAACACAATTAAAACAATAATATCATTTTTTAAATAACAATAAATAAATATTCCTTAATTTATTTATGTGCTGTAGCACATCAGCATGTATGAACCAGCCAGCACAGTACCAACATTAATAAATGCAACTGGGCCATTCACTTTCAACACACAAGCACTACTCAGGCCATATATTGGTTTGGGTTGTAATATTAATTCCCACTGTCTATATTTAATTTAAACAATAAAACAAACTCTGAGCTTTAGTTTATAATAAAAAAGATTCTCTCTCATGTGAAAATAGTAAACTAAGCAAGTTTCACATTATAGTTCACTAAACAGTAAATTATAATTTCAGGATATCTGAAACTTTAATTTTTTAATTGTTATATTGGAATTTACTAGTTCAGGAGTGGAATACTATCCCAGCAATTTAAATTCTTTAAGTTATCAAGATGTATCCACTCCATCATTGTGTAATGTTTGTTTTATTACAATATGACAGATCATTCAATAACATCTATATAACAATAACATTAAAACTAGATACATTACCATGATCTCCAACAAGAAGAATGATTGTATTATTTAAAAGATGTAGCCACTCAAGTTCATTCATAAGTTGGCCAAATAAGTCATCAATATATGTTACAGATGCATAATAGCTTTGGCGAATGATTTTTGTATAATAATCTATCATTGAAACAAAAATAGAGTATTAGTTGTAACCTTGAACTGAATACTATCTTTATTAAAAACAAAAAATAGTTATATAAATATCTTAAAATCTAGGATCTTAGGTGTGGAGCCATAATTATTGCCAGTCCGTTGTTCATAAATTGGTAGAGAAGAGAAACATTACAGATTATAGTGTTGCATTACATTGTTCAGTACTTTATTCGCCAAGTAAAGTCATACAATGTAAATTACAGGCAATTCATTAGGGGAAATATTTAGCCTAAATATACCAGTAAACATTTCTTCCGGACCGGAGACAACAATGTGGTCTGACGAGACGTTCTGTTCGCGAACGCGGAGTGCAGTCGTCAGGGAGTCATTTTGTTTTACTGGAGCTAAGAATGAGTGAATGACCACGCCCTGGAGGATTATTTTCATGCTCTAAACACAAAATAAACTCTTGAAATTATCTTTTGTTATTTTTATGGAAAAATAACTGGCTCCCTAAAAAGTTGTTAAATTACAATATTAAGGAAGAGTTGGCAGGAAACGACCGGAATTTAATGTGAATGGGATTGGGGAGTAATTCGCGGTAATTGTTGTCATTATGAGGTGCAGTTGGGCTTACAATGAAGAAGGTTTTGTGCGACGGCGGTGGAGGCCAACAACAATGACGACTTAAATTGTCTCAAAGTGGGTGAACACCCGCGGGGAACTCCCGGGGCGTGTGTGAAATTCCAAGGGGAACCTCCGGGATTTTGTGTGAAAACCCGGTGGCGGGGAACTCCCGGGGCGAGAATTTAAAAAGGAGACGAGATGGTCCCGTTCAGGCAGATGGATGAGACGAGGAGAAACGACCAGGCGGGATGGTGATGTGAGAGAGGAGTTGGACCTAGATCACACTACATTCCTGGATGTAAAGCAGCTGCAAGGTGTACCTATAGACAGAGAGACGCGGAAACATTCGTGAGGTTGAATGTTTATAGGTCCAGTAATTTTGGGTAACTCCTACATTGCTGTGAAACTTGCTCATTTTGTTGATTGTATAAATTTAAATGATATTTTTTTCTATTTTTCAGTAACTGCGTACTTCATTTCTCGAGAGACCCAAAATCCCCTGAGATATTGTTTTATGCAAACATTGTAAAGATAAAATTGTCAAGCCGTTTAAAATTTGTACTTTAAATAGTTTTAAACCTATCGCATGAAGAGAATACTACAATATGTTTATGTGTATGTGCGTGTAAAATGAACAGAGAATCATCAAGCGAGTCATTCCAATCCGATCACTAAAAGAATGTGTATGCATTGATATGTGGCTGTATGTGTGTGTCTGTGTCCCCTACAGCATAGCCCTGAGAAGCTCGCATTTGTTCCATTTGAGATAGCCTGGCATCATACACCAGCTGCATCTTCAATGCATTCCAAAACAAAAACTATCCCATAGACCTCCTCCACAAACAAATAACACGTGTTCTTTAAACTGCCCAAATAGCCAATCCCATCCTGGACAATAAAACAAAATGTTGTTTTTCCCTTACCACTACCTACTTTCCCAGACTAACTAAATTATTTTCTCGGTCTAGCCTACACTGGGGTACAATACAACCCTGACAATAAAAATATCCTCCCTTCCATACTACCACCTGTCCAAAAGTTACCTTTAGGTACCCATCCTACCTCCACAACATTCTGGTCCAACCCTATAAACCCCACACCTCAATCCCCACCCACAAGTAACTGCAAACCTTGCAGTAGGAACTAATGCCATGTCTACCCTATACTTTCACACTGACCCCCTTCAAAGCCCTACCCCCTGATCCTTCAGAAGCTGAACTCCATCTATGCGAACTTTTCTACCCCCCCTCCCTTTTATCAAACTGACCACCCAGAACAGCACGAGCATGTGTTTCGATTGAAGTATCTATGTTGTAGTAACTCATGTCACCTGCATTGAATCGGTAAAGCAAAAATAATTTAGTTTAATATTCTACCGAGTCGCGTACAGCAGGATGAGAGCGAGGGTGGTAGTCAAGGTCAACTCGGGGTGAAACCTCACCGATTACAACATAATTTATCTGAGAAAGGCGCAGAGAGAGGAAGCAGAGGCAGAACAGGCAACATTTATAAAATTTAGTTTCTGCACGTTTCGAGAAGAGAGATTCATTTGGTGGGAGTGCAAAAAATAAAAAGATAACATTTGATGCAGATTTAATCGGAAGGAGGCGCTAGAGGATCTTAATCAGAAGAAGACGTTATACATCTGAGAAGCCGGCGTACGAATAGGAATGAAGAACGACGTCACCAGGCGTTAACATCAGGTAACGGCATTTTACCAGATTTTTCCTTGAAAACCATTCTCGTTGAAGCGCGATTGTTTTTATTTCATTAATATCGTTTTACACCCGCGTTCCAGAGAGCCGCCGTTTTAGGAGCTGCAGATTCTTTTTGCATTACCGACACAGCCAAATTTGATAATTCATTTTTTCGTATTTTTTTGAAACTTTTAGTTTGAGTTATATTTATTCTTTTGTAAATAATTTTATTTTGTATTACCATTGTTTCAATCTTATTTTCATAATTAAATTGATTATATCAAAGTTGACTTTCTTTCTTTTATAATTTCCTTATTATTGTAAATATATTCTCCACATACATTTCACTATGTCTACTATAAAATCTATTTATATATATATATAAATATATATTGTAACATGAAAAGTTACACGCAACAATGCGGGCCAGCTTGCGAGTTGCAATTGTCGCAACTCGGGCCAACAATGGAGTCTGGCGAGACTCGAGCAGTCGTCATGGGGTAGTGAAAGGAGAAGGATGTGTCGGCAGTTGCGGACGGAGAAAGACCACGCCCTGTAGTGATAATTTTTCTCATGTTCTGAAATGGATTAAAGTTATTAAAATCCACTTTTTTGGTATTTTTATTAAAAAATACCTGGCGCCCAAAAAGCATTTAAATCCTCGAATACGGAGGATAGGCCGGATCTTCTACATTTGGCGCCGCAGCGTTTGGTGAGGACGACTACGTGGTACCCTAGAATTATACGACGACTGAAGAAGTGGGAGGCGCTGAAAAAGGAACGCTGGGGAAGAGAGCTATTCTACGCATAGCTGAGGGGTCCTGTGACCGCTGCGTAGATTTCACCGAGAGGTGTGTGTGTGTGTGTGTATTAAAAAGCAGAGTACAGTGTGTGTTGTGTAGTTTGTTAAAATGGAATAAGTGCAGGAGGCTATTACGTGTGAAAGAGTATATGAGAAGGCAGAGGATGCTATGCTCAGGGACATAATAAGATATTTGATGAAAAATGAGGAAGTTCTTAATGGTATTAAGGAAATGCATGCAGATGTATATAAGGAAGAATGTGTAAATAGTAGTGATAAGCAGATAGAAAATATGGTAGAAGTAGAGCGGTGTGTAGATACGAAGTGCAGTAACATAGAAGGGAACAGGATAGTAATTTTAGAGAAATCAGTAGAAAACTTATATGACCAGTGGAAGGCAATTTCAGTAAGTAACATGAGTGTGACTCCAAAGGGAGGAATCGAATTACAAATGCCCCGTTTCAATAATGGAGAAAGACAAAATCCTAAGAAGTTTATAAATGAATTACAGGAGTATTTTGCAATTGTTAATATCCCAGAACATAACAAAGCGAGAGTGATGAGACAGTGCTTACGAGAGAAAATTGTTAATTGGTTAGATGTAGTAGTAGGGGAGGAGCAGAGATTTGAGGTGCTTAAGAGAAAATTTTTGGAAAGATTTTGGGATCAGAACAAACAGAGGGTGATTGTAGAAACCTTGCATAATGGGAAATACAGAGGTAGTAAGGATGGGACGAGAGAGGAATATTTCCTGGCTATGATAAATAAGAACAAATTCTTTGGGTGATGAAGAACTTGTAAACAGAATCAAGTTCCATTTTGAGGGGGAAATAATGAAAGCTATTGGTGAGGGGCAGAAATCTGTAATAGATATGCTGAAATTACTCAAATTCCTGGATGATGTAGAACAGGAAGCGAGGAGGAGGTCACATGTGGGAAAGACTTGTGATAGGGAGACGGACGAAATGAAAAGATATAGAAATCCCAGAGAGAATGTGAGTAATGAGGATAGGGATAATAATCGGATTACATGGAGATGTAATAACCAGCCCGGAGAAGAAAGGGGAAATTATAGATCTCAGCAGGCTAGAAAAGACAATCCTAGACCGAAGGAAAACTAAAACCTTCTTCAATGGCGAGTCCCCTGGTTGAGGAAGAAAAGAATAGGGACTACAAAAAAAATCAAATAATACCAATTTTGGTGAATGGGAAAGAATTATTAGAAGAAACTGAGGATGAAGGGGAAGAGAAATCATCTGACCTTGAATTGTTATCTGTTGATATTGACATTGAGGGAGATGGGAAAAGAAGAGCGATTATTGACACTGGAGCTACATCTACGTTTATCAGTGAACAATTATATCTTGAGCTGATGGAAAGGAAAGCAATTCTAGAAAGCTTGCCAATAACTGGGATGAGAGTGTATGGAGCCATTGGGAAGAAATTTGAGAAAAGCAGTAAACAGATTCTTTTAAAGGTTAGAATCCAAGGTCAGGAGATGCTTATTAGATGTATAGTAGTTAAGACTTTGTTTGTACCTTTTGTATTGGGCTTAGATTGGATTGTCAAGCATAAAGTAGTTTTGGATTTTAGTAAAAAAGAGTGTCATATGGGTTTACCAAATGAGATAGCCAAGGAAATAGAAATAAAAGTATCATTGGGGGCTAAGGATGGACAAAACAGCAAAGAGATCATTTGTTAAAAAAGGAGAGTGTGGTTGCTGTAACAATAAAGGAAGATCTGATGCGGAAGAATCGAAGAAAGTTGAAGTGGAGGTTAATCATAATGTAAAGAGGGACATAAGGTTGTTAAAATTATTTGATGTATTTGCAAATAAGTTTAAGAAAAAATTTAAACGTGTAGAGCATCAGATGGAAGCTGATAAGTGTGAAGGTAATGCGAACGCATTGAATAAGCAGGTTAGGGAACCGCTGATTATGTTTGCAAACAAAGATGAAGTAGTGAAATGTTTTGTTAATAGATTTAAGAATAACTCCCGAAAACGTACAAGAGAAAGGTACGTGGGAGAAACATTCATCAAAAAACTGAGCGGAACTTAATGATTAGCGGAAAATGTGCTTCTATGTCTCAAAATTGTGCATCCTATGGTGAAAACAGAGCAGGAAGTAAGTTATGGAATAGGGGTGGATGTGGATTTCCTTGGAATCCAGGTGGAAAAACTGAATGCGGTATTCTGTTAATGTCCAACTAATAAAGATCAGATGATACATCAAATTCAACTGGCAACAATTAAAATAAATGTCATATGATCTGTCAGAAACAGCTGATGGCAAATAAAATTTTATGTAATAACATTGTAATTAGTTATAAGAAACAGATGTTCTGTTGAAAATTTGGGACGTGCATTGAACAGCTGTTGTGCAGAGAAAAGTGACTATAGAAAAATTATGGCCAAAGTGATTTTGGATCTTGACAGCGAACAGATGGAAAGACAGCAAACAGCTGATTATAGAGTTCTTAAAGAAATTGTTTGGGTTGAAGTTATGTGGTTGTAATTAAAGTTATATATGTTTTTTGAAGTATTTAATTGATGAAATTGTATTTTACTGGATGTTTAGGCTGATGAAGGATTGAATGGTACGTCAGAAAAATTTGTAATTAATTTATGAGTGAATTTTTGTAAAACCTAATGTAATTTTGACTAATTGTTTACGACTGTGTTTCAGTAGGTGTCATTAAAAAATTGTACAATTTTTTTAATTCATTGGGGGCGGGGATAATGTAACATGAAAAGTTACACGCAACAATGCGGGCCAGCTTGCGAGTTGCAATTGTCGCAACACGGGCCAACAATGGAGACTGGCGAGACTCGAGCAGTCGTCATGGGGTAGTGAAAGGAGAAGGATGTGTCGGCAGTTGCGGACGGAGAAAGACCACGCCCTGTAGTGATAATTTTTCTCATGTTCTGAAATGGATTAAAGTTATTAAAATCCACTTTTTTGGTATTTTTATTAAAAAATACCTGGCGCCCAAAAAGCATTTAAATCCTCGAATACGGAGGTACGCCGGATCTTCTACTATATATATTGTAATATACTTTTTTGTATATAAAACATTTATTAATTTAAATTACAAATATGATCAATTTTAATAATTTTGTTTATTAATTTAAGTGAAGACCCGGGCTTCATCCCAGGGGATTTTGGGTCTCTCAAGAGATGGAGTATGCATTAGCCACAATTACTGGCCCAACAAACATCCACCTCTCGAATGTTTGTGCGTCTCTGGATATCTGCTCTCTGGATATCGCCTGCCTTCTGCGCTCTGCTCCACTCGCCTCCCTTCTGGGGTTTGATGCACTCGCCTCCCTTCTGGGGTCTGATGCACTCGCCTCCCTTCTGGGGTCTGATGCACTCGCCTCCCTTCTGCGGTCTGATGCACTCGCCTCCCTTCTGTGGTCTGATCACTCGCCTGCCTTCTGGGGTCGAGCCACGTCCTCTCGGGTCTGATCTGGTCTGGTCGCCTCCCTTCTGCGGTCTGATCCACTCGCCTCCCTTCTGGGGTCTCTACTACGATCTGATCTGGTCTGGTCGCCTCCCTTCTCAGGTCTGCTCTGGTCTGGTCTGCTCTCGTCTGGTCTGCCCCACTCTGATCTGATCTGGTCGCCTCCCTTCTCGGGTCTGCTCTGGTCTGGTCTGCTCTCGTCTGGTCTGCCCCACTCTGATCTGATCTGGTCGCCTCCCTTCTCGGGTCTGCTCTGGTCTGGTCTGCTCTCGTCTGGTCTGCCCCACTCTGATCTGATCCCGAGCCACCCATCGGCTTCCCTTATAAAGCTTCTGACAGGACTTCCCCTATTTCTCAACATTTCGGGGTTCCCCGCCCTCATTTTTCCCGCGGGGGTTCACCATCGTCATTTTTTATACAGGCAAGGCGGGCCTTCCCCGCGGGGAAAAACAATCTTTCGGCCGACTATCCATTGTTGTTGGCCGAACTGCGCCTCATAACGCCACAACCTTACCAAAATCCCCCTTTTTATCACAATATATTGTGATAAAAAGGCGGATTTTGTAAGGTTGTGGCGTTATGAGGCGCAGTTCGGCCAACAACAATGGCTAGTCGGCCGAAAGATGGTGGTTCCCCGCGGGGGAGGCCCGCCGAGCGTGTATAAAAAATGACGATGGTGAACCCCCGCGGGAAAACCCCGCCGGGCGAGTTTAAAAAATGAGACCCAAAAACGCCTGAGATTAAGCCCGTGTCTTCACTTAAATTAATAAACGAAAATATTAAAATTGATCATATTTGTACTTTAAATTAATAAATGTTTTATACACAAAAATGAATATTACAATATATATATATATACATATTTACATTGTTACTTGGAGTCTTCTTTACTTTTCTTCCAGCCGCAACGCTTTTAATACTGCCGCGGCGTATTCGCTAATATTTTCCCAATTTTCCTCCTAAGACAGCATAACTCTACCAGGTTTTCCGCCGTCAGACCACACCCCCAGATGTCTTTCTAACTCGTCTCTTTTTTCGAAACAATGTGTGACACGTGAAAAACACTTGTTTTTCATTCTCGTTTGCAGGATTGCAGGTTGGACACGCCGTTGTGTCCTCGAGCCTGAAACGATGTTTGTAGTCTCGGAAGCAGCCATATCCCGTCAAAATTTGAGCTAAATAATGATCAACCTGTCCCCATTTCCCATTGCGTCATTTGGCTACATCTGGGATGAGTCGATAAGTCCATCTTCCCTTCGTAGAACTCGTCCATAGCCCTTGCCATGCCTTCACATTTTCTTCTCTTCATTCTTAATAATGGGGGGATGGCTCTTTCAACTTCTTTCTCTCTCCGGCGAATTCTATGCCGTCCTTCTGCCACGAGTTCAACGGGCGGCATGTCTGCGACGACACACACAGCGTCGCACGAAACTATACGAAAAGCCCTCGCAACTCGAATAGTACTCCTGCGGTAGACTAAGACCATCTTTCGGGCGTTTCTCTTAGCCGCCATCGCACCAGCCATATGGGTGATGCGTAGAGCAGTGTATATGTGGCGACGCTTGCCAGAAGTCTCTGTCGATCTTGGCTAGGCCCGCCTTTAATTGGCATAATTCTAGTGAGGGCACATGTCATTCTTGCTGCCCTCTTACTCGGGGGGCGGAAGGGGGATGATGTGTGTACAGCCTCTCGTCCTCGAGTCGGAGGTCGAACCTACCCGCGATGCCCCTGTGTAATCTAATCGGCCACGGCGTAAACGGGGAGCAGCGTGCATCTCTCATTTGCCATTCCTGGGTATGTGAAACCTAATAGTAGGGGGCGGATCAGGGTGGCTCGCAGGGAACTAGTATCCTTTATGAGCACGGGGGATGGACTTAAGACGGGTCGGAGTCATCGCGCGGTGGCTCTAGTAACTGAGTCCATCTCAAGACAGTCATCAAGCCCTTGGGTTAAGGTGTCGAGTATGGAAATTGCTAGCCATACTTAGTTATCCGATGATGAAACTGTCTGGGTGTAACTCCCCTATTAACTTCCACTTCCGAAGGGGGTGCGTCTGGCCTCGGAAACCAGATGCTGCAGTCCGGAAAAAGCGGGAAGCTTCGAATGCCGGTCTTAGGGTGTTGCTCCCCGTCAGCGGAGTTTTGTCTTGGGGCTCCTCTGAAGGATTGAGGCTACCATTGGCTGGAAGTGCCAGCGCTACCGTTAAGGTTGAACCCGATCAGCCGTAGGCGATACTCGCCCCCCACCAGGGTTTTTTCCGTGGCTCTTGTGGGGAAAAGAGGCTCCCTGGGCTGGCTGAAGACGCGGGACGGGGTCGACCTGAACCTTCAGCGAAAATTACAGGTAGAGAGGGGTGAGCTTTGGCCCAGCCGCGCTCTACTGGGCGGCAGCCCTGCTCACAATTAGGTTGGACTCTGTCGGGCAGTGACAAGCGCTCAAAAAACCCACGGTGGCGGTGCTAGAAAGTCGGTGCCTGGGGATGTGTAACTTAATAGTAGGGGGCGAAAGGGCAATTATAGCCACCAGCCCTTGGGTAAGGCAGCGGCCACGATTACATTTCCATCAGGTCAAAAACTGAACCGTACGCAAATTGAGCAACATAATCCGCACATCGCGAGCCGGTCGGGTGGAGAAGTGCCTCGGAGCGATCACTAGTAAACTCCACTCGGCCGGATTTCAACAGATGCCTGAGCACCTCCGGCGAGGGCCCCTCGGGGGCTCTGTACGCCCCAAATGCGCATTCACCCCGTAAAGCCTCACGGTATACACGGGGTCAGGTGCTGGTCCCGTCTAGTATTTCCTGTCATTATAACTACCAACCAACCTGCCCTCCTACTCGCTATTCGGACGTTCTCGTTGAACATTGATTGTATAGAGCAGTTTCCCGCGGTAAATGTGATTGTATCTCTTATTTTCCTGCTCGTGGCCAGTACCTCTTCTGCGAGTTCTAGACCCGCTGCCGAGAGCAAGTTTCTGATGTGGCCAAGGCTTCATTGGCTGATATCGTGACCTCGTCCAGCAGTTTTCCAACGACCATCACCTCTATGTCGTCCGCAAAGCCCACTGTTTTTGGCCCCGTGGGCAAAGGAAGTCTAAGCACATCATCGTACATTACATAGTAATGGGCCGAGAACGGAGCCCTGAGGGACCCCACCCCTAAGGGGGTACGTCCTCTGTCCAGCATCAGTGTCCTCACACTGAAATAGTTTCTTATTATCCTCCTCTTCCAGCTCTTCTATGAGGACCTGTGGTATGTCAGTATTGTCGGCTAATGCGTCGACCGTCTTGACGTTTTCTTGCAGCTGTTTCCACAATTATTTTCAGCAAAACAGGGCATGTTTATTAAAGGGGAGTTGCCTGTTTCAGGATCACCCTCATGCATCATTTTAACCCCCACCCCTCCCTCCAAAAAAAAAAAGGACGTGAAGTTAGCGCAGAGTTTCGTGTATTTCCCGTCCTGTGGAGCGTTGTGCTAGCCGTCTGGTGCAGTGGCACTTTTTCCTAAGGCCAGCAATTTCCTCATTCCACCAGCAAGCCGGGCGCTGCTTGTTTCCACCTCCCCTGGCCTGCGACATAAACGCGTCGCATGCGTCAGCGATGTCAGCTCCCGTGCCATGCGCTCCGAGTCTGCTGGGATGATTATATGTTCCTTCATTGAGGCTACGAAGGATTCCTGATTGAGGCTTCGGCTGTTCCACATCCTTCGCTGTATTTTCTTCGCCCTCGTGTGGCCATGTTCGGAAGCCTCAAAGGTGTTGTTGATCGCTGTGTATAGTGGTCGCTCACGGCCCATGACATTATACGTGGGACCAAACTTTCAGTGGCGAAGGTAGCGTCAGAAACGGACATTCTTTCGTTTCTATCGTATGTTGGGTTCGTGCCATTACTCAGGCGAGTCAAATCCAAGGATGATATGGCGTCCAAGACTACCTCCCCTCGCCTGTTTATCTCCCTGCCACCCTCCCTCACCCAGTCAGTGGCCCATATGTTGAAGTCACCTGCAATGACGTTCCACCAGCCACACACATCATCTGAAAGTCTTTGCAGCAAGGCTTCAAATTCCTCCAGGGTGTTGTTTGGTGGTGCATACATAATATATATATATGAAGCCATCCTCACTTGTATGCTGCACCTCTTCGACAAAGTGGCTGCTGCAGACCTACACCGCTGAACATCCCAACTGATCTGCCAACCGTGCCTTTGTCCCTTCTAAATTCCTGTATGGTTCCAAGAGGATTGCCCCACCCACCTTTTCCTCCCACAATGTTTAGAATAGGAGGTCCTGGGTGGCCACGGAGTGATTGAGGTTTAATTGTAGGGCCCTCATATCCGTTCCCTAATACCTTGGATGGCCCCCTGATAGGCAGGGCAATCAAAGCTCCTGTACTAAGGTCCTTTGTGTCTCAACAAACACTTTGGTGTTTCACACTTGCACTCCTTGGCTGGGTGTCCCACCTCACTGCAATTGTAGCAGCACTTGGACCTGTGCCAGTTCAGTGGGTAGGACTACTTTGGCTACTTGCACGTTTCCATACGCCTTCCTCAATGTGTTAATATGTGGATGTTTGCATGTGTGTGTGCATTAACATGGGGGTATGTGTTCATCTCCCCAGCCCCCATTAGAAACATGACATAACACAAACATTGGATATTTGGATAGTAAGTAAGGATAGAAATGAGGGAGAAAAGTGGGAAATATGCTTTAAATCATATGCTGGAATAGAATAGTAGTATGCTGAAAGAAAGGCAGATTTAAAGCACTGAGAATAAAGGAAAAAGAAGAAAAGACTGCAAATATTCAGGACTCAAACCTGGAACTTTAGTGGAGTGTGTTAAACAGTTCTGCCACCACATCTAGTACGACTTATAATGAACATACTGAGTCATATTATGTTTTATTTAGATAGTTGGGATGGAAAGAGAAGAGAGAAAATAGAATTTGGAGCATCTATTGAGTATAAATTAGAAATTAAATATGTATGAATTGGGATTAAGCCAATCATAATACTATTATGCCTGCGCATATGCTTTAAAGTGCATTCCTAGCTTCTTTCCTATCTTGAAAAACTATATATAAGATCACAAAGTCAAAATAATAGTTAATTGGATAGAAAAAAAGACATAAAAAATAATTATGGACTTACTTTGAAATAATAGTAGGCATCACATGTCAAGGAAATCCTTTAGATACAGAGTCTGAATGGCAAGACTCGGTAAACACTTTTCCATTGACCTTATTTAAGAAATGATTCTCAGGTCAGCTGGGTCCAGTTTTTGTCAGAATAAAATATTACAGAATAAACATCATTGTCATAGTGAGGAAGATAGTATAACTGATGATAGTTCCGAAAACATCTTGAGCCAGTTAATAAACCAGGAATCATTTATTAAATATTGAAATGTTTATATAGCATGTTTCTAAATGTGATGAGTGTCAGATAAAAGCAATTTGCTCTCAAAGTTAAATGCAACAAACCTGGCATAAGACCAAAAGGAAATGTTATATTTAATGCTGTAACATCATCTCTATTTCGTACATCAGTCCACGGATTCCATGCAATATTTGGCAACAATGGAGGCTGCCATCTATATGCAGGAAGAGAGACAGATTTAATAGGATGGAAATCTGTGGAAAAATAAATACTTTTATTAGGGATAAAAAGATGGTATAATAATTTATAAAGTCAATTTGAGTATTCAATAAAGGATAGTAACCTAGGTACTGCCTTGGAAATTTGAGTGGAATATGAGGTTTGTGAAAACCAACTCCAAGGAAAAAAGGATTATCATGTTTATCTTTTAGAAATAATCTAGCTCTTTGAAGAGATTGAATATCTGGCAAAGATTTTCCAGGTTGCTCTTCCACTGTAACAGGACACACCAAGTTCCTAGCCAGCTTGCTGGATTCATCTCCACAAACATGAGCTTCTTTGTATTTTTCTGTTGGTGGGTGATACGGAGTTGTTGACCAACTATATGGCATGTCATCATTCCAGTTGGATGCAGCCCCTGTTTTTGAAATTCAAACAAAGTGTACAACATGCAAGTGATGTCAACATTAGATACATGAATCATGTATGTACTGTGGTACTTTGGATATTGACAATAATAGATTCCAGGATTACCATAGTTAACCATTTCCCAAAATAGATGATTTATATCAATTAATAGCTTCACTTCAAAACCACA
The DNA here is from genome assembly GCA_034510155.1 of Eucriotettix oculatus. Lineage (NCBI taxonomy): Eukaryota > Metazoa > Arthropoda > Insecta > Orthoptera > Tetrigidae > Eucriotettix > Eucriotettix oculatus. Next base: position 175,779,076 of record CM067376.1, read on the forward strand.
GGAAATACAGTCATTTATTATATGTAATTAACAACCAACAATATGATGGCTAATATGAATAAATTATGAAAACTGTTTTAATTGAACAAATAGATCTTGGGCCTCTAAATTGGTAGGTGGTTCAGTAGTGAACACAGCTATCATCCTCACCTTTACAGCCAGACAGATGATTAGCATTTAGTATTATTGACCATAGTTATTAATTTCCTTCACAGCTTCTATGAGTTTCTTAATATAATAAAAATTACTGGCTTTTATTTTACAATTTAATGTGCCTAAATCTGATCATGGTCATAGCATAATAAAGTATTGAATCAATTAATTTAATTAAATAGGCTAAAGCTAATATGTGAAGAGTAGTGAGTTTATTTTAATATTTCTGTATACACAACAAAATTCTACTAGTTCTAAAAATAAATAAATAAATATTTAAATTATTATTTGAATGACTAATATAAAAAAAGATTTTTTGGCTCCATTCACAGAACCGAGTCAGTTTAAGAAATGAAAACATGCTTATTAAGAATTAACATACTCATTAAAATAATGTTCTGACTGCAATAAAAAAATCTAATTTATACCAACTAATTTTTACAACATACAAGGATATAAAAACAGTGGCATGTACACAAGTACAACATTAAATGAAATTATGCAAGGAAACATTAACTATACCTGGATGAAATACTTTTCCAATTGACATAGTTTCATATCCATTTTCTTTAAAAAACTGAGGCAAAGTTGTAAAGTTTCCACTGAAATTTCGCCAGTAATTGTAAAAGTCATATAAACGCAAACTGTCGGGTCTTCTGCTTGTTAACAAAGAATTCCGGCTTGGCGCACACAATGCTTGCTACAATAAAATTAGGAAATCTTATTTGTGATTAATTTTGTTATTACTATGAAGAGAATGACGATATTACCTGGCAATAAGCACTTTTAAATATATAGCTTTTTCTGGCAAACTTGTCTATATTTGGAGTGTAAGCGTTTTCATCACCATAACAACCCAACGCAGGTCGCAAATCGTCTACAATAACAAATACAATATTCAGTTTACCACCATAACTATTGCTAAGCAATACACTAAAAATTAGAAGACCAGCATGAATGTAAGATGAAATTATATTCATCTTTCAAGTTAAAATGTACAAGGGACGAAACTGTATAAACATTGATGTTTATGTGTAACAGCTGATTCCATTTTATGACAAATTTCGTAATCAACGATTGAAAGTCAACGTGCAAAAATTTTGGATATAAGAAATGTCTGCATACGATTCATTTTATTATACATTACAATATTATCCTTCGAATTTATATCTACATAATGAACCAAATTATGCCACATCTTGTGAAATAATTTACTGATTCATTGAAACACTACTTTTCTCATTGGATAATTATGACGTCATACTTCCAGCTGTCAGTATAGAAAGCAGTGACGCAGTGGGAATAGAAGCTGATTATCAATATGATATTTTGCTTTATTGGTGTGAGAATAGATCAATTCCATACTTAAGTGCAATGTAACTTGGCGTGTTTTTACATATACAGTTAAAATAATTACATTATTTGTACGCTTTTTTGTGTATTTTTATTGTCATGAAACTTCTTTGTTGTTCATGGTCTATTTTTATCTTCTTGCAATACCTGCTATAAAGGCATAGTTGAATTTTACTAAACAGAATACACATCGTTATAGTTAATTTATAGCGCTATTTTTTTTATTTAAAGATTGGTGTAACCCATCTACTTTCATAGCATTTTAATTATAATTAACTGAAAATTTTAAACTGCAATGAACATTTTTATATAGGTTTATAATGTCCGCTGAATCACCTCGTAAACCAATTCATTCAGGAGGTCACATAGTAGTTCCACAACCAGTGAGTGATCGCACAATAATTGAGAGTGTAGCTGGTTTTATAAGTGATGTAGTTCCTCAGGTAAGAATCATTTTTATGTTTCTTAACTGCAGTTCTAACCCATAAATATTTTAAAAATTATCTAACTTTTGTATAGGGTTACTCTTCATTTCCACAAAATGAAAATCGAGAGGTTATTACATGGGCCAGATTTGAATATGCAGATATCAATGATCCATCTTTTTACCCCGATTCCACGGATGATCGAAATGGTACACCTCCACTACTCTTGATATTAGGATATGGAAATGGAGTCCAGGTCAGTTTTTTAATGCAATACATAAGTCAAATTAGTATATTTAGTGATTCTACCATGCAATGAACAATGAGCAAATAAACTGCCATTTAATTTAGAGCTAAATATTGGTATTAGGCCCCAACACTGTGCCTTATTATGTTTCAGTATACTTAATTATTTCTGAAATCAACAATCATTATAAGTAACAGATTCCTATGTTTTAATATTATTGTTAAAACAAAGATGTTGTACAATCCTGTCACACAGTTAGTGGTTCTTCTAATGCTTGTTAAATACTTATATTAAGGTCAGAATGTATATACAGATTTATAGTGTTATCTATTTGTGACATCTAGTGTGTGAGTGTTATCTGTTAATAATTATTAAATTTAGAATGAATTATCTATCTGTGTAGCTGCAAAAATTAAGGTAAATTTATGTATTACATTTTATGTAAACATTAACTAATTCACATATCACAATGGATACAAAATATATTTATAATAAAACAGCATTGTAGGTTTGCAATGGTTATTCAAATAATTTTTAAAGAGTTTCTTTGTCAGAAACAAGTGAGGTTAGGAGTTAGCAGGACTGATGTCACATAAAGTGAAATGTGCTGATATTCTAAAGAAAACGGGGAAGTTAAATTTCAAATGTAAGGCTGAGACAGAACAAATTAAAATAATTGGCCAAATTGTGACAAACTAAAATTATACTCATAATAATATCCCAAATAAAATGAAAGCAATAAAATCAGTTAAAAATATACTAAACATGTGCCTACCTCATTCACTCTTGTTCTCATTTGTGAACCTTGTCTTTGGAATATCAAGGGGAACGTATTATTGTACAGAGAATTTTTGTATTATTACAATTGGAATTATAAAATCCAGGAAGACGGGGTTGGGTACAGACTGTTATCAGGTATTGAAGTGCAGAACACTCAGTTGAATCATGATGTATGGTCTCTCTTTACATTCCTTATAAATTGATTATATTATAAATGAAAAACAATAATTACACTTACAAATATTTTGCCTGTAATCCTTTACTACCAGAGGTACTCTGTAGAGAAATTGCTTATATTTGGTGAACCTCCTATTGTCATTTTAGGTTTGGACCATTCCTGCAAATGGAGAAGCCACAGAAGTTTTATCCTGGAGGCAGGGCATTGTACGAACATTAAGAATTTTGCCCACACCAGAAATATCCTCAGTAACTGATAATTTTGCCCACAAAAGACCTTTGGTTGCATTGTGCGATAGCGCTGCACCTGGACCTTCATTTTGTTCTCTTAGTTTCATCTCTCTGCGTGATGGAGATCAGGTGAGAAATATTTTGCATTTGAATAAAATTAAAGTAGCTTTTAATTGCTCACTTTGTTAGATAAGAGTATGTAAAAGGATTGGTCTCTTTGTTATATTTTATATATATATATATATATATATCCTGGTCAGACCCTACAAACCCCCCACCCACAATTGGTTGCAGACCGTGTGGCAGAAACAGATGCCATGTCTGCCCAATACTCCCACCTACCACGACCTTCCAGAGCCCCACCAACAGCACTACCTACAAAATTAGGGAAAACATAACCTGTCTGTCCTCCCACACTATCTGCAAAATAAACTGCACACTCTGCCCAGCCTTTTACATCGGTCAGACAAAAAGACCCCTCCCCGAACGGATTGCCAACCACCGCAGCACAGTAAAACCCCTCAAAACCCAATTCCCCATAGCCGCCCATGCCCATAGCCACAATACCAACAACTTCAACCAGTGCTTCACACTGACCCCCCTCAAAGCCCTACCTCCCGACTCATCAGAAGCTGAACTCCATCTGTGGGAACTTTCATTTCAGCATGTCCTACAGTCCAGACAAAGCCCTGTACTCAACATCCTATAACTCTTTATCTCCAACTTCCCCTCCCCCCCCCCCCCAAAGCACGAGTCCATTGGAATTGTACGTACAATGAATCCTTGTGTGTGTGTGTATACCTTGCCCTTTGTTTGAATGGTGGTTGTATGTATGAGAGTGTGTATCAATATTTAAATATTGACACCTCTCAGGGTGGATGTGTTTGAATGAATGAGTGTCAAGATGGGGTTGTTAGTATGCATCTCCCCAACTCCAGTCAAGTCCTTGCCTCTTCCCAGACCCTCATTGAGAGAGAAAGTTGGTGACCTGGTGGGGTCAATTGTTTACGACCTAAGTTAGCAGAGCAGCAAATTTTGGCTGCTTAGTCGTCGGCTAACTGATCACTGGAAATGTCTTCCTAACTTTCTGTGAAGGGGGCGGTGCCTCTGAAAATTCAAGTACTCTATACACACACACACACACACATATATATATATATACATACATACATACACTTTTACATTCATTCAGTCAATTTTACTGTATTCTGAAAAATTGTGCATATGAAATACATTTTTATAACTTGTATTATAGCCTTGAAACTAAATTTGTCATAGATATTTTAATTCCTATATTAAGCACTGCAATATATATTTTCCCTTGCAGGTTAAGAGCATCAAGTTCAAAAATCCAATCAGCGATGTAATTGCTAATCGAAGATCAGTAATAGTAACATTTCCAGAACGCATTGCTATATTCAATGCTGCCACATTGGAAGATCGGTTGACAATAACAACTTGTTATCCTTGCCCAGGCCCTAATCCAAATCCTGTAGCATTAGGATCTCGATGGCTAGCATATGCTGATAGAAAATTGTTACCTTCTCGCAGATCATCTGGAGGTACAGAAGGTGAAGGTGTACAATCATACACAGCAGCAATGCTACATGCAGCAAAGTCACTAGGAAAAGGTTTGAGAGGGCTTGGGGAAACTGTTGCTAGTAGTTTAACTGGGGGTAGTACTGGATTAGGTGGAGGGCAGCAAAAATGGGGTTCTAGTGGTGTTAGTTCATCAGCAACCACACAACAAACTGGTACAAATGCAACCATTGCCGGAAGTGGAACTGACATTAATTTACAGCCTGGAGTTGTCACAATAATTGACACACAGGTAAGTTACATAAAATTACAGTTTCTCATCTTAATTTATTACAATATCTTTAAAATTTGTTATAAATAAAGTATTAACTTAAATTTCATACTTAGTTCGTTTTTGTACTGTTTCTATTTTAAGATACGATATGATCTGTAGTGGATCCAGTAAAGTATCTGGTGAGGGGGGGGGGGGATAGTTTGTGTAAAATTTATATTTGATTAATATAAAAATTATTAATCCAACTGTAAACCATTTCAGTCTTTTTTATTTTAGATCTGTTGTCTTTGTAGCTATAAGGTAGGGATTATACCAAGAATACAATGAACAACATATTATAGTATTGTTAAGTATATTACAATCAATTTTTGTATCTTCAATGAGGAAATGATACACTATATATAAATTGATTAAAATACCTACCTTAATACTTCAATTTTCAGTTATGACTAAAAAAAAAAACAATTTCATTGTGAAAGTTCTTTTATTAATATTAATTGCCCCACAAAATGCAATATTATTTTAAAATTCACATTGTATTCCTTGGGTAGGGAACATATCCTTCCCGTCTCCCCCTTTCTGGATCAGTGACTTATATATTCTTGGATTTAAATGTTAACAATAGTTAAAACATAACTAAGGTCATTGTATTTTGGGTTTTCGATTGTCTAAGAAGAAGAAAGAGTTGGTAAAAGAGTTGTCTTCAGGAAGAAGTATAGTAATAGTTAAATAAAGAGATGGCTATGGAGGCTTTCTCATCTGACTGAAGAATATTTGGGGCTTGCTCTAAATGTATAGAGTGGTAGAGAAAGTGAAAAGGGGCTGTTTCGTTGAGGGTTTGTAGGGAACTTTAGTTTTTTAACCAGAACAAATTAGGTGTTCTGAAGTATACTAAACATTTGTACTTCATTTTTAATCATTTGTTCTTTACAGATTTATTGAATCTATTTTCACTGTCTTTCTTATGCGTTTCTTGGGGTATTGGTGGAACAAGGGCTCAGGTGTGTTTCCTGTTTTGTATAATGAACTATGTTACTTTCTTTAATGTTCATATCCACCTTTTTATTGAAAACTACAAGAAAATTGTAAATACAGTAAACAAATTCTGGATCTGGACTAGTTTGGTACCATGCCTCGTCCCCCTCCATTGCTCCTCACACTTCCCATCCTTTCCCCGCCCAACTCGTGTACTGGCTTGTAATATCGGTAAATAATATTTGTCGACTTAATTCATGTGTAGATGGAATGAGCTTTTTCGGTGTAATACACGGAGCAACTGTGGCTGGAATGAGCTTTTTTGAATTAATTCATTCGAGCAATTGTGTGACATCACGGAGCAGTAGAGAGAGAGAGACCATGGGCGGAGCTTATGGACGGACTTTGTGGGAGTGGAGGGTATCCGTTGTAATTCGAAACCAGAAATACTTTTATTTCTGGATGAAGAGTTCTTGGGATTCCAGTCGGGTGATGTCGTTTGTAGTCCACAATGTTTGTCGGGAAAATCTACGTTCTCTAGTTTTATTTCTCATAAGTTATTACAATGATTCTGTTTCAGGGCTCTATTCCACCAAGCAAGCCTTCAGGAGATGATAATTCAGACCTTATTGTGGCACATTTTAGTGCTCATAATGAAGCAGTTGTAGCATTATCATTTGATCCTTCTGGCATGCTTCTCTTAACAGCAGATAGACGAGGTCATGACTTTCATGTATTCCGAATTCAGCCTCATCCTGGAGGTCCATCACTTGCTGCGGTTCACCATCTGTATACACTTCATCGGGGTGACACATCAGCCAAGGTTTATATTCTACCAATTTATTCTTGTTATTTTGTGAGATTTAGTATTTTTCAATCCATTTTACATGTTTGGTATGTGAGTGTATGGGTGTTCTAGGCTCTGCACTTTTCGTATATGTCAGTTTAATATGGCTTAGTCTTTATCAATATGAAAGATGGTTGAATTATTGTTGCTGTGCAACAATTTTAGTGTTTGCTTTCAAATGCTTCAACCAATTAAAGTAGCAAACACTACTGTTGCTTCATATCAAGATTCAGAAACATAAATTCCTTGAATCTCTGTCAAAGTTTTTACAGAAAAACAAGATAAAATTATGAATTTAAATGGTAATAAATCCATAGTACTTGATTTTAATTGAGCTGTTGTAGTGATTGATTTGGAAGTTAATAAAATTCAAAAGCATTTTAAACACCTCCAGCTATTTTCAAAATTAAGTAAATATGAAAGCTTTTGGCATGATGTTAGCAATCATTAAAATGAGCAGTATTTATACTAATACAATGCAGTATTTAAAAAAAAATAGGTATCCAGTTTAATTTTAATGCCATCAGCACTTCATCTGAAAAAATCCACATTTTCGTACTTCCCTACCAGGGAATGCTTACTATCAATTTAAAGTAAGTCAGTGACTGTTTTACATCTCTCTTTCTTCTTCAATTCAATTTATTTTTGTGACCAAGTCATCTTATTTTTCCTTATACGTACATATATGTTGTTATGGTAATCAGTCTTAAGACTGGTCTGATGTAACCTTTCATACAAACATATCCTATGCAAGCCTTTTCATTTCTACATAACTACAACATCCCACATCCTCCCTAATCTGCTTCATGATTTCCATACTTGGCCTCCCTCTTTTGTCCATACCCCTCACAGTTCCCTCTAATGCTAATTTTACAAGATCTTCATGTTTCAAAACATGACCCATTAATCTATCCCTTCTCTTGGTCAAAGTCCTCCAATTGTTCTCTCTTCCCCTCTTATGTTTATAACTTCCTCCTTAGTGATTCTATCCACACATCTGATTTTCAGCATTCTCCTATAGCATCACATTTCAAAAACTCCTATCATCCATGTTTCGCACTCTATAGGAAAAATTTTAGTAATGATTTCCTAATATTCATACTTATATTAGCCGTAAGTAATTTCCTCTTTTTACGAAAGACTATCTTGCCTGTGTCTACCCTTTGTGTCTACTATACGTCTACCACCCCTAGTTAATATGCTTCTGATAAAGGTATTGGTGGATTTGAAAATTCAAGCATTTGAAACCCTACATGGTGGCAGCCATCTGTAACACTTTTGGTAAGCCATCAGTTTTCTGTCTCTCTTTCCTGTCCTTATTAATTGTTTTAATTAGCCTGAAAATGTAATTCTCTTACTTATATACACATACACAGTAAAAGCCATCTTAACCAGTCACTTCATGACTGGGCTCCCATCTGGTTAACCTTACTACTGACTACAAAAAAAGTAAAGTGTACAAGACAATTATTTAAAACACAATTTTTTATTAATTGGAATTATGTTAAACTGCAGCTTTCAAATTAAAATAAGTTTTACAAAAAAAATATGCACACACACAAGATATACAGTATTGGAAATGAGATTTGAAAATTATGTACTTCCAATAATTATTTCAATAGTCCTGCCTATGAATTTGCACTGAGTGTTGATTCTTTCAATTTAAATAAGTCTGTTGTTTCTTTTCTATAGTTTTTAAGGCAATATCTGTGCATATCTTTATAAATTCGTTTTGTTGTTCTATATCTGCCGCTGCTAACTGATCAGTTTTCTTTCCATTTTCTTGACTTTTATCATACTTTTATTCATCAGCGCCTACAGATTCATTTAAGTTTCCATATTCATCTACAACAATTGGTAGTATCTGTTGACTTGTTAAAACACTTAAGCACTATTTTTGAATGTATCATCATCAGGAAGCGATATTTGACCAAGGCAGCCAGGTGATCTGCTTGTATTATATAATGTTCTGTCATCTCTGTCAGACAGAATGTGGTCTACTGTCTTCTGCTAGTCTTTGTCGTGACAACAAGCAGTCTGGTAGTACAAAATCACAGATTTATCACACACCTCTTTACTGCCTTCAATTAAAACAAGTGACCAAACTGAAATATTTTTAGAAATTGTGTGTTAATATACATATATGTTTTGCTTTTCACATGCAAATTATAAAAATGTTTTAAAGAAGACTGAATCAGTGGTATTTACTTAATTGTTATCTTCGCCTTTTCTTATTGTGTTTTTCCAAGTGAATATCTGAAGGAGTTGTTCTTTGGTTTGATACTGTTATTGAGTGTGAGCTCAGACAAAGTTAATATGAAAGTGCACTAGATAATCTCTAAAAGAAAATTGCCACACTGGACTGTTGAAACAAAGGTACTGTGTCCTATGTAATGTCCCTGTATCACAGACCACCTTGATGGCTGGATTGCCTCTCACCACAACAGTCTGCTTCCTGTTTAGCTGAGCCTTAGTATTAGCACTCAGACAGTTGTGTTGTGATTAGTTAGGGAGTCATAAGTACATATTTCAGTCACTCTCAGCTATGCGGGCAGATAAAGCAGCATCCGATTAATGTGAGGCCAAATAAGAGAGCTTCTGATGTGTATGTGTATAATGTAATGTCACTTAAATATAAATTTTATGATATATTTTTATTTACTTTTACAGGTACAGGATATTTCATTTTCAGCAGATAGTAGATGGGTTGCTGTGAGTACTCTTCGAGGAACTACTCATGTTTTTCCCATTACGCCTTATGGTGGTCCGGTAGGAATCCGAACACATGCTACTCCACATGTTGTTAATAGATTATCTCGTTTTCACCGTAGTGCGGGGCTGACAGGTGATGGTCGTAACAGTCCTGTCCCTGAAACATCTTCAATTCCAGCACCACCTGCTACACCTTATCGAAATCCCCGCCTACCCCCATATCCACACCCTACTGTTGTGCAACCTCTGGCACAAATAAGACAGCCAGGCTTATATCCATCTTCAGCTCCCACTTCTCCATCACCAGTTCAGCCTCAACTGCAACAACAAGGCTATAGCCGTAATCCTCCCATAAGAAGAAATCATTCATCTGCTTCAGAAGATAGTATACCATTGCGTGTGGCAGCATGCTTTGCTGCTCCACGAGCTTGGTTAGTTGCTTCACCAACAATTTCTAGGGAGTCTTCAAACAAGGCTTCTAAGAGAGCAGTTGATTCACTTTTTGTAATGGCATGTCATGGAAGTCTGATAGAGTATGATTTGGAACCACGGCATTTATCTGGTAAATAGAATAAAAATAGACTCCTCTGATTTTATTACTTTTATTTTTATATCATTTATTGTTTGAAGGCATGCATTCTGGAGTAAATTATTGTGATTGTTGAACTGTGTAGAGCAATTTGGTGGGTGGAGAATGCAGATATGGTTGCAACTCATTGAGTCAGGCAATGTTGCATAAAAATGTTAAAGAAATGGTGTTTAAAGTATATGAATATATTAAGATTGAGAGGGCCTGCAGACATCTTGTAACACATTAACATTGAGCTGTGAAATTTCCATGCCTCATGGAAAGACAGCTGAAGGGTGTGGTTTATCATTAATTCCAGTGTGTGGTATCTTTTGGATATAACACACTGTATTTTTTAGGTACATCTGTAGCTTTAGTTTTTGATAGAGCACATTCGCTCCACTTTGTCTGCAATCAGTATGTATGCACCCTTAGCTGAGAGCATATTTATACTTTATCTAAGATTTTACTTTCTAAATACACTGTGTGTTCCTGTGTAGTTATTATATGGTTTTGTATGCATTCTTTCCTTTACATTATTTTTGACACTTATATTAAAAATGTCTATATTTATGTATGAATTATACATAAATCTAAATAGAAGTATTATATTTGGAACTGTATCTCTCAGATACCACACATTCCTATGTTCCATATTACTTATTCAACATCTTTGTTCTCACTTCAAAAAAATGAATGAACCATGTAAATTATGTGATTTATGTAATGAAAAAAACCTTCACAAAGTGTACTGACTTCTTTTGGATGAATATGTAGAAGAAAAATAATGTATATAGGAAAGTAATATAAATGTTAGTGGTAATGATGAGGAAGAAAAAAGGTTGGCTGATTTGTAATCTGAACAGAATGATGATGTAGAAGGAAAAAATTTTAAAAACATATCTAAGAAAGAATGAGAAGAAAACAAAGCAAATAATTCACTGAATTCCAAAAAAGTTATCCATTTTTGGTGGTGTAAGAAAACATCATATCACAAAAGAATGGGGAAACAAAATAAACTGTCTAGTAATTTGGAGTGATACTTGGGTCAGAAAAATCAGCCTCAACACCATTAGAAGCACGGGAGTGTTTCTCTTACTCTGAAATGACAGAACTGATTTTGAGGAATATGAATGGTTTTATCTAGCTCTAGGAAAGTGTAATCTTTGTTAGGGAATGAGATTGCACTGTTTATGCTTTTATACATAGCAAGTATTTTTCTTGCCCACCTCTTTAACACAGATTTATGGGATACTAGGGGTATGGGTGTAGAAATATAAGCTTGGTGAAGATTCAGAAATGTTTCTCCTTAAATGTTTGAGGTTTTATGATCATAATACCAGACCAGAATTTTGATGGTCTTGATCCTGTCATGAAACGTTTGAAAAAATTGTGTGCAGTTGTAAAAAATTGTTGTTGTGCTATTCAGTCCTAAGACTGGTCTGATGCAACCCTCCATGCTAACCTATCTTGTGCAAGCCTTTTCATTTCTTTATAACTAGCACAACCCGTATCCTCCCTAATCTGTTTAGTGTATTCCATTCTTTGTCTCCCTCTTCTATTCTTACTCCACACACTCCCCTCTAATACCAATTTTACAAGACCCTTAAATGTGACCTATTAATCTATCCCTTCTCTTAGTCAACGTCCTCCATATTGTTCACTTTTCCCCTATTATGTTTAGAACTTCCTTGTTTGTGATTCTATCGACCCATCTGATTTTTAGCATCACATTTCAAAGGCTTCTATTCTTTTCCTTTCCAGAGCTCCTATTGTCCTTGTTTCGCACCCATATAATGCCACGCTCCATACGAACATTTTTATCAATGATTTCCTAATATTCACACTTATATTATCCATAAGTAAATCCCCCTTTTTTGTGAAAGCCTTCCTTGCCTGAGTTATCATACTCAACAAAGCATAAGGTAAAAAATTATGCTCTGAAAAATAAGCAGATTTTTGAGGCCGCTGCTGTTTTATTCAATATACTCCTTCTAAAACCAAGGATGTGTGGATTTAAAATATATTCTTTGATTTGTAGTCAAATTTTCTATGCTTATAATTTGGAAGTTTGTTAGCACTCAACCAGAGGGTTCACCATTTGCAGTGAGCAATAAACCCATTGACGTAGTCAAAAGCATGTGCGATCCAATCCTGAAAAATGGCTGCAATGTCACCATGGGCAATTGTTTCACTCATTTTGACATGGTCAAGAATTTTAAGTTTCTTCAGCCTTCAAGTTGCTCACTGCCATAGAGGTAAAGTCAAGTGTGTTTGTATTTCAACCTAAAGCAACTTTAGTGTAATACACATCAAAGCCAAAGAAAAATATGATTTTAATATTATTTATGCACAACAATTAGACTATTGATGATTCAACTGGTTTTCATTCTGAATCAGAAATAATTAATAACTGTACAAAAGGGGGGTGTCAATGCGAATGTGCAAAATAAGGCATTAGGCAATGGTGATTTTTTACTCTTTATTGAATATGTTGGAAATAAACTCCCAAGTTATCCTGATATGTAATTTAAGAAAAGCCAGGAGATGAAGAGAATTCCTAAAAGAGTTGGGACTTCAGGTAGTGAAAGAACATCTCCAGCTTTGTTCAGTACACAATAGCAGTCTAAATTTCATCCTTCAAGAAAGAATGAAGACTTGCTTAAATGTGACAGTATCCTTGAATAGTGAGGTAGAAACTACAAATGCTGAATGTACTGATGTAGAAATTGATGACCCATAAAATTTCCGGCTAACTCAATATTGAAAAATTATTGTGCTACGAGCAGCACTCAAATATTGTGTGTGATAATTGTTACCAAAAATATTCACTGTTCATAATATTTGTCTTTGTGACTCAAATTCACCACTACCTTATTACTTATTTTTATAACTACTTTTATGTAACGTAATTAAATCTTCACATTGTATTGCTATATATTTGTTCCTCTTATCTTATTAATCATTTGCAATTAGTACATCCTGTAGCAGAATTTCATTCTTTTTGTTTCCTTTATTCTAATAGTTTTTAATTAATCTTTACTTAATTTTTTAAAATATAAATTAAAGATATACAATTAAATTAAATTTTTATGGTCTTATATTACATTTTATCTAACAGATACTCCACGTGTTTCTATGTTTGTACCAGACTGAAGGATTAAGGAATGTACACATGATAATCACCAAAATAGTTTAATTTGTGAACATATAATAGCAACTTCTGAATTGTGCCAAACAATAGTGATATCTGTTGTTAGTTTTGATTTCTACAAGATTAATAACAATATGTACTTGTGGAAATTATTGTAAATCTATTTAGCATACAATGTTACAATGATATAATTTGTTCCACTTTTTTTATTATCAATATGAGAATATTGAAAACTCTGGACAGTAATAACATGATGTTACACAATAGGAGTGACTGATGGATGTTGTCAAATTTACATCAGACAGAGCACAACTTTCAAATGTATGTGATTGTATGTTCATAAATTGATTCCATAACAAAAAATAACTTAAGATTGTAATTTAACATCTGATTTTGTAATAATAAGTAAAAATGTTCGACCAATTTCAGACTTTATTTTTATTTATAACAATTTCCAAAGAGGATAAACACAATGTTTCGGTACTTATTTGTAACTTTGTCATGTTGAAATGTTAAAATGAAAATAAAGTCTGAAATTTGTTGGAAATTTTTACTTATTGAAAAATACCTAACGCGGAAGATGAAATGAAATTGTAATTCTTCATACATATGAAGATGAAATGAAATTGTAATAAATTGTATAAGGGCTACTTTTTTTCTTAAGGTCGATTCTGATCTTAATCATTCAAACTCAACCAATGTTAAACGCATCTACACAAAAAATATTTATTTAGTTATTCAATCTGAGCTCATATCATTAATTATGAATAACTGGCAACCTCCAAAGATACACCAAACACAATTTTTCAGCAGACACAAATTCAAAAAGAAGTATTTCCCCACAAACAACTGTATAACTCTAAATGTACATAATCTAAACTCGGCATATGGTGTATCATACTACACCACATTCTTTGTAGGAGTCTATAACTTCAAAAATCTTGATCAGGGACCTTCAGTTAGCCTTGCAATTTTCATATGCTTTTCTGGTGGTGCTTTGTCTCTGTACTGATGTATTTCTCAGGAATTTATTTCTTACATATCTGTATGAATTCATCTATAGTCAGGTCCTAACTGTGAATCTGTGTGTTGATTAACACTGACTTCCAAATCTAATTGATTGGCAAGATTGACAACATATATTACATGAGCATGATCAGTTTCTGGTGGTGTTTCCACCCACATTTAAAAAAAAGGACTAAGTTTCTTCCAGACACCATTCAGTGTTTTTTTGGAAATTTCATCCCAAGATTCTCCAATGAATCTCATAGCAAAACAACATTAAATTGTTTTCCAAAAGTCTTGAACGGACAGTTCATTGCCTTGCCTCATAGCATTGTTTATATTTCCAAGGGAATGCCTTATATTGTATACCTTAGAAGTTTTAATGGCTTCAAAACAAAATCAATTATGGCGGAAGAAAAGCGTCACTTAAAATGTAATTGTTTAGACTTTCAATAACATTTACCAAGCCAGCCCTCATAAATGGAAGCTGTCACCCAAGCTATATATTTTTACAACTCTTTGGACTTCAGACTGATAAATTAAAACATCTCTCTTCCAGAACAGTCCAGTCTCATTGACTTTACATACTGTTTCACAGTTGTAGCCTTATCATTACAGCCTTGAGTGTCTTTGGAATATACAGCTTCTTTATTGGCAAATGCCACCTCTCTGTGTTGCTGCGTCAATTACAGTGTGCTTTAAATCAGCTTAGCCAACCGTTATTAGCTCTAAAGTTTTCTTCTTTCAATCTCTCAAAGATCAGCTTAGCTGGATAGTATACAGCATTCTAATCAACTGGTCTTCACTTTTATTTGATTATCATACCATAATTTCAACTTTGTTTCTATCTCAGAAACAATACAATATCCTTAACAAATTATGCTTGAGTACAATGATAGAACATTTATCACAGCATCAAGAATTCATTTTCTACATTTTATGATTGTCCGTACAGTAGATTCCGGTAGTAAACTTTTCTGCCAATATACACATTTTCATTCTATCAAAATTTTAATGATGTTGAGCTTACATTCCAAAGATATTGTTTTACTTTTTGTACCAGACAAAAGAGAATCTGATTTACTATGTTAGGATAATATAATCTTTCATAACAAGTTAAAGAAGCGCAATTGTGCAAGTGAAGTTTGCAAAAACAATAAAAATACTAAAAAAGCAGCATGGCGGACATCATTGTTGTAAATAATGTTAATCTGAGTTTTACAGAAGTTGGAGATATTGATATACAAATGTACATCCTCTTATCAGTTTATTTCACGTTCATTTTGAAACAGTAGTTTTTATAGTAATTTATTCAAGTAGTGTGACACTTTTCAACTTTGCGTCCATTGCTAATGCAATTTTCTCTTAAATGGTTTAAAATTGGAGAGGTGGTTTAATATTTAATGTAATTCAGTTTAAAAAATTTGATGTATGATATAATTATAAATCTTTGATTAGATTCAATAATTCAAGTTTATATAAAACTATTTATGTTAAAATATCTTTTGAAAAATATAATTCACATCACACAGTGCTGAATATTCAGTTCTGTTTCAAATATACTTTTTCAGGTATTCCCAAAGAAAAAGTATGTGATGATACACCAGTTGAGTTGGAAGTAAAACCCAAAGCACAGTGGCTTCTACTACGTCCTCCAATTTCAAGTGAACTGGTTCCTCCATTATCTTCTGCAAATCCTCTATTAACATTACCTGCACGAATTTCCAACAATTGCTGTGATACTCCTGTTTGGTCTGACAATACTGATGAACATTGGCTATCTCAAGTAGAAATTGTGACCCATGCAGGACCTCACCGTCGTCTCTGGATGGGACCACAGTTTACATTCAAAACATACACAAATGTGACAGGGTAAGTTTGAAATTAACATATATCACATTTTTCTAAATACCATATTTTTGAAGCAATCAATTTGTATTGTTATTAATTTTGTAATTATTCTTATTATGTATAAACTCACACAAATATTATTGAGGTATTGTAGTTCCTCCTGTGAAGGAGGCTTATGTTTTTGAATGTTTGACATGCAATCATACATATTAGTATATATATATATATATATATATATATATATATATATATATATATATATAAAACCATGAGGAAATTTAAAATGATAAAATAAAAATTGAATTTGATGGGAAAGAGCAGCTGGCTGCCACACTCTTCAGACATGCCCTGCCCGAAGAAGGAAGTTTATTTTCTTGACAATTAATTTTTTTTTACTTTCCTGCCAGTTTACCCCCTACTGTCAATTATTCAGTTTATATTGCTTTGAGTTTTTTTAAAAAACTTGTTTTTTACCATCTTGAATATGTCAAATTTTTTGTTAAGTAAGCAGTATTTGTGGGAGGAGTTAGTTTTCTTTTTAATTGTGTAAAGTGCAGCTGAAACACATCAAATGCTTGTGGAATTTTATAGTGGCAATGTTCCTTAGTTTCCTTAGTCAGTACTGGATGGAATCCCACCTTGCCGAGTTAAATGCATTCTTTACATCCAGCGATATTATGGCACAGTATTTTTTTGCACCTCTCTTCCACCTTTTCTCTGTAACGGCTTTCCTTGCAGTCTGAAGCCATACTGGGAATCAGAGAGAGCATCGTGTTCTTCAAGGAAACTTACAAGCCATCCATACACGATCCTCTCCATCAACTTCCCCATTGTGTCCAGGAGGCATATTGGCCAGTAGGATGCTGCTTTTCCCTGATTACCTCTCCCCTTCGGAATAACGCCAGTTTTTATTGTCTGGAACATTGGGGGAAATTTTCCTATTTTTAAACGAGAAGATGTCGGGGTTAATTTGTATCACCTCAGTGTGTGTGTGTGTGCACATGTGTGTATATATTGTAGCATGTTCATGTATACATTGTTTTCTTTTATTGTTAGTGTGGCCTTTGGATGCACTTTGTGGCATATGCAACTGCTGTATATGTTACATTGAGTGGAGATAGTTGGTTAGGTGACAGAATTGAAGGAATGAAGTTGGTTTTAAGGAGCATGCAAGTGTAGAATGACGTTGCTTGTCCAACTTATCATACTAGCACATGCTGGGAATTAACAAAAATTGTTTTCCACATATAAATTAGACAGTTGTAAGGATTGTAAATGGGTTGGAATATGTTGAGAGGAATAAGCTATGTCAAAGACGTTAATGTTGGATAAAAGTGCTGTGTGTTTATTGGATGGAATTGTTAATTAAAATCCACACCTGAGTTATCATTTAACTTGTGCTTGATAAAGAAAAGCATTGGTTTAATCAAGTATTTTTGGCTAATTAAAAATAATTATTGTGATACAAAAACTTAATTGGCACATGGTGAAACATTTATTGAGAATTGATGTTATTACAATATGCATCTTTTATATAAATTGAATTGGATAGGAAAATGAGACAGAAAACAGTCATTGACATCGTAAATTGATGGCAAGTGTTGACTTGTTCACAAAGTTAATTATGGTTTTTTAGCTCTCTTCCTAAACAATTCAATTTATTATTCACCTTGTCATCTTATTCTGCCTTATAATTTTTATATATATGTATGATTTTATTTTTGTAGCATAGTGTCTCACATTGGAAAGCATTCTAAGTGACTGCCAGCCGTCTACTAAGTGATCACACCCCTATTCCAATTCCAATATGCATTTGCCTGAGACATTGATGGGTCACCATCAATAATTTTGTGAAAGCTTCCTCAAATTTTATTGTGTCAATGTTTCCTTCTCATGTGTCAGCTCTGTTCAAACATCTTAGTTTTACTTCAAGTTAAGCCTAGTTTACACAAGCTTAGGACTTAATATAAGTGCTTGGCACTCGACAAGTATTTGTTTTCACTTTTATGTAGATAAGTTCATCAGTAGCTAGAACCCATTCAGAAAGGAGAACTGTCACTGGGTTATGTTGAAAAAAGTGTTCAAATATTATTTTATCAAATGATCTAGTACTGAAATTCAGTTTTACACTGCTTTTTATCATGGTTTTGAATATATTATTTACATATTAATAATGAAATGTTTATAAGTACTAAACTTTTATAATGTTGTTTACCTTTCATCTCCAATTCCTAATTAGAATCCATAGCAGGTACTTTCAACCTAAAAGGAACTGTAAATTTTCATACCAGATTCCAAAACTTAAACAGTACAGCTATTGACATATATTTATCAACAATTCGCAGTATAAAAAATTTATGATACAACCAGAAAAAAAAATGTTATGTCAGATCATGATGCACAATTATTAACAATAAGTAATGTAATCATAAAATTTACCCCACAACTTAATGTTTATAGTATCAGGAAAATTAATGAAGCAACATTAAAAATGTTTAATGATGTGCTAAGACGAAGTATTGGACAGATGTATATTATGCCAGTAACTTCAATAACAAATTTAATGCATTTCTTTTAAGGACTTAATTTGCTTTTTGAAAGTATTTTCCTAAAAAAGTAATTATAAAATCAAAGTACTGGATCACTAAAGGAATAAAAATATCAACAACAAAAAAACAAAAGGAAATTATATCTATCTATTATAAACAACCCAAGCTGTGAATTAAAGAAACTACAAATCCTGCTGCAAAATATTAAGTTAAGTTATAAACACTGCTAAAATATGCACTACCAAGAAAAAATTAAAGCAAGGATTAAAATCTGGACTGTTTGGAAATTAGTCATAAGTGAAACAAATAAACAAAATTTTACTTTTACCTGTTATCTCTTAAATATTTGAGAGAGTTGTTTATAACAGATTCTACACTTTACCTCAACAAAAATATAACTTACTCAGTAACTGTCAATTCAGTTTTAGGAAAGGTTATTTTACAGAAAAAGCTATCTACACTCCAACTGATGAAATTCTAGAAGAATTAAATACCAAGCAATATCCTTTAGCAATTTTCTGTGATTTGTCTAAAGCTTTTGATTGTGTAGACCATGATATTCTATTAGAAAAAAATTAATACTATGGAATAGCAGGAGTCTTTTTCTTGGTTTAAAATGTATTTATCGAGTAGGAAACAAAGAGTACTATTGAAAGATCCATTAAAAGGTGAAAAGTTTCATTCTAAATGGGCAGAAAAAAAGGATGGGAGTTCCACAGGGTCAGTATTGGGTCCTCTATTATTTCTAATCTACATAAATGATCTACCCAAAATATTAGATACTTTTTTTAAATCTGTACTGTTTGCAGATGATATAAGCATTTTAATAAGCAACAAGGACACACTAAATGAAGCAGTTAATAATGTATTAAATCAAGTGCTTTGATGGTTTTCTGTAAATGACCTGTCATTTAATTTTAGTAAAACCAGTCTTATGCAATTCCAAACAACCAACACATTCTTACAATCTATAAACCTGGTAAATAATTATAAGGAAATCCATGAAACTCTGTATACTAAATGTTTATTTCTTTCTATAGAAAATAAACTGAATTTCACATCTTCTTGTGCTGTAAGAGTTATATCTAATTGTATAGACATACAAACATGAAAATTAGTATGTAATGCGAATTTTCATTCTGCATTGTCTTATGGCATTATATTTTGGAGCGAATCCTCAGCAAAAGAAAAAGTATTTAAAATCAAATAAAGAGTCATTAAAGTAATATGTCAAGTCAATTCAAGAACATTTTGTTGAGGACTTTAAAAAAATATCAGGCATACTTACCCTCACAAGTCAGTACATTCTCTCGTTAATGCTCTTTGTGGATAAAAATTTATACACTAATAATGCAGATGCGCACAGAATTAACACCAGAAATAAAAACAACAAGAGACTAACAATAACACAAAAATCTGTGCAGTATAAGGGAACAACACTGTTCAACAAGCTTCCCACACACATTAAACAGCTCTGAAATGAACGTAACAAATTTAAAATTGAACTAGCAACTTTCTCACTTAGCCACTTCTTCTATTCTGTAAAGGAATTTATGAAACTATGTAATTATTGATGTATAGCTAGATATAAGATTATCATAATAATAATAATGTAATAAATTCATGTATAACTATTTGACTTGTTCCATATCCTTGAAGCATTGCTTCACTAAAGGATCCACAGAATGACTATTATGTAATTTTATGTTAATTGTCCATCTCCTTATACCACAGTAAATTTGGTATATACGACGACTCAGTTCCAGTTCCCTTGCTTATTTTTATATTATGCCAATTTTTGGTTCCATAAACATTCTTTAGATTTTACAAATGATTCTCCGTTTATCAACAGGTTACTGGATTGTTAATACACAATATTTTAGTGAAATTCGTCTCAGCTGCCATCAGGTGCAAGTGTATATACATTGTGTCTTAACAATCCATTGACCTGGTTGATAAACCAAGAATTGGTACATTTGGAAAGCATATGTTATTTGATTATTGCAATTGAAATTTCTGGATAAATTAAATTGTAGCTTCAGAATTACATCTGCCTGATGACATAATGGTAAATGCAATGTTTTAATAACTTGAAATGAACAACAATGCAGAGATAAATATCTTCTCTAGGTGAAATCGACTGTCACAACATGGCAATGGACAGCTGCATTGTTCAAATGTGGTGGGAGAGCTTACTTGTTGCTTAGCAAATAGAACCACTTCCTATTCACTTACTGATGCTTAATACTAATCACTTCATTTAGAGTTGGGTACAAATTCAGTGACAAGTATGAGTGATGAACACTAATTACAAGTATTAAACTTGTTTAAACTATACCTTAAACAGAATTACTCTGAAATTTTTTCACTCAAGTCTGTCACACATTGAAAAAAATATAAAACAACTTGCATCTTGTGTTAAATGGAGGTCTTTATAATACCTTAGACCTTTTTAAATTATAAAGAAAAATGTGATCTACAACCATTAAATTGAGAACAATACTGAAAATATTTAGACAGGCTGGACATTTAAATGTTAACTTAGCAACTTACTCCAATACCTAAAACTTGAAGACAGTATTGTTCTCAATTTAATGCTTGTCTGTTAATAGTCATATTTTTCTTTGTTGTTTTTACTGAACTCTTTATAGTGGAGGGAAAATTGAGTTAATATTTAATCTATTATAAAAATATCTCAAAGTATTTAAAGGATAATAAGTATTAAAGCAAAAGCCTGAAATTTATTTACAGTAATTTGCACAGACAGTAAACAAAGTGGAGAGGATGTAAAAGTTATGATTTCAATAATTTTTGCTAAATCTAGAATTGCCAAAATTTAATATGTTCACATTAAGTAACTTATTTTAACATAAAAAAAATGTGATGTTTATTCTGCATCAATGCTTAGGAAACTGAACATTGGCTCTTAATCACTTAATATCTGAAAGATCGTTATTTTAATTAAATGTGTGTATAATAAGGCATTGAATTTCATTTGTCTGTCTGACTACTTGTATTTCATTTCAGGAGTACTCATGCAGCTACAGACTTAGAAGCAGTAGATATTGGTATTGTCTCTGGATCTCGACCAGCTAGATCAAATCCTGTTAATATGCCTCTAACAAGTGGTGGAACAAGACCTTTAGTACCAGTACTAATAGAATCTGGTTCATGTAGTAAGTTAAATGCTACAGTAACTAATTTGGGCTTTGTGTAGATATAATTACATATTTCTGTAATAAATTATACACTATTTAATGTCAATCTACTTTATAAAGCATAAGAATTGAGTCAGTGTAAATAGTTAAAGTGACAACAACTAAGAATCTCCATCACAATAATTATTATGAACTTATGTAGCAACTGATTTTGAATTTCTTGGGCAAACATAGCATTCTTGTAGTTAATAAGACTCCCTTTGAAATGTATGTAATAGTTATTTCATATGATATTTTATATGCAAATATATTTTGTTTATTAATAATATTAAGAAAATAAATAATTGTACAAATTAAAAAAAAGAAGAGCCAAAATACAGAAAGTTTTAGCTTTTCTCAGGTGATAAAATGCCAGAATCATTCTCATGTTTCAGGCATTTTTTCATCACATGATGAATTTTTTTTTAATTTGCACAGATATTGATATTTTACATTTAAAATAAATAAATGAAAATATAAAAATTAATGACTATATTTTTCCTTAATCAATAAATGGAACTTATTTTTGTCTATAATTAAGTAGTGGCAAAAAAGTACATAGGAATAAATAATTTGATTTTAATTAAGTAGTAGTAATGGTTTCCTTTTATGAATTGTCATCACATATTGGCAGTTGTATTATTTGCCCCCTCTCTAAAATTATAAAGTCACAAACATTTGTTATATGAATAAATAATGTCTTCATCATTTTTAAAAATATTTTCAGGTAGCTATGAACAATCCCCAAGACTGATGGAAACATATGGTGGAGATGGAGCAGATTCTGATGGATCTGTTGGTCCAGGTGAAACACAATTAAGAGAAGATTTGGCAGATGCTATGATGGAGAATCCTGGTGCTCTAGTACGTGAAACAGGTAATTTTTTAATTTTAAATCCTTTCATATATTTGAATAACTTTTTAGCTGGCGTAGACTTTGTTTATGGGCAAGTACTATACAGCTATAAATTATAATTTGCTAATAGTCCTTTTCAGTACTATATGTATATATAACAATTAATAGGGAAAACAGAGAGATAGAACGTAGGTGACTTACCTGAGGTTCATAGATGGTATATATAAGGCAAGTAAGGTTAATATGATATTGTCAAATTAATTATCACATCTGGACAGTTTTGTATGTGTATGATGGAAAGAGAAAGTGTGTGTCTGTTTTGTCTCAAATATTCTTACTCAAATGAATGAAGAAATAGCCAGAGTCAGGAATTAGTAGTGCCAATAATGTATTTTTATAAGTAAAAAAAAAAGTCTTACGCCTTTCACATTCTCATGCATAATGAAGCTGATCACATTTCTGTGAATATTAATCCAGTAATGCTTTATTATTACTCTGAAGCATTCTCTTTTAAATGTACTAATACCTAAAAGTTAATGAGAACATGTAGAAACAAAACACCTGCCTCTGGCTTTTTCTTTGTTCAAAGGAAGAAGACTGATCGTAGCACTTCAAAGCAGTCCTGTAAGCAAGAGATGTTCAAATCCAATTGGGAAAGTTGTGAATCCTGTGGGAACGGTCATAACTGTTTCGGTGCCATCTGACGAAGAAGCAAACAGCATGGATTACTCTGCAGTTGAGGAAGGTAGTAGTAGTAACCTTGGGAGTGAAATCATTGTTAAATGGCCAACTATAATTAAAGGAAAGAATGAAAATATTAGTGAATCTTCTATTGAACTTACTGAGGACAGTAGGGAAATAAATACAAATTTATTTAAAGGAAATAATTCCTCCTTAGAACAGCCAGAATCATTTAACTTAGTCTCAAATAAAACACAGAGTTCTGCAAAGACAAGAGTAAATAATTTAACTTTAAGCTCTCCATCATGTTTCCAAGAAAAACGAAATTCAAGAACTCAAGAGAATTCTCAAGTTCTGAAAGACAAAGATAAAAGTCAAAAGAAAAAGAAACAGAAGGGAGAAGAAGAAATAGAAGATTTCTCAATAAAAATTGGACTTTCCAAAGATAACTTAAGTCTAATTGCAAAAAACACTGAAAAAAGAAACACTGAAAAAAATAATTTTGGAACAATTGCTTCTCAAAGTCAATTTGAGGAAAAAGTAATTTTGGGAAATAAAACTAATGATAAACTTGTTAAAATATGTATTTCATCCACTGACACAGTGGATGTGACTACAAATGATAGTTTAAAGTATTGTTTTAAGGATAATAATATGAAAGAACAGTCCATGGAAGTATTTGATGACAGTATAACAGAGACAAAGCAAGATCTCTTTCAAAATATTGATGGGGATATTTCAAAGCAGTCATGGGCAAAACGTAACCCATTAATTGATGAAAGATGCAATGACATAAATGAGATGAATGACAACGGTCCTGATCCTGATGTTTCTCAAAGCAGATTATGCAAAGATAATTTTCAAAATTTGAAGTCTGCAGTTGTTGAAGCCTCAAATATATATCCAGATTCAATTCACAATTCTAGACATTTAGAGAATAAAATACTGAAAACAGAAGACAGAAATAAAAAGGAAAGAAAAAAAGATATCTCTGACACACAAAATCAGTGCAGACTTCCAAGATCTTGGAGCAGTGTTGTTAGTTCAGCTTCTAAGAATGATTATTGTAAATCTGAACTAGATATGAGTGAATATTTGGACTGTATTCCCAGTGAGTTGTTAAAAGTAAGTCCATCTACAGAATTAGATCTCAGAAAAGATTGTATAGAAAATGATAAATTAAGTATAACATCTGACAAAAGTTTTAATTCAGATGAAAATAATTGTTCTTGTGTAGAAAAGAATGTTGAACTGTTTGGTACACCTGTTGAGAGCATAATAAAAGAAAATGGGAAAAATAAGAATGTTGATACCAGTAGGAATATTGGAAATGAATTGGAAACAGAAAATGATTATAAGCCTACATATTGTGGTACATCTTTAATGCAAGTTGGCAGCAGTTCTACTGATGATTGTAGTGATGATTCCAAGGATCTGTCTGACTTAAATTTAAAATCAGATGATAAGAGGCAGCCAGAACCAGAAATTTTGATAGATTCACCTACAACAACAGTCGATGACAATCTAGGGAGCACAACAAATGGTGAGCTAGTGAATACATCTTATATAGCAAGTAAGAAGAATCGAAGAACCAAAAAGAAACGAAGATAACTATAGTTTTTAACATAGTTTTAATAAAATTATGCCAATTTTAATTAGGGAAATGATCATTTGCCATTTTATGTTACATATGCTATGAACATATATAATATGTTAAAAACATAGTTTTATATTAAGAGCAGAATATGACAATATTATCTTTTTGTTTTGTAGCACAATTGATTGAATTTTATTGTAAACAATTTTTTAAATATTTTGTTGCAACTTTATTTAAGGAATAATAATATGGCTTTACTTATTTGTTTATAGTTTCTTTTTCTCAAAGTGTGTAGAAATTCAATTTAAATTATATTGGTTTGGTAATGAATGTTGACTTTCATGGTTTAATAGTTGAACAAGTCAAGACACAATAATCATTTCATTGACTTGTTCCATCCATATCTTGTATGCACAACAATTATACAGTCCACTGAAACCAAAGAACTATTCGTTCAAAAATATTTTGTATTCATTACAATCTTAATTTATAAAATATCTAATTGGCATATAGAAGTCTGATTTACTGTTGCTATAGTTATATACCAGGGGTTACCAGAACACCACAACAATTTAATTTAATCTCCTACTTCAATATGAAGTCTATAAATTCTTCCTAATTAAGAGGTAATTATAGCTGTTTAAATTGGGGTGTAATTTGTTTCTTTACAATTGTTGAAGTACTTTTATACCTTGCATTTGCTATGAAAGGAAAAATAAAAGCAAATGAAAATGTGTTTATAAAACTGCGGTCATAAAATATTCCAGTATAATAAACTTAAAGAAAAATAAGATGACAAAGTCAAAATAATAATAAATTGGTTAAGAATGAGAGACAGAAAGGAATCTTCGACTTTCCTTAAATTGATGATAGACGTCAACTGGCAGGGAAATATGAAAATGTGAATTTTCGAGTCTAAACTTTCTTCTTAAGGCAAAGAGTGTTTGAACAGCTTGGTGCTCAGCCCCTGCCAGTTGACACCTACTATCAATTTAAGGTAAGTCAATGACTGCATTCTGTCTCTCTTTCTAATCCAATATATATATATATATATATATATATAAAATAAATATATATAAAACAATTAATAAGGAAAGGAAAAAAAGATAGACAGTTGGTGACTTACCTGAGGTTCATAGATGGTAGACACCTTGTGAGGTTTGGAGTTCTTGAATTTCCAGAGGCACCACCCCCTTCATCCGAAATTTAGGAAGACATTTCCAGTGATCAGCTAGCTGACTTTCTGATGAAGGGGGCAGTTCCTCCAGATATTCAAGAACTCCAAACCTCACAAGGTGTCTACCATCTATAAACCTCAGGTAAGTCACTTGCTTTCTATCTCTCTTTCCTTTCCTTATTAATTGTTTTATTTAACATGACAATGTCATTTCCTGACTTCACATGTAGACGAAGGAGAGAATCACTGGCTTACTGATACTCAAGGCTGCTGTTACCACATTGGACAGAACAAAACATTTCCATTTTTTTGGGAACCGAAGCAACCTTTACATATACAATAGATTCTTGATTATCCACAGTAATTGTGGGGAGAATTGGCATACATAATCAAAAAACAGCAGTTAAATCTAAGCACACATATACAATCCAGATATCCTGATGTAAAATTAACAGTGTTAATTTGTTGTGGTATTCAGTCCTAAGACTGGTCTGATGCAACCCTCCATGCAAATCTATCTTGTGCAAGCCTTTAATTTCTGCATAACTACCGCATTGCACATACATCCTAATCTACTTAGCATGTTCCATCCTTACTTCCCTCTTCTGTTCTTACCATGCACACTTCCCTCTAATGCTAATTTTACAAGACCCTCATGTCTCAAAACGTGTCTATTAATCTAGCCCTTCTCTTGGTCAACATCCTCCATATTGTTCGCTCTTCCCCTATTCTCCTTAGAATTTCCTTGTTAGTGATTCCTCCACCCATATGATTTTCAGCATTCTCCTATAGCACCACAGTTTCATAGGCTATTATTATTTTCCTTCCTGCAACTCATACCATCCATGTTTGCACCTATACATCGTCCCACTCCATATGAACATTTTTATCAATGATTTTCTAATGTTCACCCTTATATAAACTTTAGTAAATTCCTTTTTTTTGTGGATGACTTCCTTTGTTGTGCTATCATATTCTTTATGTCTACTATACTTCTACCATCCCTAGTTATTATGGTATCCAAGTTGCAGAATTCCATAACTTCTTTCAAAATGTCCCTTCCCAATCTAACACCCTTTGTTATTCCACTATTTCCCATACAACACTCCATTATCTTGGTTTTGCCTCTATTAATCTTTATATTGAACTCTTTTTCTAGGACTTCATGCCATTTATTATAGTTTCTAAGTCTTCTTCTGACTCTCCTAATACTACAATATCATTGGCAAGCCGTACGGTTTTTATTTCTGTTAATTTATTACGTCATAAAACTCTACTTAAGTTTACCTTTTTGTACTGCAAGCCAATTTTGTTCATAATATAGCTTCTGAAGTGCAGTACGTAATGTATGGTATTTGAAACTGTTCTGTAGTAGATTTATAGATAAAGGGTACAGTTACTGAAGCTAGACTAATATCCTATTGCCATAACATTGACAGACCATTCACAATGATAATACTAAACAGTTAATTCAGATCTTTGTCACACAAAAACTTATTTATCCGCAAAACATAACTACCCTACTGCCTACTGTATTAATTATGACTGTAGAATTCAGTTCAGTGACAGACAGGATCATAGTATTATTTCAACAGAACTCCCACTCCTCCCACCACTACAGATGGAGTTTGGTCTGGCAGCATCTTTGATTCTGTAAAGAACTTACACCACAAATGGATAATCATGAGTCTACTGTGGTACTATCAACTAATGAATGAGGCTGTAGGTAATAGGAGCCTACATTACCCAGAGGCTTAGGACAATATGTATTCAGGCTTCATTACTTACCCAGTGGACTTTTGTAGTTTAAAATCCAATTTATTTTATTTGACATTTTATTGTAAAATATGAAACATGTATTTGTTCTAAACCTTATTACAAGGAAAATGACTCCAAACAATATATAATTTACTGAATTGATGGGATATTATAAGAGAGAAGATTTACACATTATAAATTAATGAATTCTTTAAAAGAAGCCAGTTTATGTAATAAAAGTTATGACTCACTGAAACAAGCAATATATGACCTGGGGTGTTTTGAAACAGGAAGATGTTGGTTGAGAAACCATCAGTAGCTTCATTAATGTATAATTATATTCATAACATGTAGGATGTGGATTTATCTACAACTTATGTGATATATGAAACTTGGATCAATGAGACAGAAAGTAAAGAAATGGTTTGAACAGATGACATGATGTAATGCACCCTAGCTTTCCCGATAGAACAACAAAAACATAATTTGCAATACAGGTTGTTCAAGTGGCTTGATTAAATTGCTTCCAATGAAACTTCCATCCAAACAGAGGTGAGATTACCACCAAGATATGAACAGAGCAGTATTTAAAAAGTGGTTATTCAAGACAGTGCTACAATAATGACGTAGGTCTAGTGGGTATCTAATGAAGTGTGAATACAGCTTTTCCTAATCCTTTGCGCAAGGCAGGCTTCTAGTACCTGCACCTCGGGACATGCTAACATCATTCGCTAGTTGATAGTACTATAGTGCTAGTTAAGTAGCATGAGGTACAATACTCTCACCTGAAGAAAATTTGCAATGTTTCTTTCTGTTTGATATGGCATCACCAAACCTCAATATCAGGTAAGCTAGTATGTCTAATCCTATATAACTCTAATTTTTTCTCTGTTTTGCTATTAAGGGCCACATATTTATTTTAACACAACATTGCTGTATGTCCACTTTATCCTCACATATATGTAAAACAATTACATACACTTTTTGGAAAAGCTTTGTTGAATATTCATCTAATTCTACAGTATACCAACAAACATAAACTGTAATGAAGAGGTGCTGCCTTGTTTAGTTATAGTTTTTTTTTGGGGGGGGGGGGAGTATTTTCATTGTATCTGAATCCTTGTAACTTCCACTAATCAAGTTGAAATTTATTTAGGTAAAATTAGTCTTTCAATTTTTATAATTATTATGTCACCATTACATTACATTTCTTAAATGCTGCATTGTCATTGTTAGTCAATACAGCTTAACTTTTTTATTCCATTGTACGGGAAAAAAAGGTAATTCTTATCACTATTAACAATTTTTATTTACTTACTGCTTTTAAAATAAGTTTTTTTATCAGTTGTTTAATATTTGGAAAGTAGTACAGGCTTAAAATTGAACTACTAAATATAACTTAATGCCATTAATATATGAATGTGTAGGTTAGGAAACAACTTGTAT
The DNA here is from genome assembly GCA_034510155.1 of Eucriotettix oculatus. NCBI lineage: Eukaryota > Metazoa > Arthropoda > Insecta > Orthoptera > Tetrigidae > Eucriotettix > Eucriotettix oculatus. The sequence goes on from CM067376.1 coordinate 175,808,628, forward strand.
TTGATATAGAATCAGTTTATGGAACAAAATAGCTAAAATCTGATTTATGTCATAATCTAACTGTAAAACTGAGTGTTTTTTGGAAGTTATAGAATATTTAATGTCATATGGAAAGAAAATGTATGGTATTTTTGAAAGAAAACTTTCTATTCATATTGCAAAACATTTGTTTTAATTTAAGAAGTTCAGTGTATGCTTGTACCCTCTTAAAGATACATTGAAAATTTTGTACATCACATTTTTTTTTCAAAAAATAATATCTATTAAAAATAATAAATCATTGAAAGTTTGTTATTTTTTGTGATAATCATGGCTGTAATGTAAATAATGTGTAATTTACTAGTTGGAGTCATTATTGTACAATTTAACTCAGATTTGTTTATTAAAGACATACTTATGATCTTTGTTTCAATTTTTTAATTTAAATAAATAAGTTATGTTTTACCTATTTATGAGTTAAAGTTTTGATTGTTATTGTAAAGTACTTAGAAATTGTTTTCATTAGACCTGGAATCACTGAATGCCTTTTTAAAATAATATACTTAGTTACTATTGTTTCTGTCATTCTTAATCTGAAATATCTTATGCATTGAGGAAACAAAAATATGAGTGAAGTGCATTATAGAAAGGTCAATTTTATACTCACTTCCAATTTTATAATATACACTAATGTAATCTGTATAATAAAATTGCCTGTATATGTCCATGTATGTATGTATGTTCTACGTACTAATCTAAACAAGTAAACCAATTTTGACCCAATTTTTTACACATTATTTTTGTGACCCAGAAATAAGCACTGTCAGGGTAAGAACTTGGCTACCGTCCCTCGGAATGCGGATGGATGGAGCGTACAATTTTAAATAAGCAAAAATGGGCAATAATTCCATTATATAAATACATTTCTGGGTCAATTAGTTTTATAATGAGTCCTTAGATATTATTAGTGTATATTTTCAACCCCATTTATAATCGAATGAGAGTATTCTTCAGGGAGGGAGTGGAGGGTCATCACATAAAAATTACCAGAAAACCATCAAGATTGGGTTCTAAACTGCTGTAATGTGAGCTACTGAGAATAATTCTGACATTAAAAATGCAATCTAAGCTTTAGTTCATGGGGAAGGAAGGGGGTAAAACAAATTTTCACATACTATATCTTGTAGATGGAACAATATTGATTGAGCATATGTTCTTGGTGTTCCAAAAATCGACACTGTTGGGGTAAGACTTGTAGAGGGGGTAGAAATTTATAAATATCCATAAATGGTAATTATTTCCTTCTAATATATATTTTTCTAGGTCAATTAATTTTATAGTGTTTTTGCTGAATTTGTTTTCATATAATTTCAACCCCATTCATCGTCAAAGGGGTGGGGCGCAGGGAGTGTCACATGACAATAAAATGAAAACTGTCATGTTTGGCATCGTTGTTGGTGCTATACAAGTCTTTCAGTTTGATTCTGACATTTATCATATGATATAAATTGCAGTTCATCCCCTAACAGAGGGATGGGATAGGGAAAAACAAACTTTTAAAGGATAGAACAATTTTGATAAAATTTTGTTGATGCTCCTTGTGACACAAACACTTTGGTGATAAGACATAGCTACAACCCTTAGTGGATTTGATGGAAATTTTTTAATATGCGATATTTGAATCTAATAAATATTTATTGGGGTGTATTACTTTCATACTGTTACTCACTACACTACTTATGTGTGTAATTTCAATCCCTTTCATCGTGAGAGAGTAGTGGGAGTGTAGGTTACAGCTATATTTAAATGCAAAATGTGCAGAGATTGTGTCGAATAAATGTGAATTGGATCCATTATTTTTATAGTATTTTCCCAAGAATATTTGTGTATAATGTCAACCTCTTTTAACATGTGAGGGAAATACTCATAGGGGTGGAGGTGCAAATGAGTCGTATTAATATAACAGGGAAACAATTGAGATTGCTGTCGAAAACCGGGCCAAGTTTAATTATGATTTCCAATTTGCAACATAAGTTTGATTTCAGCTCCTTAGGGAAAAGGGGAGGAAACAAAGTTCTGCATACATTTATAAATGTTTCTAGCTATTTCATTCAAATTTTAAATGCATTTTCCTCGATAAGCAAAAATATACTGTGTATATAAGTCACAAGTATCTCCTGCCACCCCTAGCAACATGGTTTGCAGGGGACAGGATGGAGAGCGTAAATTTTTAAATGTGCACAAATACTGTGCCAGTATTTCCCCCAAAACTATTTGTGGATAATTTCAGCATGGTAGCAAGGTATTTGTAGGGGGTTGTGTGGAGAGATGTCACAAAAAAATTGAGACCGGTGTGATGAGAGTTGCCAAGATTAATATTGATATTCAACAGTCAGCTTAGTTGAACTTTAGCAACCTAGTTGGGTAACAGAGGGTGAAACAAAGGTTGGCTTATAAATACTGGATGCATTTGATTCTGAAATTTTATCAAGCAATATAAATTGCAGTTCATCCTCTAACGGATGTTATAAAGGAACAGTTCTCTCCAGTTATGGGAAACACTTTTGACTCTCTTAAGTTACTAGTGGCAATTTTTTTTAATGTAACAGGAGTATTTTTGTGCTCTTATAAAGTAATAAGAGAATTCTTTATTCAGTTAGAGTACTGCATTTTTAGCCCAACCATTGTACCGGGAGTATAGGAGTATATTTAATGTTCATTTTGTGATGCTTTGGCTGCCAGTGTAATCACATGAATTAAATAATGTACTTAGTTAATATAAATCAATACCCAGGTCCCCAGCTAGTGCTAAAATAAATTTATATAATATGGAGATTGAGATGCCAAGAAAAGTGGTGCCAATTGGTGGGGAAATGTGAACACCATATTAAAACCTCAGTCCAGTTTGTTGACATCCTATGGGACATATGGATTAGACCACAAGACATTATGGTCAACTTTGACTTAGTGCCCCTCTTCACAAGGGTGCCTATAGCTGACATGCTTGAATTACTGGAAGAACACTTTCCGACCAGGGTTACTAAACTGTTACACCACATTCTTACTACCACTTACTTCCAATTTGGAGGGGAGTATTACAATTAAAGAGGAAGCATTAAAAATGGCTTTTGTTAAACAGTCAACAAAATGACATGAAATTAAAACTTAGTTGCCTGATTGACCTTAAATTCTCTTAAATATTGTTTCAAAGCTAATGGTTTGATATAAACTGTAATAGTTTTTTACGAAAATGTTCTCAGATATCCACCCAGATATAACACAAATTACTGTGTGACATTTCAATAACTATCTGCATTATCATAATTTTCCAGGTGAAAAATTGTGTCCTCAGTATATATGACAGTCTGAGGGTTATCCACTGTTGTGAATCTTCCTTTAATACCATCAGAACGGATGGACATGGCAGTTTCAGAAGACACCAGTTAACTGTTTACTGACACAAATTGGTCCACATGCAGCCTGATTGGCTCGCCTAATAGATCCATGTGGTATATAAACGATTGGTTGTGAAGGTCCTGTTGTGCCCAAAATTTTTATAGACATAGGAAGGACACAAGGGATAGTGAAGAGAGCTTATTTTCCCCTTTAGAATCTTTTTGGTTTTAAACCAAGGAATATAAATCAAGGTTCCAATAAGCTGCGACACTATGACTGATTTTGGTGGATGCATTTAGTATGAATTGTAAGAGAATGGAAGAGTAAGTAGGCAACAATTTGAGAACCAAGTTAGCACCATGTGTTCGAAAGTTGAAATTGTGTTAGTAACCTGAAGAAAAATTTATTCCAGAAGTTGTTTGTAACCTGAAGCATTTATACCCAAGGGTTCCCCTGCACAAGGATGTGTCTGTCCTATTCAAGATAACTTTTCAGTAATAATATATGTTAAGTTAATTTTAAACAAAAGCCTTTTAAATTATAATGTAGGGCACCCTTGTTAATTTATCACACTGCTTATGAAAAAGTTATATATCAAATTGTAAAAAATTAGGGGGGATTATTTATTTTAATGATGAGGTATTAATATATTAAGAATGAAATTCCATTTATAATAAAAAAATTACTTTATATTTAGTAACTTTACATAAATTTTATAATGTGCACATTTTAACTTTGGCAATTTTTTATAATAAAAAAGATATATATTTACAAAAATGTGTACAAACAAATTTTCTTACAACTAAATACTAGATCTTTACACTCAGGGTCATATTATATGGGCCTTTTCATAGGGTGGAAATATTTAACACTAAATCTAATCGGACTTGGCAGTACAGGAAATTGGCAAAAGGTACAGAGCTATTTACCATGTCAGCTTATTTTGACTTTCCAGCGCTTTCTCTTGTTGCCATTTCCTCTTATTTGGGTCGGTCTTGATCCTGCCTCACTGCCACTGCTTTGTCCATAGTTTGGACAATTTCCAGTTTTAGCCTCATCTCCTCAATCTGTCTGTATGTGATCATCTGCTCTTGTCCCCACAATCCCTTTCATCAAAGGTTACCCACTTCTTTAATTCATATCCCAAAGGTGGCAGGGATGGATATTCACCAATCAAATTTATTGTTACTCCTCTCTGGGAGGAATCATTTGTCTCCCTCCACCAAGGTTTTTGGGGGAAAACCCCACTTCTTCCCAGCCTTGGTCGCCACATTCCAGAGGTCATGGAACAAACTCTGCTGGTGCCTAATTGTCTGACTTTTACCCCTGTTTGTCATATACTTCTCTCTTGCCTTTGATTCAGCACCTCCAAAGTCTGTGTAGATGTATTGTACCATTAAAATATTGAACTGAAGGAGATTTTTTAATAATATATTAAATTTATTTTTATCTATTTTTGTATATCTACCTGTATGAAACAGGCCTTAGATACAGTATTTTCTATTTATCAATTATATTGTTTACTAAAGCAAATTTGTGAAAACAGACATTTAATTAATAAAATATATTTATACAATTTATTTCAAAAATAATATTGCATGAAATATACATTTCAGGTTCTCTAAAAATTATCTTTGTGAATTTTCTGGTCAGTGTCATGACTAAATTATGCTCACATTTTTGCTTCTTTATTCAGTTGGAAAAATGATGCATATTTCAGGTGGCAGTCAGTCATTAGCTAGTTATGAAGATCTTAGCTCAAGTAGTTTCAGTTCAGCCAGCAGAGCTTCCTTTGATGCACGCTGTTCTCCCTCACCTTCCTGTGGTGCAGAAAATGCTCTAGTCTTCCCAGGGGACTCAAGTGGCTCCATTTAAAGTTTGTATTTTTTTATTTATTAGAAAGTACATACTATGAGTATTATTATATACAATTATTAACTAAAAGTTGTTATATTATTAGTCGTTTCTTTTCTATTCTATTTTTGTATCTTCTTCAATGTTTATCTTTTATATTTGTATTAGGAATGTGTTCTAATCTTGATATCCTACAGCCTCTAATTAATCAATTTCGACTGCTTGTAATCTGCAATTGTTTTTCGCATTTATTTCCCATGTTTCTGAATTATACAAAGTTGTCCTTCTATGATGGATCTATTGTATTATATGCTTCACCTCACATTGAATTCCCTTGCTCCACCAAATACCAAAAGTTTTCAATATGATAAAAAATAATATTCGAAAATAATTTATAGTTTTTTTTATATATAACCTATAATGTATTTTCTTTCTTGATTCACACATTTTGGTTTCAACTGATCTTAACAATATAGGTAATTATTCAAAACTTACAACACGCCAATCGGATGGGCCTAATATACTGTATATAATCCAAACCAATAAATAAAATTGACGTCTCCGTCTGAAAGTTTGTCTCAAATAGGTTCCAAATGGGCTCAACAGATTTTAATGAAAATTTTAGGGATTGAAATAGGAAATTTAACATATATTTTTCTGTATGTTCTATTTCAATATCTTGCCGGGTTCAGAAAATCTTAATATCTGTAAATCCATTGATTTGCTGTGTCAAAGCTTGACCTATTCAAACCAACTGTGAGTTATAAGGTTTGCTATTGGGTGTTCTTATACCATTTTCCTGATGGCCCTGAAATTTTGGTGTTTATCACTGAAAATTTAGTTCCTTTCTTCTCTTTTAGGCCAGAATATGCCCTCAAGTAGCCTGTCGAATGAGATAATTACATTGCTGTTAAGCATGAAATAATGCTTAAACTTAAGTAACATTTTCTTTAAATAATTATACTTTTTAATTATTTAATTATAATGCAAAATATTTTACAATTAGCATTGTAGAATGGTTGGATAGAGATCTGGGTCCACACAAACTGAAATTTATTATTCGTAGATATACACATTAGTTCACAATAATAAGATTGAAGAGCTGGCTTCTCCTTATTAATATACTTGATTGTTACAATGTAGTTTTTGTATGTATACATATATCTAAATACGTGGAACAATTTAGATAAATTTTGTACACCTATTCCTTGCAAGCTGGAATAAAGGAAGGACTGTAGAGACAGTATTACCACTCTTGGGGATGGAGTTGTAGAGTATGGAAATTAAAAACATAAATAAACAGCAGATATATGCACATGAATAAATAAATATTCTTCCAGGTTAGTGAGATCAACAGTACCTTTTTCATTATTTGACACTTTCTTTTAAATTACTGCGCTTATTTAATGTACCAGTAGATTTCTTGACATGATTAAGATACCGATTCATCACAGTATGAAATGCAGATCTCATAAAGTAGAGGGCCTGAAATGGTAAATTTTCAAAAATGTGACCCTATCATTAATGATTAAATGTTGATAAAGAGATTACTGCAAAATTAAATACAGCCCAGACATTGTTCGACACCTGATTAGTATAAAATATGTTGACCTCTGACTGTGATTTTCTTTTTCCAGATATATATGAAAAACATGTTTTTCCTGTGTAGATGGATAAAAATATATCAGGATTCCAAGCAAATAAAATTGTGAAAAACACATGACATTTCAATGATTTAGATTTTTTAGAGTATAAAGTCATGATTTATGTGTAAAAGCATAGGTGTGTTTGCTCAGTACTTAGATTGATATAAGACTCTTCTAGATTACTTCAATAAATTCAATACAGACTTCTTTTATGCAAAAGTGTTAAGTTAGATTGCAAATTAGAGGGAAGTAAATATGTTAATGACATAGTATAGTAAAATTAATCACATATTGAACTTCATTTATTTATGTCAGTCTGCATTTATATTCTTTTATAGAATGCCCTTTTGGTGTTTGAACTATCTTATAATGTTCAATAAAACAATGTTGTTATTGTGGTAATCAGTCCTAAGACTGGTCTGATACAACCCTCCACGCTAACCTATCCTGTGTAAGCCTTTTCATTTCTACATAGCTACCACATCCTCCCTAATCTTCTTGGCCTCCCCCTTCAGTTCTTACCCCGCACACTTCCCTCGAATGCTAATTTTACAAGACCCTCATGTCTAAAAACATGATGTAAACCTTCTCTTGGTCAACGTCCTCCATATTCTTACTGGTTAGTTACCCTTTCCACTCATCTGATTTTCAGCATTCTCCTATAGCACCACATTTGTCTGCAACTCCTTTTGTCCACATTTCGCACCCTTATAAACTCCATATGAACATTTTTAATAATGATTTCCTAATATTCACACTTATATTAGCCATAAGTAAATTCCTCTTTTTGTGAAACCCTTCCTTGCCTGTGCTATCCTACTCTTTATGTCTACTATACTTCTACCATCCTGAGGTATTACGTTTCCCAACTAGCAAAATTTCTTAACTTCCTTTGAAATATCATTTCCCAACCTAACATCCTCTGTTATTCCACTGTTTCCCTTACTACACTGCATGTCCTTGGTTTTTCCTGTATTAATCCTCATGCTGTACTCTTCCCCTAGGATCACGGTCATGCCATTTATTTCCAAGTCTTCTTTTTACTCCCCTAATACCGCAATATCATCAGAAAACCTTAGGGTTTTTATTTCTTTTTTCTACTTGCAGTATGATTCCATTTCCACAATCTATGCTATCTACAGAGGTTATGGATAATTATTCTTTCTCGTTATTTTATTCTTAAATCTTAAAAATTCTTCATAGTAAGTTCCAGTTCATATTATCAAACACTTTTTCTGAATCTACAACTGCCATGAATGTAGGCTGGATTTTTCTTATTCTGTCTTCTAAAATTAGCTGCAGAGTCAATATTGCTTCTTGTGTCCCTACATTCTGCTTAAAACCTAATTGATCTTCTCCTAACTTGCATTCTCCTTGATGTTCCAACCTCCTATATACTATTTTCATTAATATTTTGCATGCATGAGATACTAAAACTAATTGTCCTGTGCTGTCCACATCTATCAGCCCCTTTTTTTATTTGGTATTGAGATAATTATGTTGTTCCTAAAATATTCTGGTCTTCTTCCTGTTTTATATGTTTTGCAAACTATCCTGGACTGCCATGATATTGCTTTTTCACCCAATGTTCTTATCAAATGTGTTGAAATGGTATCAATTCCTGGCACTTTACCATTGTAATGTCATAATATACTAATCCAGTTTTTGGAAAACTTAAAGCTATTTCAGGACCCTGTATACACATATTAAAAAATAGACAAAGATTTTTATTTAACATAAGGGTTCATTTCTACAATATGCTTGGTATATTTTATATTCCAATAAAAAGTGAGGTTATATGAATTGTATAATTACTGAATGGCTAACACACTATAATACTTTGCCTCACAAAAGAACAGATTCAATTACAATTTTAATGGCCCTATAGTTCTCACTCAGTCATCACTTATATTCATGAACATTCAAAAAGAACATATTTCATCCTGTTTTGAAAATTATGTTTCTATATTTTTGTCAAAATGTGTGCAAATTTAAATTGTCAAATAATTCACTGGATATTTTATTGAATTAATAACTTTCTGTTGGCTTATTTTGTTCTCATAGAGATTTTGGAATCATCATCTGCTACTACTTCTGCAGATTCCACAGAATATTCATATTATTTAACACACAATGCATGAAAATATTTTAATCTATGACCAATAAAGCCCAATAATAATTTATCTAATTAGTATTTTTTAATATTTTATCTGTACTTACTTGTACTTGTGACTTTATTTGTCAAAGAACTAACCAATTTATTATGCAATTCAATTTCTATTTCAGTTAATTCTAATAGATAAGGCATGTTACAGGTACAGCATTGAAATTATTGAAGATTCCATTGCCGGAGGAATTAAGAATAGGTAGATCCGAAGTAATAAATCCAATATTTTCATTGTAACTTACTATTCTCAGATATACATATATAACTATGTTTATCCTGCATTTTTATTTAAAATGTGAAATCATACAAATATAATCTATTAAGGCTCATGTTGAATTATAAACCAGATTTTTAAGTAAGTTTAATACTGCTGTATAAGGTTTGTTATGATAATATTTGTGCACATACTTTTCTTCAGCCAAGTTGGTGGCATATCCTTTATCTGACGAAAAGGCAAATTTGAGCCCACCAATAGCATATTACATGCATTTGTGTGAATGCCATATTTAGGCAGGCTAAACAGATAAATCACAATAAGGCTGGACTGTAAAGAATGTTGCTTTGCTACGAAATTTTCTCAAGTTGTCATATGATGTGGTTTCGTATTTTCAAGATGAAGCACACTCTTTTTGTTTCAATAGCCAACTTCCATAGCATCAAAGTATTTGCAGCAATACAACATGTACTGTCCTTTGCTGATAAAGGAATGTACCACAGCTATGCTAATTATCAAACCAAAATTATTCAACAGTGATTTTAATCTTTAATTTGTCATATCATATCAGCATTTATGTATTTATTTCCTCAGTCAGACATTAATCATGATAATATTCAAATTATGCCCAAACTCTTGGTGTCAAGATTCTTGGAAACCTTTTTGTCTTAAAATTAAATAATGCTTTGTTGTCAATCTATTGCAATGAATCACAAATTCCATAGAGCTCTTTTTTTTTTAAAAAAAAAAAGTCTGGTTTATATTAAATGGAATGACCTATATATTTTCCAGTTGCCCGAAGTACAAATGTTATATACATATAAGGTATTATTTTAGGGAAAAAATGCATTAAAATATGAAAAATCTGCTTGTAGAATTTTTTATGGTTAAGCTTATGTATGTAGGATTACTGTTTATAATATTAATTTACTTTGAAAATGATCAATTAACTCACTTTTCTTTAATTACATGTTAACTTTCCAGTTTTTATGCATTTTCAAGATTTGTTATTCCAATCTTTCACATTCCAAATTATTGTAATATGTGTGTCAGAGAAGTTGCTATATAATGTATTTTCACCTCATAGTTATAAAATGATTTAATAACAACAAACTTCATTCCAAAAGTAATGTACAACTTTATTTGAAAGTTACATTTTTATCCTACAGATTTCCTATTTTTACTGTGTGTAGATATCTCCCTTAGAAACAAAATTTCATTTTTCCCACATAATCACCATCCATCTCAACTGCCTTATGATATCTTGGAACTAGGGCCAGTATACATACATGGTAAAAGTCTGGACCAGCACATTTGATCCACTGTTTGCAGTAGCTTCAAACCTCCTTCCACAAAGGGATTCCATCAGTTTACCAACAAAGAGCCATATAAGGACTATAAGGCAAGTGCTTCAATATTTTTCATCTAAATTTTCTGATCTCGTCCACCTGGCCAAACCTTTTTCAACCCTAACTCTTTCAGTCTTCTGCAAGATCTTGCTTCTCATTTCCACTTGGAATGACAATTCTTTCACTGTAAAGTATTTGTAGGTCATTAACTCATTGCACATTGTCAGAAGTGAGTTCAATGTGTGGTCTGCCGCTGTAAGGAGTATCCTGAATATTGCCATGTCGTCTTTTACCACATAATTTGCTTGTCCACTGACTAACTGTACTGCAATCAGCAGCTGAATCTCCATATACCATTTTAAACATCTTGTGAATGTTTCCCAGTATCTCGTTCTCACAACATAAGAATTCTTTAACACTACATTGCTTTTGACAAATTTCAAGAAAAGCAGCCATCTTGATAACATGGTATAACAGTGCTAATCATGGGAATGGGTTGAATTAAATTTAATGTATCTGTAAACTTCTTAAATTGCAAAGATGTAGAATGAAAAATAAATTAAAAAATAAATAGTGTGCATTACTTTCGGAGTGACCGTTGTACATACAAACAACTTCATTATAAATACTAATGTAAGTCAATTTGTTAAACAAATTTTGATTTAAAATGTCTTAAAATATTGTGACTGAAACAATGTTATTTCTTTAAGTTAATAATTTTGATATTGCTATAAATTGTGCTTTATTGTTTGAAGCTATTTTCCATATACTTTAATATATATTTAAGACTGATAAATGAAACCACCTTAATAATTAATTTCAAAATTATAACAGGGTAATAAGGTGAAAGGCCTTGTAGAAAATGACATTCTTATATATATATATATATAATATCCAATAATATATTAAATTTTAGAAACACATTTCTGTTTACATTGTGATTTTTTCACATTTCTTAAACTACATACTTGTTCCAACAGTTTTTGGGCATTGCGATTAAGAAAAGTTTTTATTTTGAAAAAGTAATTTTTTCTGTCAGCCTTTTAAAGAGTGAGATGTACCCTGAGTGAAGAGAGAAAAAATGGAGACTATGGTGAAATAATTTTTGAGTGTGGAATGTGAAATTTTCTTCCATATTACTATTATTGTTGGTTATTTGATGATTAGCGTTGTTAATAACTGATAGATAAAAGTCTTATGATTATGAAATATTGTGGTTATTTGAAATAAATAAATAAAATGCTGTCATCATATGAATCGGCTAATATTTATATTGAGTAAATCTTGGATGTTTTAATTTTATCAATCAGAGTAGTAATTATGCAAAATATTTAAATTCTTAAAATTTATACTGTTTAAAAATCCAATTTTCAAGAATACAAGAAAACAAATTCAGTACCTGATACTACTATAAATTTTATAAATAGCAAATTACTTGAATTATTTTTTAAATTATTCACAACACAGATACACACATACATATATATGTGAGCAGCTGACTAGTCATCGGCTATGCGATCACTGGAAATGTCTTCCTAATTCTTTCTGATGAAGGGGGTGGTGCCTCCAAAAATTCAAGAACTCTAAACCTCACACAGTGTCTACCATCTATGAACCTCAGGTAAGTCACCTACTTTCTATCTCCCTTTCCTTATTAAGTGTTTATATATATAAGGATGATAAGATTTATTTCCATGCCCTTTAAGCACTCATGTTTTGGAAAGGGTGGTTCAGGATCTCCAATATTTAATATCTTCCCAGGTTGGCAACTTCTTCTAAAAATTTAAGCTAATCTAACTTCTTTCTATCTCTCTTGCCTAACAAAATAAAGTAACTATATCCTGTATATAGGTAGGGAACATTAATTGATTTGCCTAAAGATATTAGGCATTAACTGGTATGGCAGTACAAAAAATGTTAATTTTCTAGACTGTAAGCTCCCTTTTTCAGACAGATATATTCAATTAAAAAGGACAGGAAAGAGAGACAGAAGACTGGTGACTTTACCTGAAGTTCATAGATGGCAGGCACCATGTAGAGTTTCTGATTCTTGAATTTTCAGAGGCACCACCCTATTCATCAGACATTTTGAGTGATGGACAGCCGTAGATTTTCTAACACACACATATACATACTGAGCTTAAATTGATAGTAGTTTACTGGTAGGAATGTAGAAAAATGTAACTTTTTTAGAGATTCCTTTTCTGAATAGTCAGCTGCTCACTATCTTTTTATTATCCAAATGAATTTATATATTTATTATGTGTGAACATAGAAGGGAACAAGCTGTCAAATATAAAATCATACTTTTCTGGCTTAATTTTTTTGCCAAGAGTGTGCACTATTTTATGAGCTATCCAAAACTCTCATTTTTGTAACTCAGAAAGCATTATATTCACACCTTACCAAATTCCTCTTCCAGATCAAAATAGTTATTCACTGTGAAAATAGTATAATGTGACATATTTAGTAATTAATTAGGATGGAAAGAGAGAAAGATGATGTGGATTACATGACTAGTAAAGATGGCTTCCATAACATTTTTTGTTGGTGAAATTTGTTGGATGCTTTCCACCTTCTTCAGCAGCCATTAGGTTAACTGAACAACCAGATTGACCTAAAATTCAAGTGAGGTACTTCATATTTCTGTTTTGAATCCTAATCAAATACCTTTAACACATGAAAACAGTTTTGTTACAATATGTTTATCTAATTCTTTTGTTTTGGCCATTGTTTGTTAGTGAGTGTTGACATTCTTATAATTTTTCTTCAATTCATTTTTAAACTGTGTTTAGGCAAATCTGAATGATTTGAATTTTACCATATTTCAAACTAGGCAAAAATCAAATACACAATTGCCAGTTTACATACAATTGGTACAATCATATACTAAGCTTTAGCAGTAATAAATATGTCAAAAGAATATTTTATTCAATATAACGAATGTATTATGATATTCAGAGTATGGAATTGGTTGAAATGGAAATTATGAAGTAATATTGTACCATTGGTCTTTAATCATCAAATAAAACATGAGTAATACAACAGTTAGAGTGACATATATCAAATAAAAGGTTTAATATCAGTTTCTCTTCACCATTTTTATTGTCACATAAAGCAAGTGGATATGCTGGTTCCATTGTGAAAATTTGCTTAACATATTAAAATTCTGTTGTCTAGTTGTTATATTAAACATGGTAATAAAGTAATAGTGCTTTATATCTTGTAGTTTATTTTATTAAAATATATAAATAAAAAGTATTTTTACATTTTTCAGGATTAATTGGAATTGTTTAAAATGGATATAATTTGTGTTTAAAAATTGTATTATTATAAGATTTTTATATTTATATAACCACACAAGTTTTGTATTATAATTACATACTTCATATAGACTTAAATATTAATCATCAAATTACTTTCACAGCTTTTGCCATTATAATGCCATTCCATAACACTTTCAGTCTTAAATGTTACATATCATCAAAACTGAATTAATTTTATTCAATCATGAATCTATTTATATATGTCTTGTTCCTGTAAGTACTATTTTTTTTAAAAAAAATGAAGTAATAACTTTTTTGAACTTAAATGTTCACCACTAGTTTTATAGTTTAAATTATCAAGTTTAGTTTCTACCTCTAGTGCATTCAATATACAATTTATTGACTAATGCAGAAATATTAATGTCTAAATAATGCACTGTTATTGTTCTTCACTCAAACAAAGAAAGCAGTCATTCACTGATGATTAATTAAATCAAATATTAAATATTGTTTCACAAGAAAATTGAATAAAATGTTATTTTGTATTCTTCATATGCATGTTATGGTTAAGACATACTTAAGCTATATGAGCATAATTCTGTGCCAAACATCTTTCTCCCTCATTTACTATCCTAATATCCAAAAAACCTGTTACTTCGTCTCGTTACAAACGTTTCATTAATTTATATATATATATATATATATATATATATATATATATATATATATATATATATATATATATAAATATGAGATAGGAAATGACATTGTCATGTTTAAAACAATTAATGGGGAAAGGACAGAGAGATAGAAAGAAGATGACTTACCTGAGGTTCATAGATGGTAGACACCTTGTGAGTTTTGGAGAACTTGAATTTTCGGAGGCACCGCCCCCTTCATCAGAAGGTTAGGAAGACATTTCCAGTGATCGGCTAGCCGACGACTGCTCTCTCCAAAACTCACAAGGTGTCTACCATCTATGAACCTCAGGTAAGTCATCTTCTTTCTATCTCTCTGTCCTTTCCCCATTAATTATATATATATATATATATATATAGGATAGAAAGAAAGATAGAAATATTTGGGAGAAAGGCAGGAAATTCGCTCATTAAATCATATGTACGGCATGGAATCATACACAAGGAAATACATATGTCAAGCGTAGAAGAGAATGGAAGAAGGAAGAAAGACTGAAAAAATTCGATGTGGCCACATCGAATTTTTCCGAATTTTTTCAGTCTTTCTTCCTTCTTCCATTCTCTTCTACGCTTGACATATGTATTTCCTTGTGCATGATTCCATGCCGTACATATGATTTAATGAGCGAATTTCCTGCCTTTCTCCCAAATATTTCTATCTTTCTTTCTATCCAATTATCAAATGCGTGACTTCGTCACTTATCCCATATATATATATATATATATATATATATATATATATATATAATTAGCAGTAAATAGAGACAAAGTTGGAGACATCTGAAGTTGACAGATGATAGGGTTTGAGATTCTTGAATGTTTGGAGGTATCGCTCCCTTCAGTAAACTCTATATAAGTAAATATGAATTCATTTGAGGTAGAAATTAAGCTTGATAAATTTATAGAGTGCCATTCAGACACTTTGTCTTAAAGATGGGGACCTGGGCCTTTAAATACTTCACACATTACATATTCCAACCTGGCAATATCTATTTATCAATTTAAGGTAAGTCAACAGCTCTTTTACATATGCAAGTAATGAAATGATATTGTCAAAATAGTTAACACTATGTATGCATAATGGTGCCTGCTAAGATTATACTTCAGGTAGCCCATTACCTTTTTTCTCTCTTTCGCATATATATATTATAATAGGCAGGGATTCTGGAAAATATCAAATTTTTTAGATATTTAGCTTTCTTCTTCAACACAATGTGTCCAAACAGCTTGGCAGTCAGACACTCCCTCAGTCTCTGATATGTATGTATGTGGTCGTTGAACTTGTATATTAATATTGTATCATAATTTTTGAGAGAGGAAATTACTAAGAGTTGACTGAATTAATGCTCATTGTCAAAATAGTTTTATTTTTATAAATGTATAGATAAATAAATAAATCATAAATTTTGTACGTCTTGGTTTCAATTATTTCAGTGATTTTTCGTATAGAATTTGAAACACTACTTCATGAAATAAGCTCATCATAATAATATATTCAATATTATGAGAAATTATTATGAATTAATGGAAATTATATAATGACTTAAAAATTATTAGGTCGTTATTTAATTATAACATTACCTTTATACATTAATTAAATATAAAATTTTAGAAGTTACTACACCAAAGAAAGTGAAATTATACTTATGGTATAACACGTGGTTGAAAATTTTATTTTTGCATATAGTTTCAAAAGAATTTTAAATTTCCTTGAATGAATGACTGATGAATTATTGTAACTTTGTTGGCTTATACTGATTGTACCTTATATCTACAAAATGGAAAATATAATTATGAAAAATATTTGACTTGTGTATCTGATTACTTATACCAGATATTTTAATTTTATACTGAACAAAATGTATGTTATGTAATCTCCACATCACAAAAGTCAAATACCTCTACTGAAATGTGTCACATAGCTCATATTTAGGCTAATGCCAAAGATTTGCTATTACAGAAAAATAGTTTGTCCCCATAACAACAACAGAAAGTTACTTTTGGCACAAATTCTAAAAAAAATGTTCACATTCTTTCCTCATTAACATTTCAGAGTTGCAGAGGAAGATAAGAACTGTCTGAACTCTGAAGGAAAAGAGAAATTTTACTACTAATGTGTAGTCACAGATTATGGTGCTTTAACTTCCAATAGCTAGCCATACAAGAGCGGATTTTTGGACAGGCCACGGATAATTGGGGTAAAACCCATGTGCCTGAACTTTTTGTTAGTGGGTGAGGCGGGCAACCCTAGTGGACAGCAGACCACTCGTAGAGGCCTTGACTGTCACTTGCCCCACTCACAGATAGTCCCTGACCCTGTCACTTCTCGCCCTGAGTTCCTTGATGGAGCTTGCGCCAAGTATTAACAACTAGTCTCTTATTTTACTTTTCTGCGTGCAATTAATTTGTGTTTATGATGGTCAAGAGTGGAAAAATACAGATTTAAAAAAGAAAGTTGACAGAAATTAATTAATAGGTATAAAAATGGCCTTCAGTATGGAAATTAAATGACTAATTTTATACAAATAAAACCTTAAAGATAAAAAAATATCACCATTCATTGCTGGATGACCCACAAAATAATATTGATTTAATAGTATCAGTATCTTAGATACAAATAAAAGTTCTGAAATAGATTGCATACCACCTACTTCATAAAATTTTCAATAACTCATTATAAGAAGGACCTTATCCGCTGAAATGAAAAAATACTTTTGTTACACTAATATTCAAATCTGGTGAAAAGAACATTGTCGTTAATTATAAGTGCATTTCTGTATTGAGCACTTTCCTAAATTATTGGAATATATCGTAACTAATATTATTAAAGCATTCATTATTCATAAACTATCAATAAATATAACTAAAATAAAGATAAAATATTTGTTTTATAAGGAGAAAAAGTAAACTTTTACATCACCTTTAACCATTATAATATTATATTGCCACATCTGAACACCTGCAGTGATGGCAGAGTGGTAGTGAGCCGGACTGCAGACACGTAGACTCGGGTTCGAGTCCCAGCCGATGAAACCATTTTTATTTGTTCAATTTATTTACATAGTTTGCCTTTAGTTTCTAGTATTTTCCGTTTCTAGAATGTTCTGCTTCTAGAATATTCCATGTATGTATAAATAGGACTGGATTCCAAATTGGGGTCAGTCTTAAGCAGTACGAGCTTTGTACAGCACTTCGCCGTTGATTAAACGCCTATAACCTCTACGTGTGTGTGTTATTGAATCTCACGATCCCTAAGAAACGTGACAATATTAGTGATTAATTAAACCTGTCTTCATGAATGGCTCAATAATTTTGTCAACGTATACTGCAATTTATATGAAGAGAATAAAAACAATTTAGCTTACATTTTTTAGAATAATCTCTTATAGATTGGGGTTGCCTGGACCGTTTATTGATCATGTCTATTGTTGCATATATAGTCCTTTTGGATCCCCGGGTGAGTACGGGTAGTATTGAATAAGTAGTATACGCGTTAGATTGGCACTTTATTTAGTATAATACGACATGACTTATATGGATACATTCTGTGAGACGACTGCTCACGCATTCGAATTGTCAACGGGTCCTCCCCACTCTCGCGTCAGCCGGTGGCGCTTTCTGGAGGCGGCGCCACGAACGAAACGCTCTAACGAACAAACACAACATTCCTCCCCCCTAAGTTTCGTAGTCCGATAAGTAGGGTGGAGGACGACGATTCCTCGCAGACAAGGACCTCGCCCTTGCTTGGGTCCCAGGAGTCAACGGACTGCGGATCGGCGTTCCTGACGAATCCTGGCTTTAATTTGCATCAGGTGGTTCATGGTTTCCCGCAGGCGGTTCCTCTGGATCAGCTGCGGCGGCCATGGTCACAGTCGGATGAATCTCGGACTCAGTTTGAATCTCGGAGGCCTCTTCGGGTTCATCACTGTTGGTCGGATCTTGACCATTGATACGTCGACGGAGTTGATCGACGTGACGATCCAGACTTGTCCATCAGGGGTCTGCACGCGGTAGGATACTGGACCGGTGACCTCGATGACTGTTGCCGGAACCCACTTCGGATAGTTTCCAAAGCCCTTCGCGTAGACTTGGTCTAACGGCGCGAAGACTCGGAGTCGTGGATTGGCTCTGGCATCTGCTTGGAGTTGTTCTTGTTTTGACGACATTTCCGCTGAGAAGTCGGGGTGCAGACGGTCTAAGCAGGTCTTGAGGCGACGTCCCATTAGAAGTTCGGCGGGGCACGTGCCTTTAGTGGCGCTTGGAGTAGAATGCTGGGCTAGCAGGAATCTTGCGAGCCTCAGGTGCCACTTTCCAACAATGATTCGCGTCAGCGCATCCTTCGCAGTCTGAACCATTCGCTCGAATTGTCCGTTCGAAGACGCATGCTTGGGAGCGACGGCGATATGGTGAATACCATTATTATTGGCGAACTCCTGGAACTCGGCGCAGGTGAAGCCAGTTCCATTGTCGGACACGATGGTGTCAGGAATACCATGCGTAGCGAACAATGGTCGTAGTGCTTGAATTGTCGAAATAGCGTCTGTCGATTTTACTCGAATCACTTCCAACCATTTGGAATACGACTAGAAGAAATATGCAACCTTGATATGGGCCAGCGTGATCGATGTGAAGTCGTTCTCGTCTGCTGAAGTACGTGAGTGGGCGACAGACAGGTCAGGTCTGTAGCATTTCCACCCGGCGTTCAGGCCCTTGGCTGATAACCGTGTATGGCTAGCTAAAGAGGGGGAATTTTTTATTGTTTGACATTTACGTGCTTGGTTTTAGAATTACATTTACAATCACATTCAGAATTCTATTCGATACAAAATTACATGTTGTAATTGAAAACGGTTTTGTTTCACTACCAATAGTGGACTCTGACGTGTGGGCTGCACGTTACTGAGTCGTTTGATTTTCAGAATCAAATGTATGACTTGAACGGTTTACAGTTATTCTCCTCAATAGGAAATTGTGTAAAATACAATGTAATAAATTTTATCAATCTGATTGTGATCAAACCAAAGCGTTCTTTACGATGTTCGGCTCTCTAGAAAGTAAATTCGTTGAACATGATTGAGGTCTGGTTGGAGAAACGGTTTCAGTAAAAGCAAACACCTCATCAGAAAAGAACACAAAATTCAAATTTGCTGTGTTTTCCGGAAAATTCAACATATAATTCACTGATATGTCAGAAAAATGTTGTTCCCCTTAAATACTCCACACATGCAAACGGAGTTTCATTATATCGAAATCAAAGTTAGTCGCCTCCAATTACATTACCAGTTCCTACTCGCGCTCTCCCGTTTCCGTATCACACAATTTACCTAGGGAAAAACTTTCGCTTTATTTTTCACCACATTTCTCCCGTTTCTCATGCTGTTTAGGAGTTTATTAAATATTCTAATATCATTATTTCTAATATTCTAATATCATTATTGTGTAACGAAAATAGTTTGCCCAGTTTGTATTAAATTATGCACATCAGGATTTGTTGTGAATAGATTAATGTTATCGTTAACTGGGCGTTGCGTTTATTCGAAACCTTCACGAATGTACCAGCTTTGACAGAGGAAGCTGATTAATTCTTTTTTTAGATGGAGAGAGATACCTCGTCGTGTCTCGCAATAATTTTTACTAGGATAATTACGAAAAAATAATTACCAATACTCGGCGCTTCGTAACATTCTAATTCTCTAATTAAGTCTTCATGTACTAATCTACACCGATAAATAAAATTGTCTGTCTGTATGTATGTTTGTCTCGAATAGGCTCCGAAACGGCTCAACGGATTACAATGAAAATTTGAGGTTTTAAAAACAGGAGATTTAACTTAAATATTCGTGGATATTTCATTTCAATATATTGTAGAAGCTATTAATATAATTATACGCATTAAAGTAAATGCGGTTTGCCTATACTCTTGATCTGTTTATGTCCCGAAGCACTACTCTATCTATTGTTGCAGTAGGATTCGCGCCGTTATTAAACTATTGTTGGCAGAAAGCTAACTCTTTGAGAAATAATAAAACTTTTTTGGATCATCGATACGATGTATACGTAAATTGGTTTTATTTGTCGCGTCAGGTAAATTTTAATTTTGTTTGGGAGGGGGGGTAACAGGCTACATGTGGGTGATCCTGAAATATGCAACTCCCCTTTAATAGCATAGGAAGGGAATTGAAAAGGGGGGCTATGGGAGGTAAAGCAAAAAGCAAGGTAGCCAAAGGTTGACTAGGGCCCTCGGGCTATAGTTTAAGGATCCTACCCCATGTTTCACCTAAAGAGATCCAGGGTAAACGCTATAAAACCTACATCAGGTAGGTCGGGCATTGGGCACTATTCTCACGCCCTTCCGAATGACGGAAGACTAGTCTGCTGTGGGGTCGCAGCATTCCCTTCTCAGTGTCTCCATCAAATTTAGGAGGCAGATAGCCGACTGATCCAATGGGATCAGCTGACAACTCTTACCGTATGCCCAAGGTCTTCGACCCCAGTACATAAACCTCCTAAAACAGGTGAAGGTGCCTCAGCATGTGAGAACTTTGAAAAATCCAGAGAGAGTACGATGCATTCCCGACGGTGTCAGATGAGTCCCGCAGTCAATCTGACAGGCACTCCTTAATATTTAGTAATTTTTATTGGCTCCTAAACGTATGGTAGCTAGACCTGTTCAAAACCAACTGCGAGTTATAAGGTTTGCCCTGAAGCGATCATAAATAAATGATACCGTACTTTTTATATGTGCAATGAATTCAACTTCATCAAGATTCTGAATCTGCTGTTTCGTTTTTAATAAAAAATGAAAAGAAGACGCAGGAAAATAGTAACTAATATTTTAGAAGCAGAAAATTTTAAAACCAAGTTGACACACATTTGTAACATGAATGTATTTTTCATTAGTGCATATTTTAAATAAACTTAATTTTAGGTTTAAGCCCCACATTATGACATTATATTATGCAGGATCCTGCGCTAGTTTTCGCAGTATGATAAATTTTTTCTATCTTTAAAGCAACCTTCTATGATATCTTTTAAATACTACGCAAAAATGTACAGAAATTATTTTGGTTTTTAAAATCATATTTCTAAATGGTTGGATTTATTTTGATTTTGAGGCCTATGTCGCCCGCTCGGGGTGGCGCCTCATGCGGTACGTGTACGACAAAGGTAGCCATGCCGTGGCGCTTTGTACGATTAAAAGTGGCACATTAAATCCTTGAGCCTGTCTGTATTTCGGACGAGAAATTCCCTATATGTATTGTAATGTAAACGTAAATGTGGTAAAATAATTACTGTTAGATAAGGAAAGTTAATAATATTATTGAACAACGAAAGAAATTAAATTTACACATATTAAAATCAATATTTACAATTTTCTTTCTTTACTAATCCTCTTTGTGAATTGGCCATGAAATGGGCTTAGCTCGGGGTAAGAAAAACAAAAGTTCTTTCTCTTCAGGGAGTTAAGTCTACAAAATCTAATATTTTG
Source organism: Eucriotettix oculatus (assembly GCA_034510155.1). Taxonomy (NCBI): domain Eukaryota; kingdom Metazoa; phylum Arthropoda; class Insecta; order Orthoptera; family Tetrigidae; genus Eucriotettix; species Eucriotettix oculatus. The sequence continues at coordinate 175,830,686 of CM067376.1, forward strand.
CGAGTCCAAAAGAATGCAAAGATGAAAGTAGCGTGTAGGTGCTCAGATCAAACCACGCACGAGACAGTGTTTATCCACTGGCAGCTGTGCTTTTATAGTCCAGCGGTCAGAGTTCTGGAAAAGTTCAGCACTTGCGACAATGGGCACACTCGCTCGGGCTCATCAATCTACACGTCCCTTCATTTAAGAACTGCGTCTTAAACTAGGTTTACACGGGCAGTGATGTTCGTCGAAGTTGGGTTGGCTGTGCACTGCCTACCATTTACATATTGGGCAGATAACTGCTCACTTCTTCACTGACAATTCTGTGCAAGTGCTGCCCTCACTACAGAACGGGCAGAGAACTCTGATGCATGTTTATACTTCTCTGCTATTTTTTGGCAACTACGACCGGTTGTAATGTTGATGTTGCATAGTGTCGATATATTGTTTATATCAAGTTGAATATTTTTCCCCTTTGTTTTTTCACGTACGCATAATGTCCATAAACAGGAACTAATTACTTTGTATTTGTGATAGAATAGACGTAACGAGGAAAGGTTCCTGAAAAAGTCAAACTCAGTATTACGCTACTGTACTATAGATACATAAAAATGAAAAGAGCTGTTTAGTAATATTGCTTTATATTATTACTACAGAAATCAAGCAATAATAAAAACAGCGCCTGTACTTTGAAGCTGGTTTTCGGTGTTTAATTGGGTCGGTTTCTATTACTTGTTTTATTCCCCTTAAAGTTGTTAATTACTGAACAAAACGAAATGAGTTATTTTTCATTACGTGTGATAGTAGTATGTTTATAGCTATAAATCATTCTTTTGCGTATTTTTTTTTCAGTTAAAGTTTGTGCCGTTGGAGGCTGGACAATAATTCTTTTTTGGAAAGTTAACCTAAAAGTTTATAGGAGATTACGTGCAACAAACTAACTCTATCCTAAATGCTTCTGAACCAAAATTCTAGCCGCTGTTCACAACAAAGATTCGCCTATTCCAATCGCACACTATAACAAACTGCACGTGTATAGAAAATGAAAAATACAAACTGTTTTCCATTGCGCAATCGATAGTCAGCCCTGCCTCACCGTTCACAATCGATAATTAACAACCATAACTGCCACTAACTGGCCTCCCATGAGGGCAGCGTCTAGGTCGGTGGAGGGGGAACGTCAGTCATGACTGGCATACTGTTGACACGCTCCAAGAAAAGTGAGGCAGTGCTCTCGTGTCAGCGACGGATTGGCAGTTGGCAGTGCAGCACTGACGTATGTTGACACGCCACTGACATCACTGCCCCTCGTTTTCTGGCAGTCATCACTGCCCGTGTAAACCTAGCCTTACTCCTAAACCATTTCTCGAGTCTCGAGCATATATAGTGATAAAAAGGCGGATTTTGTTCTGTCATGTTGTTTCTGCACAAAGAGTATTTTTTCGATTTTGTGGGTTTATGTGGTTGTTCGGCTGTGGAAAGTAGATTATTGATGTGGATTTTATTGAGGGGAGAAATAATGAGAATTCTGTCTGTTTGGAAGAAATTAAAGTTGAATTAATGTGAGCTTATGAAAGGAATGTGGTTTGACGTAAAATTGGGAAATGTCAGCTGTGATTTGGAAGGTGTTTTGATTTATGGTACTGGAGTTTGGTGGAAAATAGCAGTGAGACCTCATAGTATTATTGGTGGGTATAAATGATTAAAGAAATCGGTCGTCGTATATTAAAGTGAAGTGAAGGATTCGTCGAATTATAAGTAAAGAATAGTATGTGAAGTCGTCGTATTGGGGGTGGTATAAATAAGTCCACAAGATTAATTTAGTTGGTGATTAGCCCAAATAGAAAGGGGATCACAACAGTATAGTAAAATCGTCGTTTAATAAAAATGTTAGATGAGAATGTGTCACTAAAATAGACCAGCTGGTACCTTGGATTTTAAAGATGGAGAATTTTCAGAGCTGATAGAGAAAGAATATGGGAGAATCTTGAAGGAATTTTATGAGCAAAGTGGTGACTCGACGATTATTATGATAAAGAGGCAGGATTTGAGTTAATGGGGAGATAGGAATAGTTTACTGGGTAGAAATTGAAGACTTATTTGTTGGGAAGTCATGGAATGAGAAACTATTGTTCAGAAATAGGGTGTTATCTGTTTTTTTTATTAATTCTCTTCTATCAGGAGTTTGTTTATTTTGATTGATTGTACTGCTGGGTAATTAAATATGGTATGGGGACTATCAAGCTATTTTAGTTTTTTATTGTTGGATAAGTAGCAGTATTATTTAGGAATAAAAAATTTAGCTTCTGAACATTTTACATTTGCGGTTTTGAAAATGTCACAGGAAGGAAAACATGGAGCCACATTGAGGATTGTTTTTGTTTGAGGGATGATGTTAGAGGGCAGTTCAGCCATATAATGTTGTTGTAATTATATTTGATGGCATGTGAATACTGAACTGTGATGCCAAGTTTCTCAATCCTGGCAAGCTGAGAGTTTCGTTCCTGTGAGCAAGTAAATTTAAATAATTTATAATTCATAACATGATTTTATTTTATCAATGGGGGGGGGGGGGCACCAGGCAAACATGTGTAAGTTTATGTAAGCCACGTGTTAACTTGAAATTCTATCCAATTTTAGCTAATAAATATTTTAAGTCGAAATCAATAGGAAAGATTATTTTAAAATTAAGTTGAAAAGGGTGCTCAATCAATTTGATTAATTTGTAATTTCTCCGAGCACAAAAATGATTGTAAAGAATAAGTAAGTGGTCTTAAAGATAAAATATGGAGATAAATTTCTCAAAAATTTTATAAAATTTTATTAAAATTGATCGGGGGCAATGTGATAAAAAAGGCGGATTTTGTGATGTGGCGTTATGAGGCGCAGTTCGGCCAACAACAATGGCTAGTCGGCTGAAAGATGGTGATTCACCGCGGGAGAGTCCCGCATGTCGTGTGTAAAAATTGACGATGGTGAACCCCCGCGAACGTGTGTAAAAATTGAGGTCGGGGAACCCCGAAATTTTGTGAAATAGGGGAATTCCCGTCGGAAGATTTAAAAGGGAAAACCGATGGGTGGCTCAGCGCCAGAAGGCAGACGAGTGGAGGAGAGAACGGACGTGGTCCGAGCAGGCCAGAAGGCAGGCGAGTGGAGGAGAGGAAAGACGTGGTCCAAGCAGCCCCAGAAGTGAGACGAGTGGAGGAGAGGACGGACGTGGTCCAAGCAGCCCGAGAAGTCAGACGAATTGAGGAGAGGACGGACGAGAGCAGACGTGTCCAGACGTGATCAAATCCTGCAAGACGCCAGAGAGACGCACAAACATTCGAGAGGTGGATGTTTGTTGGCCCAGTAATAGTGGGTAAGTTATAAAAAAAATTGTGAAACTTGCTATTGCTCTGTATACATAACATTTAATGATTTTTCTTTCTATTTTTCAGCTACTGCATACTCCATCTCTTGAGAGACCCAAAATCCCCTGAGATTAAGCCCGTGTATTCACTTTAAATTAATAAATGAAAAATTTTAAAATTGATCATAATTTGTTCTGTTAATTAATTAATGTTTTATACCCAAAAAAGTATATTACAATATATATTGTAACATGAAAAGTTACACACAACAATGCAGGCCAGCTTGCGAGTTGTAATTGTTGAGGAACTGACGCAACTTGGGCCAACAATGGAGTCTGGCGAGACTTGGGAGTCGTCAGGGAGTGTTCGGAGAAGTAGGTTGTGTCGGCGTGACGACGAGGAATGACCTCGCCCTGCAGTTATAATTTTTTCTCTTGCTCTGAAAGGGATTAAAGCTACTAAAATCCATTTTTGGTGTTTTTTTATGAAAAATACCTGGCGCCCTTAAAGAATTTAAATCCTCGAATACGGAGGAACGCGGAATCCACTACATTTGACGCCGCAACGTTGGGGCATCGAACAACGAAGTTTTGTGAGAACGACTACGTGGTACCCGAGAATTATACGACGACTGAAGGTGTGGAGGCGCTGTGGAAGAGAGCTGATCTACGCATAACTGAGGGGTCAAGTGTTCCAGTGACCGCTGTGTGGATATCTTCGAGAGGTGTGTGTGTGTGTGTAAAAAAGCAGAGTACAGTGTGTATGGAGAAGTGGAAGTAAGAATAAGAAGACAGGTTCCACAGGTTGGTGGCATATAAATGTATTTTGCGGAATATTTCGGTTGGGATTTCTGTGTTCTGTAGAGTTTTTTAAAAATGGAAGAAGTGCTGGAGGCTATTACGTGTGAAAGAGTATATGAGAAGGTAGAGGACTCTATTCTCAGGAAATTGTACCTGGTAATTAATAAGATATTTGATGAGCGGATGGAAGATTTCAATAATAGTGTTAAGAAAATACAGGTGTAGTTGAGGGCTGATTTAGACAGAATGGCTGAGTTGCAAGGTCGGAAGTGTGAGGAATTGGAGAGTAGGATAAGTGGAGAATGTAATGAGAGGCATGTGCAACAAGAAGAAAGATTAGAGGAAAAACTGCAACAAGTTACAAATATAATATTTGATGAGATAAAATCTTCTGAAAGGTGTGTACAGGAAATGTGGAGGAGAAGGTGAAGGTGGTAAATAAGAGAGTTCAGAAGGTAGAAGAGAAGATAGAAAATTTATCTGACCGGATATGTAAATTAGAAATAGATAGGGTAGAAGTAGAGCGGTGTGTAGATACGAAGTGCGGTAACATAGAAAGGAAAAGGATAGTAATTTTAGAGAAATCGTTAGAAAACTTATATGACCAGTGGAAGGCAATTTCAGTAAGTAACATGAATGTGACCCCAAAGGGAGGAATCGAACTGCAAATACCCCGTTTCAATAATGGAGAAAGACAAAATCCTAAGAAGTTTATAAATGAATTACAGGAGTACTTTGTAATTGTTAATATCCCAGAACATAACAAAGCGAGAGCGATGAGACAGTGCTTAGGAGAGAAAATTGTTAATTGGTTAGATGTAGTGGTAGGGGAGGAGCAGAGATTTGAGGTGCTTAAGAGAAATTTTTTGAAAAGATTTTGGGATCAGAACAAACAGAGGGTGATTGTAGAAACCTTGCATAATGGGAAATACAGAGGTAGTAAGGATGGGACGAGAGAGGAATATTTCCTGGCTATGATAAATAAGAACAAATACTTGGATACCCCGTTGGGTGATGAAGAACTTGTAAACAGAATCAAGTTCCATTTTGAGGTGGAAATAATTAAAGCCATTGGTGAGGGGCAGAAATCTGTAATAGATATGCTGAAACTACTCAAATTCCTGGATGATGTAGAACAGGAAGAGAGGAGGAGGTCACATGTGGGCTAAGACTTGTGATAGGGGGACGGACGAAATGAATAGATATAGAAATCCCAGAGAAAATGTGAGTAATGAGGATAGGGATAATAATCGGATTACATGGAGATGTAATAACCAGCACGGAGAAGAAAGGGGAAATTATAGATCTCAGCAGGCTAGAAAAGACAATCCTAGACAGAAGGAAAACTAAAACCTTCTTCAATGGCGAGTCCCCTGGTTGAGGAAGAAAAGAATAGGGACTACAAAAAAATGAAATAATACCAATTTTGGTGAATGGGAAAGAGTTATTAGAAGAAACTGAGGATGAAGGGGAAGAGAAATCATCTGACCTTGAATTGTTATCTGTTGATATTGACATTGAGGGAGATGGGAAAAGAAGAGCCATTATTGACACTGGAGCTACATCTACGTTTATCAGTGAACAATTATATCTTGAGCTGATGGAAAAGAAAGCAATTCTAGAAAGCTTGCCAATAACTGGGATGAAAGTGTATGGAGCCATTGGGAAGAAATTTGAGAAAAGCAGTAAACAGATTCTTTGAAAGGTTAGAATCCAAGGTCAGGAGATGCTTATTAGATGTATAGTAAAGTCTCTGTTTGAACCTTTTGTATTGAGCTTGGATTGGATTGTCAAGCATAAAGTAGTTTTGGATTTTAGTAAAAAAGAGTGTCATATGGGTTTACCAAATGAGATAGCCAAGGAAATAGAAATAAAACTACCTTTGGGGGCTAAGGATGGACCAAAACAGCAAAGAGATCATTTGTTAAAAAAGGAGAGTGTGGTTGCTGTAACAATAAAGGAAGATCTGATGCGGAAGGATCGATTTCATGATGTAGTTCAGAAAGTGCCAGAACTGAATGAGAGGGAGAGAGAGAAATTACTTGAAATTTTGCTAGATCATCAGGAAGTGTTCAGTAACCAACCAGGATTGATGAAAGGTTATGAGTATCATATAGAAACAGTAGAACATAAACCCTTTGTAACGAGAAAATTTAACATTCCAGAATGTCATAAAGTGGAAGTGAACCAGGTAATTAAGAAAATGATGGAAATGGATATCATTGAACAGTGTGATAGTCCGTACAATAACAATATCGTGATTGTACCTAAAAAAGATGGTCAACTGCGTTTATGTTTAGATGCTAGGAAATTGAATGAAGTGATTGTGAACACACATGGGTATCCGGAAAAAATTGAAAGACTGGTTAAGCAATTTCATGGGAAGAAGTGGTTAACGTCTATGGATTTGACTAAAGGATATTACCAGATAGCGTTGGACCGGGAATCAAGAAAGCTCACCGCCTTTACTGTGGGAACACAGCAATATGCTTTCAAGAGGTTACCGTTTGGACTAAAAACCAGTTCACAAATATTTAACAAGCGGCTGCAGCAAATTTTGGGGGATAAGCAGGACAACCTGCAGGTGTATATTGATGATTTAGAACTGGCCGATGCGAATTTGGAAGAACATTTCGGCAACCTTAGAGATATATTAGGAAAGATGAAGAAGGCAGGGCTGACGATTAATTTGGAAATGACTGATTGGTGCAAATCGGAAATTGATTTTGTGGGTCATTCGGTGTCCAGTGAAGGAGTAAGGCCCATGGCAAAAAAGATTGAGGCTATACAGAGATTGAGTGCACCAACCAATAAGAAAATGTTACAAAGTTTCATTGGATGTTGTGCATTCTACCAAGGATTTCTACACGATTATGCAGGCAAATTCGTCCCATTGTACAAGTTGGTGAAGAAGAACGAGAAGTGGAAATGGGAAAGGGAACAGGAAGAAGCGTTTGAAAAAAATCAAAGCGGCTTTCATGAAAAGTGTTGTGCTGGGTCAACCTATAGGGAACAAACCTTTCATAGTGAGAACCGACGCCAGTAAAACGTCTATTGCTGCCGTGTTGAGTCAGGAAAATGAAGAAGGGCAAGAACGTATAATTGCGATGAAAAGCAGATGCTTAAAGAAATATGAGAAATCATATACGGCGACTGAATTAGAATTGTTAGCAGTCGTGTATGCTACATCTAAGTTCAGGAATGATATTCTGGGACGGGAGGTGTTACTATACACGGATCATAAGGCACTTACCTTCCTGAAGGACAGCAAGAATACAAATGCTCGATTAACTAGATGGGCTATCTTGTTGGCTGAATATGACATTAAAATCCGCTATGTCAAGGGAAAGGAGAATGTGGTGGCCGATTACTTAAGCAGGCAAAATTGGGATGCAAAAGAAGATGAAGAGGTTAAATGCGGAACGGTGGAACGGATTGCTGTGGCAAGGGGTCATATGCAAAAAAAAAGAGGACAGGAAATCAATCACTAAGGAGGAAATTAACAAGGAACAAGCTGAAGATGAAAATTTGAAGAAAATTATCAGTATACTGACATCTGAAAAGGGGATGCATCAAACGCAAGGAAGACTGAAGCACAAATTGAATGATGGAATGCTGTTTGTGCAAAGTCGTCTAGCTAGGAAAGAGTGAGTGGTTATGATACCAAAGACATTGCAGCGGAAAACATTAGAATTCTTTCATGAAGAATATGGTCACATCGGTGTCAATAGAACCATGAAAATGATGTCAGGATTGGTGACATGGAAGGGCATGTATAGAGATATAAAAAATTTTATTAGAACATGTCAGAACCGTCAACTAAATAAATTTAGGAATAAAGAATTTGAGGGGCCTTACCAGTCTATTATCCCCAAATAGGTTAATGAGGTGGTGGCTTTGGATTTGTTAGGTCCGCTCCCGAAGAGTGCGTATGGATGTGTCCATGTCCTTGTAATAGTGGATTTGTTTTCTAAACATACCAAACTGTATGGACTCAAGGCTGCAACTGCTAGGTCGTGTTTAAAGAAGCTGTTAGGGGAATACGTCAAGTTGTGTGGGAAACCAAGAAGAGTGTTGTCCGATAATGGAAAGCAGTTTAACTGTAGTGAATGGCAAGAAGGAATTAAACCTATCTTCACGGCAATAAGGCATCCCCAATCAAATCCTACAGAGCGATATATACGGAAAGTAAGTACGTTGTTGAGACAATTCAGCGGGGAGGACCACAGCTAGTGGATGGCATTACTGCCAAAAATAGAAGAGGTGATGAATAAGAATTTCAGTTTGGCAACCGGGTGTATACCGCATGAATTACAATTCGCTACACATTGCATACTACCATTTGAAAAGATGATTCCATATCCGAAGATGGAGGGAGGAGAGAAGGAGAAGATGGAAAGCATGAAGGAGAGAGCATACAAGTCCCTATCTAAGAACGCACGCTATAGAGCTAAAAGGCAGAGGGTGAAAAATATTAAGTTTGAGCAGGGAGATTTTGTGCTGGTAAAAAAGTTAAGGGTATCAAAAGCTTCTAAAAAGATCAGCTACAAGTTGCAAAATATTTATGAAGGCCCTTTCATGATTATGGAGCGAAGAGGATGTAATAATTATGCAGTGGGAAAAACCAATGATAGACGAACATGGAAATCGTTCAATATTACTCACCTATGAAAGAGAATAGGCCGCGTACTAGAAAGTAAGGTTTATAAATAGGGGATTTAAAACAGATAGTGATTAAGTTAGAATTACAAAGAGTGTTTGAGTTTAGGGTTAATTGATTTAATTAATGTATCTACGAACCAATTTATGAATAATTGTAAACATATAGTGCATGGGATGTAAAATGTAATTAGTTGATAAGCAACAGGTGTGGATATTGACAGCGAACAGCTGATTATAAAGATTGTAAATAAATTGGTTATGTTTGAAGTTTATTATTGTAAGTAGTGTTAAGGGTTTGTTTATGATTTAATTTTAATGGCCGGGAATTGTATTTTTACTTGAAGAAGTGAATATGTCAAAGAAAATTGTAATTAGTTCTAAGTGAATTTTTGTAAATATTATGTAATTTTGATTAAGGGCGTTGGTCAGTCAAATTGTTTACGACTGTGGTTCAGTGAGTGTCATTAAAAAATTGTACAATTTTTTAAATTCATTGGGGGCGGGGAAAATGTAACATGAAAAGTTACACTTAACAATGCAGGCCAGCTTGCGAGTTGCAATTGTTGAGGAACTGACGCAACTTGGGCCAACAATGGAGCCTGGCGAGACTTGGGAGTCGTCAGGGAGTGTTCGGAGAAGTAGGTTGTGTCGGCGTGACGAGGAATGACCCACCCTGCAGTTATAATTTTTTCTAATGCTCTGAAAGGGAAAAACCCCCTTTTCCTGGCCAGCGACATGCTCATGCCGAAATATTTATGCAATTAATTTCCATAAATAATAAAAACTTAGACCGGGTTCTACTGCGCTATATTGTAACGTTACACCACCGCGGATGTGCGTACAATAATACAATCACCGAAGAACGTATGCCTGCAGTGGGTAGTGCAAATCTGTAAGAGATGAGATTGGGGTTCACATTCGAAGGTAAATGATTCGAAATGATAATTATGCCGTGGGAAAACAGGTATAATAATGAATATAATTTTCCTCTAGATAAATAATAATTGTATTCTTCAAAAATTATAATTACAAACTTTAGTAGTCACTTGATAATGAGAAATAATAATGTTTTCAAGCTGAATTCGGAAAAAGGAATTGAATGAAATAAATCTTTCGCTACGTAACTCTTCGATGTTTGGACGCTCTCAGTAGCACGTGGTCGTCGGCTGTCCGGGCGGTGAGTTACTGGCAGCAATCTTTCGGTGGCGATGGAATGCGACCTGTTCGCAAGCGTCGGCATGCACAGCTGGTATGGGTTGGCGTAGGTCCCCGGGTAGTCGTGGGTTGACACGGGAACACGGAGAGAAGATAGTCTCGTGATGGCGGCTCCTCTCGTGCAGGTCAATTCGACGTCCCGATTGTACATCCGTTGACGCTAACGCTCCATGCTACCTGTTGATCGACTCGATTCAAACTGCCTGATCGTCTACTCTAACGATCGTTGCCAACTGTCTCGAACGTCCTCTCTGACGACCTGATGCCAACTTTTCTCTGCTGTGCTACTCTGGCTCTTTTTACCTCTTCGACAAATCGCTGATCTCCTTTGAAGGGAGCTCACCATTGGCTCATTTGGGGAAACATGTTCTCATTCCCCAATGGGGCTATGCTTCCGGTCCGGCAGCTTATAGAAGTTTCTAGGCCCTTATGGAACCGGAAGTCCACGTGTTTTGAAAACCGTCCGCTGCGGTAAAACCTATCTCAGCACTTCCTCATCACAAATCCATAAAATAAGACATGTCAAAATATAGGGAATGAACAAAATAAAACAATATAATTCGATTTATTAATTTTGTATATATGTAATGTAACTTGCAACTTACAACCCGTTTCTCGGGTAGCGGCCAAACTGAATTGTTCTCATGTATTGCGTCGCTGCTGACGTAAAAGGTACGCGGAAAAGATAGCTATGCATGTTGTATTCACGTGACAATTTAGTTAGCTCAAACTGCCTTCGAGAGAAATCGAAAATCGGACCAGCGAACGTCTTGACACGCAGTGTACACGTGACTGGGCGCTGCAAATGGCCGACCCAGAGCGGTAAATCACATGCATGCGACTTGCCGTTGAGGTTCAGGAGCTGGCGTGTGTTGTTAGTCATCGGCGCAATGCACTAGAGGACGGATGTGTTGTGGCTCGCCAATTCTTCGTGGCCACGTGTGAGGGAATCGCCGGCAGAATGTGCTGTTGGCAGGATGTGTGGTGGAATGCGCAGAATCGCGACCACGATAATTATAAACGGCTAGCAATCAAACCACAGTTTGTGTAGTGCTAGGCCAGATTAGAATCACGAATAGAAGAAGGCACATTGCATCAGCAGTATTAATTAAATGTTTACATAAAAGCGATAATCGCGATCTGCGTGATTCTTTGAGGAAGCTGATAGACGCCGAGCCAAAACACCTGAATTCTTGAGTCGAGCATGAGACTCTCTGGGACGTTGCTTTAATCAAATGATTATGGGATTGGGGATATTTAATAACGAAATAAGTCAATTTAATTCAAAAGGAAAATAATATTCACAATTACGGCCAAACCTCAGTGACAGGACTCCTCAATCATTGAATGTTGCTTTCCACAACCACACACACTTTCGTAGAAACGTTTCTCGGGTTTCCAACCGGGTAGTCTCAGTAAACAGCGACGTTTCGACAGATAGCAACTCCGTCATCTTCCAGGCTGGAAGATGACGGAGTTGCTATCCGTCGAAACGTCGCTGTTTATTGAGACTACCCGGTTGGAAACCCGAGAAACGTTTCTACATATTCTTCACCGGGAAAGCCTTCGTTCTTTAAACACACACTTTCATTCGCACTTATAAGCGATATTATCCTAACCTTAACTACAAAAATAATAACAAAGCTTCCGGAACATAATTAAATATTAAAAGTTCAGCTGCACGTTAGAAATATAATGACCGGTAATTGTAGTTAAATCACACGCACTAAAACAGACAGGAGTTTCAGACAGAAAAGGAATAGAAGCTTTCAAAATATGGTGCTACAGGAGTATGGTGAAAATAGGATTGTAGAAGTACAGTAGACATAATGAGCACAGGCGATGAAGGGTTTCACAAAAAGAGGAATTTACTTGTGGCTAATATAAGTGTGAATATTATGAAATCATTATTAAAAATGTTCGTATGGAGTTTATAAGGGTGCGAAACGTGGACAATAGGAGTTGCAGACAAAAAGAATAGAAGCTTTCCAAATGTGGTGCTATAGGAGAATGCTGAAAATCAGATGAGTGGATAGGGTAAGTAACCAGTAAGTTCTAAGCAGAATAGGGGAAGAGAGAATTTGGAAGACTTTGACCAAGAGAAGGGATAGATTAATAGGCCACGTTTTGAGACATGAGGCTCTTGTAAAATTAGCATTAGTGGGAAGTGTGTGGGGTAAGAACAGAAGAGGGAGGCCAAGAAGATTAGGGAGGATGTGGTAGCTATGTAGAAATGCGGAAGGTAGGTTAGCATGGAGGCTTGCATCAAACCAGTCTTAGGACTGATCGCACGACAACACCAAAACGTACTAATCCTCACCACCACTTAATTCCATCTTACCTCCACTTGAATACATCCGATAGCGCGATTTTTCCGCGCTTTGCGGCTTTCCAAAAACTACCCCCACTTTTCTTACTCTGGCCGTGGGTTGCCGTTCTAGGTCAACGACCCTTCTGTTCCGAGATTTGCTGAACCGATTCAGTAGCTAATAAGGGTCGCCTTTCATACGCGCCGAACAGGAGTTCGTGAGCTGTCGACGAGTGCACACAGATAGAGGGACTGCAGGGCGGTTGTCAGCAGGACAACTAGTATTATTAAGCTTACACCGCTCCCTCGAATACATTTACGTGATTGCCGGCCCGGAAGCCACTGCATATGGATCTGTATGATCACTGAGGGAGAAGATAAGCTTCGAGTCAACTCAGAAGAGTTCTTGAACCGAGTATTAGCCTGTCAAGCGTTTTGCTTTAACTAATTAATTATGAGGACGGGTTTATTTAATTAAACGAAGGGATGAAATTTCCACACAATTTAATGTAGATACAAATAATTTTTACATGTAATGCCCCATCTCAGTCACTAGGTACACAAACCACTGAATGTTGCTTTTACACATCACCCTCACAATAATACTCACTGAAAAATTTAATATTATAAGCTAATATAAAATATTTACAAAAAAACCTTATTTATATGAAACATTAAAATTTTCAGTGGCACGTCCGGTCACTGTATCCACAACCACACAAAGTAAAAAGGAATGGGAGGGCTTACTTTTTGTTGATCTCGGTGTAGCTGCCGAAGATGATGCCCATGTTCCTGCACGGGATGGGACGATTCGCCGCGGGCCACTTCTGCGCGAAACTCGCATAACATCACTAAACATTAAGAGACGGTTTCGAAGGACAAAAATTATTAATTTTCCGAAAATCTTTAAAAGGTAGCAGTGCGAGGTGGTACGAAGCAACACTGATAAACATTTCCAGTTTTAGCACTGCTAAGGAAGCTTTCTTAAAAAGGTACTGGGGAACGAGCATTCAGGCGCAAGCGATGAAGAATTTGATTGACGGGAAGTTTAATAGGCGTGAGGGAACTATGGAGGAGTACATGCAGAAAAAAATAATTGAAAATCGAAATATGGATAATCCCATGGGGGAGGAACAATTAATTGAAGTTATAAGAGGACATTTTCCGAAAGAGATAAAAATGCTTCTTTGCGCCAGAACTATGAAGACAAGTGAAGAAGTCATGGCATTCCTCAGGGAAGCAGAAAGCGTTCTAGAAGATTCCCAATTAGGAAATTTTCATCCCGTTGAAAGGGAAAATCGTTTGAAAAATTGAAATGCAAATAGAAATAGTGGCGCGCGGAATAGATATGTAAATAGTCGAGATAACTACCAGAGACAAAATAATACGGATTATGGGAGACAAAACGGGGAAAGGAATGACGGAACGGGTAGAAATGTTGATGGTTTTAGGAGCACACGTTACGAGCATCAGGATCGCACAAGGAATTTTAATTCGGTCCCAAGGACAAACTCCGCGGAAAGGCAAGGGGCGGAAAACTGACCGCGGCGGGTGAGGTCAAACGGCGGCCTGCATCCATGCCTATAGCCGCTATTCAGACAGAATACGAACATTACATACGTGGAGAAGATTTATTGGAGGAGGATCAGCTGGGCGACTACAGGAAGGAAAATAACGGGGGACGCGTATTAATGATCAAGTTGAATATTGACGCGGAGGATATTATTGAAGCCATGGTGGATACCGGTTCCTCAGTGTCGTGTGTAAGCGAGGAAATGTATTATCGTCTGAATAAATCGGGCTGTATTTTGGCGAAGTTCCCCGTGACAAATTTAATGGCGTATGGTGCCATAGGAAGAAAGAGGACAAGAATTAGACATCAGGTTCTAATTAAAGTCAAGTTTCAAAATAGACTCGTAGGATTAAAAGCAATGATTGTGAAGGGTTTGGCGATGAATATCATTTTAGGAGCCGATTGGCTTGAAGAAATGAAAGCAAATTTGTGCATGGATAAGAGGATTTTAAAGGGAGTTTTGAATGATATAGAGAATGGAGAACGAATAAATGTAGAATGGTATATTGGTGATGCAATGGCCGAAACCGGCATGATACAAAGAATCAGTATTGGGGAATTTAGAGAGGAGGAAGACGATGGAAAGGAAGAAATAGTCTATAACTGTGCGTCAGTTGGAGATAGCTGGGGAGATGAGGGTGAGCGTTTAGGTAAAGCCATGAGCGGGAATCAAGAATGTGAGGATAATAAGGGCACCCCGTCAATAGACAGATCAGAATACGAGATTCACGGATCAGGAAAAGAGGAATTGAAGAGAAAGTTTGAACGTATGGCCGATGAGATTGTCGGGATAAGTATCAATGAACGGAAAAGTTTCTTACGAATGTTATGGAGGAATCGAGACGTATTTAATAGCGAGCCCGAACTACTGAAAGGATATTCCCATAAAATTGATGTGAAACCTCATGTACCTATAGTTGCTAAACAATACCCCATAGCTTACGCAAAAAGGAGTAGATTGCAACAAACAATTGATAAGATGATTGAATCAGGGATTATAGAGCGCGGGTATAGTCCGTACCAAAACAATATTGTTATCGTCACAAAGAAGGAAAGTAGTCTTAGGATATGCCTTGACGCACGACAATTGAATGGTGTAATAATAAAAATCAGAGAACGTCCTATTGTGATCGAGGAGGCGATTCAAAGTTTTCAAGGCATAAAGTGGCTGACGAGTATGGACCTGACTCAGGATTTTTACCAAATCCCACTAGACCCAGTTTCAAGACCTTTGACATCGTTTGTTGTTAATGGGCGACAATATGTCTATAAGGTTCTCCCTTTTGGACTTTCCATTAGTTGCCAGGTTTTCATCCAACAGCTGGACAAAATTATGGATGATGAAATTAGAAGCAATTCAGTAGTGTGTGTAGATGACATAATAGTTTTCAGTAAGACTTTTGACGAACATGTGTCACATCTAGATAAATTGTTAGGAAGACTAAAGGATTACGGGCTTACTCTGAATTTAGATAAGACCAATTTTGGTAAGACTCAAGTCCAGTTCCTAGGACATACTGTAACAGGAGAAACCGCGAGGCCTCTTGCTGAACGGGTGCAAAAGATCGTCGATGCTCTGCCACCCAGGAATTTAAAACAATTAAGGCAACTAATTGGATATTTTACGTTTTACAAGCGTTTTGTTTTTAAACATTCCGTACTTCTGAGTCCTCTATATGACCTTCTAAGGAAGGGTGTGAAATGGGTCTGGACCATGAAGCACACCGAAGCTCTAGACTAAATTAAGGACGCTTTTGTTAATTGCGTGCCGTTAACACATCCATTTCCTGAGAGACCCTATATTATTCGGAGTGATGCCAGCATCCTAGGATTATCAGCAATATTGTCTCAAGTTGACCATGATGGACACGAGAGAGTGGTTGATTTGTCTAGCCGAATTTTGCGCGCAAACGAAAAATCGTACACGGTTTCCGAGTTGGAGTTAGCGGTAATAGTATACGCTACACAGAAATTTACGACGAAAATACTGTGTAAGGAAACAATTATATACACGGATCACCAGGCTTTAACATTTATAAGAAAGTGTAAAAATCTGAGTGCAAGATTAACGCGATGGGCGCTTTATTTGGAACAATTTGATTTTGAAATCAGGTATATAAGAGGAGCAAAAAACACGGCTGCTGATTTCATGAGCCGTTATATAACTGAAGCTAACGGAAAAATTAATTCTAACAGGGAGCAAGAGGTGATTATAGCGGCCATTACCTTATCTAGTACTAAAAAATTCGGACAAATTAAAGGAAAAATCAAATCGGCGCAAAGGCAAGACGAAGGCCTTGCAAGAATAATAGAACGACTGGAAATGAATTGTCAAATGAGCGAGCACAAAATCGAAGGAGGGATCCTGCTTATGAAGAACGATAATTCTAGGAACGGATGGGTAGTGTGGGTCCCTAAGGCATGTCGAAAAGATGTATTGGAATTTTTTCATGATGGACAAGTACACGCAGGAGTATATAAGCTGGGGAAAATGTTACGTAATCTTGTAACGTGGCGATATATGATGAGGGATGCGAAGAAATACGCGAAGGCTTGTCATGCTTGCCAAGTAGCGAAATTTCCTAACAAAACATACGAAGGAAAATATCACAAAACTGTCACGGAGGATAAAATAAATTTAAGTAAATTCATTTATAAACTGTTTAGATAGAGACTTATTATAAAAAAAAGTGTAAACAAAATGGCATAAAAAATGTATTAATTGAGAAGTGTTCAAAAATTATTTTGTGTTTATTAATTTGAGCAATTATAATGATATATATATATAATTATTGTGGGCAGTATTATTATTATTATTGAAATAGTGTATGTAAAATATAGATTTATATTTCCCATAGCTTTTATCAGCCCCCAGGATGAAAGTTGAATGAATGAGGGAGAGTATATTGTTTTACGAAAATGGAACCAGAAATGCCGTTGCGTTGTACGAACTAAAAAAAAAGTGAACAAATTGTGAAGTGATTGTGATTTAGGACAGCTGATATCTCAAATAAGAGGACTTTTTAAACAAAATAGTTTTTTTAAAAAACAGGGGGAATATGTGGTGATTCATGACCCTTACAGTCGGGTAAAGCAAAAATAATTTAGTTTTTGTTATTTACGTATACAGGACGGAAGACGAGAATGGCTTGGTGGGGCCGAGTAGGCGGGAAAACGTCACCGTCTGCAACATTGTTGATGGCCTGGAGTAAAGGTAGATTGGACAGTTGGTGCAGGGAGGCTGCCGGAGAGAGACGCTAGGGAGAGACGAAGCAGTGGCAGAACAAGGCGACATGTATAAAATTTAGTTTCTGCACGTTTTGAGAAAAGAGATTCATTTGGTGGGAGTACAGAAAATAAAAAGATAACATTTGATCTGAAGGAGAGGTGCTAGAGAATCTTAATATGAAGAAGACGTGACCCAGCAAAGGAACAACCGGCATACGAACAAAAACGAAGAACGACATCAGGCGTTAACATCTGGTAACGGCATTTTACCCGGCTTTTTCACACAAACCATTCTCGTCTGATTCGCGATTTTAATTTTCAACTATATCGTTCGTCACCCGCGTTCCCGGGAGCAGCCATTTAAGAAGCTGCGTAGATTATTATTTTTGCTTTTACCGACTGAGCTAATGATTAAATCGATATCGTAAATTTATATGTTTTCCATTATAACTTAATTTGAGTTATATTTCTATTCAAATTAAATACATTATTATTATTATTATTCGTTTGATTGTACAACAATATTTTGATGGTGTAACCAATGAACACCACAGAGGGCTTACTTTTTGTTGATCTCGGTGTAGCTGCCGAAGATGATGCCCATGTTCCTGCACGGGATGGGACGATTCGCTTCGCCGCGGGCCACTTCTGCGCGAAACTCGCATAACATCACTAAACATTAAGAGACGGTTTCGGCATGAAACTCACTTAACATTGCTGGTGGGGCGGTTGTGGGATGATGCGTAGACAGCGTCTCATCCTCAAGTCGGAGACCAAGCCCTTCCCCGGCCCCCTGTTTTCACTAATCTGGTCACGGCGGTAGGAGAAATGAGGAGTAACGTGCAGTTCTCATGTGCCTTGGTGTCGCTTCCCGACTAGACATTCCCTAAGAGTAGGGGCGACCAGGGATGGCTCGCTTAGGAACTAGGATCCTTCATGAGCAATGACGGGTCGGAGTCATCGCGCGGTGACACTAGCAACAGTCCGTCTCAAAGCAGTCATCATGCTTTTTGACTAAGGACTCAAGAATAGAATTGATCAACCATTCTTAGTTACCGATGATGAAACTGCCTGACTGTAGTTCTCCGATTATTAGTAGGTTGAGCAGATAACTCACAGAAGATAGCTGCTATCTTCCACTCGGAACCAGTCGTTTTTCTCCAGAGGGGAACCCCAAGGGTTGTAATCGCCGTTCGGAGAGAGATAAATATAAGGTGTAAAACAGAAAACCAACAGACGCGATTTGCCAACAGTGGAATCACACACAGCCTGTGAGGTAAGTTGGTCGGAAAACAGACGCTGTGTGGTGGAAATACAGATTAAAATGTAAAGTAACGTATTCTAATTAAAGGTGGGAAAAAGAGACGAGAATCGACTCAAAGAACCGTTCTCTAAAACGGCTCACTGTTCGATTTGTAGACTGGTGAGCGAGTCAATTATTACTTGAGTCGTCGGGTTGAAGTAACATTCGACTCAGGTTCTGAATCGAAAAAGTTATGAGCGGCATTTTCCAAGAACTAAAAAACAATAACACTCATAATAAATTTTGAAGTGATAGGCTTAGCTCGTTTTATAACAGGCAGTATGATAAAGTCTTAATTATTACTAAAATAATCATGATAGAAACTTAATTATGAATTGCATAATTAACATATTATTCCCATGTGATTTTACAAGCCAACACATTCAACAGTAAGTCTTGATTTAGATTTATTATTGTTTCATTAGTTCTGGATTGAGGAAATAGGATGTCATACATTACAAATAACAAATAATTATAAGAACCAAATAAGGTACATAATTAATTACAAATAAGCTTCAGATAAATAAATAAAATAAAAAGTATACAGTCTAAAGTCACACGCACACAAGAGAACACAAAGACAAACTGAGAAAAACAAACACACGCAATGGAGATTTCACTTGTTGGAGCTGCGCGACCAGGAAACTGTCCTTCCGTAGTAGATCGAAACAAACAAACAAAAGAGCAGAAAAAACTATAGCAAGTTTAAAGCTATGTAGTAGTTTTTTTGTCCTTTCGATATATACACAGTTTTTTTCTACCTCTTGATTTAGATTTATTGTTGTTTCATTAGTCCTGGATGGAGGAAATAGGATAAGTCATACATTACAAATAACGTATATATTCATGAAATCTTAAAGTTTGTAAAGCGGAACATAAATTTGTTTCAAACGACTGGCGAATTTCATGAACGATTTCTGGTTGCGTATTCAAAAAATTCGCCATTCATTTGAAACCAATTTATATTCCGCTTTACAAAATTTAAGATTTCATGAATATATACGCCTGTTAAAGTAATTATTTGCAAAATTTTGAAGAAAGGTTTGCAACTCGATCTAGAATTCGTAGTAGAAAGTATTCTAATATTATGTTTTCACACCACCAACACGCTATTTTTTAAGAAACGCGGAACCTCTTGTATAGTGGGATGAGAGAAAAAAATATTTCCTAGTCTTTATCTTCTGGTGCTAAAAACACTTGTATTCTCGCCATGTCGGTTCTTTGTGAACGTATATTTTCCAAAGCTGTGCAGGCCATGACAAAAAAGGAGTCGGTTTACTTCCCAAAAACTTTCCCAAAATGTTTTATGTAAATAAAAATATTAAATTTGTAAAATAGTTATAGAAATACGTTTATAAATTTTTATAAATAAATGAAGTTATAAATATGACATTTTTGTTCTATAAATTTTGTGTGTCTTCGTACCCCTCCCCCCCCCCCCTGTAATTTGGTGAACTGAAGAGACGTTTAAAAGAATAAAGTGAATAGACTCTGAACGACTCTACAAAAAGAATCGATCTGCCCATCACTAATCCTAATATACGGAATGTTACAATATCTAGTTCATAGCTAACACATTACACATATGTTTTACTAAATATGTATCTATATATAAGTTTTGAGTTCGTTCATTCTCCCCTTTCAGAGCAAGAAATGTCCTACCCTGAAGACAAATAGAACTTAAATCAGGATACATTGTGCCCTTGCGTGACCTCTTAAGTGAGATTCTTATCCGCTGCGTGCGTTCGGCGGCAGTGACGACAACTTTCTCGGGAGAAAAAAAAGGAATTAAAAATTATCATAACTTAAAAAAGTATTTAAGCATTATTTCACGTCTCACAGGCTACGTCAGGCTAAACACATTATTTCATGCAAATTAGACCGAAGAGAATAATACTGTATATGTAAAATAATTCTTAAATTAAACTAATATTTAATTGAAGTACTGATAATTTTAAATAGTTAATAAAAATGCAAATTGTTTTCGAAGTCACAGGACTAATAATTGAGGCACGTTATCAAGACTGGGGCCGCACGTACCCAATTTTATGTTTTTAGATGTTGAAATGAACGTATTATTGGGCGGGGTGATTTATGTTATTAATTTAAATATTATAATATTGTATTGCTGGGGATTTATTATTAAAAAATAAAATGCTAATTAAGCTTTAAAATTCTGAGTTTAACATGTTTTAGCAAGAGCATTAATGGTATTTATAAATTTTCAAAGATAACATTTAAAAAAACTATTAATTTGCATGATACTTTAAAATCAGGGTTTTCAGTGGGGTGAATTAAGAAGCTATTTGAATATCTGATGGCAAATGCGAACTCTTTCTAAATCAAAACAACAATAGCCGCGAAGTATCTGTATGTGCGTCGATGATGATAGCTGGCGGTGCATCAGGGGATGATAACTTCTGTTCATCTCCGGCCGGGCTGAATCTCGCGGAGGTTCCCTATCTCCTTAGGTCAGCATTAGCCGGCCTCTCGATATCAAATGTCTTCCGTCTCCCAAAAACTTTTCTCCCATCTCTCATCTGCTCTCTATTTCGAATCTTAACATCGTCTCTTTACATCAACTATCTTCCGTCTACCAACACTTTCTCTCCGGTCTCCCAACACTTTCTGTCTTCTTCACGAAAAATCCCTTCTCTCGGTGGGAAGCTACATAATTCAAATCACCAATCAGCTATTATCCTCATATGCTTCTATTGGCTTGCCCTTTGACAATTGAAGCCTAAATGCAGCATGGGGCTTGCGTTTCTCTGTGAGGTTCCAAATTCTCCATGGAACTTTCGTTTTCGCCAGAGGCAACCCTCTAATTATTCACGGCGATCCCTTTTTTTGGTGAATGAGCTTTCTTGCACATTCAAAATGAAGGGTCAATCTTTTGTCCCGAGGAATTCGAATGCCTCCCTACCCCCCCCCCCCATATACACATAGCCAGGAAAACTAAGTTTCTACTCGTGTATTTAATAAATTACAATATATATATATATATGTATCTATACATATTATTTCACGCTAATAAGACCAAAGAGAGGGTTCACGTTTCTCGTTATAAACATAATTGTTTCAGTATATTTTTCTGTAAGTGCGTGCATATTGCAGGTATCTTACTCAACGAGCTGGTTATGATGAAATTTAACTTTTATAAAGTAAGAAGTGCGTGTAAAGGTAAATTTTCAAAAATTTGACGCTCTTGCTGAAGTTATCAGGTATTGACAAAGGGATTACTTTCGAATTAAATACTGTAGCGCAGTGATTCCCCGGGGCGTCGCGTAGATTCAGTCAGACCAAGAAAGGTTTCAAGGAAATTTTGAATTATTAATCATTAGTTTCTTGAATAATGTTCGCGATCCATTGTGATTCAAAATACATATAAAATGTTTGTATAATTCAGTAATATTAATATTAATTATTCCTCTTCATTAAACTGCTTGTGATTTTAAAATACGCTTCTCATTTATATATATTTTAAAAGTAACCTAGGAGAACTATACGCAGATTTCAAATGCATTCAATAGACCAATTTTTTGACTTGGGACGTCGCGGAAAATCTGTGTTTTATTAAGGGTTTCGGGAACCTAAAAGGGTTGAGAACCGCTGTTGTAGCGGGTTTAGTTTAAATGAACTCCCGGACACCTATTTAAAACGGAGCCGTAAGATGTGCGTTTAAAACCTTATAGAGATAGGCCGTACGTCGGGAACAATTATTAACGAATATGAAACCGCAATGACCAACGGCGCAGTCGCCATTACGTCGGGAGCGGCAAAGTTGTAATCGATGTAGGAAATGGCGGGGAGGGGGTGAAGAATACATTCCAGAGGAAAAGTTCGTGCGATGCCAGACCTGAGTCATATGGTCATCGACATCGTCGCGCAACTCTAAGGTAGGCCTAACCTAAAATATCAGATTAAACTAGACTTGAAGGTTCATTTTATTTTCCTCCTCATGTTCGTAGGCTACCTTCGGCGTTACCCAGAAGAACAATGGATTGTCCAAGATTTATCATAGACTTAAATACACGCGATACGCTCTTCCAACATTGACTTTAGTTTAACGCTGTTTGCGTCCAAGGTATATACATGTATTTTTGCCGTTTTATCGAATTCAATATGCTATTCAGTATTCTCTAGTTCCATAACATCGTATTGCCTTACCTCTATTCGGTTCTATAGTTACAATCAGTAGTTGACATGTTTTAATTACAAACATATAAATGAGCATTGTTCTCCATGTTGTATGTCTTTTAGCTTTTTTTAAAAAAAATAGTATCCTTCTGTGTGAATTGTGGTCAAGAAAAGTCTACTGGTTTACTGTAACACAAACTCCAAAATTTTTACCGATTTAACTCTCTCTATATTAATTATGGAATATGTATCACAATATTAAAGATCTACTTTTACGGTTGTCTCTAAATGTATTTAATGAAATTATATTTGTAGGTCGTTGAATGATTAAAATATTACAGGAGTGGATTTGAAATTTACTTAAAATGTCTACTTAACTGGCATAAGACTCTGTTGTTGTAGTGGTATTGAGTCCTAAGACTGGTCTGATGTAACCCTCCATGCTAACCTATCCTGCGTAAGCCTTTTCATTTCGAGGTCTATTAATCATAAGACTCTATGACAGATTAATAAATGATTTTCAGAGTTTGTGATTGCGAGTAGAGTAACAGATAAACTCTTAAAAGATTAAACAGTTAATTTCCTCCTTCCATTTCAAAATTAGGTTAAAGACTGTTTCGGTATAAAATTTTAATCCATGACTATCCTCGCTGATCTCACCTGAAATCAGAACTTGACTCAGCGGTCGCGCCTTTTTTAACTTTTTTTGCAGAGAATTTGTAACGACTTTTTTTACGAGTTTGGCGCCAGTGAAGTTTCAACAGTTTTGGAAGTTTCTCTTGGATACAATAAATCATTACATTCAAATTTTCACACGCCTTAACCATCCCCTGTTCAGTGACATGCTGTAGAGGTGAGCAAAACCGTTCTTTTTAGTGAACGGATCGGAACCACTTTTCATCTATTTGATGATTCATTCACTGCTCATTGGTTATATATTCGGTCTACTCACCTCACTCTATTTACCGCAATGAGTCTTACCTGGTTTCCATGAATTTCCAGATGATTTTCTAGTAAACACTTTTCGTTATTTATTAATAAATACAGAAATAGTTATAAAATTAAATAAACAACTGTATACAAAGTATTTGGATGGTCACTAAATGGATTTGGATTTTTCTTCTAAAGAGCAACAAAATTACTGGCAATATTCAGTCACAAGCTTATATTATAATTGTTATGTCACAGATTAAAAATTATTATACATCTCTACATAATCCAGGCAAATATAACAGAAGTAATTTTCCACTTAAACAGTCATAACGCAAGGAGTACGGCGACTAAATATTTCATTAAATTCTTGCATCTGAAGTTTTGAGATTCCTTTATCAAAAATAAAATCTGTGGCGGTTCATATTCGTATAAAATAAACAGTTGCAGCCTTGTATAGCAAAGGCGCGGAAAGGGAAGGGGGTAGGGGACACTCCCCTCGGCCATGGCACTTTGTAATTTATTGAGAACCATTGTTGACAGAGTGGCAGTGGGCTGTACTGTTGTGGAAAGTCACAGATGGTGACATGCTAAATAGAGTCCGTAGGACTACATAGTGCAAAATTAAGTATTTATAAGAAATGCGGTAAATTTGGTTAGGAGTTCGCAGTGGGGCTAATACAGAATAGTTGTGACAAAAATATCTACGCAGAAAATGAAACTCATTACTACAATATTATTTTATAGATAAATAAAAATAAAAACAGCAAATGTGATTGGTTTTTTTTGTATTACTATTACTTATTGATCAGTATACTGTATATATTTTCAAGTTTCTATTACGTTTTTCATGATGTATACTGGTATTCATTTGGCTGTCTTGCTCCCGCATTCCTTCTTATGCTATTAAGGGTGAAAATTGTGGGATAACATTTAGCCAGTGTTTTTGGGTTAACAGGCTACTTGTGGGTGATCCTGAAACAGGCAACTTCCTTTTAATAGCATAGGAAGGGAATTGAAAAGGGGTGAATACTAGGTGGAAGGGATTATATGATCATATTTGCACAATAAGATACGAGAACTTCTTAACGTTCGTTTACAATATTTTGTGCATCTGCCACTTAATCGATTACAATCACAACAATCATCCCGTAATAACCTATCCAGAAAGAAAAAGTTTCTGATTCTCTCACTAAATACTCTCGGGTCGCAGTTCCCGCAATGAGTGAGTGATTCAAAGTTCAAACAGTAGGTGTCTCTGGAATCGCGGCTCCAGCGATCTGATTCCCGAGTGAATGGTTCAAACACTGGGATCGTGATCCCAGTCATCTGAATCCTGAGTGAGCGAGTTATTCAAACACTGGGATCGCAGTTCCAGTGATACGATTCCTGAGTGAGTGATTCAAACAGCTGGTTGCTCTCGGATCAAAGGAGCGGAGTGAATCAAAAGAGCTACCGCTCTTTTTCCCGGATTAATAATCACTCACTCCGCAGAAGGAGTTATTTCTTTGAATACGACCTCAGATTGCCCATCTCTAATATGCGGTGCATTCTTCCCGGGCACGTTCCAGAAGAAGTGACATTCTGCAGTCAGATCTTTACCTTATTCCGTTTTGTTGCCTTCCTCCTCTAAGTTATATCAATAAATATATAATTTTATCAGAATGATTTCTGAAAAAATTATGCAGCAATACTTTCTTCATGCCTCGACTAGTTTAGGAGGCATTAGGTCCCGGGTTCGAATCCTGGCACGGGCTTTGATGTTTTTGTCGTCATGGTCACGGAGATCGGAATTAAGACTGCTGGAAAATCGATACGCTGGCCTCGTATCACTCTCAATTCGGAATGTGTCGTGTATGATGATTAGGCGCAGTCTACCCCGGTAGGCCAAGACCCTGAATTGGCAGCAGAGCTGAGGTGAGAAGACAACTTTTATCATACGTGTAAGGTCTGTGACCCCAGATCTTTCAACTCTCAAAACACAACAAAGTATATCGATTTATGGGGGCCTTCCTTCAAAACTAGAGAGAGAGAGAGAGAGAGAGGGAGAGGCATGTCAGAAGGCAACCTCTACTCTCTCTCTCAGGAAGGTTCCACTGCTGAGTCCATGTAGAATTTTAAATTTCATACCAACTGTGAAGTAGTTCGACAGGTTAAATATTGATATTGCAACGAAATCGGCTAAAAGACAGCGTTCTTAGTAAATATGTTAATGGTTCAGTGAGTTCAGCTCGCACCTAGAGTGTCGGAGATGTTGGTCTTTTTTTTCTTTTATAGTGTATGGAAAATTCCCCACCCCCATGTTTGTAAAAGTGGAATTGAAACATTCAGTTGACATATTCCGCACAAACTCTTACATATGTATAAAATCTTCTCGGACTTCCTGAGTATTTTCTGTGTTTCATTTAGACTTCGGGGTGAAGGACGAAAGGTGACAACATGATATTTCTCTTTTATGGGAGCGGAAACCCAAGAAAATTATAAATTAACATTTCACAGTGAAGCAGTTACATGTATGGGTAACCGACTGTAGACTGTCTCGACATTATCACGCCGTCGTATTATTTAGAATTCAATTCTTGATGATAGCGGGGTGTTTGTTGCAGCACACGAGCTGGCTATGGGCTGTGCCAGCAGCGCTCCTCTCCAGCAGAACGGCGACGCCGCAGCTCCAGCAGCTCTCAAAGCCATCGGCGCCGTCGACGCGGCCTCAGACTTGCAGCAATCTACCATCATCAAGCTCAAAGGTCTAACTTAATTACGATACTATGCCAATCTTAAAACAGACATATTTTTCTCGGAAACCGTTATAGATACAGTGCTGAAATTTCCACAGATTATTTTTTACCGTATGGTATGAGTGTGGAAGCATAATAATTGATTATAATTATTATTTATGAATGAAATTCTTCTAAAATTTTCCATTATAAACAGATCTTGATATATTATAACTGAAATTATAATGAATTATTTACTCTGTTTCCACATAACACCATGAGGTTAAAATAATCTACGGAAATCCGTATCTATAACGGATTTCGAGGAAAAAACGTACCTAAAAATAATTATTTTAATAATGTGAAGTAAGGGCTTTCCGCCTCCCCTTTTAAACTAACCATACTTGGATCATCACCTATAATTGTTTACATTTAACTTTATCTTCAAATCCGCCCGCGTATGTTACGCTGATTTTTTTCCTGCGTTTATGAACCTCATAACAACAGTATATTTTCAAATTTGAGAATATTTTCGTCAGTATTTTGAAATTGTTTATATTTTTTTATAGTCGCATTCAATTAAAAATAAAATGAACTATAGTTAAGAATGTCTTAAAACGCATAATTACATTTAAATGTAATTCTTTTTAATAGGTATTAATCAACTTTTAATGTTGATCCAATGTGAATTATTGACTCATTGACGGTGAAGAAAGGGAATGTTGGTTGTAGGAATATGATTGTTGACCTTGAAGCGTCTGCTTCTTTTACTTTTACTATAACCCACTAATTCTGTTGTTGAAAGCTTCAGAGACATGAGGTCAGTAGTCTGCATTTGCGCAGTCCTCAGATGATTGTTGTAAGTAATGACATTATTCCTTTGGGAGTTTCTCTCGCCTGACTGCATTGGGAATGCATCGTACTCTCTCTGGTTCTCACATGGCGTGTCACCTTCATCTATTTTAGATGGTGTATGTTCTAGGATCGAAGACCTTGGGCATACTGTAAGAGTTGTCCGGCGATCCCAATGGAGTAGTCGGCCAACTGCCTCCTAAAACTGGTGGAGACAATGAGAAGGGAATGCTGCAATCACATAGCAAATTCATCTCCCGTCATTCGGAAGGGCGTGAGAATAGTCGAATGATGACTTACTTAGTTACGACGAAACTAGAACATCACCTACTTGATTGGTCTTAAAGTGAATGTTAAAAATCGGAAATAAGTCAAATAATTATGTAAGTATTAAGAATAATTGTCTACCGCGCCAATATGAAATCGCAGAAAAACAAGATCACTGAATCGGAAGGTCTGAAATAGGAGAACGTTACATGATCTGTGAATAATTGACCAATTCCATAAACGTAAAATGGATCTCAAACTTTCATTAAAATACTTCATAAACACTGCGATAGAGGAAGTGAGCAGAAATAACAGGAAGTTCCTAATATTCTAGACCATTTCCTAAACCGATTATAGATTTACTAGAACAGTTATCGTGATGGTCCTACTCAAGCGCAAGTGGAAAAGGAGGAAAAAGTCTGAGAAATATGTCGGTAAACGTCCTGTTTTAGTAGGACAAGAGCTGTTCACTGTTGTGGATGAAAGAGAGGAAAATTATAATACCCAAAAAATTGTTCATTAATGGTATCTCAGGACATTGATCCAAAAGCTGCTGAAACTTTTTTTTATAACTCAAAATTTTATTTATGGCGATCAGATGATACTAAGAAAATTGATATAACTGATCGATAAGTTTAATAACAAAAAATAATATTTGATAAACATAAAACAAAATGAATTAATCAGTCGATTGTACGTCATTCTTATATACCAAATAATTTACACCTAACCTCAGAGACGGCAGTTACTTAGGCGTTTGGCCAGCATGGTAATGAATCAGGATCTCTGGTGCAGGCAGCGACGTGTTGCAGGTTGCATTACGTTCATGCACTTAACGAAAGCCTTCCATCTGCTCAAGGACGCGATTTGAACAAGAATCCCACGTTTATTCCTCGCTATCTAACATTTTGGTTACCGAGAGTTTCCGAAATTCCTTTCAAAATGGCGAATCGCTGAGTATTTCACTTATCTCTCACTGCTTGCTCTTACGAATGGTGAATCAATGAAGTAGACTACGCACAAAAATTATTTTCTTGCTAGATGTGTCGATTTCGTGTGAAAGTGATCGCTGATTACTCTTTCGAGACTCTTGATTTATTCTGCCGTTTCTCTGAATCTGAACACGCTTTTCTTTTAGCAATGGGCGATTAAAGACTAATCTCGCGGGCATCCTGTCCGAATGACGAATAAAAAATTACGCAGCCCTCAAAATCAATTCCGAATAAATACAGCTCATTACGCAATAATACGTGTCAATGGGAGATGACAGACCCAATTTGAAAATAGTTTAATAATAATCTCCGAGAAGCATTTCAGCTGCATCAAAGTAGATCGTGTGGGCAAATCAGCAGGGAATCCCAATTGCTGAGTGAGTCATGCAGAAATGGATAATGAGAGTTGTGTAATGAAATTAAATGAAAGCACTGAATTTCCAATTGGCTGGAATTTTGACAAAGTATTTGCATAATTTTGGGACCGGAGGCTATAAACTTCGCAGTAGCAAGTTTATGAGCCCACAACAAAGATATTAATTTTAAGATTGATGCTTGTTATAAGTTACAGTTCGCTCCAAAGTAAAAGTCAGTATTTTTTATCAATTAAAATCAAATTTATGTTACATTACTGATACGAACACTAATAAAAGCAATTACAAGCAAGACTCTATCGATTTCCTAGGGCGCCTGTTAGACGAACCATTTATGTTAAGGGCGTAGGCACTCGATTAATCATGTAGGGGCTAGTGACCTCTTACTGTATGCACGTCGCTCGATACACGACCTGCACACATCAAGAACTACGAAAAAGTCACGTCTCAACATATATTCCTATCAAATTTATTAAATAACATATTAATCTTAATAGAATGTATTCTGAATGTGTGCAAAGAGGACAATTTTTTAAATTCTTTCTTTCGAAGAAGGAAGCGTTCCTAGACAGAAATATCTTTCGGAATGAGTGTTTATAATAGATTTTACATCAGGTTGTTAGTGAAGTTTTCCAATTTATCAAATTTTAATTCCTATTTGTTAATATATGTAAATAAAAAGTATTTTATGACATGCGGCATTTGTTCAAACACACTTCGAGTTATATCATTAATCCGATTGCCGTGGAAGTTTGGTAATTAGCGCCGTTCATCTCAGAGACGGGTTCTGTCGATCTTTTGAAGATTTAGGTTGCCTCCTTCCACCCTTTCAGGCCAAACAATGTCCTATCCTAAAGATATACAGAACTTGCAAATGCCTAGATTACACCCTCAAGTAGCTTGTCAAGCAAGATAATTAAAAAGCTGATTACCGTGAAATAATGCAAATTTGTAAAATTTAACTGAAGCCAAGAGACATTTTAATTAGTTAATGATAATGCAAAATGTTTTATAATTTTATAACTGCGACTCTGGCGCTCGTGACGGATTTTTCTGTACGTAGAATCGCTTGTCTGTTGCGACATTTGCGAAAAACAATAAAAAATTATCATAACTTAGACAAATTTTATTTTACTATGTAATCATAAGTAATGATACTTTTTAATTAGTTTATAAATACGCAAAATATTTTATGATTCGGAGTTAACATTGATTGTATGTAGTCCCGGGCCACACACACTCGATTGTATTCATCGTAGATATGTACATGTACCTATACATACGCTTTGAGTTCCCTCCTACACCTTTAAGGCCAAAAAAAGTCTTACTCTAAAGACATATAGAACTTATATCAGGATACATTGTGGCCCTCACGTGGCGTCCTAAGCGAGATGCGTTCGAGGGCAGCGATGACGACATTCTTGAAAAATAAAACAATTCAAAAGCATCATAACTTAAAAATATATATTTATATCTAAGCATTATTTCACATTTCATATGTTACTACAGGGTAAACATATTATTCAAGTTAATCAGACAAAAGAGAATAATACTGTATTTGTCAAGTGTGAAATATTGCTTAAATTGAACTAATATTTTATTAAACTACTGATAATTATAATTAGTTAATAAATTTGAAAAATGTTTGATACAGAATTTTGATAAAGTTGAAATCTATGAATATATAAAAAGTACGGTATCATTTATTTATGATCGCTTCTGGACAAGCTTTATAACTCGTAGCTGCAATTGAAAAGCTCCCGCTTTCACACAATTTGGAGACAGACAGAAACTTCAGTTATAATTATTGGGATAAATTATATTTATTTTAATTGCTTTTAAAAATGAGCAATTACTAAATATTAAAATTTACCTGATGCGACAAATAAAACCAATTTACATATACAGCGTATCGACGATCCAAAGAAGTTAATAATTTCTCATAGGGTTAGCTCACGGACAACGTTAGGTTAATTACGGCGTGAATCCTGCTGCAACAATAGCTGGAGTGAGAATGCTCGCCCTCTCATTCCCGCTTCCTCTCTCTTATGCTTTCAAAATTACTCTTATAATAACTCAGTAAGTCCGATGAAACGCATAATATGGATTATAACTTGCAGTTGGTTTTCACGCAGCAATTCAATGGATTTATAAATATTTATATTAATATCTTCTGAAAGATATCGTAATGGAACATAAACGAAAATGTAGGTTCAAATTCCTGTTTCAATCCCTGAAATTTTCATTGAAATCCGTTAAGCAGCTTCGGAGCATAAATAGATCATGGGTATAGGCAACACATAAGCACTTTTTGAAGATTGGGATGCGCGTTTGCCATTAACCTTTTCCCGTAGAATGATTTATATTAATATTTATTTTATATTATATTAATATCTAATGCAACATATCGAAATGAAACATGTATGAATATTTAAGTTAAATCTCATGTTTTTAAATACTTAAATTTTCGTTTAAATTCATTGAGCCGATTAGGAGCCTATTCGATACTCAATTCCATACAGGCAGGCACTTGAATTTTATTTATTTATTAGGGATGATAAGTGTTTATAAAAAGTATTTAGTGTCATAAAACACACAGAATATATTTAAAGTTTGCACTGAAAGAATCTTAACGTAATATATATATATATTTCGTTTCAACATTCATTCGAAATTAAATGTAATATTGAAGCTGAAATCTAACTTAAATTGAATACAATAATGTTTCGAATAGACATTCGGTTGGTTCTTCGAAAACCTTAAACGAATTCTGGTAATCGGAGTGGTATTGTCCGCTATCGTGACTCTGCACTTCTCAAAACCAACAGGTTTCTACTAAGAACTCGGCCATAAAATCGACAATACTGTTCCCATTGCATATTGAGGGATAGTTTATGGTGGCTATACTACTACGCCCTACTAACATGGAAACTGAAGACGCTATAAATGATTGGGGTCAAAGTCACTACATGCTGGACTTTTGCCTTTTTAATATAGGCGAAACAGAATTTAAACTGTTCCCAAAATGTAACTTCATGCTGTAAATTAAATATAAAATCTTACAAAAAAGTAATAAAATGAATTTATATCTGGAATACATTCATTTATACGCAAGATGTAATTAATTCATAGAGGTCCAAACAAACTTTAGAATTCACGTTTAGAGAAATCTTAAAATAATATACTTGATAATTTTGGTGGAATAAAATATTACAATTTTTAGCCGAAATATTGTATAAAATTTTATTTTTGAATATAAATACGTTATAGTTGTCCCACATTTCATATCATCATATTTAGCACAATGGAAAAGTCTGCATTGTTCTGGTTTATTAAACCAAATCGATCGATTCTGAAACATGTAAAATATACCCCTTATCATTGAAAAAGACGAAATGTTAAGTGTAATACATCGCAGAAAGACCCTTTTGCTGTATCCAAAAAGGTGTCTTCAAAAGTTAGAAAACTTCCATCTCGGGTCAATAATTCCACGTTTTCAAGATTCAATTAATTCTTTTGTTAATTTTCGTATACAACAATATTTTCTGCGATGCACCGAAGTCATTTTTAAATAACTTGTGAAGGAAATATTAAAACAGTATTCAATATTCATACTTACTGCTACAATAATCGTGATAATGTTATGTTGGTGTCTAACCAGGGAAAATGGAACAATAATGTGGATTAAAACGATAATTATTGCAATCAGTTTTCTTCTTTATTGTAATATCAAGCTGAAGGCTTTTCATGAAATTGACCATTCTCACTCTTACATGTCCGTACGTAAATCATTAATGCTATTTGAAATAAATAAATTTGGGATTAATTGAGATGTGCAGAGTTAGGTCAGAAGATACAAAAAACGAATTCACTTAAGCAAAACTTTGTCGATTACCATTATTATGGTATTACATAGATATGAAAACTTACAGATGGCAAAACGTAGTTAAAAGTAAAATAGAACTCAATAATGAATTCACCAAATTTGTGTGAACAGTCTTTCTAATGAAAAAATGAATTAAAATCATTATATTATACTAAAGTGAATATTCTGTAATGAATATGACGGTACATGCCAAAATCGTAGGGTAAGGAAAGTCTTGAGTAATTCCACGGCTGTGAAGCATTTATTCTGTGAATATGACCCAATCGTATAATGGGTTACAAAGTTTAATGACAAACTTAAAATGTCTGTACGTGTGATAAAATGTACAAGGCCAACCGAGAGTCTATTCCTGTCGAGATTTGTGACTAGTGGAGAGTACATGACGTCACGGTGCGGCCCGTATTTGCGTGAGATAAAACACTTCCTCTGAAGGCAGATCGATTTATGCGCTCACGCCACTGTGGCCAGCGTCCGCTAATGCTTCTCTCTCTTTGCCAACCTCAGACTCAACTTGTGTATCGTACTCAAAAACAATTTCAGAATTATTTATTCAACTCCATAATTATTTTTTCTAGACAAAGTCCTGCAACGAGACAAAAGAGAACGCCTGAAAAATAAGTGTATTAAATTGAAGATATTCAGTACTTGGTAGTTAAAAGTCACCGAGTCTAGAAACGATTCTCTTAAGTTGACACTTTCAATACAAGTACAGAAACTCAAAGAACGACTGTGTCCGTAAAGAAATCGACGAAACAGAAACTAAATATATGCAAATCGAGATTGTTGTTGGGGTATTCAGACCTAAGACTGGTCTGAAGCGACCCTACACGCCAATCTTTTGTGCACAAGCCTTTTCATTTCAACATAACTGCCACATCATCTGTAATCTGCTAGGCGTATTCCATCCTTCGCTTCCCTCGTCTGTCTTACACTTCCCTTTATGCAAATTTTACGTCTTAAAACGTGGCCTGTTAATCAATCCCTTCTCTTGGTCAACGTCTTCCATATTGTTCGCTCTTCCCCTATTATGCTTAGAACTTACTCGTTAGTGATTCTATCCAACCACCTGATTTTCAGCATTCTGAAATAGCACCATATTTCAAAGGCTTCTATTCTTTTCCTTTCTGCAACTCCTACCGTCCACGTTTAGCACCCACACTCAATTACGAACATTTTTAGCAACGACTTCCTAATATTCACCCGTAAGTAAATTCATCTTTTTTGCAAAAGCCTTCCTTTCCTGTGCTACCATCCCTAGTTATTACGCTTCCCAAGTAGCAGAATTCCTTAACTTCTGTCAAAATATCCCTTCCCAATCTTACACCCTTTGTTATTCCACAGTTTCCCATACTACACTCCATCACCTTGGTTTTCACTCTATTAATCCTCATATTGAACTCTTTCTCTAGGACCACGTCTTCTGACTCCGCTAATACTAACATATAATATCATCCGCAAACCGCAGGGTTTTATTACTTATCCTGACAGTATGATTTCTTTTCCATATCCCATTTTAACTTTTCTCGTCGCTTGTTCTATATATGAGTTAAACATTATGATGACAGATGCATCCTTGCCTTACTCCTTTCATGATTTCTGCTTTCTTTTATTACCCTTTAATTTTAAGTACTGGTGAAAACATGGTAAATAATTTACTGGATTACCAAATATGGTAAATAAATTATAATCTTCGAAGGCAAATACATATATTGCAATAAATTAAATTACGAAATTACATAAATCGTCTTTAAGTAAAACTTAGTGGATAGATGAGAAAAGATAAATTATGTATTTTATAAACGTGAAAGTAAACAAATCGATTGGAGCTCAGCGAAGTATAACCTGTAAGTT
Source organism: Eucriotettix oculatus (assembly GCA_034510155.1). NCBI lineage: Eukaryota > Metazoa > Arthropoda > Insecta > Orthoptera > Tetrigidae > Eucriotettix > Eucriotettix oculatus. Next base: position 175,865,116 of record CM067376.1, read on the forward strand.
AAGTGTAGCAATAAAATCTCTGTTTTTTTATATAGTTTTATTAATTGTTATTTGACCATCATTAGGGATGCCCCAGGGATGCTCCATTTGAAATAGTTTACCTTAGTCCTATGACTTTTGAAATGTAATTAGAATAACTTGAATATTTTTATTGTAGTCTAATTCTGAAAAGCAGAAAACACACCAGCAAAGAAAGCTGTGTTCATCTTCAGAGATGAGATATATTCGGAGTTTAGTGTACGACTTCGATCACTCTCGTAGGTGTACACTGAATTAATTCGTTGGAGCTAAAGAAGCTTTTTTTCACGTTAATATTTCATTGATAATTTTCTCTTTATTGTCTCCTTCGTTGACTTTTATCTTTCCTTTTAAGTTCTAACTCCGACATTGGAATAAGCGACTGGCTTTTCCAATTATAGGTAATTTTACATCATTATAATCATTAATTGTAAAATAATTCAGATATATTAGTGTAAGTTTATTAATCCCTTGTTCGAATATATCCTTTGTGCTATATAAGACCTGTGGATCTCTTTATTTGTGATTCTCGGCTAGATTTGCAAGTTAAATAGTGCTACGCCTGGAATTATTCATGACTTTCGATCGCCAAGTCGTCAGAGTCTTAGACATAACATAAGGAAAATCTATTAAGGCCGTATTTGAATAATAATTATTCTTGTATTCCGTGTTCCCTTAATGGAAGTGTCATTTGTTAGTTTTCCTCAGTCTACTTGTATTATAGAGCAATTTTAATACAATGTAAAGGCCTGTAGTGTATTGGCCTTGCGTCGCTACCTCACAACACATAGGCCCCAGGTTCGAGTCCTGGCATGGGTTTGGATGTTTGTGCCGTCATGATCACGGAGTCTGGGATTGAGACTTCATATTCACTCCATATTCGGGATGTCTACCCGGTACGTCATGGCCTTGAATGGGCTGCAGAGCCAAGGAAGACGAAGATTTGTGCTGTGACAACTTAATAACTATACCCACCAGATTGTAAAGTATAGCTATCTTTTGGAAACTTGGATGGTAGACTTAAAATTAAGAACTCTACCAGAATATGTTGAGTTTTGGAATCAATTGGTTATAAGATTACTATCGGAAACATTTATCATAACATCTAGAAATTTATTAGGATGATAAAGTTCTATTTCACAACTAAAATTTAAACTTTGGTGATAATTATTAAATTTGGACTAATTCATCCGAAAAGATTTGTGTATTTCAACCCTTACTAAATAAATTCAAAACAACAGTGTGTGCTACCACAACATTAAAAACACACGAAAACAAACTAGTGAAGCGACTTCAGTGATGAGGAGCCTCGGCTCAAGAAATTCAAGCCTTTGGATTTAATAAGAAGATTCATATAAAGTGAAGAAATAAATTCATAAGATTTCGATGGAATGTATGTCACCATGTCTTGTGTTCTGAAAGTCATATCAATTACTAAATTTCAAAAGGCTTCCAAATCTCTCACTAGAATCTGTGCAAGAAAAAAGGGGATAAAGGATAGCTCGTTGGGGACCCGCTTGTTTCGTGGTAATAAGAATTAATAAATGAAAAATAGGTTGGGTTCAAAATTAAATTGAACAAAACAAGTATTTCAAGGAATGCTAGTTAGACCCGAAAAATTAATTTCCCATCATTTTTTAAATTAAATAATCGGGTAAAGAGCTAAATAGAGGAATGAAACCTAAATAAACTAAAATATGGTCATTGAGAAGTTCATTTGTAAGCTATTTATCTATACCAATAAATAAAATTGAAGTGTCTGTTTGTCCGTATGTTTGTCTCAAATGAAAATTTGAGGGTTTAAAAACAAGAAAATTAACTTAAATTTTCGTTCATTTTTTATTTCGATTCGATCGTTTATTTGCAAACGTGCGTTTGAATCTCCAAATAGTGAATACGGGTTGCGTACACTCTTTATCTGTTTATGCTCCGAAACGGCTAAACGGATTACAATGAAAATTTCAAGGATTTAAACAGAAATTTTAAGTAAAATTTTCGTGTATGTTTCATTTTGACATCTTGCACAGTTCAGAAGTTATTAATGTAAATATTTATAAATCCATTCAATTGTTGCGCGAATGGCGGCGCGAAACCAACTGCGATTTAAAAGACATATAGCATTAATCCCACTACTGTGTTATTAAAACCGTAATTTTGGCAGCATGAGAGAGAGGGGGGGACGAGCATTCTCACTTCAGCTTCTGTTGTAAACGTGTGAAAGCCGGACCTATTCAAAACCAACTACGAGTCATAAGGTTTGTCGTGAAGCGATCATAAATAAATGATACCGTACTTTCGTTTTTAGGGTAAAATAAAAAGAGCTTTTTCCTTGCGAACGAAGTCGCGGCATAGCTAATTGAATAATGTGTGACAATGCCTCAAGAATTTGATTGGTTGGCACAAGAAAGGTCGAATCAGTTCCCATAAGAGAAAGTGTATACCGTAATGGTCCACTTCAGAGCACTTTTTTGGCTGTGCCTTCGTTCTTGGTATGAAATGATGGACACACGTTTCGTCCATGGTTATGAATCGAACCACAAACTGGAGTTGTTGTTGAATACTCGACCGAAACATTCTCACGAACTTGTATTGCAAAAATCACGGCTTTCTTAAGTCCAAATTTTCAGTCAATATGCGACGTACAGTCGACGGTTATCCAATTCTATTTTGGGGATTTTTGACACAATTTCTGACACAGTCAATTCATTTATTCGACCACCGCGATGCTCTTCTTGGCGACTGTTTCAACCCCATTTAAAATCAGTCACCCAATATTTAATTTTTTTTAAAGTATCAGATTTCCCAAGAGTTATAATTTAGCTCAACTTTTATATTGGTTGGGTTGATTCCTTTCAAATGAAGGTATTTTATCACATAACGGATACCAATAGTTTACAAAATTGACTAAGAGCGTTCACTATGAAAGACTGTCAGTGTCTTCAAACGTAAGCTTTACAACATTTAAACTTTAGGCCTTTTTGTTTTTCAAACAACAATCCGCCATCCATAGGTCAGGTAGGGTGCTTATGGTAATGTCCGTGATATTTAGTCTGACGAAAGTTGTCGGTGAATAAAGTAGATTGATGGTTAGTGAGCGATTAATCTGAGAGAGGCAATTCTTTGGTGTTAAAAAGTTAAAAAACATATATTATAGACCCAAGTTTAGATCCTCTTCACAAAGTAATTAATTCTATCCTCTATCTCATTTTGTCTCCTCTTCAATAGCTTGGAAAAAATTAAAATTATTAATTATTAAAACTGGCAATAACTATTGACGGGGAACCGACAAAAGACTAGGCCAAGTAATACGCTAACGTCGTACGGAATGGACTTACTTAAATAAATTACGATTCGCTAGTACATAATGCACATTTAATATCATTACCAAGACTTGTGGAGATAATGTTTAACATTACGACGATTAATTACCCATAAATAATTCCACGTAAGGGTGATTGATTCATACAAAAAATATTTCTGAAAATTTAAAATCCACAAAGTTTTAAGAACCTTTTCGTATAGGAAAAACTGATTTGTATAACCTGGTTATTAATTCAAAAATTTCAATAATCGAATAGATATTTTAGAATCCATTTTTTTTGCAAACTTTTATCCACTGCGTTCATTTCGTTGAAATGCAAATCGATTACGGGAAGTCAGTTTGACTGACAACTGTTCTCTAACCTAGCGTGAGAATTTTTCCAGCCTTAACCGAAAGATATTCTTTCCCATGAATATCTTACACCATATCATATATTCAGGCCGAGTACAACTTAATTTTCTTCAAATAAATTAGTTTTATTATTTATTTTATTTACAGAAATAGCTTCAAATGCATGCTTTGTTGAACCGTCCTTTCGCTTTTTACAAATACTTTGTATATTATCCATATAAACATTTTCCCATTCTGCTTTATTCTACTAAGTGGTGTCTGTTTCTTCTTGGTCGATTTCTGTATATTTATTTACAAGCAATCACGACCTAAGATGGTTATTTCAATTTGTCACTCACATATTTCCATACTTTTTTTACATTTTAAGCCTGCCACATATCGCTAATGTTATACTTCAGCATTCCGCTCATCTTCTCTTAGTATTATTTCTTTCACGATTCTTTACGGACGTTTCCTACAAGCCATGTACAAAAAAAGTCTTACAAAGTTCCATAAACATGCACCAAAATCCTTCGAACAGCCTTTTATTTGCATCCCTTAAAATCTATGTAATATAATCATACATATGTCGTTTTATATCTTTGCGATTCAATCATTAGATTGTCCTAAAACAAAGTCACCTACATTCCTGTCTGTGTTAAACGCTTTCTTTGTTCGCTCTGTTATGGAAAACTGTCGATATGATTTTCATTATAATTTATCTAATTGTTTTATAGAGGTGTTGCGATGAACAGCGCCACTCATTCCGTAACCAGTTAAGTCGCTGTCTGCATGCGGAGAGGGGTTCAGTTAAAAGACTTGTCTGCGTTTTCTTTACCTATGTACTTTATTTAAACACAAAGAAAATATTCAATTATTGGCGATGGAAAGTTAACGTATGTCAACTTGGCCTACAATGTGTAGCGCAGTAGAACCCGCGCCCAATATTTTTTATTATTTACGGAAACGTTTTACAAGGAAATTATCGACGCTTGTGGCGCGCCATCAACAATACCTTCCTGTCGGCGAGTCTCAAAAGAAGCCGACAACAGAGGAGTAACTTCATGTTACAATACTTTATACCGAAATTTTGAAAAACAATGACAGTTCTTGGGACATTGTGTACTTGGAGAGCGAGTTGGACGGTTGAGTGAGACGGGCGATAGGATGGACACGGAGCGGATGAGCTCCCGTGAAGGTTGTACTTAGAGAGAGGCGAAGGACATGGTGGAGTGAAGATGTGTTTTTAGAGAGCGGGTTGGACGAGTAAGGAGGTTGTGCATCCCTGTGTTATGAGCAGAGTAAATTGTGAATTAAGTAACTTTTGAGTTAAACGTGATACAAGGTGATGGCGAGAGGATATTGAAGGAGAGTGGTGGACATATTTCTGGTGATACAAGGAGGTGGAGAGAGGAGATTGGCATCAGAGAAGTTACGGCGAGAGCAGATTTGTGAGGTGGCAGCGGAGAGGTGGACCATGCTTTGATCAGTCCAGGAAGCAGGGAAGAAGGGTCTTAACAACTCAGGTTCGTCAACGCGAACAGAAAATCTGCTACACGTGGTCACCCAAACCATAATACCCTGAGATCTTTAATACAAACCCATTTTAATTAATTATTTTTGTACATAATGTATATACGCACGACCCATATTAAAATAATTGTGTTTACAATTAATAAATATATATTTAAACCCAATTATTAATTTTATTAATTAATATTCCCCCATTCATTTACAAATGTGAGAATTTCGGAAATGAAACAGGGTATAAATATATTTAAGTTGATACATTGAAAAAACATTTTACAGTTTAGTCATTAGTCAAGCCATTGACAACAGATCTGTAATGACTTAAGTTACGCGAGAAACATTTAAGGCAGCGATGGGTTCATGTGTGTGACCGGATGTTTGTTTTTCGGACCGTGGTGGAAGGCACTTATTCTTCGATAATGCGGACTCCGAAGACAGTCCATGTCTAAATGAAAGTCTGATTTACCCCCATCAGTTTGGGACCAACGCATAACTTATTTGAAATATCTGCAACTGTGTGGCTAACTAGAAACATGTGCGAACACATTTCCTCGTATCCGGCTGCTGGAATCTTCCCATTGGTCGAATTTCTGATTGGCTGAATAGCTGTTGGAAGATGGAGGAGGGAATTGTAAAGAAACGGGGTTTTGGGAAAAGAGCGTGAGTAAATTTCGAACCACGAGCCAGGGCATAAACTAATTTTTAAATTCCTGGTATTTTAAGATCAAAGCAGTGACCGAGAGGAAACGTTCAGAACTGGGTAGGTGTCAGGACAATACCGGTCCAAGTCGTGACCTACAATGAGATACAGTCAGCAGAACGTTACAGCCATTCCATACCGACGCTGTTACAAGCAGAATCATCATCATAAGCCGGCCTCGCTCTGAAGCAGACGACCAGAGTAAACGTTATTACCGGCACCTTCTATCGGTATCATTAATTTAAAATTTCTATAGTATCACGTTGCCAGCTCTATTGGACAAGAAAGCTTAATCATGGTTCACCCCACAGGAGACCCTGATTTTAAGAGTTGTTTCGATGCAGATTTAGAGTGCTCTGTAGTTCTCATTTAAATCATCTGGATTATTTTGTTAAATAAATGTTAAGTTTTGGCTTTAAATTCATTTTATAATTTATTTTACCTTAAATTAAAATCCTTGAAAGTGATGAATATTATATTGGCTTCAATCAACGTAGGGCAATTGTAAAAGAAAATCAATAAATATTACAAACATATTTAATTTTAATGATTAAAAAATCTTATCTATGGTTATTTACCCTTTCATATTTTCTCCCATTCGAATGCAGAATGTTTCCCACGATTGTGAAACTATGAATTACAATATAAAACAAATGTAAAAATAACGAAATCCGCCAACAGTTCAGTAGACAAATATTAATTATGTATAATGTCCATAATTCTTTGATATTCTCACTTGAAAATATTTCGTCACACTCCACTATAAAAAATGGCACACACAACCGAAGATTCCGGCAATTATTACACATGCAATTGAAGTCAAATCTGGTAAATTATAATGATTAAATACCCTACCGATGGCTTTTTATCGTTCTTTGGTATTTTCCAAAGGTTGTATTGCAGGATATAATTGGGTAAAAGTCGGGTTTTAGATTTGATAAATCATATTTTCATCAAGATGCTGGCTGTCCTAAGAGCATTCCGCTGTTACCACTTTTCGCGAAGTTTGTTTTGAGAAACTTCGATAAGACTGTCTTTAATTGTTATATAAACACCTCTGCGCTATTATAAAAGTGTTTATGGTATAGTACGATCCACTTAAAATAGACCAAACGATTAATGTTGAAATGAAGTAAAAGTTTTGTGTATGTCAGCTGTAGAGACAAATAAGGCTAGCAGCGTGCATTTAGGTGACGCAAAACGTGATACTTCTTGAACGTTCCCGAGTGACCATCAACAATGGCGATCATTCGAGAATGAGGGAACATTCGAGAATCAGGAGTCGCATGTCACATACATGCAATAAAAAAGGACAACGAGACGAACAATTGTGGCAGGTCAGTTTAGTAAGTCGGAGAAAACAGTTCGGTAGACAAGTTGCCGGATGTAAGCAGAAGAGTAGAGCCAGTCAGTAAAGTTGTCAGATGGCGTGCGTCGCGTGGCGTCGCCCAGAATATCTGGAACATCCAACCCACCCACTATTCTGCTTCGGTGAAGAAGTCATTGGAATTATTACAGGCTGCTTGTAAAAATGGCATCATTTTGATAAAACTGCTGAATTTCAGGTCCATTTAGGTAATGTATATTTTCTTTTAATGACTAAAAATGGTGTTTATCAGCGGCCCACAGGAATTATGAGAATAAAAATTCAGTTTTCTTTTTTATTTATTATGTAAAGAAATTGTGAATATCATTTTTATTGTTATTCTGTCTGATGGGGAATTGATACACTGACCACGTATCACCCCAATTTCGGAATGTGTCACGCCGGATGACAGTCCGCAGCCGCCTCGGTAGGCCTAGGCCCTCAAGAGGGCTGTTGAGCCATTGGAAGAAGAAGAAGATTGCTATTCTGTACATCATGAGCAGAAAAATATTTGGTGTTAAATGCATTTTAAAGTGAAAAATATTTTTAAATAATTTAAATAAGCCCTCATATGAAAGTAAATTCTAATAAAGGTTACAATCAATAGAATTCGTTGGGTTCTGCAGTTAACGTGTGTGATGATATATATATTTATTCTCTAAATTATTAGAAATTCGTCCTTTACTCACAATTAGTCTAGGAATTCTACATTCTTTCCTAGAGTACTTAACTATATTTCGAATCATCCTGTTATTCAGAAGAAGGCTATACTGTTTAATCTGGTGGATAGAGCTATTATACTGTGCAAATCTGTCTTCCTCTCATCTAATTTGAAGAGAGTAACAGATATTCTGGTCACCAACGGTTATCCTAATGATTTTATGAACCAAAAATATATCCTAAATTAAGTACTAACTCCAAGTTCTTCGCTATCGTTCTATTTTCTCAATTTCTACATAAAAGTATGCAGTCTTATTACATTGGCGTTATATATAAATCCACTAATTCACTGTCCTACTAATCATGCACAACAAAGATTCTTTCAATCCATATGACAAACATAACAATATTTACAAAATACTTGTAATTGGTGTCAAACCGCATACATAGGGCAGACTATTTAAAATCAGAATTGAAGCATGCAGGTCAAATTATAACCTACCAACTGGGAAAGTAAGTGGCAACTAGTGCGCAAATTGGTTTCTTTATATTTTAATTAAATGATAATTATAGAAAATAATTGCAATATTTATTTACACAACAAAATCAACAGTATTAAGTAAAAAAAGAAACTTTTGGGTAGCTGGCGAAGCAATGTGATCTCTCATAGCCCAGTTTAAAACTTGAACGAAATACTCACTAGGCGTCAAATATTGAGAAACTCAACAGAGCATTAGTTTTCCAGCTCCTCTGGATGACAGCTGGAAGAATTATGTTCGTCCTTCTTCTTAAATAGATACTTTTATTTGAGAGCAAATTGTTCCTCCGTCCTTCTCGAAGGACCCATACAGAAAGATTCCCTCTCCGTCTAGATAGACGGAACCAACCAGTACAATTCTCTTCACAGCAGCACCGTTGTCAGTAGTTTTTGAAATTGTTATGAGGGTGAGACATTTTTTTCCCTGAGAGAGGAGAACAAAAAAACCGAAATCTATGAAAGATCAATAGAAATTTCCTCTGGGGTGAGTACTACTCCACAAAATTTCATATCAATTTGATCAATGGTCCGTGGCACACGTACAAATTAGCATCCCTAATATATTTTTTAATAAAATAGTTTCACACTTTCCATGAACCAATTCATAAATCCCAGCCATCAGAGTTCAAAAGTACTATCGTCATTATTAAATCATACGTCATGAAGTTGTAGCGCAGTAGAACCCGCGTCCAATTTTTTATTATAATTTACGGGAACTTAAATACCAAATATTCCGGCACGAGCAAGTTGTTTGCCAGGAAGAAGGGTTTTTTCCGCCCGCCGTCTCGTCTTTCGGAATAAACAACAAAGGGACTGCGACTTACACCTTGACCATATAGCTCGGACACAACGTCGCCGTTTCGGAATGTCTTAATCTGCCTGGAAATTTGGTGACCGGGTGGCGTGTGTTCCCCAAATGAAACAAGGGATATGATTGGAGGATATCCATCCCTGCCACCTTAGTGATAGGTGTCGGATAAGTGGGGACAAGGCTTTAAAGAGGTTGGCGGAGACAATTTTGAGGAGATTGGAGAGATTTTTGCAGTGGATGGAGATTAGAGAGATTGGACAGATTTTGCAAAGTGATGGTGAGAGGATATTGAAGGAGAGTGGTGGAGGAGATTTTTGAAGGTGGTGGCGAAAGGAGATTGGCAGCAGAGAAGTTACGGCGAGAGCAGATTGGTGAGGTGGCAGCGGAGACCATGCTTTGATCAGTCCAGGAAGCAGGGAAGAAAGAGGAAAAAGCGGAGTTTCCTTACTTTGCCAACGCGACTTCGTACGATTGTCTACCGGCAGGTCATAAGTTCCACAACACGGAAATTACAGCGAGACGCCTATGAAACAACTCAGGTTCGTCAACGAACAGATCTGCTACACGTGATCACCCAAACCATTAATACCCTGAGATCTTTAATAAAATCCCATTTTTAAATAATTATTTTGAACTTAATATATCTACGCACTACCCATATTAAAAATTATTGTGTTTACAATTAATAAATATATATTTAAACTCAATTATTAAATTCATTAATTAATACCCCCCTCTCATTTACAAAGTAAAGACAATGTATGTGGTTTTTTTTGTTTTTTCTTGGGGGTGGGGGTGGGGGGTTAACAGGCTACATGAGGGTGATCCTTAAACAGGTAACTCCCCTTTAATAGCATAGGAAGGGAATTGAAAAGGGGAGGTGCGGAAGGTAGAGCAAGGTAGCCAAGGGTTAACTAGGGCAGGGAAAACCCTAGAAAACTTGCATCGGTAGAACGCCTTGTGCATTATATACCGTGTCTAGATCAATTTCACTGCGATTCTTAATGTTATGCGATTGCCATGCCAGTTTCGAGTATTCTGTTCACCCTGAGAAGATTTCTGTCTATCTATAGAAAATTCGGTTCCTTCCTTACCCTCCTTTTAGGCCAAAAAAGTTCCACCCTTGAGATATATTCAACTTGCAATAATAATAATAATAATCATATTCCGTAGATCCTGTAAAGAAGCTAAGTTTCAAGGATGTGGAATGGGTCAGGGTGTACATTTATTACATTATTTTATTGTATAAAAGAAAAATATACTTATAACAAATTTTTGTATTATAAACTATTATAAATTACTCTTCTCCGATTCTTCTATAAATTCCTTTATTGGATAGGAGTGGCTAAGCAAAAATGAGCGTAATTCAGTGTTAAATTTACCTTGATTATCGGACAACTGTTTAATTCTGTGCGGCAGTCTGTTGAAGATGGATATCCCTGAATAATGCACACCTTTCTGTGCAATTGACAATGTTTTACATTTTTTATAGGATAAATTATGCCTTCACGAAGCCTGTCAATCAGGATGATTATATATCTTAAATATTATAAATGGGGGGGCCCCAGACTGATTTAATCAGGTGCTGGCAAAGAGATTATGGCCGATACCAGTATAATGAAACGTTAACCACGATATTATTGTCTATTTCAATACTGTGTCTGGCAATACAGATATCTACCTAATCTATATTTAAATAAATATGAATAAAATACGTTCCATCGGAAACTAGAAATAATATCTAATTTAAAATATCACTTTTCGATATTTTGAGTTATAAAATGTAACATCAAACTGAGGAAACACTGATAGAGCTGATGCTATTGATTTGAAGCTTAATTCCTCTTTAGATCATTGTAATATTTAACACTTATGTATTCTTCCAATTTGTGAATTGAGTCCAAATATTATGCTGAGAAGAGATTGGTACTTCAACATTTCTTGTGTTAGTATTTTACTAAAGTCGGTGGAGGAGGTGAAGTAATAGATGTATGAATTTGAACAAATATCTTACCACGATTGTTAATTAGTCTTAAAACATTGGCTTCACGCCATATCAGACGGTGCTCTAGTCGGTTCAGTATTAAGCCATCATATGGTTTCCATGTTATTATTTAAATGTGGCCCCTTGAGGTCGCTTACGGTTATTCCTAATTTCATATTTTGGTTCAAATCTTTACGGCTTAATCATGTCAAGCAAAAATAAATAAAACGTAAAAAAGTTATCAGCTAATACTTCTCTATTTACTGATATTCCTGAATAATAATCTACCTTGCATGTGGTCTTTGAAAGTAAAATGTGTGTCGCCTTTTCTTTTATGTGAAACTACGCCATCGATGATGTATTCAACCTTTAAACTGTTTATGTGCACACGAGAACTGAAGTATAGTTGAGTGGATTATTTATTTTTATTATGCATCAGTTGTAAAGTACAAAGATACATTTTTAAATGGAGACTTAAGTAATACAAATTCTTCCTCTTCACTGTACTTTTGTAAATTTTTCTAAAGTATTTTTAATTTGAATATATAACATACCAATATACAATAAAGACATATTCAGGTACTAACAAAAAGATAAAAATATGTTTTAGGCAAAATTTTAAATTACAAAATCTTGTTTCAGATGTCGGGGAAACGGTTAAAGAAGCTGCCGGCGATGTTGTTGAATCAGTGGAACAGAAAGTGGGAGAAATAGGTAGTCAATTAGGGGAGAAGGTCAGCGAAGTAACAACGCAAGTTAAAGAGAAAGTAACCTCTTTTCTGCCGCTGCCTAAAAAAGAAATCGAAGACGAAGGTTTTCCGTCTGACGATGTTCGCATTGTTGAAGAGGAACTGACCTCAGGCCAGATTCAAGAAGTCGAGTGCAGTGAAGAACAACCAAAAGAAGTGACTGAAGAAATTTCTGTAAAATCTGAATCTGCGGCTGAAGATACTAACGTCTCAGAGGCTCAAGACGAAATGAAGCTTGAAGATATGAGCGACGAAATTCCCAAAGAAGATGGAGAATCGAAGGAAGTTAGCGAAGAAAGCACCACGCCCTCCGAACAAGATGGCATTGAAACAGTTGTGAGCGAAGAATCTCATCCTGTCGAAGACGAAGCACAAGATAAAAGAGAAGAAACCAATCCGGCCTCTTAATGCCATACACCCTAAATGCATGGGCGTATTTATGCATTTTGAATATTGTGATATCAACAAAGAAAGGAAATATTTTTACTTCAATATTGAACAATATTTTTAATGAATTGAAAGTTGCATTGTGGCTTAAATTTACCGTCAAACGGTTTTATTATTAGGTGTTAAACTTGGATCTTCAATTTAATGAAAATGGAGGATTTCAATATTTAAATTTATCTGACATTTATAAAATTAAAAAACAAACCTCAAAACGGCCAATAAGTAAGTTTTTCTTATATTATTCAACACATTAGATACAACGATTCGTCCTCAATGTTTGGTCTTATTCATGCAAAAAAAACACGAACAGATTATTTTTTCTGGAGTTAAATTTTTTGAATAAATGAATGTACCCGTCTTTTTAATATAATATATGGGCGCAAACGTGAACGATGTTTGCACCTTGGACTGCGCCCAAAGATTGTTGTAACAGAAAACTGTCATTGGACGCAGTCAAGGACGTAAACATTGTTCACGTTTGTGCCCACATTACATGATTAAAATACATGTTCTTGAATCCATTCGTGAAATTTAATACCAAAAGAAATATTTTCATTGTGCTTTTGCCTGAAGAAGCCAAAAAATTGTGGATATATTGGCCGGTCTCATGTTTATTTTTTAATGAAGCATTTCATTATGGGGTAATATTATTCGGGTGTCTCAGGTTCGAATCGTCGGCCTATCACTGTTTCTTTCATAATTGCCTACATTTTATTTTCTTCTATATACTCTCGTTTTGTTGGCAAATTCATACAAGGAAATATCCGAATAATATTATTCTGTATTTAGTAGTTATACCTCAGTGCGATGCTTATAGTTTATAATTTGCTGAACTGTTGATAGATTTTCTGAAAGTAATCAACCGGCATGTGATTAGGGCAATAGTTTTATAATATAAACAACATTCGTTATTCAAACACAACACTTTTTTTTTCAATCAGGAAATAAATATTCTCTATTTATTTACTTCGTTTAATCCCTTTAAAGAGATATTTTGGCATCCCTCGAAGAGTTTCCTAGTAGTAATACTTGACATCACTGGATATCAATGGATACGACAATCATTATTTCTATTATGTCTTCGTTCAATGTAATCCAGAAGACATACAACCTTCATTTATCCATCGGAGCTGAAGTCAGAGAGGGATACACCACGAAAATACAAAGGTAAATGCTACAATGATTGAAGAAGTCCTTGAAATTTTCGAACCTACGTCCAACATGTTATATTGATTGAGCTTTAACGACATTGGGTTGAACCTGTTTCACATTTCCTTGCTTTACAGACTTGTCAAAATCAGACTCCACTCAAGTGAGCTAACAATGGGTAACTATTTAGCACAGCGAAACTCATTCGATTAATGTTTGCTTACTTGATTGTGTAAATTACTGATTTTTTTTCCTAGGCATTAATTCATACAATTAATATTCGCACAATGAAGACATTTGTATCAAAAGGTTTGATTACAAAGAAGCTTCAATTGTCGTACTAAGCCAACACGTAAGTATAGAAAATGTCATGATAGCATTTTAATAATGAATTAATTTAAATATTAAACATTGCAACGTTTCGTCTCTCATTTGAGACTTCTGGTAAAAATTTAGCTGTACACGGAACCTCATGGAAGCGCTAATGACTCCTTGGGTCCCATTTATTTTATATTTGTCAGATAAATTATTTAATTATTTTAATAATGCCTTTACTTGTAGTACCTGAAATCTATGCCACATAATAAACGTAAGCCAATCACTTCTGAATTCTACATTTACGGAAACGTTCTTCTACCCTCTTACCTGTTGGCTTAAAGAATCATCGAAGTGGAGTATACTTTACTAGTATATAAATGGGAAGGATGAGGTAACTCTTCACAGAAGGTTATTTTCTTGTATTAGAATCAGTGGAATAGTAGTCGATATTATTACAGGAACTAGCCACCAATATTTATTAAAACCATCTAGAGCGAGGGTTGCCAACATTTTGCATTCAAGCGCTATTTTCTGACAGACGAGTTCAGATGCGCCTTATGACTCAAGAACATCTTATAGCGTCTTGTTCATGGTTGGTAAATAGATATGAGGATAATATCTGCTACGCTTAGGGGATGAAAAGGAATAGCTTTGACTCAGTTAAATTTATTTTTGTTTACATCAGTTTAATGAAACACCGATCTACAAAAGTCAGGAATGATGTACCTGTACAAGAGGGTGATAGCTTCATGGTGCAGCTATAACTGACAGAGAATCTCTCGTCTGGGGGTAGCTTTGGACTAAAGTTGTTGGCACTGAGAGCAAGATCACCTTGGAACTTGGAATTGTTTGTTCTCTCTGTTTGCCGGAAGAACAGTTATTAAATTATTCTATTTCCAACTTTTGGCCATTAATTGCATTTATTTATAATATTATTTATAAAACGTGTGTAAATGTACAATCCTTTTTAACAATATAAAGGTACTTTTCGTCCGCAATACAAACAAGCTGAAAGATGTAATGTGCCACTTTTAATCGCCCAAAGCGCCATATTTTACTCATGCGCTACGGTTTGGACACCTCTGTTCTGTAACAAAACGTTTGCAATCCAGGTAGACGAGACAAGATACACTCAACAAAGGTATATATTTAATTTGCTAAGTCGTGATTTTAAATAGAAAACTTGAATGAGGAATTGTTACAAGTTAAACTGGCCGAATGGGTTTCTAGATCGTTGCTGATTTTTATGGATGGAGTTCGAATGTGCTGCCATTAGAATATAATTAATTCTGGATGAAAAATTAAGCTAAGACAATTATAAATTTTGAACAGTTGCTGTGGAAAAACATGAGGTTCGTGTAATCTATACATGTAAAACAACTCCGCATTTTACCGGCTCGTCTTCAATTCACGTAGACTACATACACTTCAAACAAAGTATCCAGGATCGTTACTAGCCAACCTACGTAATCTATTCGTTATCGGCCAAACCAAGATTCTTGAGTTTTGCAGCAGTCGTGGTTCTTTGGAGTTACATAAATAAAAGTCAGAAATGGAATCATTTAATTTGAATACTTATCGTCCCTTACACGACCGCCACAGTTCTTTAATTAAAATATTACAATATTTCATGTTACGGCTATAAACTAGGGAGCCAAAATTTTAATTTAATTACTTCAAAATGTGTCTCAATAGTTTTGGAATAGTTAATACATTTTGTATTACTAATTCAAGAGGCTCTGTTTCTACTTTATTTTAAAATTATTCTATACTTATTCAATGTAATTATTTACATAATTTTATGGTAAAGCTATACAGTTTGTAGTATTCTCTCACTTATGCACGGCTGTATTAAGAGTTTATACTTAATTTGACTTACATTTATGAATTAACTGACAAAACAGTGGCGGATCCTCAAGGAAAGCAATATAATTTTTTAAAAATCAATGTATTTTGTGAAACAGTTGACAATTTCCGTGAATAATTTTGATTTTTTACTATTTATCACAAATGAAAATTGGTGTATTAAGGTAAGTATTTCAATCAATTTATCATTTTGCCTTGAAGGTGCAAAAATTGATTACGAATGTACAATAAGTCGTACGTTGTTTTGTTGGACTAATCCCTATGTTACAGCTACATGGGCAACTTATTGGTTCTATATCCATTTAATTTATAAATCATACATAAATGAAATCTCTCACGCAGCCAATTTTATATATTATATATTGTAATGAAGAAAAAGGCTTAGCTCTTTATTAATTAAACAAGGAATGAATATGTAATTAAAATGGAAGGATGATTTCATTAACAACTCCAATTTACAAGGTCAAAAGGTTCAAATTTATTAATACTAATTACAAGAAAATGTTAAAATGCGTACAGAGCAAAGTTTATATGTTGGGATCTAAGTACACTCTCCTTTTCCCAGGGGATTTTGGGCCAAGTAGCAGAGACGTTTTAAAATCAAATCAACTGTGTCCGACAATGCATATGATAGTGGGCGGGTCTCACCAGCGTCCAATTATTTACGGCTCGGTCGTCCTTATTAAGGCCATCAGCATACCAGCAGCAAGGGGGAAGGGGCGATGTAGATGAAGGCGCGATGCTCTAACTCTCCAGCTCATGGATCATCAGGTTCACCGAAAACTGCTCAGGCTGTTGAGAGAAGCAAGCATATTGCAGGCTTGCGCACTCTCGCTCGGGTTTCAAACCCGACACGTAGCGCGTCCACCCTTCGCCGTAACCGCCGCAAGACTCCTGAAGTTACCCACTTTCCATTTCGGGTTCACATTCCTCTTACCCCCGCTCCTTAACTTGTCTTTATGGAGGCCTCCCCCACCCCCTATTCGTCACAGTTGCCCGACCCTCTTCTGACCATCGCGTCGCCATTGTTCGCAAAGCTGCAAAAAAAAAAGTCCACGTCCAGACACGCCATCTTGCCATCGTGATAAAATTTATTAAATACTGGATTTTCGATAATGTACGCCATATATATTGATATATATATATATATATAGTAATATATTTTTTGTGGTATAAAACATTTATTAATTAACAGAACAAATATGATCAATTTTAAAATTTTTGTTTATTAATTTAAGTGAATACACGGGTTTAATCTCAGGGGATTTTGGGTCTCTCAAGAGATGGAGTATGCAGTAGCCACAATTACTGGGCCAACAAACATCCACCTCTCGAATGTTTGTGCGTCTCTCTGGCGTCTTACAGGATTTGATCACGTCCGTCCTCTCATCTGGCTTCTGGCTGCTCCGACCAAATCTGTCCTTTCCTCCACTCTTTTCACTTCTGCTCGGTCCACGTCCGTTCTCTGCTCCACTCGCCTGCCTTCTGGGGTCGGACCACGTCCTCTCCTCTCCTCCACTCGCCTGCCTTCTGGGGTCGGACCACGTCCTCTCCTCTCCTCCACTCGCCTGCCTTCTGGGGTCGGACCACGTCCTCTCCTCTGCTCCACTCGCCTGCCTTCTGGGGTCGAGCCACGTCCTCTCCTCTCCTTGTTTCACTTCTGCTCGGTCCACGTCCGTTCTCTGCTCCACTCGCCCGCCTTCTGCCCTCTAGTCGCGAGCCACCCATCGGCTTCCCTTTTAAACCTTCCGACGGGAATTCCCCTATTTCACAACATTTCGGGGTTCCCCGCACTCATTTTTTAAACTCGTTCGGCGGGATTTTCCCGCGGGGGTTTACCATCGTCATTTTTTATACACGCTCGGCGGGTCGCCCCCACGGGGAACCACCATCTTTCGGCCGACTAGCCATTGTTGTTGGCCGAACTGCGCCTCATAACGCCACAACCTTACAAAATCCGCCTTTTTTATCACATTGCCCCCGATCAGTTTTGTAAAAATTTTACAAAAAATTTTTGAGAAATTTATCTCCATATTTTATCTTTAATCCCCTTGCTCATTCTTTACAATCATTTTTGTTCTCGGAGAAATTACAAATTAATCAAATTGATTGAGCACCCTTTTCAACTTAATTATAAAATAATCTTTCCTATTGATTTCGACTTAATATATTTATTAGCTAAAATTGAATAAAATTTCAAGTTAACACGTGGCTTACATAAACTTACACATGTTTGCCTGGTGCCCCCCATTGATAAAATAAAATCCTGTTATGAATTATAAATTATTTAAATTTACCCGCTCACAGGAACGAAACTTTCAGTTTGCCAGGATGGAGAAACTTGGCATCCCAGTTCAGTATTCACATGCCATCATATATGTTTACAACAACATTATATGGCTGAACTGCCCTCTAACATCATCCCTAAAACAAAAACAATCCTCAATGTGGCTCCATGTTTTCCTTCCTGACATTTATCAAACCCCACATGTAAAATTTTCAGAATCTAAATTTTTATTCCTAAATAATACTGCTACTTATCCAACAATAAAAAACTAAAAAATAGCTTGATAGCCCCCATACCATATTTAATTACCCAGCAGTACAATCAATCAAAATAAACAAACTCCTGATAGAAGAGAATTAATAAAAAAACAGATAACACCCTATTTCTGCACAATAGTTTCTCATTCCATGACTTCCCAACAAATAAGTCTTCAATTTCTACCCAGTAAACTATTCCTATCTCCCTATTAACTCAAATCCTGCCTCTTTATCATAATAACCGTTGAGTCACCACTTTGCACGACGACTTCACATACTATTCCATGCTTATTATTCGACGAATCCTTCACTTCACTTAAATATACGACGCTTTCAACTTATTATACTTCCTTATAATACGATGACTGATTCATTTAATCCCTTACATCCTCCAATAACACAATGAGGTATCACTGCTATTTTCCACCAAACTCCAGTACCATAAATCAAAACACCTTCCAAATCACAGCTGTCATTTCCCAATTTTACTTCAAACCACATTCCTTTCATAAGCTCACACTAATTCAACTCTTAATTTCTTCCAAACAGACAGGATTCTAATTATTTCTCCCCACAATAAAATCCACATCAATAATCTACTTTCCACACCCCAACAACCACATAAACCCACAAAATCGAAAAATATTCTTTGTGCAGAAACAAAATGACAGAACAAGACAATACCAAAATAGCTGATTCCCAAAACTAATCTAAAATCATCACCAAAAGTCTATTACAAAATAAAATATTACCTAACTAGAAGATAGCATATAGATGTAAGAAATAAAGCACTGAAATGGAAGGAAATGCTTTATAGCTGGAGTCTCCATAATCGCCAATTATGAAATCATTAAAGGGTAATGATTCTCCTAGAGTTGTTTACTAGAAGATAGCATAGAGGATGGATAGAAGAGATAAAGCATCAGAAATGGAAGAAAATGCTTTATAGCTGGAGTCTCCATAATCGCCAATTATGAAATCATTAAAGGGTAATGATTCTCCTAGAGTTATTTACTAGAAGATAGCATAGAGGATGGATAGAAGAGATAAAGCATCAGAAATTGAAGAAAATGCTTTATAGCTGGAGTCTCCATAATCGCCAATTATGAAATCATTAAAGGGTAATGATTCTCCTAGAGTTATTTACTAGAAGATAGCATAGAGGATAGATGTAAGAAATAAAGCACTGAAATGGAAGGAAATGCTTTATAGCTGGAGTCTCCATAATCGCCAATTATGAAATCATTAAAGGGTAATGATTCTCCTAGAGTTTCTTTGCCCTAATCTAACATATCACTTGATATGGCAATAGACCCCTGCCATCATCACAATTTTCATGTACCCCAAATATTCCCGTGCTATTATTTTCTTCTATCTCCAGCAATGGATGCCCATATTCTTTATGCAGTCTAAAATCCCATTGACATACAAACAGATTTTTCCCAAACCATTTAATTACCTCACCAATTGAATGAATCCTCAATCCTTTAATTGACCAGGTCGCTACATAATTTAAACTACTTATCATTGTTGCCATGCATTTTCCATACTCCATAGTGAAATGATCCTGCTTTCTCCCTCTACACTGCTTTCCCAAAATTCCCTCATACATTTCATCTGCATAATGATCGAACCTATTCTGTTTAAATTTAATAAACTTTATATCAATTCTTACACTAATATGACCCAAACTTTGTCTTTTTCCCCTATTCCCCCATAGAGCTTCCCCTTTTAACCCTGCTATGTTCAGCATTTTCTTCTCCAAATTGTAGCTATACAACTTTCCTGTCGCTAACACTTCAGCTATCTCTATTTTCAGCTGTTTCCTAATATTTCCCTGCATATCATTATCAATAGCCACAGGATTCTCTCCTCTCTCAACTATTTTCCCTGACTGTTTAAGAACCATTTCCCTTTGACTATTATCAACAACTAAATTACACATTACTTCTACCTTATCTCTTTCTTCTACTTGTACATTAAAATCAATATGTTTATCATCACATGCTTTCTCAGATACCTCGTTCTGAATAATTTCTTCCTCCACTACTGCCCCTATCTCCTCCATATTCTTATCTACTTCCCCTGTAAATTCTACACTAAACTGTTTCCAATTATTCTCTATCTTCTCAGCCATTTTCTCTTCATTTTCCTTCCATTCTATTCTCATTTCTGCCATACTCTTATCAATTTTTTTCCATGGAAGCCATACTCTCATCAAATTTTTTTCCCAACTTATTATTTTCTAATTTCATCTCATCCAATTTCTTATTAAATTTTTCTCCCATATTATCCATTTTATTATTATTTTCTTTTATTTCAGCCAAACTTTTATTAAAATTTTCATCCATTTTATTACTCAAATATTTAATCAGCATCTCAATATCCACGCTAGTACTGTCTCTTCTTTGCTTATCACTCTTTTCCCCTATCGTATTCATATTATCACAATTACTGACAAGTCCATTTTCTATCACTAGTTCTTGCCCTTTATCACTTTCATCAAACATTTTGATTAACCCAATCCCTTCCTCGGATTCCAAATTCTCAACCTGCGCACACTGAAATTCTAGTTCCTGCGAATTTTCCATATTAATCACACGTTTTTTACTTCTAAGAAGCATATATAAAACAATATCACAAAATATAACCCCAAAATATTAATTAAAAAAAACATGTATTAATTTTTATAAGCACGAAGATTGCGTACTTGTGGAAATTGCACAGTAAA
The DNA here is from genome assembly GCA_034510155.1 of Eucriotettix oculatus. Classification (NCBI taxonomy): domain Eukaryota; kingdom Metazoa; phylum Arthropoda; class Insecta; order Orthoptera; family Tetrigidae; genus Eucriotettix; species Eucriotettix oculatus. The sequence goes on from CM067376.1 coordinate 175,886,179, forward strand.
AATTGTAAAACACAGAATTTAAATTTTAACCGAGAAGAACACGAAAGAAAGCAAAACAAAAAAAACTATAACTCTAAATTTTGGAAAGATTACCTTTTACAAAAATAGCTTCTGCCGTACTTCACCCTTGAGAGAGATCGTATGCCCCACGTTGGGCGCCAAAATGTAATAACTTTTTTGTGGTATAAAACATTTATTAATTAACAGAACAAATATGATCAATTTTAAAATTTTTGTTTATTAATTTAAGTGAATACACGGGCTTAATCTCAGGGGATTTTGGGTCTCTCAAGAGATGGAGTATGCAGTAGCCACAATTACTGGGCCAACAAACATCCACCTCTCGAATGTTTGTGCGTCTCTCTGGCGTCTTACAGGATTTGATCACGTCCGTCCTCTCATCTGGCTTCTGGCTGCTCCGACCAAATCTGTCCTTTCCTCCACTCTTTTCACTTCTGCTCGGTCCACGTCCGTTCTCTGCTCCACTCGCCTGCCTTCTGGGGTCGGACCACGTCCTCTCCTCTCCTCCACTCGCCTGCCTTCTGGGGTCGGACCACGTCCTCTCCTCTGCTCCACTCGCCTGCCTTCTGGGGTCGAGCCACGTCCTCTCCTCTCCTTGTTTCACTTCTGCTCGGTCCACGTCCGTTCTCTGCTCCACTCGCCCGCCTTCTGCCCTCTAGTCGCGAGCCACCCATCGGCTTCCCTTTTAAACCTTCCGACGGGAATTCCCCTATTTCACAACATTTCGGGGTACCCCACCCTCATTTTTTAAACTCGTTCGGCGGGGTTTTGCCGCGGGGGTTCACCATCGTCATTTTTTATACACGTTCGGCGGGCCTCCCCCGCGGGGAACCACCATCTTACGGCCGACTAGCCATTGTTGTTGGCCGAACTGCGCCTCATAACGCCACAACCTTACAAAATCCGCCTTTTTTATCACTATATATATATATATATATATATATATAGAAATTTGTACCTTGCTCTACCTTCCGCATCCCCCCTTTTCAATTCCCTTCCTATGCTATTAAAGGGGAGTTGCCTGTTTCAGGATCACCCTCAAGTAGCCTGCTAACCAAAAAAAAAACTCGGGCAATTGCTACATTGTTTAGAATTGTGTGCGTGATGTTCATTCTAATTAGTGTAAACTCTCCAAATGGCGGTAGAATTCGAGCGGAAATCAAAAACAGAGGTTAAACCAAGGTACAGTTCAAGAGAATTAGCTAGTCGTGTGTCAAGACAACTCCGCCCATATTGTAGTGGGATGGACATCAGCTCACTTTTACTCCGTTTTTCGTTGAGACAAGTAGGTAGCGTAAAAGCAATTCTGAAACTATCGTTGTGAGTTCAAGATATATTGTACGTCAAGTCACGTATCCGTAAAATGTAATGAATGATAAATATAGCGTCTGTTAAAAAGATGTCGTCGTAGTATTTCGTTCGTATGAAGAAAATTAATTTTGTTAACAATGATAGTAGCGTTTCGCCAGGCCCCTTGGAAAGGTATTACCTCCTCAAACGACAATACTCCCTTTCCCATTTTTCTTTCCCTACTGCGCAGGTAAACACGCAATGTACGATCTCACGAACGAACTATACATATATACATACCATGTATACTAATGTAAAATTAATATTGTTTATTTTTTTACGCCACACTTAAGTTTACTTGTGATATAGGCCAATGTTCTTGACTGTAAAGATTCTTATGGGCGGGCGTAGCCTATTGTAGTTGAAACTGTTCTATTGTAGATTTATAGATGAAGTGCAGTGTAACTTTAATCACACTAATGTCCTAATGCCGCAACACGAAAATATTATATCTAATGCAATTATATTGTAAATTAAAAAAGAGAAAGAAATAAACAAAAATTACGAATATTTAAGAAATGTAGGCTATTATTGATTTATTTTTCAACGACACGGCTTTTTTCCGTATCACAGCTCGCAATTTGCATAACACTAATTCATCGTCAGTAGAGAATGTCTTTGTTGATTCATACACACTACCAAACTCTTAGGCTGATAAAGAGCAGATGTTTCAGGAATAACTGAGCTAGTCAGTAGCCTAGTGACGAATACAGTCAAGTGACAGGATCGTACCTTTCTTTCAACAGAACTTCCCTTCCTCCCACTACAACAGATTGACTGCTGCATGTATTTGGTCCTACACGCCTGACCAGCGGCGACTCGTGCTACCTTGGACGGAGAGTTGTGCAAGCAAATGGGTGTTACTGACTTTGGTTATTATATGTAATATTCGTTGCATTTAACATTTTTAAAGAAAGTAATGATTAAAAATGAGTAAAACTTTGAGTAAAAGCTTCGGAAAAAATTCTGCGTTCCTCAATGCCCCCATACTGTTATAAAAAATCCAAATTTGACATTCTATAGCTTTCCGAATCGCCAGATGGAAACCTATCGGAGAAAAGCATGGGCTGCTTGCGTACCTCATAACTTTTTTCAACAGTATTATATAATATTAATATAATTACAGATGTTTTTGAGCAATCTCTAATTTTTAGTGTATTAAATTATTTTCCGATTAGAAATTACATTAAACATATCCTTAATAATTGATGTACTTTTGGAGCAAAAAAATTGGGGATAAAATTTAACTTAAATATATTATTTAATTACGTAAAGTGGTAGATTTCATTATTAAATTCATAACAAAAATGTTCTTTTTTCATTAACGTATAGTGTAACAATTAGTATAACAATCAATTGTAGGTATATTTTATAAACATCCATACATTTTATAATTACAATGTTTATTATTTAAATAGAAATTTTATAAAAATATAAGAAATATTAATTACACGTTAATTACAATTAACCATTTTTTTAAATAATTTATTTACATGTAATTTTGTTTGTTTAAATATTATTCGTTAACTTTGCCGTTATCTTATTTAAAATGTAAACCTGTACAATCGATTTGTAAGTAATCTCGTGGATTTAAGCACTATGTGTCCCAGGAGTAGATCCCAAAACCGTACCTGTAATTATTCGCAAATCATCCCTTGCTTCTTCTAGTAAATCACTAACGTAAAAGCTTTCTAGCATTTTCGTCCTTTATTTAAGTTTTTTTTCAGAAAACACTCACAACTACTTCTTAAAACCCACATTTAATAATAATTGACATTATCAATCAACTTTAATTGATTTATTTACAAATTTATCAAACTTTTCACAGCACGCAACGCAATGTAACTTTTCAATTCTGCCACCACTTTTCTAACACAGTTTATCGAAAGAGCGGCGCTACCATCACATCGACACGGCATTCATTAGGTTGGCGTATAGGAGAATACACTATCAAATTAATTGACCCAGAAATGTATTTATAAGATTGAAATATTGACTATTTTTGTTTATTTAAAAATTCCCACCCTCGCTAATAATGATGATAGCCGAGTCTTACCCCAATAGTGCCGATTTTCGGGTCTCAAAGAACACCCGTGCGAAATATGGTCGACATTTGTCTACTCGTTTATAATTGTATGCTGAACAATCATACAAACAGGTTGGCGTATAGTCTTGGTTGTTTCTTCAAAAATGTATTACCGCAGTTAAAACGCGCGCAAATAATCAAGAGTACATCTTTATTCAAAAGTCAATATTATCTTTAAATATATAATAACAGATATCAAATAAATAGTCTGAAATGATTTAGCGTTCGATTAATTAATTATTATACCAATTAAATATAAATTTTACAAAATTGTTCCTCCCGTTCTCAATAATTCTCTGTATTCGCTATAGAAGGAAAGTATTCATTTAAATTGTCTGTACTAAGTCTCGTAATGTGCGATATAGGTTAGTTACTACATCGTAACAAAGCGTGGCCAGTTTTAATGACGAATCTCAACAGTTAAATTCTGAGTGAGAGATCAAATATACATGTTAACTGCGTTGAAAGGATTTAATTAACTATAGTACTTATTATTATTAGAGATATTTGGAAAGGGGGGATGTTTAACGGGCAACATGAGGATGACCCTGAACCAGGCAACTCACCCCCTTTAATGGCTTAGGAATATAATTGAAAGGAGAAAAGAGGAACGACGGCAAAATTTCAGACAAGGATTACTCAAAAAAGGGTACTTCAACGAGGTTCCGGAAATGTACAATTACAGAGTTATCCGAATTTTATGAATGTTAGTGCATGACGACATGCCTTGTTATCTAGACGAAAATGTGAGCATCATTGTTGCAACTGTTATATGCAGGAACATGTTGCAAATAAAATTGATATTAACCTGAATATTTCTTTGCACCCGCCAATGATTACCCATAGTATATTAATTATCTGTGCACGTACTACAACAAACGTTGCGGGAAAGAGCAGCTACATGTATTCAGTCAAAAATTAAAAATTTCATCTGATGTGTATACAGCGCGCTACAACTAATCAGTTGAACTACAAACCAATCAAATACGGCCAAGTATCTTAATTATGCATTTACGGACTCATGTAATACTTTTTCGTTTCTTTCTATACGAGGAATTCATTCTTGAAAAATTTCCGATAACGTTTACTACACTGTATATACCAATTCAGAGAGAGAAGAATTGCTTCAACTGAGCTATGAAACTAATTTTAAAGACTAGAAGGGAAAAATGTCCGGACCCGCGGAAACGAACATTTTTCCATTACGATCTTCTGAATTTAGTTTCATGGCATTTTGTTGTGCTTCAATTAAAGCAATTCTTCTCTATCTGAATTGGAATTTAATGCACCCTTGAAAAAAGTAAGCAATGTCCATTCTGAACTGATTTTCTAGAGCTAGACTGTGAAGAATGTTATTAGTAAATTGTAGGTGAGCCTAAGCTTACAAGAGTAGCTTGATCATAATCGTTTAGTTTTAGAAAGTTTTGCCACCCCCGGTTTCCCCAGGCTATGTAGGCCGACGTACTAAGATTTAACACATTATTATTTATAAAAACAATTATTTATTTTGAATTTAATTTTGCTTCTGAATGTCGGGGGTTTCTCGTCTATATCATATAAGGGATTCTCTTATCTATCTTGTTGAGCAACGTTATAGGTAATTTGTAGGGCTTCGAAGATTTAGGGTATATTCAGTTCTTAAAATCTTTATTTAAAGTCGCAACAACAGCTGTGATTATACTACTATAGGGTAACTCATTTTCTCTCGTTCTACTCATAGTTTGGAAACATACAAACAACTTCCATGTCCGTGCCAAGATTCCAAACCGGGACCTTTGTGATGCAAGATCGACGCTGAACACGCCACAGGAGGTCGGCAACGTTTCTATTCGTTTTTGGTTTTATTTAAGGTCGCATAAACTGCGAGGTTATTAGTGATCGATGTGTTTAAGGGTTACATAAATGACAATTAAACTGTTCATAATATATCATAACAGTTTATTGTTTTTAAAAACTTGATCATTTTTTTCATGGTAGTCCAAATGAGTTAGAAATCAGGATTGAGTTGTCTTCTCCGAGGATACAACGTTTATCTTGATGAAATTTATTTCAGGGGTTAATGAAATGTTCCACGGTGATGATCGTGTTGCAGAATTCGCAAAATGGAGGAAGACTATTTGAGTATATTTAGAATGACCTGACCTTACCTCTTGATGCCTTCTTCTGGATGTATTTTCGGAGAGGTGGTTGGAGAAGAAATTGTTAACTAATTTGTGGGTTGATTTTAGAGGCGACCAATTTTTCTTCCAGAGATGGGCTGGTTTTGGAAGGGTATGTTTCCATATATCCGACAACGTTTTGACGAAATTAGGAAGAGATGAGGAGGGGATATGGGTGGCGGTTTTTGCTAGCTGGTCGATGAAGATGTTTTGTTTTATACCCTGGTTCGCCGGGGTCCAGACCAATACAATCTTTTTTCCTGTTGTATGAAGCTTGTCGGCCCCGTTGCGGGCGGAGTGTATTTCCAATAGGTCAAAACTCGGGTGTGGGAGCGTACGCAACTTGAGAAACATAATGCGCGACTCGCGAACCGGTCGGGTGGAGAAGTGCCTCAGCGCAATCCCTGGTTAACTTCACTCGGCCGGATTTCAACAGAAAATTTAGCACCTTCGGCAAGGAGCCCTCCGGGGCTCTGTACGCCATATATGCGCATTCACCTCGTAAAGCCTCACGGCATACACGGGGTCAGGTGCTGGTCCTGTCAAGTATTTCCTGTAATTATAACTACCACTTGTATGAAGCTTGTATAGATCTTCAGTAATGATTGCAGATAGTTATCTTCGTTTTCTTCGTTGGCGATGGTTTTTAAAGCAGAGAATGAGTCTTAGTGGTTCATTTTGGAGGACGAAGAGCAGTGGTCTATAATCCTTAGCAAGCTTGGTGGCGTAGATTTCTACAGCAAGGGTGGAGGAACGGGGGTTATGGGGCATTGAGCGGCGGATATTAGAAGAGATGATAGCACTGCTGACTCTGTATTATTCTTGGCGCCGTCGGTGAAAATGCTGTCGAGGCTTTGATGTTTTGTTAGAACTATTATGTGTCACAGGTGGCAGAAAACGCATATTTAGACAGCTAAAATCTCAATTCGAAATCACTTCATTTGCGTTTTTTACCGTATCACACAAAAATGTTATCTCAGGCAAAACTTAAATAAATTGTTTTACTAAAATTTCGAAATCAAATAACTCGTTTCCTATTTAATGTGAATCTATGGCGTCGCGGAATAAATAATTAAACGCTTATACACATTATACTACTTACTAAAAAGAGCTTTTCTAATAAATGCTTTAAATCTCCGTTTCGATAATATTGTTTAATGTAAACATATATAAAGATATAAAATAAATTTATAGCGCATATGTATAAATATATAACAGGTGACACATATTATACAAATGCGTTATAATAATATTTGTCTATCACAAGTATCTGTAAATAATATCAAAATACTACATTCTATCAATAAGATAGATCTCAAATACTCCTAATTACAGTTCTCAAGAACAATAGTAATTGCATGGTTATTGTGTGCAACGATATATCATCTACGTTCTCCACCTATTTCTTGAGAACTCTATTTTTCTTCAAAAATATCCCCGGTATTTGTTGTTCTTGCTTTTAATGCAGCTTAATAAAATGTCAGAGAAGTGCCACCTTGAATGACTCTCAATGGAATTATCACACACGCCGAGTCCTAAAATAGCTCCGACAGTTCCAGCGAAACACATCATAATGAAGATGATTAATGATATGACAGCGCAGACGAAAAATGCAAAAAATTTGTGATTACATGCGTAATCTAATGCGTCCTTTACAGCTTTACAAAAACGAAAATTCCTGAAACAAATAAATATTTGGTAAGAGCAACATGTAAAACTTAACTCCAAGTTCTGCTTAAATCGTAAATTTGTAAATACCGTCTGTGAACTTATTATGATCTTTTTACAATCATGTTCATCTTCTGGTTACGAGAATGTGCAAACCGAAATAAAAATAACGCAATTACAAAATTTAACATCTCTCTTAAAGCTTAAGTGCTCCGAAATTTGATAGATTAAGAGAACCATTTTCTGAATTTGGTCTTGTGTTCAGTGATACTTTGACAAGCATAGTAATATAACTGAGTCGGTAAAGATGTGGTAGGCTAACAAGAATAGAACGTGATGTTAATCAATTTTACACAATTGTCTTAGGAAGTATTACGCATCAACCTTTAACATATTTTAATTGCGATGTGAAATAATTTTTCTATTGCTTAAATTTTAGTTGTAACTAATTAGAGCTTCGGTTAATATAACCAACTACACAGCATTACATTAGTAATAGATGATGGTTTTAATAAATTTACAGATGGAATTAAACATTTCAGTTAAATGTTTTTTTTTTGGTTAACAGGCTACATGAGGGTGATCCTGAAACAGGCAACTCCCCTTTAATAGCATAGGAAGGGAATTGAAAAGGGGGGATGCGGACGGTAGAGCAAGGTAGCCCAGGGTTAACTAGGGTCCCCAGGCTAGAGTGTAAGGATCCTACGCGGTGTTTCACCTAAAGAGATGCAGGGAAAACCCTAGAAAACCTGCATCAGGTAGGTCGGGCATTGGGTACTATTCTCACGCCCTTCCGAATGACGGGAGACGAGTCTGCTATGGGGTCGCAGCATTCCCTTCTCCGTGTCTCCACCAGTTTCAGAAGGCAGTTGGCCGACTGATCCAATGGGATTAGCGGACAGCTCTTGCCATATGCCCAAGGTCTTTGACCCCAGTACATATCCTCCTAAAAAAGGTGAAGGTGTCTCGTCATATGAGAACTTTGATAAAAAAAATACCCATAGAGAGTGCGAGGCATCCCCGACATGATCAGGTGAGCCCCGCAGTCACTCTGGGCTGAAGCGCCTGCGAGAAAACTCCCGCAGCGCCCTTCCTCGCTCACCCAGTTAAATGTTAGACTTGTTACATTTTGAAGCAAAACATTTTCCAATACGACCGAACGAAATATTGCGAATATCACAGGAACGTACACATTTCAAAGTATATAACCATTCGGAAGTACAGTACGATTTTATTCGTTTCATACAATTCTTCTCAAATTATTGTATAAGTCAGCGTGGAACAAAAATACTTGAGGTGTCAGAAAGGGATGGATTCATGACAAGATAGGCGCAATAGTCGTGTATGTGATACTGTTGCTTAAAAGCAAACTGACACATTTCTTTCCTTTCCAATGGACACACAGGCAGAGTGAATTGTGCAGGGGATGGTTTGATTATAATACTTTATTACTCACTTCAATTCTCTTTCGCAGTGTCTGCATTGACACTTAACATCTATTATGGGTATAACTAAGTAAACTACATTCGCTTCAGCATACGGTGACGAAGATGAAAGAAGAATGCGTTGAACGGAAGTTTTATAAATACAAAATAATTAACACCATTGGAGCAGATGATTTTGGAGCATTGCCGATTAAATTTTAACAAGACGGCAAACTGAAAGATAACAGATAGGATATAGATAAACACAGATTTATTGGTGGTCCGTTAGTTTATGGGAGTTTTGAGAAATATAGACAGATATATATTTTGTTAGAAGATTGAATATAGAGACATTGACGAGGGTGATAAATTGAACCGGATAAAATTTAAAGGGTTTAAGAAAATTATTTGAAGAAAAACCGACAAGTCTGCACTGACGAGTTAGAGAGAGGAACTGTAACGTCCCTCATCATCTCACCGCCTTAAGGATCGTAAAATCCTTCAATAGTTTATCAAATTCCGGTCACAAAGCAAAACTATATTCGCACGTATGAACATTAATGTTTCATGATATATATTTCAATTCATTTTTATGTTCATTACTTTCTCATTGGCGATTTCTATTTATTATTTCATTCAACAAATACGTTCAATTTCAAGCGTTTGTTTTTGACTTTATTTCACTTAATAATTAAAGCAATTTGTGTTTTCAAATCTAGAATTGTATTTAAATAACTTCTCCGGTCGGTTATGATACAATACAACACAAAATTAAAAATATTAACCTTTAATATAGTCCAACACATTTACAGCAATTGGTTTGATTTAATTCATTTCTGCGAACACGCAGCTGCTTTAGAGCTGGTCCAAATACTTGTAATGGGGCGATAAATTGCTTCATCTTGATCAGTTACAGACTATAAATCAGCGTTTTTTTTATAAACTACATTATTTTGCAATTAAATATGTCATTTTTTGTGTATAAAGTATGCATACGAATAATGAAGAAAAAGCGAATATTTTAATTGAGAAACTATATGAAAAGTGCCATACCCGTTACACACCTTATAATTGAGGAGATACTGTCTGTCATAGCGAACCGTAGTGGATTAACCACGAGACAAAATATATATTGGGTGTTGTTATATTCAGGCATGAAGAGCAGTGAACATAATAAATGAACGTACCCGCTGTTGCTGCCGAGGCGTATTTGTAGATCTACGGCGGAACGCGCTACGTTTCGCAGTTGCTTTTTGACCGTGGCGATGATGGAGCATCTTTTATGTCGCAACTGCGCCACGACGACGGAGGACGAAGGTTGAGTCACGTCCACGAGCCAGTCCTTGTCTTTCTCCGCATCATCAGCAGTCACGATCTCGTTGCAAGCGCATCCCCTCTTGTTGCATGAGCATCGAAATTCATTTGTGGGCAGGTATCCTAATAGTTTCATAAGAAACAATGACTAGAGAAATATTTATGATCAAGATCATAGCATTTTACTTTCTATGACCCGCTGATTCAAACCCTGTTTTCTATTTTTGCAGATTTTGTGTAGAGCGGCTTCTCAGCCATATGGTTTCGGCAGACCCGTTTATTGTTACATTCAATTCTAAATCCTCCATTTATATATGGTACTGTTAATTTCAAAATATTTTAAACTAAAATACTGTAAAAATAATCAGATATCAGGGTCTGAGCACTATGTATTTCGACTAATTTGTAACATTCTGCATTGCTGCGCCTCGACGATTAAGCTATCAACCTGAAATTATCATAGTCGCATGACCTCACACTTATCTCAGTTAATTTTTCTTTTCAGCTTTGAATTGAAGCGTAAAAAGCGTACCCCATATACACTTCAACAAGTTGTCCAACCGTTCTCTCAACCGGGTTGATCACAAAAAAAGTTGAACAAAACGGTTGAGCCATATCAGTCGAGATAAAGTTTACAGCGCACGATACCAACATATAGGAAGCTGAAGATGTCTCTTTATGAAAAGTCATAATTACAGAGAGCTGCGGTCAAAGAAGTAGAAAACGAAAGATATAGGCAAGATAGTTGCTCCAAAATCCTACTCAATTTTTAAAAACATATTCAGTTTTTGAAACTTAAACGCAACTATTTTATTCCCACTTTGAAGTGGGTCCATTACGTTTATCTCTAGGAAACATTCATTGTAATATATTTTTCTCGTTACAGGCGACTACACTTTTTGGATCAAATCACCGACACATTTCATGAATTTTTGTAATGAGGTAACCATAGACTTAAATTAACTGTGCAAAATATTAGATCTCATTGCACATTGGTTCAGAGGTTCCAAGCCCATGGCACTTGGTTAACGCGCACGCGTCACTGTCAAGGACGAACTTCGATCCGGCTTACTGATACATCTAGCCCACAGTGTAAAGGTATAATCAAAAATGCAATACAGTTTGCCAAGTTGTCAATATATCATGTGTGTCACTTCGAATTTAGTTTTAAATAGTACCATAAAAAAGAGAAAGCTCTTTTGTACACGAACAATGTTTATTTGTTGCCTTTCGAGGTTTATCGACAGCTACAGGCTTCTGAATGCATAATGGACCAACTTTGATCCCATGTCAAATCGTTTCTAGGTTTAAACCTTGCTTATCGATACAACTTCTGTCTTAGACTGTAGTGGTAGGCCCAAAACAGTAATAAAGTTAGCGGTTCAGGAATCAATTAATGCCACATCAACACAAAATTTTGTCGCGGCATATTTGGACCTTAGTTCGAGGCCAATTACTCAGAAGCAAAAGATCTGCCACAGTAATTTTGCAACTCAACAGAACAAACACCATATTAAGAAGTGATGAAACAAAAACTATTGTACACGCCAACAATACAAGAACACAACTGACACCAACAATAAAGCAACAACAAATGTGCGAGGGGGTTCGTTGTAAAGGGAGGTGGTTTTTAGTGGGTAAAAATTCCACACACCGTGAAACTCGTGTTTCACGGCCTCTTTGGAAGATTTTCCCCTACCCTCGTTAAAAAAAGTGTACAATGATGTATGTGATGGATCATAATTTAGGTCCCTTCAATACCACAGCAGAATATATTTTATTCAGAGTCCTATAGTCGTCGTAAGACCTCGGATCCCAACATAACACTGTTCTTATACAGAAAAGCCTGTTCTTTGCAACGGTACTATGTAAAACCAAATTGGGAGTGGCGTATATTGTGATATATTGCCTTAAAATTAGGTTATTTTTCTACGTAAATTTTTACTCGGCACCTTTAATGTGGAACATCTCTGGAGATATAATAACAAAAGTTCTTCTTTCAGAAATCCTTAATGTAGTTCTTGATATGTACATTTACAAAATATAGTGGCAAATACATATTTTGCTGTTGAGTAATTGGCCTCTAAACAGAGGTTTAAATTTGCCGCACCTATATATTGTAGTGAATTTGGCATGAATAAATTCCTGAACAGCCAACTGTATTACTTTTTTGGTCATACCACTACACTCTAAGCTATATGAAAGTTGTATTGATAAGCTTAATCTGGCCGCTAGAACTGATTTGAGATGGGGTCAAAGTTGCGCCTTTCAGCGGTGCGTTGACCAGATGACATGGGACCTTAAGTTCTAAACCAACGCACAGTGAGCTTTAATATTTTGCATAGTTTCATTTGGGCTATATGATTACTTAAATTACAAAATTTAATGAGGTTCAAGTAGGAAGCCCTGGTGATTTGACCATTTGCTCTTTCTGAAACTTTAATGAGGCCTTTCAGTGGTCCAACACTGTGTTTCGCCCACAAATAGCAAGGAAGATCTTGATTACTTCAACTTGGCTATTCAACTTCTGATTCCATCTCTCACCTGTCCACACACACTTCAGCTTCATTTACAACTCTACCAATTAGGACATCCAAGTTGAAGTGAATATGGGAAGCCTTTACGCATTGGAAAACCAGCTCAACAATACTCCTAATATCAATACACCACTGTCAAAACTCAAATACAATCAGACATTATAAAACCTGTTCTACAGTTAGTAATATTTTCAATGTCTATTTAATAAAGTATTCAATTTTCCAATATTACCGTAAATTACTCACTATCGTTTGTGTGTGCAAAATATGATTCAAAAGGAAAGAGCAAACCGAAACATCTAGATACCTGCAATCATTGCTTGAAAGTATAATTTCTATGTCTATAATATGAATCTTTTCTTTCAATAGAGAAACTCTGGCTTTACCTTCAGCAGATCTAGACATTTGCTAGACTGGAAGTTGTATGCAACTGTGTTTTATCTCGTTCAAAACTTAGTCAAAATAAATACCGAATATTTTTTTCATTTCTTTGAAAAGTTAAGTGTAAAAACGTTCCAGCAGTGATAGTGTAATGTCAGTTCCTTCGTCTATGTTTTTTAGCATTCCTAAAACAATAACAATTAATATGATTGTGAGATAGCATTAATAAAAATGTATTATCCAAACAGTACTACTTCTATTGCTAAACAGTAAAAATAAATAATTATACTACTAATTCATAAACAAGAAATATTAGCTAAAGTAGCTTTAGTCTGTTGTTTCATTACGTCACCATGATAGAAAATAATCACGCCAGACGAAGGAATCCAAACTTCATAGAACACGAATAATGTTCTTGGGGATGACAGCGCGCAAGTTTGGAATCTGATTATGCCTAGTCCTGTTGTGTGACATGTATTTACTACGCCATGTTGAATTCAAAGATAAAAATTTTGTTCATCTATTTCTTCTGTAGTTTATGTTCTTATGTTTACTGAAATATGACGAACTATTAAAAAGCACGCACTTCAAATACATGTGGTTCGCTTTAAATAATATCAAATTTACTTAAAATTAAATCTGTATTAATGGGAATATAACATACATGTGATCTGTCATGATCTGAAATAATAACTCCTATAAAGGTGTGGACCGCATCTACATACTTCTTACTGGTAGTTCATTATTCGACTATAACGTGCTTCAGCAAGGTAATGAATAAGCTAAATAATTTTCACAAAATAAATCATTAACGACACGCAAAAACATTTATTGTTTGTCATAAATTAGGGTATATTTTTGCAACCTTGGACAACGTAATAAAATGTAAAATACAAATCTGTGATTTAGTGTTCTAAACGGCTTTTAAGAGTTATGAAAGAAGTGAAGCTTAAATTCTAAATGAAAGGTTTGTAGAAAACAGTGCATTAAAATAGAAGCGGATATTTGAAGTTCGGATAAACGACGTTTAACTGTACTACAAAACATTATTATTTACAAATGATAAAAGAAAACCTATTCCATGCTTTTCAAATCTTAATGATTCTCAGAGTACAAATGTGTAAAATTTAAGACTATGCTAAAAACTCGTTTGTTCAAGTATCAGTAGTAATAAAGTTTGAAATTTAATTAAAATGCTCAAAATACATCAGAATGATTTAGCCATGAGAAAACAGACAGAATATCTGCATTTTCTTCATAAGAAATTGATAAACTTTGCAATTTAGTGGTTAAAAAATTAATATAGTATATATATATATATATATATATATATATATATATATATCTGCATTTGTGTCGATGGAGCAGTGTAGGGGAAATAAATCTTTCATCTTTCTTATCAGTGCTCCAATCAGGTCCGGATTTAGACTTGATGAGGTCCTAAGCTGTTTGAAATATGGGACCTTTTATAAGTCCAGATATTGTATGTCGGTGACAAGTATGATTTTCGGATACAATTTAGTGGTATTGTAATGTTTCAAACTGTTGGAGAATTTTACTTTGTTTTACTACGGCAGTTAATAACTTAATAACATGATGATGACCTATTTAATTTAATTAAATAATTGATTAATAGGTCTGGTTAAAATTTGTTTTATAAACAATAACAAAAATGTTATATCTCCCTGCTCCAGTAGAAAAATTTTAAATAATTACCAATTACCTGGTTTAAAAGCTATAAGAAGACGCCATAAATCTTTTATCAGTTATACTAATTCGAATGATTTTGTTAACCTAAGTCCTCAGTGGAGGCATTTGGAATGCCAAGATCTTTATGGATGTCAACATTTCTAATATAGCATGGGCATTCACCATAGCAAGTATAACATTATTTTTGAATGACTGTATTTGCTTTATATTATTTTCTTTTACTCATCCAAAAATTGTATACCATACACCCATTTTGGTTTAATAATTTGATTTTACATCAAAGGATTCTTATATAGAGACAGTTTTGTTCAGTTATTTTTTTCTACGTGCTTTTTCCACCTTAACTTGGTATCTAGTGCTATACTATGATATTTGGCTTTATTTACGTTTGATACAGTGGTTTCGTTTATTTTTAGAGTCGGGGAGTAATCATTATTTTATTCGTAAAATTAATATTGATGGATTTCAATTCAATCAATTTAATCTTCCATTTTCTGGACCATTCATATTCGGTGTTAGCAGCGGTTTGTAGCAGTTGTGTGTGAATGTTGTTGGATTTTGTCCCGTTGCTAATAATGCAGTATCGTCAGCAAAAGTGGCAACTTTCTCTTTTAATAATTTTGGAATGACTCTGGTAAAAAGTAGATACAGAACTGGTCCAAAAACACTTCCTAGTGGTATTCCCAACTGAATTTCTTAAGTCAGAGTATTCTTCCTGTTTGACTATAGAGTCCAGTAGATATATAGAACGTTATAATTTCTACATATTATCTTGGTAGCATTTTGTTTATTTTATAGACTAATCCTTGAATTCATGCTACGTCAACGAATAGCTCTAAACGTATTGATTTGTCGTCTAATGTTTTTATATTAAATATGTAATTCTGCGAACTTGGTCGATCCTTGAGTGTTTTTCTATTTTACTTCCTTGGATTATGGTTTCAATTTTATAAGTAGAAGTTTCTCGATCAATTTTGAAATTGTGACAAGATGATATTGACATCATGTAGTGGCTTTCCAAGCGGCAACACGATTACTTCAACTAGCAAGTACCTACTGAATCTAATGCTGCATTGAACAGGTAGGTCAGCATGACGATAGGCTATTGACATGACAAAGTATTTTCACTTTCTCTAAGGGAATTGCGGGTTTAAAATACCGAGATCGAAATATTTGTAAACAATGGCTATTGTGGCACTATGTAACGGATGGCTCTGACGGGAATACTGTTTCGAGCAAATTTAGTAACATGTGAATGATATGGCATTTTGTTTTGAATTTAACAACAATAAAATATGTGCATATTCCTATTTCATATGAAAATTTAATTGTTCGGGACAAAATATTGAGTGTAGAGACTTTATTTTGGAAGATTTACAGATCCTTTAGCTCGATCTTGGCCAGAGTAGAACCCACACAGGAATGTTGTCTCCAATTCTGATAGTTGCCTCCAGCCAGTTCTCGGCGTCAGAATGTGATAAATGTAAAATAACCAACAATTAATAAATCTTGTAACTCCAATTCATTTTTTGGTGATTGGGGAGGGGGGGGAGTTTTGTGGCCCAATCTAGGAGCGGAGCTATATCTAACTTCTGTAGCTTATGCATAAATCCTACCCTTGTCGAGCTTGACTAGTACAGACATAGTATTATCACTCCATTTCGTGTCTATGCACGTTTATATTATGAGTTTTTGATAACCAAGATATCAACCAGACCATGAAAATATAAATCGTTATTATTTTATTCTCAGGTCCTTTTTAATAAATTTAAGAAGTGCAATTTTCTGAAGGGCATGATTTTTTCCGATGGATCCACTGTTCAGCATGAAATTTTTAATCAATATTTCATCTACTCTCGTTGTTGACACAGAAATAATTGGATATTGGAAAATATACGCGCAGTATTTCCGTTTTCTTGTACTTCCATATCCCTGATTGGGCTGATAAATTATGAGATTATTAGCACATTATTGAAACGTACTTATGAATTTATTGTGCAGTAAACAATTTAATGATTTTAATCAACTCAAAAGAAAGCCTGCAATACCCGCATAACAGAGTTTATACATCGCCGCAGAAAAAAATAGTGAAATAAAATTGTGTAAGTGGGTGCATCGATTTTTTGGTAAATTATTAAAGCGGAAAGATTAAAAAAAATTTTGAGCGGGATGCCTTGTAACTTTTTACTTCTATGTATTTTAAGTTGTGCAACTTTAACTAGAATTGATCATAACACAATGTTTTAAATACTCTCTTAATATAACAACATTCACATTGACATAGTTAAGATAAGTTAGGTTAACTTCACTCAATTTGATTAAACTTTAAACATAAGGAAGTAGTAGTACATAGATATAATTTATATCACGCATACACTCTCTTTCTTCTTCCTTGGCTCTTCAGACAATTGAGGCCCTTGGCCTTTGCCAGAGTTGATCGTTGAACATCAACTCTTGGTAGATAAGAGGAAGTTACATGTTTAATTTATGTTACTTGTAACCTGGTTTCAATATATGATTTTATCAAATCTAATGCTTAACCTCTGATACTATAGTTTTCAAGTTTGAAGAATAAAACTTTGTACATTAATTAATTTAGACAGAATTATTTGTTTCGTAATTTCATAACATTTTTAATAACAGTATTTTATGCGTGTGAATTTCTTGTTTCATTTCTATGACTTTAAACAATTCCCCCCGCCACCAAAGAACTTACGTTATCCTGCATTGTAGCTCAACATTTGAAAATTTGAAATGCGCATGTGCAATATAATGTTTCTTCGCCCTTCGCGCCAATAAACCAAGTATTATATTACTATAAAGAACACAGAGCCGTGTTGAACCTTGCGTACTAACAAATGTGGCATCATCTGGCTACAGTTTTAAATGTTTTTGACAAATGAATAATGGCTTATTTAAATTAATCAAACGTCATTTAAAAGAATTAACATTTAAGGGGCGACGTTTTGTAGAGTTTCTAACTCTGAGAAAATTGCCTCACGATCCTGCATACAATATTTCCGTGATAATGGCTTCGTCTTAAAATTAACTTTCTTTATCTATACCAATAATGCCTTTTTTGCTTCGTTTATAAAGCGTTTTTACTTTCTCCGAATATAAACGCGGTATCCACATTTACTTCATTTTTGCATGTATTTACATTTTGCGCTATTTCCGCCAATGAGGTTTCTGTGGTAATTAAACCTGAAACGTAAAATTATTAAGGGTTAGAAAGCTGGAGCCGGCGTCAGAATGGCGGGGCTGTAATCCCTTTGAATCACTTCCTCTCACCTACAAATATGACCTGCGTTATTTCCACAAACAACCGGCATGGGAAATAAAGAGACCCACGAAAACAACAAAATTTGAACTACCACGTAGTTGATAGGCTAATGGGGTTTCGTGGTTTAAAGACAGATCGATTTCGAGGTTTTTGGTCACGGCAAGGAGGCTGTGTAGAGGGGCATTCGGCTGTCAGAACTTGAAGGAGACGGACGGGAACCGATGCTTGGAGAAGACGCCATATAGAGATGAGGTATACTTTCAGGTTTCCAATCCTTGACGTTTAGGAAGGGTATTGCCCACGGGTTTTTGTCCCCATACTATAGTAGATCTGATTGCTTCGTCGAACCTAATTAATGTTCCCCAATTTTGTAAATATTTCCATCATTAAGGGTTTTCTCTAGTTTGGTAAATAAATTTCCGAGTATCTTTTAATATATAAATTTTTCTTCTATTCCTCTTTCTTGGATTTCCTCATTTATGCCACTAATCCGGCTCTTTCTAGGCCTGCTTTGTTTCCTTCTTCCTTCCGACTTCCATTGTAGAATTTGTTTCGGTAGTATTGTTTCTGGCATCCTTTGTACATGTCTAAACCAGATCAGTTGTTTGTCTCTTATGTCATCAATTATGTTGTGTTTGACAGCCATAATTTCTCTAATTTTTGTGTTTGGTATCCTGCCCATTTTTGATCTACCTACCGCCCTCCTCCAGAATTCCATTTCCGTCGCTGTTAACTTTTGGCCATTTGTTCTTTTCGTGGCCAGACTTCAGCGCCATACGTTATTATATTTTTACAATTGCATGATATATTCTTTGTTTGCTCTGTAATACTTTTGTTCCATAAAATGCTATTTAGCATGGCTATCGCTTTCCTACCCTGTACATTTATTTATTGAATCGCTTCATCCAGTCTGCCCTTTTGTGATATTTTTATTCCCAGATATTTATATTCATTGCATCGTTTTATTTGTTGTCCATTTTCACTTTCTAGGTCCTCCAATACACATATATTCAGTCTTGTTCATATTTCTTCTAATCTCCATTTTGAATACTCTTCTATTAACTTGTGGGTCATGTAATTCATATCGTCATAGTCTTGAGCGATCAATATTTGGCCGTCCGCAAAACATAACGTGAATAAGGTGTTATCTTTTAAGGGTAGACACATGTTTCGGCATTTTTTCTTCCATTCCTTTAGTGTGTGTTCGAGGTAGATTTTGAACAATGTGGGAGATAGGCAGCAGCCTTGTTTTAATCCATTGGTTGTTGTGAATCCTTCTGTGAGCATGTTGCCTATCTTAATTTTTGTCTTTGATTGTTTATACAGGGTCTTTACTGTTTTTATTAGTTCGATGTTAATGTTAGTTTCTTCAAGGGCTTCCCATAGTTTTTTCAAAGGAACACTGTCATACGCCTTCTTTAGGTCAACAAAAAGTAGATGAATTTTTGTTGAAAGGACGTTTTCTTTTCAATAATTTTAGTAATCGAGAATATATTATCAATTGTCGATCTACCTGTTAGCTTGCTCTTCCGCTCCCATTTGTTGGTATTCCTTTTCTATTCTTTTTTAAATTATTTTTCCGTATAAACTGCTGATTGTATTTGTTACGACTATTCCCCTGTAATTCCCACATATACTCCTGTCGCCTTTTTTAAATACAGGTGTTTCCATTCCACCGGTATCTCTTATGCGTTTACACATTGTTGAACGTTCCTTTGTAAATGTTCAAATAACTTTTTGCTTCCATTTTTTATTATCTCTCCATATATATCCCCGGCTCCTGGTGCTTTTCCATTTTTTAGAGCTTTGCATTGCTTTTCCACTTCTTCAAACGTTAATCTTATCGGTGATCCTATTACTTTTATGTTACATAATTGATTATTATCTATATATTCTCTACGTTCTTCTGTTAACAATTTTTGAAAATATTGTTCTGTAAGAGTGGACAGAGTCATCCGACGGGAAAAACCTGTCAGTCGTCGGGTGAACTTTGAGTGTGCGCTGTGCGGTTGTGTGAAGCCATGTGATTAAAATTAAGTTACCTTCGAATCTCCAACAATTGGTAGCCGAGACTGGTTCGACAATACGGACAATTACAAACAAGGGAAGTGAAATTTTACAAAAACGTGATTGATAACAAAATGGAACTGTCAACACAAAGAGTCGAGATTTTGCGCGGGGACAATTACCTAACGTGGTCATTAAAACAGGGTGCCATTTTTAGAAAAAAAGAAACTTTACAAAACAATTATCGAGAAACCTGAGCCAGTATGGAGAAATGAAGACCAAGCAGAAAAAGAAGAATGGGAATACAAAAATGATGAGGCGTTTTCGGAAATTGTGACATCATTATCGCCCGAACAAGCTGGACCGTTTATTGGATGCACTAGTGCTAGAAAATTATGGATGAAGCTGAAAGAATATTTCGAAGGTAACGCGCATGACAAATTAATAGACGCTATGATGGAACTGAGACAAATTAAGATGGGAGAGAAAGAGACAGTTGAAAATTACATTACAAGAGCCCGAACAGTGGAAGCGAAATGTGCTCCTTATGGACAATCAATTAGCGAACGAGAACTCGTATTCCACGTAGTGCGAAGTCTGAATGAAAAATTTGAAACAATAGCTGCGAAGTTCCGAATACAGAGATCGGCAATAGTGGACGACATCAAACAAGCCTTGAAGGAAGAGGAGGCGAGAATGGGAAACAGAACTACACAGCGATGCGGTTTACCAGGCAAGAAACCATAAAATAAAAGAAACTAGAACTTGTTACAATTGCAACAAAGTCGGTCATCTTGGAAGAGATTGCTGGCATAGGAAGAAAGGAGGAAATACAAGACAAAGTGAAAATAATTCAACCGCTAGAGGACAATCTTGAAGAGGTCGAGGAAAAGGTCAAGGTCATGGAGGTGGGGAAGCACCAATCGAGAGAGGAATCAACACCCAGCGAGCGTAGTAACAGAGGGGGATGACAATCAAAACTTCCCCGTAACAATTAAATTAACGGACGTGGCTAATATCAGAGGACTCAGATAGCGAATACATTTGGGGAATCGATTCCGGATGTAGCATTCACATGTCACCGCATTATCAAAATATGACGAATACAAGGCCTTACGATGGAACAGTGGTATTGGCAGAAGAGGCGAGAGAAATCGACGCAACAGCAATAGGTGATGTAGAAGTCATAACCCGAGTGGAACAAAAAGTGTACAACACTACAATTAGAGATGTACTATACGTACCGAGATTAAGAATGAACTTGTTATTAGTGCGAAGCCTAGTGAAAAATGGGAACTCGGTCATATTCGACCACAACGGTGCATCAATAGTGAACAAGAAAGACGTAGTAGTAGCGACATCAGAAGACGTGGAGAAGATGTACGTCATCAGGACTGAGCCGATCAAATACATTGACAGGGATGTTTTACATAACGATGATTCCAACGTGACGGCGGTAGAGAAGCAGACGTGGCACAGACGGATGAGTCACATGGGAGAGAAATACTTAAAAAAGATGACGAAGGACAATATGGTCAACGAAATCGAGTGCAAGGATGTAAAATTAGATAAATGCACGGATTGGATAATCAGCAAGGCAACACAAGCGCCACATAAGACAGTGACGAGCGAGAGTGCAAAGTACGTGTTAGACTTGATACACATGGACCTTTGCGGGCTCATGCCGGTAGCATCAATGGGAGCGAAATACATTTTCAGAATAGTCGACGGATACAGTCGACGAGTTTTCGTATATTTCTTAAAAACGAAGGATGAAACTTACAGCAATTTTAAGGACTTCGTGGAACGCAAAGAAAATGAAACAGGGAACAGTCAATCGAGTACGCAGCGACAATGGAACTGAATTTACAAATGGACAGATGAAAGAGCTAATGCGACTCAAAGGCATAAAACACGAATTGACGGTACCCGGAAACCCAGCGAGTAATGGCATAGCCGAACGGATGAATCGGACACTATTAGAGAAGACAAGAGCACTATTACAAGATTCGAAGTTAACACAGAAGTTTTGGGGTGAAGCGGCATCAACAGCCGCATACCTGCTGAACTGTTCGCCAAATAAACACAACGGAGACCAGACGCCAATTGAGAAGTGGACTGGAAGAAAACCAAATCTCGGACATCTGAGAGGTTTTGGTTACGTGGGATATTACACAACGACGACTACATGCAGAGGGAAATTCGACCCAAGAGCGGAATTTTTGTGGGATATTCCAAGTCAAGACTTGCATACAGAATGTACAATCCAGAGAAGCAGAAGTTATTTGAGTCGAGATCTGTCATTTTTGAAGAAAACCAGAAGGGAGGAGACTTACTACAAGGTCAAGCGGGAAAGACTGCAGAATATTTGGTCTAGATGATAGAAGAATTACAAGCGAAATAAGGGGAAACCCGAATATTGAAAAACACAACAAATGCAAACAATGAAGAAGATGAAAGTAGCCATGAGCAACTAGAGGAGGAACCAGAGGAGAACTAGCCCCCGATAGCTGAAATCACAACGAATAAGAGGGAGAAAACTGGGTGAAACGAACATACAGATTCAAGAAAGACATCGTATGGAGCGAGAAAGAAATGAACAACTATTGAGAGGAAGTGGAGTAAGAAGATCGCAACGAATTGAGGGAAAACATGTTGCAAATATCGCGTTTGAAATTCCTAAAACTGCGGAAGAAGCCATGAACAATCGAGCAGCAAAGGAATGGACTGAAGCTATGCGCGCAGAATTAACATCGTTAAAACAACACAACGTCTGGGAAGTAGTCGAAAGGAAGGATAAGACGAGAAATTTATTGGAAGAGCTGGAGTTAGAAGAATTCATTAGTGAGACGATAACTATCGAGAGTGACTGCCAAGCAGCCATACAATGGATCCAAATTTGCGGAGTGGAGTCGGACGAAAATATTAACCGTTTATACTATTTTTGCAGAGACTCGTATACCAACGGCGAAATACAACTAAAGCATATACAACTAAACCAATCAGTGAAAGAAAACTTCGAGCAGCTATTGAGATGTTGAAGCTCGGATTGACTGCCCAGAGGGGGGAATTGTAAGAGTGGACAGAGCCATCCGACGGGAAAAGCTACAAACCTTTCAGTCGTCGGGTGAACTTTGAGTGTGCGGTTGTGTGAAGCCATGTGATTAAAATTAAGTTACCTTCGAATCCCCAACATGTTCCCATTTCTGAGGTGTTATTGGCGATATGATCTATTTTCTCCTGTTCTAATGTTCTTCAGTATCTTCCAGCTCTCCGTGCTTCTTTGTCCTCCCAAGTATGTATTGATTATTGAGCTTTTCCTTTCCCATGTTCCATTTTTTTTCATACTAATTTTATCCGTACTTCTGCTTGGGCTTTGTTGTTCATTAATTTATGTTCTAAGCTCTTGGAACTAAGATACTGTTGATATTTCTTCCTTTTTTCTTTGATATCCTCTTCGTCCCACCAATATGGTTTATGTTTATTTCCTTCGAATATACCTAGTGCCTCAAGGGCTGCTTCATGTATGCACTCCTTTATATGGTTGTATTGCTCTTCTATGTTGGAAGGGGTTTTTTCCCCTAATTTTTATCTAACCGGATGTTGTATAGTATTCTCGTACTCTAGGCTTTGTAGATTATATCTTCTTTGTTGTAGTTTTTCACCTTCTTTTTGTATCTCTATACCTTGGCTGTTTCGTCCGGGGAAAAATACTGTAGTTCTGACAAAATAATGATTACTACCACAGTTCGGTCCTCTGCAAACTTTAACATCTTGTAATTTTACAAAGGGTTTTTGTTTTGTTATGACATAATCAATAATGGACTGCAGTCCTCGAGTTTCTTGTCTCCATGTATATTTATGTATGTCACGATGTTGGAAGTAACCATTGAGGATTTTTATATTATTTTGTTCACATGTCGTTATTAGCCTTTCTCCGTTGTTATTTACAGTATCTTCTCCATACCTACCTATAGTATTGTCGTTATCCTTCCTTCCTGTTCTGCTATATAAGTATTTCATTTATAGCTTACTATGTGGTTATGTGATGTCTCTACCTTCTGTGTATTACGATTGACACTCCTTTGCTGGCTCTTGTTGCTTTGGTTACTCCGCTTAAGAAAAGGTCGTAATTACCTAGATTTTCGAATCCTTCTCTTTTTGTTTCTGTAAATACGGCCATATCTTTTTTTTAGTTCCGTAATTATTTCTCTTATTTTCCTGTTTATTCCTTGCACATTCCACGCACCTAATTTAAATGTCCTTTTCCGTCGCTTTGTCCGTATCCGATTTTCTGTCTTAATCCGTGGCGTGTTTTTTTTAACAATGTGTGTTTTTACGGGAATGGGGTGTTGGCCC
This sequence comes from Eucriotettix oculatus, assembly GCA_034510155.1. Taxonomy (NCBI): domain Eukaryota; kingdom Metazoa; phylum Arthropoda; class Insecta; order Orthoptera; family Tetrigidae; genus Eucriotettix; species Eucriotettix oculatus. The sequence continues at coordinate 175,910,478 of CM067376.1, forward strand.
ATTGCCCAACCCTCCTCCTTTATCCGGGCTTGGGACCGGCACCTGGCTGATTGAGCTACTCAATCCACTCAACAGCCAAGAGGCGGAGTTATCTTTTAATTAACCTTTTAATTTAATTCCCTAACCCGTCCTACAACTTGTACATTATGCGTAATGTATCCACACTTGTGAAGTCGCGTATAAACAAAAACCTTTATGTACATTCCTCTTACAAATCGTGAAATTTTAAAAAGCACATATTTACTACGTTTATACCGGCCGATTAAAAATTAAGTTTACTAGGGAGCTTCTGTTTGGACGCACTCCACGTTTCTGCTGAAATTGATTTAAAGAATCAGTTATGTGCACGAGATCCAAAAAAAATAGTCTGTCATAACGGTAAAGGTACCAGACTAATTTTCGATCTCAAGGCTGCACAAACTAAAACTTCGATTTTGTTTTTTTTTCCCACGTCTTTGGCATTTGGGACCACTGCGGTATATCATATTAAATATATTATGCCGCGGTCACAAGATGCTGGTTTACCAGCTGCTAGTAACTTTCTGGCGCTGCTAGCAATCATGTGGTCAAGTAATGTGATCTGTAACTGACTTTCAGTATCGTAATATATTACGATTCTCTTTGGTATATTGGTATATGTTATATTGATGTGGTAACGCAGTGCTAATTAAGTACTGAGTTATGAATAAAATAATGAAATTAATCTGACTTTATATTGTGGTAATACCACCGGGGCGGTATTGGAGTTCCAGGTACTGCTTCTTCTCCGACGAGGTGGTGAGAGTGAGAGGGAAGACGTACTGGAGAGCGGAAGAGATTTCTAGGAAAGACGATAGGATAGAAGTAGTACAGTTCGGATCCGACTTGTCGAATCTTAGCCCAGTGGGAAGATGGTCGTAGTAGCTCGATCAATAAGCGTTGTGAAGGTATAAAGAAGATTTATTAGAAAGCCGTTGAAATGAAACTGGAGATTAACTTCAGGAGTCACAACCCGAAGTGGTGGTAGGTAAATGACTGATTTTATCGTTCTCTGAGGCCCATATTTATATGAGGCTCAGTAGGACGTGCTGACTTGAAGATTGAGGCCATATTATTGCACCGTTTTGAGTCAGCGTCTTGTGCCACAGGCCCCTTGGCTCATCGGTCTGGTTTCTGGTAGGAAGAATGTTACGACACTCCTCCCCTTATAACAGATTTTAACCGGATTATGTTGATTCAAATCTAATTAAATCTATGTGTTATTAGTTCCCTGGTTTTGCGTAAGGCTGATAGTTTCTTCGGTGTGTGACTCATTTACAAAAGTTTTTATATATGTAATTGGAATTACAATATCATATAAACAATTAAGTAGTGGCCGTATGCTTGGCCGCTTATTATACATACAATTGCAAAAAATATACAGGATAAGTGAGGTGAATATAAGTCCCAATAAAGTATTACAATGTTGGTAATGGTAGGAAGAATATTATAAATAAAATATAAGGAATGACCGAAAGTCAGAAATATAATTTTAAATTAAAATAAGACGTTCGTCTCCGACTTTCGTGATCACTTCAGTTCGTCAATTAAAAATCTTATTGAAATTTTGTGTTGCTGCCACAACAACCAGGCCAAAAAGTCTGTGACAAAACGTCTAAATTAAAATTCTTGACCATTATTTAAAAGACAAGTCATTATACATATGTATTCATGGCATTTGTAGATTTAGAAAAGCGTTTGATAATGTGAACTTGAACACGCTATTAAGGATTTTGAAGAACATAGAAATAAAATATCGAGAAAGAAGGCTTATACATAACCTCTACAGAAGGCAGTCAGCAATAATTAGGACTGAAGATCAAGAAAGGAGTAAGACAAGAATGCAATCTGTCCACCCATGCTGTTTAATTTACATATAGAACAGGAGATGAAGAAAGTTAAAACTGAATATGGAAAAAGGAATTGTACTGCATATTCTGTGACTTAAGTAAAGCTTTTGATTGTGTAGACCATAGCATATTGCTAGAAAAACTGAGGTACTATGGAATAACAGGAACTTCATTTTCTTGGTTTAATTCATACTTACAAAATAGAATTCAAAGAGTAGTATTAAAAGACTCGTGCACAGGTGAAATACATAAATCAGATTGGGGAATTATTAAAACTGGGGTCCCACAGGGATCAGTATTAGGGCCATTATTATTCCTTATATATATAAATGATCTTCCTAATACCATAGATTCAACTTCTAAAGCTATCCTCTTTGCAGATGATACTAGTGTAATAGTAAAAAGTAACAAAGACACACTAGAAGAGGCAAGCAACAATAATTTAACTAACCTGCTAACATGGTTTAATGCGAACGGACTAACAAATAACTGTGACAAAACACATTTCATGCAATTTCACACACTCAACACAACTTTACAATCTATAACACTTAAATACGACAGCAAAAATGTAAATGAAACTTCCTCTGTTAAATTCTTAGGTCTCTTAGTAAATAATAAAGTAAATTGGACTGATCAGATTAATCAATTACTTAAGAAACTCAGCTCAGCTACATATGTTGTCAGAGCAATGTCCACCTTCTGTGATTTAAAAACAAGAAAATTAGTATACTTTGCATATTTTCATTCTATTTTATCATATGGTATTATATTTTGGGGCAACTCAGTAGGCATAGATAAGATTTTTATTAGTCAAAAACGTGTTATTAGAGCAATATGTCAGGTTTCCTCACGAACTTCTTGCAGAAATCTGTTCAAAAAGTTAGGTATTTTCACTTTGACGTGCCAATACATTTATTCATTGATGTTATTTTTAATCACAAATAGGCACTTATTTTTGAATAATTCTGATATTCATCCCTTCAATACAAGGAACAAAAATAATCTGTATAAAAAATGTAAAACATTGTCAATTGCACAGAAAGGTGTGCATTATTCAGGGATATCCATCTTCAACAGACTGCCGCACAGAATTAAACGGTTGTCCGATAATCAAGGTAAATTTAACACTGAATTACGCTCATTTTTGCTTAGCCACTCCTTCTATTCAATAAAGGAATTTATAGAAGAATCGGAGAAGAGTAATTTATTATAGTTTATAATACATAACTTTGTTATAAGTATATTTTCTTTTATACAATAAAATAATGTAATAAATGTACACCCTGACCCATTCCACATCCTTGAAGTTTAGCTTCTTTACAGGATCTACGGAATATGATTATTATTATTATTATTATTATTATTAGAAGAAGAAATGAATTCCTTACGCTTTGCCGTCGATGTTGTATTAGGGGAGTGAGAAGAAGACGTGGCATGAACGTGGTCCTGAAAATGAGTTCAATATGAGGATTAATAGAGGGAAAACCAAGATAATGGAGTGTATTATGAGAAACAGAAAGATTTTACATGTAAAAGTCTCGCGCGCAGAAACATTTAGCTTAAGAAGCCTATACCTGTTCTAAACAGGCAGATTCCAACATAAAAATGCATTTTTATGTACATAAAAGACTGTTCTTTGTAATATTACCATTTTTTTTAAAAAAAAATTGGAGTGACGTATTTTGAGATATTTTAGCCTAAATTTGGCCCTTTTACATGTAAAAAGGATATCAGAAATTAGACAGAGAAAAAACAATTTCCATTCTCCACCAACATTTGAGATACAGAAAATGGTATATTTTTAACATTTAATGTAGAACTATGGTGATATAACTCACATCCAACTCGCAAAACCGATTTCGAAACATGCTCAATATTAATATTCCCATTTGAATTGATTCTTTTGCCTTATTATTTGGAAATACTTATATATAGGGTAAATAAATAATCCACTTAAATTTGTCTTTTGCTGCTTTAAGAAGGATTTTAGCGGATTCCAAAAGGCTGGTTTAACATGGGTTCTTATGTGCCTACGAGCGAGTCACACCAACAGTGGAGGGGATGGCCGACACGCTCCAGCGCCTTTATCGCCTCTCTATCTATTTCAGATACTCTTTGGATTAAACTAGCCTATGCTCATTTCAAATAACGACCGCCATGAGCCACCGAAAATTCTGCTGAGCAATGTTCATATTTTACTTTGTCAATATGTCCATAAACTTTTGAAATTTTTTTTAATTCGTCTGTAAATACGTACATTCTTTTTGACATTTTTAGGAGCTTAATGTTATCATTTCAAATTAAAATTATTTACTTATAATTAATATTATTATTACTACTTAGCTGCTATTGGCCATTTGCCCGGTGGCAGCTATATACAAATAAAACACAAATACAATTACAAAAAGTTTACACTAAGGAAGAATTTTGAAGTATAATTTTTTATCTGAAAAAGAACAGAAAGGAGTCACACAAAAATCACTTCACTATTATCACTTCACTGATTCTAAAAAAAATACTACTCACTTCAGTTTTCTTTGCCTATTCCTAAACTGATTTACGCTACCCGGAAAAATCGTCAGTATTTCTGCAGGCAATGAATTTAAATCGAGTATTGACCTTTACAAATGAAAATTTTCCTATGTATGTGCGTTGCCCTTTTTCTTTAATTTTGAACGAGTGGTCATTTTTATAAATATAATTCGGCGCCGTAAGATGGTTTGTTATTTATTTCCAGGCCCTGTGGTTCACCCTTATAAGCATTATATACTGCGCACAACCTCGCATGTTTCCTTCTATTACTGAGACCTTCTAAATTCTCGTGAGGATTGTTCGCGAATCGACCCCCAAACATTTTTCAGCCTGTTTTTGTATATTTTACAACGCTAGAGTGTGTTCATTTCGATATGGATCCCAGCACGTGACCCCATATTCTAAAATTGGCCTGACCAGCGTTTCGTAAGCAGAAATCTTGGTTTTCCTCGTGTTTTTCCTCAAGATCCTGTTTACAAAGTGAAGCAGCAGCAGCGCCTTTACCTCGCTCACCTCATTACCCCAATTTAAATCTTTAGTAATGTGACCGCAAGATATTTAGTTATTTGACTCCGTTACAACTTCGTCCCTCATTTTATATGTAGTGGGAGGGACATTTTTCTTGTTTGTAAAAACGACTGCCTTACTCTTCGTCGCATTTATTTGCATTTTATTTCTAACTGACCATTGGTAAATTTTGTCTAAATCAGTCTGCAGAATCTGTGCATCCTCAACGTTTACGATTTCCCTATAAACCAAACAATCATCGGCAAAAAGTTTGATGTGTGATTTTATACCGATTGTTAAGTCATTCATGAATGCAAGGATCATGATGACACTTCCTTGCGGGACCCTCACGTGATTTTCACAAAGTCGGACAATTTGTCATTCACGCGGACTCTGAGTGAACGATCTTTTAAAAATTCCCGAATACACTTCAGTACTCGAAAATCTATACCAGTATTTATTAACTTACATAATAATAGATCGTGCAGCACGACGTCGAAGGCTTTAGAAAAATTAATAATTATAGCGTCTATTCTCCAGGCTCCCTGATCAGATCTTGGCAGACCGTTGCTAGTTGTCAGTTGACTCTCACAAGAGAATCCAGGTCTGAAGCCATTTTGCCCACCGTAAATCCACCCAGTGCTTACGCAAATATTCAGCTATCAAGCGTTCAAATTGCTTCCATATCACAGATGTGAGGCTAACCGGCCTGTAATTACTGGTTTCCGATCGCGCACCTGATTTAAATATGGGAACTACAATCGCCTTTCTCCAATCGTCTGCAACATCAGAAATGTTAATAGATATTTCAGATAGCCGTATGAGGTACGTAATAATGGCTTCTCCTAATTTTAGCACTTCTCCCGAAATCCCATCCGGGCCAGCTGACTTATATTTTTTCGGAAGTTTCTAGCATTGATTTTGAAGATAGACGTAGATCCGCAGTATTCCCAAGTAGGTAAATCCATCTTTTTCCCGAACACCGTGGCAAAGTAGTTAGCAAACCTGTTGTCTATAATTGCTTCGTCTAGTTCTAGTGTATTTCCTACTCCTTTTAGTGGCGGAACAACGCTCTTATTATTATTGCGCCTTCGAATGTAATTATAGAATTTTCCCCATCCATTACTTTCCCCCCTCAAGCAAAATTCTTGGGCAGTTTTCTTGGCTTCGACTAATTTTTTGTCAAGGTGAAAAGTTTTGTTCCTGTGATAGATATTTATTTTCCTTTTATTGTTCGCTTTTACCACTTTTACTTTGAGTTTCCTAATTTCAGGATAAAATTAGATGTTTAAGTGGAACATAGTACCCTATTCCTTCGCTAATTATTGTTTTAAAAATTTCCCAACAGTTGTCAACAGTTTCTCCACAGCCAGCACACTCAGCGTATTTTTCGTGTAAGTAATTTCGAAACCCTTCCCCATCTGCCTTCTGGAACTGAAATACCTTTTTTCCTTGTTTTTCTTGTTCGTTGACCTCTACTAATACCTCCAAGGTCACTGCATGGTGGTCGCTTATGCCAGCTACCACTTCTGAATTTAGAAATATCTCCGCAGTAATGACCCCAATCTTGTTGGTTTCAATGTCGTTTGCAAAACCCCATATCCCAAATAAAGGAATTTATTATCATCTGAGCATCGCTATTATTTCCTAAATTACTTCCCAATCGACAAATGGCAGATTAAAATCCCCTCCCACGACAACAATCTCGTTTCCTGCAACTGAATTTGGTATTACATTTCGCAATTTAATGAGACCCTGAAGCCCGTTATTTGGAGGTCTGTAAGCTCCAAAAATCCTCAGAGATTTTCCTGAGCAACTGAGTGGTATTTCGACTGCTATTTTTTCATAATCATCATCTACCAAAGTTTCCCTACTTGCTATATTTTGTTTGACGCATGTGAATATTCCACCTTCCCTACCATCTCTATCCCGCCTAAAAATTTCAGCGTTCCGTATTTCACTTGAAAGCCATGATTCCGTCCCTATTATAACGTCCGGATTGTGAAAATCGATGATTCCTGAATTCAACGGTTTTGTTTACTATACTTGTACAATTTACCTGCAGAATTACTAGTGACTTACGCGGACGCCCCTGGATCTCGCCGTTGGTCCCCGCTGATGTCTGCCGCCGCCCGAAGTCGTCGTCGTCATCAGAGTCCGCCGTCTTCACAGTTGACACCGCCACTCTGGAGAAGAGGCTGCCCAAACTTGTCGCTCCTCTCCGGTTAGATGAACGCCGTCCCTCCCGAAGTCTCTCTTGTAGCCAGGAATTCGGATCCACGAAGTTGACGTCGAGCAGCTCGGCAATCCATTCGTACGCCTCGTTGATCTGTCCGACCTTTCTCCAGTGAACTCGTCGTCTCCGCAGTACCCCACTTATCTTGATTTTTGTGCCTTTGTATTTGCTTTTGAGGGAACGAACCAATTAATACATATCACCCATAATGTGATTCGTGTTGGCGTGTCTTTGTTTCAAATCGTTCGTGCCAACGTGAACAATGATGCTTTCCCATCCTACCGTTTCGTCCCTTTCCGTCACCTTTTTCAGCTCGTTCACACGCAGCCCACAAAGACACTTAACCTCCATTTCAGGATTTTCGTTTCCAACGTGTCGCATTATTGAGTCGCCGACAACTAAGCAAGTGGGATTCTGCTTTATTGAATTTTCTTGCTTGTTCCGCACTGCAACATTATTGGAACAATTTCCTCCATAATGTAATTGCAAAAAAACAAAAAATCACAATAATTCACGTTAGAACTCGATTTCACAATAATTGGCTAACTGAATATATTATCGGTGCCGGTGTCAACTTGTTCTCAACCTTGGTACAAGAACACCATGCTCTCAACTATCAGTTATAAAACGGACAGTGTCGCGAGTGATATTTTGCGGGCTATCTATTTGCAATACGTGTATATCCGGCAACTTTCATCAAATAACCGGGACAAAATGACAAACTGGATGGGACCACACCTTCAAACCAGGACCGTCCCGGTCAAAATGGGATGTCTGGGAAGCCCAGCTATAGCAGAATGATGAAAATCAGAATGGATAGATAAAATCGCTAAGGAGGAAGTTCTAAACAGAATAGGTGAAGTGCGAACAATATGGAGAACGTTGACTACAAGAGAAGGGATTGATTTATAGGCCACGTTTTGAGACATGGGGAAGTGTGTGGGGTAAGAACAGAAGAGGGAGGCAAGGACAGAAAGCGCTAAGCAGATTATGGTGGATGTGGTAGTTATGCGGAAATGAAAGGCATCAGACCAATCTTAGGACTGAATACCACAACAAGTCATTAGAAAAACTGCTCTGGAAGAAAAAAAGTCTGCTCAGCAGTCTTCTTAGATGTGTCACAAGCTTTTGATAAAGTATGTCATTAGGGCTGATACATAAGTTTAACAAAGTACTGCCAATGGAATGTGTTTGATATTTTAACATAATATGCCACAGACATTATTCAGAGTTAAAGAAGAAGATGAATACTATGATATGAAAGAGATATGAGCAGTACCTCAAGGCAGTGTACTGTGTCCTATTCTATACTTACTGTATATGAATGATATCCCAAAACTGTATGGAGCTGAGGTAGCAACATATGTGATACTTGCAGTGAAAAAAAATCAAAATGTGTCAACCAAAAGACTACCAGAGGCCAGCATTCAGTAGTTGACTGGGCTTAACAATGGAGAATAAAGTTAAATGAGCAGAAATCAATCCATACAACCTTTACAAACAAACAATTAAAAACTCCACCAATACTAGATACAAATGGCATCATTGAGAACAAAACACTACTGGCTAATTGGAAGAAATTCCAAACTTTCAATTTCAAATAAAATACTTATTTACAATCAATTATTGAAACCAATATGGCTCTATGGTATTCAGCTATGGGACTGTACAAGTAATAGAAATATTAAGTATATCCAAACATTTCAAAATAAAGTGTTACAAAACATAGTGAATGCTGCCTGGTATATCAGAAATGCCGATCTCCACAGAAGACTCTGAATTCCAACTGTCTAGGAAGAAATAAAAAAGTATGCAGGAAAGCATGAAGAAAGGCTTACCTCCACATCAATTCAGTGGCCCAGCAACTCGTGGTTAATCAACACCTTACTAGAAGACTCAAACAAAGAAAACCAGCTGATCTTGTGTAATGTGTAGTGTATAAAAAGCAGTGCACAAGGTGTGAGTGAATGAAGTGTACAGAGACAAGAAAATACTAGAAAACAACATTGGATGGACTATAGTCAATAAGTACATATTTTAAGATTTGTCAGAAGAAAATTAATGGTTAGTCTTTAAAGACTAGTTTTAAAGACAGCAAATTGATGCTATTATTTAAAAAAAATTATTATTAAAGGGGAAATTAATTGCAGAAGGTGTTCACTTCCATTAAGCTCAATGTTGGTTTCTTCATTCCACCCAACTTTGAACCCATTTTCGATTCTGTTTTGAATTAAAATTTAATAAAAGATGCTTGCTAAGTTCAGCTACTTGCAATTTTAACATATTTATTAGTTAATGATTCAACACTGAATACTGCTGGGCTGCCTGGCAGCCACTGTTGTACTACTGTGTAAACTCTCCCAATACGCTGGTTGCTGGTAGGCAGCTGCTGCTAGTACCAGTGACTGCTAAACCAGCATCGTGTGATCACTGCTTTAGGCAAAACCTGATGCTTTGGCACTCAGTATTATGGAAGTCCCAGTTTCCTCAGATCCCCCCACGCCTGCCTCAGAGTATGATACAAATACTTGTACCAGTACAAACAGAGTACACTCCTACACCATAAGCCAAAGATATTACTTTCCATAGTGTGTACAAGTTATATCAGCAACATTTTAGTTGAAAGAAAAAGACAAGCTTCATCACATGTTTTTGTATACAAACATTTTTGTTATATCCTCAATTATATGTTTTAATCCAAAGTTTTTTAAGCTGGGATGTACACCCTGCTCATCCTAGGTGCTCTGCACATTTAACCTGGTCCTTTTCATTCCTTCAAAGTAATAGAGACTTCAATACAATATGAAGACAATTAGAAAATATGGTTTATTGACATCATTGTGGGTTATTCTTCTAAAATAAAATGTTAGTATTTTTTATTCTTGAATTGACTTACGCATCTGATATATTTTATTTTTCAATTAAAAAAGTAAAATTTATATATGAAACATGTTTATTATTTTTGTACAAAAAAGTGCATAAAAACACTGTAATGCTAATACATTTACTGATAAATAATTTTTTTCATTCTGTTGATTGATACTAGGGAATATTAAATTTATCAATAATAAAAATGTGATGCAATAGATTAAGTAAAACTACACTTCAATTTTTTGGGACTGATTGATCCTGCTATTGTTTTAAATTCTTTGAGTCTACTAGGTTCAAGGCTCTGAGATATCTTCCAAAGCTTGCTGTGAAGTTTATTTGTGATTTGTGAATATATACACCTGTGACGTGTTAGCTTCATATGAAAACCTTTCAAAACAAGCCACAAAACTTCGTCGTATTTTAGATCACCTGCAATAAAATCATTGGGTATATGAATGAATGACATGAAAAAAGCAATATAAAAAACATTGGCAAAAACGTCCAGTTGGCTACACGAATTTTAAAGTGTATTCACTAGTATTATTTTGGTGGTGGGTGGTGCTGAGGTTAATATTTCTCAAAGGATATAGCTCATAATAATCTCTCTAAATTTGTCATATTTCAGTTAAATGTATATATTGAAATAGATAATTTGATTGAAATATCAATTGAATTCATATATATATATATATATATATATATATAAGAAAATAATTATTACAACATAAAGATTTGGTGCACAGTTGCATGTTCTATATATCCAGAAACTACTTCAAAGACACTATTAAATTGTATAAATACAAAGGTAAATTTAACTTTACTATGATATTCTAAAGCATTCAACCTATTAACTTTGCTAATAAACATTTTACATTTTTCAACTTGGATGAAGACATTCATTCAGAAGTAAACTCTGGTAAATCTCAAGAAATCTATTACAACTTTTAGCTTACTGATGACAATAAATTGAAAATATTTTTTTAACAAAATGGAATTAAAACAATAAAGAGACATACAATAACATAATTCAGGACTCACCCTTCACATAGTGAAGAATACGCTTCAATAGAGTTTTATGACAATTTGTCACACAGTTATCAATCAGTTTAGGAATTTTAGTTTTGTTTTTGAAACTTCTGGAAAATATTGAATGGAATGCAAATGCCGCATGAAAAGAATGCTTCAATACACAAACAAAAATTTCTTGCATGTTGTTGATCCTTTTGTCTAAAAAAATTGGTTTAATAGATTTGCTTCTCCTTACCACAATTTTTTCAAAATATCTGTTTAGAAACAAAATCATATATTAAGTCCTTGTAAGCAGCTGCCTCAAATTTTACTTATGTAAAAAAGGGAATCTAGTCTATTACATAATACTCTTTTAATATTCAACATAATTAATTAAAAATTGATTCGCACCATTCAATTTCTACTTCCAGAAAACCACATACCAAGTCAAGATTCTGGATTCAATGCCTGGTCTGGTTGAGATTTTATCATCCTGTTCCTTTAATTATTTCATACCATTCAATGCTGAGCTACATTAATTGTTGTTTTGCCCCTGAATTAAAAATAATTTTTATGCCTAATACAACAAATATTTATCCAAGTTAAAATAAGTAAATTCTGGGGCCATGGTCAATAAAGTCAATGTTTGTAAAAACGAAACAAATAATATGACTATAACAATATAGAGATTGAACCAAACTATGAAGAGAAATAGAAGGAACAAAAGGAGTAATAATAACTATTTGTAATATTATAATATTAGAGTGACAAATAATGTTGATAAAATTATAGTATAATTAAGTGACATTCACATTTTAAATTAACAATAATTTTCTATTATTGTAAAATGGTCACTTACTCCCATGAAATGTCCTTGTTAAAAATATTTGAAATTTTCTCAAGATCATATTCCATATTAAAACTTTTCGAAATTCCCAAAGTTTCTGGATTTATTTCATAATTAAGATAATTTATACGAATGGCTGTACCATCAACATTTGTTTCAGTTTTATTAAGGTTGAAAGAACAGTTCCATCTACCATAACCAAATTGAACTTCATCCATAAATCTAAAAAAAAGTTGTTAAACAATATAAATGACATTTCATAAACAATATATATATATATAATAATATATATATATACATACATATAGTAAATTAGGGAGAAAGATAGGAAATATGCTTTGAATCATGTTTGGCACAGAATTATGCTCAGAGAAAGACATATGTCAAGCGTAGAGAAGAAAGGAAAAAGAAAGAAAGACTGAAAATATTCAGCGACGAATAATTTTCAGTCTTTCTTCTCTACACTTGACATAAGTCTTTCTCCAGGCATAATTATGTGCCAAACATATGATTCAAACGTATTTACTTATCCAATGTGTGTGACTTCATCATGTTACATTATTTGGAATTTGTATGTGTAATAAAACCTTATGTGTGCATAATGAGTGTGTAAGTTGTGCATACCTTGATATGTGTTTGAATGGTGGTTGCATGTATGTATGAGTGTGTGTGTCAATATTTAAATATTGACACCTTTGAAGAGGGATGTGTTTGAATGAGTGTGTCCTTGCCTCTTCCCAGACCCTCATTGTGAGAGAAAGTTGGTGACCTGGTGGGGTCAATTGCTTACGACCTAAGCTAGCAATGCAGCAAATTTTGGCTGCTCAGTAGTTGGCTAGCCGATCACTGGAAATGTCTTCCTAACTTTCTGATGAAGGGGGCGGTGCCTCCGAAAATTCAAGTACTCTAAACCCCACAAGGTGTCTACCATCTATGGATCTTAGGTAAGTCACCTACTTTCTATCTCTCTGTCCTTTCCCTATTATATATCTGTGTGTGTGTCAGAAAATGACATTGTCAAGTTAATTAAAAGAATTAATAAGGACAGGAAAGAGTGACAGAATGTTGGTGACTTACACGAGGTTCACAGATGGCTGGCTTCATGTAGGGTTTGAAATTCTTGTGTTTTCGGAGGCACCGCCTCCTTCATCAGAAGGTTAGGAAGCCATTTCCAGTGGAAATATTTGGCACCGCCGGGACTCGATTCCTCTCTACTCTTAACATACGCCTTTCCCTGAGCATAATTCAATGCCAAGCATGACTTTGAGCAAATTTCCTACCCTTTCCCTCATTTCTAACCTTATTTACTATCCAAATATGTCCCATTTGAAACAGTACAACCAAATTTCTCTGAAGGGCAGCAGGTAATGAAAAAAGTTCAATACACAACTATAAAACTTGTTCATCTTGATGAGTTATTTTCATATACCAGATCATTCATGTCATTTCCACTAATTTTACTCAAAAAATGCCACAAAAATTCCGAGGTCAAATTGAAGATTCATGCTTTTTAGCAGAAAGACAAGAATGGAAAAATGTCAACCAGACCAGGGAATCGAACCCAGGACCTCACAATATCCAGCTGGGTGCTCTACCAACTGAGCTAATCCGAGTCGACGTCCAAGGACTGATTCAACATCTCTCTATCCTCTTAAACCTAAGCTAGGCTCACCTACTAATTCACTAATTACAATCTTCACATCCTAATTCTAGGAAATATGTGAAGAATGGACATTGCATGAATTGATCACAGGTGCATTGAAATCTTTTTAGCATGACAATGTGGAGGTAAAGTCTGCTTCACATCACTTGCACTTAAAGAAGAAAAAATAGTGTAAACATTTGTGGAAGTTGATCAGCTTTTACAGGAGATGTTCAATGTTCCCACTGTTGACTTGCAGGCACAACTCAATTCAAACATCCTTGGGATTCCTCAGTGTTGATAATTGTTCCATAGGTAAGTTACCAACCGTAATTATCAAATGTAAGAAACACAAAATTACGGACTACTTTGAGGATTCGTTTATTCCAATCAACTAGAACCGAGTTTGTATCATGACACAATGTATTCAACCAGTGAAATTGTAGATATTTTACTTGTTTTAGGAGAGTGTGGAAGAGTATATCAAGCCACCACTCGAACATGTTGAGAGTGGTACCCTAATTGCCTACATCATTCTTCAGATTCAGTTATTCGCAACATTGAAAGCAGTTGTAGAAGAGGGAGAATTTGTTGACAACAATGACCATAACAACAAGGGTTTAATCCTGAACATCCACAAGCTGTGGCCATATTGGCTACAATCCACATAAATCCTCACATCAGTATGAGAGAAATCAAATGGGATTTAGGAGTACCATAGAGGACAGTATAGAGAATTCTGTGATTTGGCCACTACCACCCACATAACTTTGACTCAAGCATTGTCTGTGCAGGATAGGAAATATGTTGATTTTTGTAACTGGGCCTTAGAAAGGCTGTATGAAGATCCCAATTTTTATCAGTATGCTCTCTTCAATGATGAGGGGATGTTTCAGAGTACTGGGTCCTTAAATTGACACAATGGCCATTATTGGTCAAGGGTAAATGCTCACTAGACTCAACACATCAATCATCAGCATCATTCAAAAGTAAATGTGGTGTGGTATTCCTGATGGGCAAGTGATAGGTCCATACTTCTTCAATGCGACTGTCAACAAACAGAATTAAAAGGAATTATTGCATAATTAACTGTCAATTCTGATTGAGAACATAAACTTGAAGACAATACAGAGAATATGGTTCCTGCAAGATGGTGCTCCACCTCATTGTATTGTAATTGTGATTACCAGAACAATTCTTCCCAAATCATTGGATTGGTCGGAGTAGTTACATTTTGTGGCCTCCCCCTTCAGAAAAATTTGGCCATACTGTTTCAGATGGGACACCCTGTATATATGTATATATATATATATATATACATACACTTTTCGCTGTAATACTTTATTAGTTTGTCATTTACTCTCTGTAAATACAAATGATATCATGGCTACATTTCCCATGTTCTCTAATTTTTTGAAACTACTTTCTATTTTCAATATTATGTTTTGGAATTATTTTCTAAAAAGACAATTCTAATTTTTTCCATTTTTTAATGTTTATTGCACTTTTTTATCCCAAATATTTTTCTTACTTTTCATTGTAATTAGGTGAGCCTAGCTTATGTTTATGGGAATGGAGAAATGTTGGATCGGTCCTTGGACATCGACTCGGATTAGCTCAGTTGGTAGAACATGTGGCTGGATATTGCGAGGTAGAATCCTTAAACTATAGCCCGGGGAACCTAGTCAACCCTTGGATACCTTTCTCCACCTTTCACACCCCCCCTTTTCAATTCTTTTTCTATGCTATTAAAGGGGAGTTGCATGTTTCAGGATCACCCTCATGTAAAAAAAATTGCATTGGTACTTAATAGATGAAACACACAAAATAGTTTGAAGATCCAGATATACTCCAGAAAACTGCTTTGTAGTCTAGATTGTTACCATTACAGAAAGTAAAATCTAAGGATAAATGTTGATCTATGAAACAGAACTTGTGATGTAACTGCTACAGAATCTAACAATTATCTGACAAATACAATGTAAAATAGTTTTAAAGCAACAATTTTCTCCCACTTGTTGAAATATTTAATGTTGAATAATAAAATTTATGGACTTTAATGCTTTCCTAGTCACATGGCTGATTTGTGATTCCCAACCCATATCACAGCCCAGATATGTATGCAAGTAATTGCAATTACTCTTTTGTAGTAATTCCTTATCACCGAGCTTATAATTGAGATTGATATCAACCCACCACCTTATATTTTTTAAATGATGAACAATTACATATTTTATTTGACCACTTCATACAAATACTTCATTGATGTTGGTTTAATTTTTTCTTTTTTGTTATCAGTAAGGAATCACTTGAGGCAATTAAAGTAATTCAATCATTTAGATACTAAAAACAGGTACACCACAGACTCAATTTTACTTAAACAACTGTGGTCACTGATAGTAAAATATTTATAGAGACAGACTAGAGATAAAAGAGAGATTTTGGTCCATATTAGATGATGGAAATTATTTGAAACAAAAAGCTGGGAATAAAAAACATATGGAAATGAATCCATAATAATAGTAATGTATTTACTGGAAAGTAATTCAAAATGTAAGGACATAATAAACTATTTTACACAATGTTTGGAATGGATTAAATTAAATTTGACTTACTTCCTTGCCCATTTTTCATCAAATGTAATAAATAAATAATCATCCACATATCTAAACAGCCAACCTGTAGCAATTAATGAAATATTAATCTTATATCATTATAAATACAAACATTAAAAATAAATAAATTTAGTTCAATTACTTCATTACAGCTGCAATTGTTTTAGAAAAATATTTCACTTACAATTAAATTAAACTTCAAGCAATATTTTAAAACAAGTGTACCATTAGAATAAAAGTTTGTCATCATTTTGCGTTCCAGATTTGTGTAGTAAATATCACATAAAACACTAGACAAAAGGCTTCCTTGGGGCAATCCTTTTTTAACCCAAAAATATCTTTTACCAAAACATACTGTTTGACATTGCACATAGGCCCAAACAAAATCAAATAACTGTGGCAACTTAATAACCTGAAAACAATAGAAAATATTAAAGTCGAGGTCTTTCCCGGTGAATGGCATGTATAAATTCCTCTCGAGTTTCCAACCGGGTCAAAGATTTTAACAGTGACGTTTCGATGGCTTGCTCTGCCATCATCTTCAGACTGAAAGAGGAATTTATACAACAGAAAATATTTTCGTTTAATACAGTGAAACTTCATATATGATAAATATTCGACCATAAGTATACTAGCAGAGTAAAACAAATTAGATTCCAACCTTTAGTTTGGAGGGCTAATCGAACTTAAGTTTAGCAATCAATATGAGGGCCACAGGCATTCCAGAAAGAAAAAAATTATGTATTTTATTCAAAAAGTTTTATTAAAAGAAGCTTAATATGCCATTTCATTTTACAGTCTAGAGAAATTAATGTGATGATTTGAACTGCTTTCCTGATTTAAGTTTATTATCTATGTCCACAGTAAGTTCAATAACACAAAGCCTCAAGCTTGATTCCAGTTAAGCACTTTCAATTTTATTTCTCATTTTTTATTTAATTTGCTTGAGAGCAAAAAAACTACTTTTGCACATATATGTACTGCCAAACAGCAATAACATTTGCAGAGAAAATTTAGGCAGTTTAGGAAAATGTTCTTTAGAAACCAGTTTCCAGAAATATTCAGGGGTAACACAATCTTTAGACTGGTAGAATGGGTCTGCCTGAAGATCACAAATTTACATTTGAAGGTCACAAGGCACCTCACTCACTTCAATATCCATGCATTTGTAGAACAATGTAAACAATATAGCCAGTTGAAACAACATGTCTGCTTTTGCAGAATACATTATGGAGACTAATAATAATTAGTGACTGACACTACTACCATACTTGCCAGAGAGAACTCTGGACAGTTGAAATTAGAAATAAACCAGAAAACTTCAACAGAGAAACAGGATACAACTTTTAACCCCTAAGGTTTTTCAGCATCAGAGACAAACAGGGAAATATCTGTGACACAAGCACATGGCTATACACAAGGTGACTTTGTAAATTCAGGTGCTTATATTTGAAGACTGGTGAACAAGGCTAATCAATCTAGGCCTAGCCTTGAAAAAGCTTGGTGCTAAGAAATGAAATGTTGGCCGACATACCAAAACTATATGTGGCCTAACAGACCAAAATCCAATATCTAACTTTGATACAAATTGGTATTTATCATTAATAAAATTTATTATTTACTTTATTTAACTTACTACAAGTAAAAATTACAATCTTACCTCTCTACTTATTGGAGCACTGACTATACAGTTATTAGGAAATATATGATTCATATTATCAAATATAAATATTTTCTTAGTATGCTCTTTTCCATCAAGTTTCCATTTAATCAGATATTCAGTTTTAATTAAAGAACCTGTAAACAATATTTGTTTCATTGTTACATACAATATAAAATACTGCAAATTCTGAAGTATAATTTTGGCTTAGATATTAACAATGATCACAAGATTTGATCTAAATTTTTGTACTGTCCAAAATTTTATAGGAATTGTCTGCTATATGGACCATTAATTCTTATGTTATTTTAATTTTATACAGACATTGATAGCTGTTGTATATATTTTTTAATAACATTGTAGTAGAAGAACACTTCCAAAATTAAGTAATTACTTCTACAACTTAAAGACAATATATAGATATGGAACCAAGCTGCAAAGCTGTGGAATATAGTCAAAAGCCAGACTGGCAGACTCAAACTCCTCAGTCTGAGAAAGAATCAGATGTCAGACAGATCTAAACAACTTCACTGATACTGAAGACTCATATGGAGGAGGTTGACTAACAGAAGGGATAGATTAATAGGCCGGCATAGGTTAGCATGGCCAGCATAGGTTAACATGGAGGGTTTGCATCAAACCAGTCTTAGGACTGAATACAACTTAAGACTCATTTTCCCCAATGCTAAATATATAGAAAAACAAATCCAAATTCTGCCACCGGCTAGGAGATTATGCCTGTTTATGAGAAGAAAGCAGATCACTAAATCAGCCACCTGCACATCTGAAAAGTCACTCCAGCTTTCCAGGAAATACATCTCTCCTACCTGAAACAAGGAGACTACACAAAGCTGAACAAAGTAAATAAGTGAGATCTCTGCTGCATAGTTTACCACACACAGATAGAGCCATACTTAGTTTGAGTTTCATGTAATTAATGTCCTGAGTTTTAGCCCACTTAAAGTAAATGCTAACTACCTTAAAATTTCTGTGTTTGAAGCAAATGATATTGACCTTGAGCTTTACCCCTGAATATAACAACATATCTTCAACAGTTAACTAGTAAATTTTTTTAAGAACATTTCAATTAGATGAGGACCATGATATAAATTGTAAACTAATAATATACATTGTACCCATGATTAAATTGTAAATTTGTTTATTAAATCATATAGCCTTTAATTTACTACATATACGAAATCTTGGTATTATATAATAAAGAAACTAGCTTGAAAAATGCCACCTTTGAAACAATCACAAACTTATATTTAAACAAATTAAATGTAATAAAAATATATATTTCCATAATGTTGATAAAAATGTATCATATACCTTTGTATTTTGATTTCAGAAAAGAAATAATACTTTTCAATACAGTCAAATTTATAGATCCAAAAGCATCTGCAATGTCAGTTTTAATTATGAATGCTTTCTTCACATTTAATTTTTCATAGCTCTTTTTGATTTCAGTCCATGTTAAATGAAATGAGCATCCATATTGTAACATTTTGCACACTCCATAGTCATATAGAATCTGTTTAAGAAATTGATGACAGTTTCTCAATATTGGTATGTGGTGATCTTGGTATCTATAACGAATTTAGTTGAATAATATATACAATTCATGTTAGGTGTGTAAAAAAGTTCTATTGGAAAACATTTACATTCTTACATGATTAAGAAGATGATATTGTTTTGGTGGGATATTCATATAGTTTTCAAGTTCAGGAACTTTAAAAACCAAATAAATATACTTACTATTGATGTTTTACTTTAATTTGCAAAGACTTTAGAATCATACAAATAAATATTTACCTCAGAGGTATTAAAATTCTGATTTTTCCATTTTTAACTATTAATCTAAACTTTGAAGTTAAAGGAGCATATGTTTGTGTTTTAAAATCAATAAGTTCTTGTTTAGTAATTTGTTTCCATATTTTGGATTTCAATGAATTATTAATTTTTTTGTCAATCAATTGTTGCCAGCTACTTTTAGGAAAAAATAGCATATTTTGATCATTAATTGGTTTTGGAATATGAAACAACATCTTTATTAAAGCAAAGATAAAATCTTTTAAGAGCCAGGATAATAGCTGAAATAGATAGATCAAATATAAAAAAAGAAATATTAAAGGTTTATCTTATAATAAATACATAACTATTCCTCTCCATATTTCTTTATATATTATGATTTTAAATAGCACATCAATAAACATGTTTTATTTCACAAACAAGTAGTTACCCGAGGAATTAACAATCAATCTGCAGACAAAGTTTTGTTCATTTAATTAACAGACTAGACTGCCTCCAAGGGTGGCTTCAGTTTAGATTTTTATACAATTTGACCTCTATTTTGTTATCAAAATTTACAAACTAAGTACTTCAAAATTATAAGTTTTATTATTTTTTATTACTGTTATTAGGAAACTGAAATATTAACTTTTAATGTACTACTTATTAAATTAATGTAGTAAAATTTGACAAAATATTACCATAAGTCCCAAAAATACTGATGAAACAAATTTAACTAAATAAAACTTTATGTCTGCAGATTGTTACTTTATTCAATTTGAGTATGATTTAATATTTGCTGCAGCTTCATTTAACAACCAAGGGACATATTGGAAGGACAGTTCTCAAATATAGGTTCAGCAACTGGGGAATCAGGGTGAAGAGCTTTTAGTATTTAGTTATTGGAATCAGAAGCACATCTATAGGATTATGTTTTCTTAAAAATCACAGTACTTGAAGATTGAAAAATATATCTTTTGAAATGGCTGGGAATTTATGTATTGTATTTGACAAATAATGTAGAACAAGAGGTTATGTTTTCTGTTTTATTCTTGAATGTGGCTTTTATTTTGTTGTTGAGAATAAATGAGTAATGGTAAAAGCAGGCATGACATTTATTCCTGTCATATCCAGATATTACTGGGAAGTGTAAGCGTGGATGTGACTGTGTGGGTGTATGAGAAAGTTGCAGACGTTTGGTATGCATCTGATAGGGACAAATGGATAATATTTTAGGCAAGGTGTTTTTCTGGTCATTAGTATCAGGTTGAATTGAAGTTCACTGAAAGACAATTAGAGAATTGAAATGAGTGTTTTGGTTAGTCAGGAGATACCTTCTATAAGTTAATGAAATAATATTTCAATATACAGATGGTGTATGTGTCGAGACTATATCATGTATAGCTGTACCCTAAACAGAAAGGTGGTGTTTGGCATAAACCAGAAGAAGCTGATTAAATGTAGATAAGATGTTGGTTGATTGATGTGGACAGATTTGTATGTGCACCCCATTAAGCATGACATCCATGAAAAGTATTCCATTTATAAGTGGCAGGATATTGAGAATATGAGGAAAACAGACAACTGGTCTAACCTAAATCATACAAATATCATATGAAAAACATGGCTTCTAAATGTTTTCAAGTTTACAAATCTTTGTAAAGGAAAGGACTTTTTACACAGTTGAGAATATAAGTTGTATTCTATAATTATTTTAAATTTATTAAATATTTAAAAATAATACTCCTGCTCAGAATCATATATATATACTTTCTATCTCTCTTTCTGTTAATAGTTTTAATTAACCCGACAACGCCATTTCCTGACACACAAACACACACACATATATGAGTCAGGAAATGACATTGTCATGTTAATTAAAACAATTAATAGGGAATTAAACAATTAATAGGGAAAGGACAGAGAGATAGAAAGAAGGTGACTTACCTGAGGTACTTGAATTTTCAGAGGCACCGTCCCCTTCATCAAAAAGTTAGGAAGACATTTCCAGTGATCTGCTAGCTGACGCCTGAGCAGCCAAAATTTGCTGCGCTGCTAGCTTAGGTCGTAAACAATTGACCCCACCAGGTCACCAACTTTCTCTCTAAATGAGGGTCTGGGAAGAGGCAAGGACTTGATGGGGGTTGGGGAGATGCATACTAACACCCCCATCTTGACACACACTCATTCAAACACATCCATCCGCCCATGCCCATAGCCACACCAACAACTTCAACCAGTGCTTCACATTGACCCCCCTCAAAGTCCTACCTCCTGACTGTTCAGAAGCCGAACTCCATCTTTGGGAACTTTCATTTCAGCATGTCCTACAGTCCAGACAAGGCCCTGGCCTCAACATCCTATAACTCTATCGTCAACCCCCCCCCCCCTCCCAACAGCACGAGCTAATTGGAATTTGTATATGTAATAAAACCTTCTGTGTGCATACTGAGTGTGTGTGTGTGTATATACCTTGCTATTTGTTTGAATGGTGGTTGTATGTATGAGTGTGTGTGTCAGTATTTAAATATTGACACCTTTGAGGATGGATGTGTTTGAATGAGTGTGTGTCAAGATGGGGGTGTTAGTATGCATCTCCCCAACTCCCATCAAGTCCTTGCCTCTTCCCAGACCTTCATTGAGAGAGAAAGTGGGTGAACTGGTAGGGTCAATTGCTTACGACCAAAGTTAGCAACACAGCAAACTTTGACTGCTCAGTCATCGGCTAGCCAATCACTGGAAATGTCTTCCTAACTTTCTGATGAAGGGGTCGGTGTCTCCGAAAATTCAAGTACTCTAGACCTCACAATGTGTGTACCATCTATGAACCTCAGGTAAGTCACCTTCAGGAAAATACACAATTTTCAAGTTCTTGAACTCCCTTCTTAAAGACACAGACAGGCTCAAAAATTTGATTTTTTCTTGAATAACTGCTCCAACACTTATCAATTTAAGGTAAGCCCACTTTTGTTTCCTGTCTCTCTACTTCCTACCCAAATGAATTATTTTGATTTTACCATCTTTTCTTTTCTTGCTTTATTTAAATGCACAATTCTATATTATTATAACTCGAAGATGAATGCGAAGAAAGGTCACCTTTTGAAGAAAATATAACTTTAGCTTGTTATCTGGGACTTTATAAAGCCAATTTACTTTTGATATGTCAATATTTGACATATGGGTATGGACGTTTTTGTCTGTAAAGTCTACTTCACCCTTAGAAATTACATAATTTACCAAACGCATGAATTTCTTTTTATTATGCAGATTTCCAAATATTGATAGTGGGCATACTTTTCTAACAAAATAATCGACAGTGTTCATCAAAGCAGTCAGAGTCATGGGACAATTATTCCCATTTCTACTATGCAAGTGATTTTTAAATGCTCCTTTGTAATTCAGTCTTCTGTGTTTGTAAATCAGTTTTTGGAGTATAGGTTCTAGAAGAAACATGTGCTGTCTTAAATTGCAATTACGTGTGCCAACATTATAATGAATTTTTTGGTTCATGACTGCTTGAATTAACTGACTAACAGATACATTTTTCTGCAGTGCAGAATCTTCTGGCCATCTCGAACTGTGCACTACGTTGTATAAGATTGGTTTTATCTTTCGAATAACAGTTTCTTCGGGAATGCGTGAATGGTTATGTCTGGGAGATGTCATAACTGTAAACCATGTATTTTCTCCAATTTCAAAATAAATGCTTGCATGATTCAAAATAATGTTCATTGCCTCTGTGCCCAATATTTGATAGACTTCCTTTAACACTAATAGGTGGTGTTTTTCCTTACTGTAATTGGGATACATATCTACGTTATATGGATTAAAAAATGAAATAATGGTCTTTTCAAATACATCCCACTCTATCTTTACGTCTAGGCTTGCTGGCGGTTGAGGAGTTTTACTTTTCCAAATTATATAATATTTTTCAAATAAATTACACTTTTCCTGATTTAAGTTGACAAAACTTTTAACATAATCACGCAAATTGCACTTCTCCTTTGATGAAAAATATATCGCCATTTCACTTCCTTTACGAACTGTTTGACTTCAAGTAAACAACTCTACTAAATTGGCGCCAAACCAGGTTCCAATATTTCAACCAATTGGAAGTTGAAGTGGGATTTATTTCATCACGTATTTATGGTGATAATTTGGTTATTTCCTTTTGGAATAGTTCAACTAGATTATAAAGAGACTAACTCAAGATTATAATAATTGAAAACTGATATATTTAAATAATAAAAGTATTTATTAAACCATTAGATTTATATTGCAATTTATCATGAAAACTAATTATGACACCGTAATACGCTATATCTTTCAGAAAAGTGCATTTTTGAAGGACTGAATATTTGTCTTTATTATTAAAATAATGATTTCAGTTATTAGTCAACGGAATGGATTTCTTTTATATACATTGAGAGGGATACGGCCCCTTTATGTAAAAGACTTGGCTGTAGTAGGAAAGAAGTTCAGTCTCACTCTCCATTTGGCGTGGACAGAGGAATCTAGAAGTAAAGGCTTTTTAATTGACTCCAATTTATGAACAATCTGTCTATTGTAACAGACAATAAATACATCTTTTGTTATACATAGCTTAATGCTTACATAAATAAAAAAAAGACTTGGAGAGCAATGCTCCAGGGAACATTCTCTAAAATACGTTATGATATATCATTCTGTGATCTCAAAATATGAGAATTATGTCTTTTTAATTAAATCTGTTTGGAAGGTCTGATGGCTTGAATCCTGTAAATCATGGCACTTCCTCGTCCTCGAACAGAGTTCTTGCCAGTTGATTTTGATGTATTGTAACCTTATCTTTGTGCCTAATGCTGAGATTAGTTATTCTTGGCGGACTGAGAGTATGTTTAGGTCAGAATGCACGACTGTGTTGGGAACATACCAAGGTGCGTTTACTATCGCCCTAGAGTACTTTGTTTTCTAACCTCTGTATTATATCTAAGATGAACTTGCGGTTCCCCAGAGTGGTAATCCATACGTCCAGATAGGTTTTATGATAAATTTACATAAGAGGAGCTTATTTTCAATGGATAAAGGAGATTCTCTGCACAGCAGCCAGTACATTTGTGTAAATTTTTGACCAAGTTGGTTCCTTTTGTTGATAATGTGTGGGCGTCAAATTAAACTTCTATCCAGGTGTACTCCTAAAAATATAACAGTTTCTTTAGGTGGTATGGAAATTCCATTTGAAGTTATTCCTGGACAGTTTCCACGTTTCAATGCAAATGTAATTTGAGCAGATTTTGCCTCATTTGGTTTAATTCTCCAACGGAGTAGCCATTCTTATAGCTGTCTTAGATGTGTTTGAAGATTTCTGGAAACTACTAGGGGATCTTCATCGGATGATAATATTGTTGTATCATCAGGTATCATAGGTAGCAACAACTGTTTGAGCAGTTTCTGGTAAATCAGCAGTATAAATTGAGCACAAACTTGGGCCGAGAATGCTTCCCTGTGGAACGCCTGGTGATATTGGGTACACATTTGAAATTGCTTCTTGATATTTAACTCTAAAGGTTTTATTCGTTAAGTATCATTTTAGAAGAGAGAATATCGAATGCGGGAAGGTTTGTTTCACACTGTAAAATAGGCCTTTCAACCATACTTCGTCAAAAGCTTGGCTTATGTCTAGAAAGACTGCTGAGCAGTAATTTTTCTTCTCCAGATCGTGATTGATATGATTTACTATTCGGTGAATTTGTTCAGTGGTTCCATAATTTTTCCGAAATCCAAATTAATGTTCTATGGTTGGTGTTATTCTTTTAAAGATTATTTTTTTCTAGAATCTTAGATAGAGTTGGCAATAGGTTGATGGAAACGTGTGTTGATGGGCGATTCTAATTTGGATTGGGCAACAAACAGTAATTATTATATCTAAAGAGCTTACAACTGAAGCAGTTCTTAACAAAAAAGAAAGTGATGGCAGAGACAACAACTTAAATAGATTTGGAGTTTAGAAATTGCTGAGTGCTGTTAATGAAATATAATGAGTTTAAAGGGACGTTTCTTGATCGACGAAACCGGTCAAACTAGTGTTTCCTGGAAATAATTCATTTGATTTTTTATACAAAACTCACAGCATTTTTTTAAAAAAAACCTAAGCACATTAAGTTTTGATTTCATAAAAGAATATTTGATTATCTTGAAATAAATTATTTCATGACACCATTCTATAATTTTACAATTTTATCTTCTCTGCAATAAAATAACCTGTACGTTGCGTGTGTCTGTTTGTATGAATGTTCAGCATACAATTCTAAACGAGTATACAAATGCCGACCATATTTCGTACGGGTGTTCTTTGAGACCCGGAAATCAGCACTATTGGGGTAAGACTCGGCTATCATAATTAGTAGCAAGGGTGAGAATTTTTAAATAAACAAAAAACGGCCAATATTTAAATCTTATAAAAACACACCACCCTAATGCCGTGCCGATGCGATGATAGTGCCGCTCTATCGGTAAACTGTGTAAGAAAAGTGGGGGTAGAATTGAAAAGTTACATGGCTTTGCGTGTTGTGAAAAGTTTGTTAAATTCGTAAATAAATCAATTAATGTTGATTGATAATGCAAAATATTATTAAATGTGGGTTTCAAGAAGTAGATGTGAGTATTGAGGAAAAAATACCTTAAATTAAGGGCGGAAATTACTAGAAAGCTTTCACTTCACTGATGAACTAGAAGAAGCAAGGAATGATTTGCGAATAACGGTAACGTCTGAACAACTGAACGTGACAAAATATCGTACTCCATAACTCTTTTCAACGGTATTCGATAATATTAATATAATTACATATGTTTTTGAGCAATCTCTAATATTTCTTCTTCTCAGAAGGCGCTACAACGATTTATTTAATCGTCTTGGCCTGCTCTATAATAAGCCTTCCAACTTTTCTATTCATAGTCTTCTCTGTCCAATTCCTGATGTTCATCTTCTTAAGATCTTGCAAAACATCATCCCTTCATCTATTTTTTGGGCTTCCTCTTGTTTTTAATGTCAACGGTTCCATTGATAAACTTTCTTTAACAGCCTATCATCATTCATTCTATAGACGTGAGACAGCCAGCTTATTCTGAAGGCTTTGATTTGATTTATTGTTATTCGCTTTTATTAACATATCCAATTCATGGTATTTTACTTCTTGATAATTCTCGCCGTCTATAGTTATACTTGTTGGGGTAATATCACCTTTTTTATATCTTAAGAATTTTGTTTTGTTGGTGTTAATTATTAGCCCATATTCGAGGGAAATTGTTTTGAGTTCAAGAAGAGTATCTTTTAATGCTTTATACGTTCTTGTTGTTATCAATAGATCATCGGTATAAGCTATAACGTATGGTAATATTTCCTTTGAATTCCATTCTTTTCATAATTACATCTATGACTATATTAAATATGGTTGCTGACAGGGGATCGCCTTGTTTTGCACAGGAGGTTATTTCAAACTCTTCACTCAGCTGATTGTTTATTTTAACTCTTGCTTTGCTGTTGCTTAGTGTTTGCGCAATCATATCCCTTAATTTGGCTGGGACTTTATAAAATTGATGGCATTCCATAATTTTGTCTCTATGCATTGAGTCAAACGCTTGTCTATAATCAATAAACATATTAAATAACTCTATTCCGTGTTCATGACTCTTTTCGTATAATTGCTGTGTTTGTTCTGTATTCTTTTAGTTTGTCTGAATCATGGATATTCTTTACATTCCATTTGTATACCCCCAGTTCCTTTGTTTTATATACTTTGAAAGTTTTTGTTGCAGTATTATTTTGAGGAAAAAGTGGTCAGAGTCGATATTTGGGCCCCTTAAAGATCACACATCCTCAAATATCTCCTTTTTGTGTATGTTAATTAAGACAGGATTAATTTGATTGATTGTTTTATTGTCAGGAGATATCCATGTCCCTTTATGTAATGGTCTGTGTTCAAATTGAGTACTTATAATTATCAAACCATTATTTACAGTAAAGTAGCATAGGAATTCTCCGTTCTCGTTGGTTGCATCGTGTAAAGCGTGTTTCCCAGATACTTTAGCATACACAGTTTCTTTCCCAATCTGTGTGTTAAAATCACCCAATAAAATTAACGTATTACTTTTCGGTATTTTATCAATTACCTTTTGTGAGGTTTCATAAAAAATTTCTTTCACTTCACCTCATTGTTCATTCGTAGGAGCATATATAGTCAATAATACTAAGTTATTATATCTTCCTTTTAATTGTAACGTACATATTCTTTCATTTATCCGGGCTTGCGACCGGCAACATCAGTGTGTGGCTACTCAATCCACCACACAGCGGTGCAGACAGAGTTCTCTAATATTTAGTGAATTAAATTATTTTCTGATTATAAATTACATCTAACATATCCTTAATAATTGATGTACTTTTGGAGCAAAGATATTGGGCATAAAATATAACTGTAACATATTATTTAATTACATAAAGTGATACATTTCATTATTGAATTCATAACAAAATGTTTCTATTTTCACTCAACTACAGTGAAACAATTAGTATAACAATCAATTGTAGGTATATATGATAAATTTCTATACACTTTATAATTACAATTTATATTATTTAAATAGAAATTTAATAAAACTGAAAGAAATATTAATTACACGTTAATTACAATTTCAAAAAATGCTTAACCATTTTTAAAAAATATTTTGATTCGACGTATTTTTGTTTGCTTAAATATTACTGGTTAACTTTGCTGTTCATGCTTTCTGACGGCCAGCTAAGTGTCTGAGGGCATTAACTTGATAAGGTTGGTGCCAGAAGGTAAGATATGTTGACTTTAACTTAACTATAATTCGTATATGTATCTATATGAATACGTATGCTCTTTAACATTCTAAATTTTGTTAGGTTAACTGAGAACACTAGCAAAGAACGCTATCGTTCCGTAGACGAAGGGATGACGCAGGAATTTTTAACCTAAATTATATACGAGCTACTGTCACTCCATGCAGAAGGGTAATGGGTGATTGGTTGGGAGGTGACAAGTAGGTGAAATAGTTACTCGAAAGTTGGAAGTAAGAGGAAAGTAAACACAAATCTACAGAAAAATTATAATATCCTAGCCAAAACTCTCTGCTGGGATATGAGCATCTTCGCCGAGACTCCTCGTCTCTCGCCGCTGTAAAATCTTCTATTTCCGCCGTCCCTTTTATGAAGAAGGGATTGCCACAACTTGCTGACTGCCATCTTAGAAATCCACGAAAAATTCCCTATAGTCATCACTGATGACGAAACGAACGAAGAACAGGAACAGGTTCGTCTGTATGGCTCCGTCATTATAAGCGAGATCTCTGCTACCCGCTGTTCACCCCAAAGTGTATCTTAAATAGATAGAGTGGCAATAGCAGAGCTCTATGCGTGGCTGTCATCCCCAATCCTCTAGGATCAACTCGCTCGTAGCTTCTTAAAGCCCATATAAAAACAGCGCTTTTTGAGGCCGTGGATTATTTATTCACAACATATATTAGTATTTTCAAATATGTAAGGTACAAATATAAATTTATACGGTAGATATACGTTTATAATAATGTGATTTGGATGTGAAGTTATATCAAAATATTTCTAAAATAATTTCTTCAAGGAATTTATTAAATGTTGTTAAGACTGATTTTTAATTTTATTATGATGAAGTTTTCCTTATTTTTATCAGTCACTTAAACCTGTAAGAGTGAACAGCGTCATCCGGCGGGAAAAGCTACAAACTAGTTAGTTGTACGGGAGACCTTGGATTGGGCGGTTGCGTGTAGCCGTGTGATTTAAATTAAATGCGTTCGATTCCTAACAATTGGAGCGTGGTTCGACAATTACAAACAAGAGAAGTGAGATTTTAAAAAAACGCGTGTGATAACAAATTGGAACTGTCAACACAAAGAGTCGAGATTTTGCGCGGGGATGGTTACCTAACGTGGTCATTAAAAATGGGTGCCATTTTGAGGAAATAGAAACTTTACAAAACAATTATCGAGAAACCTGACCCAGTTTGGGGAAATGAAGACCAAGCAGAAAAAGTAGAATGGGAATACAAAAATTATGAGGCGTTTTCGGAAATTGTGACAACATTATCGTCGGAACAAGTCGGACCGTTTATTGGACGGACTAGTGCTAGAAAATTATGGATGTTGCTGAAAAAAAATTTCGAAGGTAACGCACATGACTACTTAAAAGACGCTATGATGGAACTGAGACAAATTAAGATGTGAGAGAAAGAGAGAGCTGAAAATTATATAACAAGAGCCCGAACAATGGAAGCGAAATGTGCTCCTTATGGACAATCAATTAGCGAACGAAAACTCGTATTCCACGTAGTGCGAGGTCTAAATGAAAAATTTGAAACAATAGCTGCGAAGTTCCGAATACAGAGATCGGCAATAGTGGACGACATCAAACAAGCCTTAAGGAAGAGGAGGCGAGAATGGGAAACAAAACTACACAGCGATGCGGTTTAGCAGGCAAGAAACCATAAAATAAAAGAAACTAGAACTTGTTACACTTACAACAAAGTCGGCTATCTTGGAAGAGATTGCTGGCATAGAAAGAAAGGAGAAAATACAAGACAAAGTGTAAACAATTCAACCGCTAAAGGACACTCTTGGAGAGTTCGAGGAAGAGGTCGAGGCCATGGAGGTGGAGCAAGCAACAATCGAGAGAGGAAGCAACACCCAGCGAGCGTAGTATCAGAGAGGGGTGAGAATCAAAACTTCCACGCAACAATTAAATTAACGGACGTGACTAATGCAGTATCAGAGTACCCAGATAGCGAATATATTTGGGGAGTCGATTCCGGTTGTAGCATTCACATGTCACCGCATTATCAAAATATGCTTTTTTTTTTGGTTAACAGGCTACATGAGGGTGATCCTGAAACAGGCAACTCCCCTTTAATAGCATAGGAAGGGAATTGAAAAGGGGGGGTTACGGAAGGTAGAGCAAGGTAGCCAAGGGTTAACTAGGGCCCCCGGGCTATGTTTTAAGGATCCTACCCGGTGTTTCACCTAAAGAGATGCAGGGAAAACCCTAGAAAACGAGTTTGCTGTGGGGACGCAGCATTCCCTTCTCCGTGTCTCCACCAGTTTCAGGAGGCAATTGGCCGACTGATACAATGGGATCAGCGGACAGCTCTTGCCATATGCCCAAGGTCTTTGACCCCAGTACATATACCTCCTCAAATAGGTGTCTCGGCATATGAGAACTTTGATAAAAAGTACCCAGAGAGAGTGCGAGGCATTCCCGACATGATCAGGTGAGCCCCACAGTCACTCTGGGCTGAAGCGCCTGCGAGAAAACACCCGCAGCGCCCTGTTCCTTCAAAATATGCCGAATACAAGGCCTTATAATGGAACAGTGGTATTGGCAGAAGAGGCGAGAGAATTCGACGCAACAGCCATAGGTGACGTAGAAGTCATAACCCGAGTGGAACAAAAAGTGTACAACACTACAATTAGAGATGTACTATACGTACCGAGATTAAGAATTAACTTGTTATCAGTGCGAAGCCTAGTTAGAAATGGGAACTCGGTCATATTCGACCAAAACGGTGCATCAATAGTGAACAAGAAAGACGTAGTAGTAGCGACATCAGAAGACGTGGAGAAGATGTACGTCATTAGAACTGAGCCGAACAAATACATTGACAGGGATGTTTTACATAACGATGATTCCAACATGACGGCGGTAGAGAAGCAGACGTGGCACAGACGGATGAGTCACATGGGAGAGAAATACTTAAACAAGATGACGAAAGACAAAATGGC
This sequence comes from Eucriotettix oculatus, assembly GCA_034510155.1. Taxonomy (NCBI): domain Eukaryota; kingdom Metazoa; phylum Arthropoda; class Insecta; order Orthoptera; family Tetrigidae; genus Eucriotettix; species Eucriotettix oculatus. The sequence goes on from CM067376.1 coordinate 175,941,866, forward strand.
GAACGAAATCGAGTGCAAGGATGTAAAATTAGATAAATGCACGGATTGCATAATCAGCAAGGCAACACAAGCGCCACATAAGACAGTGACGAACGAGAGCGTAAAGTACGTGTCAGACTTTGCGGGCCCATGCCGGTAGCATCAATGTGAGGTGCGAAATACATTTTCACAATAGTCGACGGATACAGTCGACGAGTTTTCGTGTATTTCTTAAAAACGAAGGATGAAACTTTAACAATTTTAAGGACTTCGTGGAACGCAAAGAAAATGATACAGGAAACAGTCAATCGAGTACGCAGTGACAATGGAACTGAATTTACAAATAGATGAAACATCTAATGCGACAAAAAGGCATAAAACAATTGACGGTACCCGGAAACCCAGCAATTAACGGCATAGCCGAACGGATGAATCAGATACTACTACAGCACTATTACAAGATTCGAAGTTAACACAGAAGTTTTGGGGTGAAGCGGTATCAACAGCCGCACACCTGCTGAACTGTTCACCAAATAAACACAACGGAGACCAGACGCCAATTGAGAAGTGGACTGGAAGAAAACCAAATCTCGGACATCTGAGAGGTTTTGATTGCGTGGGATATTACACAACGACGACTACATGCAGAGGGAAATTCGACCCAAGAGCTGAGAGAGGAATTTTTGTGTGATATTCCAAGTCGAGACTTTTATAATCCAGAGATGCAGAAGTTATTTGAGTTGAGATCTGTCATTTTTGAAGAAAACAAGAAGGGAGGAGACTTACTACAAGGTCAAGCGGAAGAGACTGAAGATTTTTTGGTCGAGATGATTGAAGAATTACAAGCGAAAGAAGGGGAAACCTGAATATTGGAAAACACAACAAATGTAAACAATGAAGAAGATGAAAGTAACCTTGAACAACTAGAGGAGGAACCAGAGAAGAACGTGTCCCCGATAGCTGAAATGATAACTAACAAAAGAGGGAGAAAACTGGATGAACCGAACGTACAGATTCGAGAAAGACATCGTATGGAGCGAGAACAACTATTTAGAGGAAGTGGAGTAAGAAGATCACAACGAATTGAGGAAAAAATGTTTCAAATATCGTGTTTGAAATTCCTAAAACTGCCGAAGAAGCCATGAACAATCAAGCAGCAAAGGAATGGACCGAAGCTATGCGCGCAGAATTAATATCGTTTAAAGAAAACAACGTATGGGAACTAGTCGAAAGGAAGGACAATATGAAAATCATTAAATCTAAATGGATCTACAATATTAAGGAAAATCCAGATGGAAATATCAAGAAAAGGAAGACAAGATTAGTAGCAGTCGGGTGCAGTACAAGACCAGGAGTTGATTATCATGAAACATTTGCACCGGTACTAAAGATGGAAAGCATACGAGCATTATTGGCAATTGCACCAACGAAAGACTGGAAGAAGAAAATGTATGATGTATCCACAGCATACTTACATGGCAATTTACAGTAAACAATTTAAATGGAACAACCGACGGGATTTGAAGAAAAGGGAAACAGAGTTTGCAGATTGAAAAGGAGCATCTATGGATTACCGCAGTCAGGAAGCTGAACGAGATGTTGAAGCTCGCCGATGGGCCACCCAGAGGGGGGAACTGTAAGAGTGGACAGCGGGAAAAGCGACATACTAGTTAGTTGTACGGGCGACCTTGGATTGTGCGGTTGTGTGTAGCCATGTGATTTAAATTACATGCCTTCGAATCCCTAACAAAACTAAAACTATATTTTAATGCTGATTTTGAAAATTTATTTGGCTGAAGCTTTGGGCATTGCCATATTCATCTACAAAACAAAATAAAAGATGACAGCTTTCAGTAAGATATGGAAAAAGTTTACGAATGTGAAAAAAATATAAAAAATTGTATTTTATTTTGTAGATGAATATGGCAATGCCAAAAGCTTCATCCAAATAAATTTTCAAAATCAAAATTAAAATATAGTTTTGGTTTATTTAAGTGACTGATAAAAGTAAGGAAAATTATCATCATAATATCTCTGAAATAAATGTTAAAAATATATAATTTGTTATTCGCAAATGTTAGAGAGTAATATAGATTTGTTTTAAAAATGAGGACCCAACTAGAAATTTGAGTTATATATAAATCAGTAAGACATTATAAAATTTATAATTAATTTTTGTTTATGTATCGAAAATAATGACCTTTACAATATAAAAGTAACTGTGCTAAGGATTGCGGTTATTGAATAATCCATACAGCTCATTATTACGAAGTCCCTTTTCGCTCAAGGTTGTGGTGGGTGCCCCAGGACAGAGAATATAACTATGAAACTAATTAAAGATTGAACTCGCCTAACAAATACGATAGGGGAACGCGTTTTCTTGTTAACTAGAATAGTTTCACAGTGTGGGAACACAGGCAACATCCATGCCCATGCTTGGATTGTCCAGGACGTCTGCGATGCGAAGAAGAACTAGGATTTATTATAAGCAAATTTCAAACCAGTGAATGTTTGCAAACTTCGGTCACTTATTTAGCGCTAGTGTCAGGGAGTTGCCAGCGACGATTGGCCGCTGCCTTTCTGGCAAACGTGGGTTGGCGGCAGATGTCTTTACCTGCTACATCTCGTAACAGCTCCATCCAGTCTCTTCTACTCCGACTAATTTTTCTAATACATCTTTGCGATTTCGTCCTATTTGGGTCGCACTCAATCCAAATCAGAGCGGCCGCTGCTTTTCTTTCTGGTTCAGGAAGAATTTCCGTTTATCATCGTCTCCTTGGACTACCTGTCCGATAATGTCGATCATCTGCTCGTCTCCACAACCTGCCTCTAATCTCATCCGATCCTCCACTCTCGTCTCCACAATCTCCCTTGCTAAACTCCAATCATCTGTCTGGATATCCATGAAAAACCATTCTCTGCAAGCCTTTTTATTTCCTCTTCCCCACTTCTTTAGTTCAGATCCCGAAGGTGGCAGGGCTGGATATTAACCAATCACATTTATTGTTACTCTTCTCTGGAATTTGCCCCTCTCCCTCACGGTATTTGGGGAAAAGCACTACCCGATGCCACCAAATCTCACCATCGTTGGGAAACACCCTAGGCGCGCCGTGATGTCCAAATTTTATTACCCCTGGCTCATATACTGACTGATTTCTTTTGACTCCGCACCGTCAAGGTCCAAGCAGATGTGTTTGGCCGTTACAATAGAGCCCAGTTATGGTTGTGCCATTTTCCAAGAAATATATGAATACTATACCCTGAGAATGCTAGCTGACAAAACGGACTTCGCATTTTTCTGTTCACTTTTACCAGCTTTTGTCCCTTGTTTTGATTATTTATTGGTCTCTGGTGTGTAGTGAAGGATTCAAGTTTCACGGCGGTTACCAATCTGCGCAAAATGTCTTGTGGGTTACGCCTAAATTTGACTAAATTCAGTGTTTAAATGTTTTTCCGAATCCCTTATGACTTGGTTTGTATTATATATACATATTATAAATAAATTAAAAAATTTAGAGTATATATTTAAATGGTTTTGCGCCAATAATTCGCAACTTTGACATGTAAAACGGTTTTATTATTAACAAATTACAATATTTGGAAATAAATTTATTTTAATGAAGTTGAGAATAACAGCATGATGAAACATTGTATAATTGATGAAATTCGCTTGCTTCGAGCGAGAAGGATATCTGCTATGGCAGGTATAAGGGTCGGAGGGATTTACTGTTCGCACATCGCACCTCTGTATACGCATAGCATAGTCGCTGTTATTGTAGTTTTGTATGAAGTCTTTTGTTACTCTCAAAGTATTAAAGTGCAAAACTCCGATTTTAAACATTGGTACAAATATAGAAAAGCGGAATAAAAATTTTTAGTTCTTCGTTTTTATCCGCCATTTTTGCAGTTTTTTGTATGCTGAATTATCTAGTTGACACAATCGTTTCTCTATTTGTAAGATATTGAAGTCAGTGAGACGCGAGTCTTATCCTCGGCCCGTAATTACTTTGGTGCACATTCGTGTCCGTAAGATATGATCGCCTGCAGAGCTGAGTCGGTCGCAGCTTGTGCCTCTGACGTTATCCAGATCAATTATTGACAATAAATCCGCAGCTCTCCCTCCCCCCGCCTCCATTTCTTCGGCTTCTGTCTGCGAGCGGTCATTTATCTAATAGCGGGGCTCAGTGGCCATTCATTTATTACAACTGCTAGCCAATCAGAGGTAGCCTTCTAGATCTGTGTTGTTATTGGCTCACAATTATCAGTCGCACTCGGGATAAATCACTAGAGGGCAAAAAGGGGCTCTAATCTTTCTCAGTGTTTCATCTTGTTTGTTTCACGTCAGTGGTCCAGTCTGATATACGTATCCACAAAACAATGAGTAAAAATTGTGTCCGGTGCAGAAAGAGAATCGCAACATAAAGCAATCGCGTGGTACGACAGGATTTGATATTAAAGTTCATATCTTAGATCACCAAGAATAAAATTAAGTAATTTACAGTTTACGTATCTTTTTCAGGTAGCGTTACTGGTAAGCGAAACGTACTATACAATTGGAATGTAAAGATGTTTATTGTTATTAATTGTCCATGGAACCTAAAGTTTAATTTATTTTTTCAACTAGCACTGAATACCGTGATTTTAAATATTAGAATTATCGTGGTATTTGGGAAAAATTAATCTACAAGTTGTATTGAAATATATACGGGTTTGCAACATAAATTTAAAATGTGTTTTCATTTTCGAAGTATATTCAACTTATAGATTAAATAAAGAATAGGAAGAGAAATCTGTAAGTTAATATCGACATACTACAATTATTAAATGAATGATGACAGATTTAGATGACCACAACAAATAATGTAAAATATTTAAGAATTACAAGTTTTTATGAAAAATACAGATATTAAATCATTTCTGTGTTAAGTTATTCTTCAATATAATAAATAAAATTGAATGCTAGCAGTTTTTTTGTTAACAGACTACATGACGGTGATCCTGAAACAGGCGACTCCCTTTTAATACCATTAGAAGGGAATTGAAAAGGGAGAATGCGGAAGGTAGAGCAAGGTAGCCAAGGGTTGACTATTTTCCGGGCTATAGTTTAAGGATCCTACCCGGTGTTTCACCTAAAGAGATGCAAAACTTTACTGTTTTCCGAAAATTCATAAACCTGACATTTCTCCTTAGCTCTACAGCCCATTGAGGGCCCAGGCCTACCGATTCGACTGCGGACTGCCATCTTGCATGACACATTCCGAATTTGGAGTGACACGTGGTCAGCGTATCTTAATCCTGGTCTTCGCGACACAAACATCCAAGCCCATGTCTGGATTCGAACCCGGGACCTCTGGGTTGTGAGGCAGCAACTAGAGGCTAGCCACTACACCACAGGAGATAAACCTGATATATCTCTTAGAATTATTATTGCTTCTAAGGAAGCCCCTTAGATAAATCCATAGTAATTTAGTGTCTCTTGTTTTGATGCATCTCTCAAATTCCTCTCTTGTTAACTTGACGTGCAACGATGATTTTAATTACTGTGGGATTATATATTAAAGGAAAATAAATAATAATGAAAGAATGAATTTTAAATAGAAAATAGCATTTATTTAACAAACGAGTGGGCCAATAATAATAATTATGAAACAAATAAATGAATTAATTGGAAACGGTAGAGTACTCAAAATTTATAAGTAAACTCTTAATATCAGGTCATGTATGGGGTGAATCATAATGAAACAATGTCTATTAGGACTGTCAATGTGGACTGTTTGCAACTGTTTAATCTACGATACCGAAAGGCTGCATGTGTAGGATGACCCTCCAGAAAGTGGACTTGGGGCTGCATCAGTCAGCTCCTGTTGACGTGCTCCGGCTGGAACTCGTCACAGAATCAGCGTTCCGTCTTTTGATGTCGACTAGGACCTTCATTTCTACCTCTCCTCGATCGCAACTCAGAACTCAAAAGCTCTCGCTCGTGGCCCGTAATTTAATAATTCTTTCATTTCAAAACTTACTTCCACTTCATCTCCTGTTGTTCCGAATTTTCTTTCTAATTTTATAATAGCCAATCAACTTCAATTTTAAATAACTCCCATTGGTTGGATTGCTCAGAAATACAACCAATGGGATAATTTTCAGCAACCTGATTCGAGAAAACTGTTAGGTTCAGTAGCTGATATTTTCAGCTGAGAGAGGTAAATCGCTTTTACATTTAACACGGACCGTCTTCATTGACCGCGAAGGAGGTTCCGTCCCTTTTGCTCAACGTAAGAGATCCCACCGTTGACTGTCACACAAGAATACTTCACACACACACACAGAAAAATCCTCAGCCTTAAGATTCTCCCGGGTAATTTTAATTTATTACAAGCAACAAAAGTTGTTTTTGAGCGCACAAAGCAATTCTGTGAACATAAATTTCAGAACTTGAGTGCAAAGTGATCATTCCCTGGAATGTTCACCTTGCCTCACAGATTTCCTAATTCATTTTCTCCGTTGGTCTCCAGCAACATTAATAGTGGAATATGTAAAGATAACTTAGAAAATCGGTATGATTGTCTGTGATGTACAATGTTTTGCTTCGTTCAAGGGAGTGTATTTAAAATACATACTATTTTAACCTCTTTTAAATTAATAAATTTTAAGATTTTAGTGTTTATGACGGCTTAGTTTCCGGAGATGGGGTAAATTATTTGAAAGTAACGCCCTCCTGGGAATTCTTTTTCAGAGTCACCGCATAATATGCGAAGAGGCTAGTTGTGCCTGCATTTAGTCCCCGAACGAATGCAATGGCGATGACATTAATTATGTTGGCGCGCGGGGACAAGCAGCAGTATTCTGATATAAGTGCATAATACTGTGCGGGGCTCGGAGGGACGGAGAGATGTCGCGTCGGGTTAAGGAATTATTCAACAACTTTTCTAAGTGCTTCATGGGTAATGCAGGAGCAATGTAATCCCATCACCACACATTACACAAGCTTCAAAGTATTTTATCTTCTTTCTCATAATGATTAGACTCAAAATAAACTATTCAAAGTGCACTGCTTAGAGTTGGAAAATTTATTGGTACTTCTTTCGTTGGGCCATAGGATACCAAAATGGAAGAGACGCTATTACCTAAGTGTCCGTACTAAGGAAGGACCTATAAATTGTGGAATTCGCCGTCGCAGAACCGTAGTAATGTGGAGCTCCGGAGGGGACTGATACAGCCGTTAACTTAACATGGCGTAGAGGGTGTATATATTTTAAAACTAACGCCCATCCCGTAATTTATTGGTACCATAAAACGGAAGAGAAAACGGAATCAGAAGGCCATAAATGTATGTGAAAACAGTAGTTCAAAGAAATAATTACAATTTCCATTTGCATAATTTATTAAAGAAATTGAATAAACATAATTTTATTCTAGTCACCATAATGGTTCCCAAAAGGAGTAATAGAATATTTTTTTATCATTTCCGTGGGATAAGTTTTTCTTTGAATTTATGGCGACGATTCTATAATTTGTAGTCCTTAATTCTTGATTTTTATATTAATTTCTTTTTTACTGCAACTAAGTATATGCCCTGAAACACCTGAAAATTAAACATATTTAAAATAAAATAAAAATACAACTATTAATAGTGAAAAGAAACACAAAAGAAGAAATAATTTCAAAGAATAGTCCTTCTTTGAGGTAGTCTTCACACACTTCACCCCCTATGTCACTTTATAATTTTTCCACTTCTATTACGATTGTCACTTCGCTTCCTCGGATATTTCCCTATAGATTGATATCAAGTTTGTACTTGAACTATTTTCCACCATTGGACTTCCTTTGAAAACTTTCGCAAGATAGATTATTCCAATCCGTTATTTTTCTATTAGTGGTGTTGTGTGTTGTAATATTCAGATCTTAGCTGCTTTGTAGCAACAATTCATGATGAGCTATTTTGGGCAAGCCTTTTTATTTTCGCATACTTACCACATCCCACGTGCTACCTAATCTGCTCAGTGTATTCCGTCCTTGACCTCCCACTTCTTTTCTTACCCTACACTTCTGTCTAATGCTAATTTTACAAGATCCTGATATCCCAAAACGTGTCATATTAATTTCTTCGTCAAAATCCTCCAAATTTTTCTTTTTTCTCTTATTCTGATTACTAACTCTACTCACCCATCTGATTTTCAACATTCTTCTATAGCACCTCATTAAAAAAAGATTTCTTAGTATTAATACTTTTATTAGCCGTAAGTACGATTTTCTTTTTTTGCGAAAGCCTTCCATGCCTGTACTATTCTACTCTTTATGTCTATTATAATTCTATGAACCCTAGTTATTACGCTGTCCAAGTAGGAGAATTCCTTAACTTCCTTCAAAATATCCCTTCCCAATCCAATACCCTTCGTTAATCAACTATTTCTCATATTAGACTACATTACCTTGGTTTTCCCTCTATTAATCCTCATATTTTACTCTTCCTCCAGGATCACGTTCATGCCATTTATTATGGTTTCCAAGTCTTCTTCTTACTCCCTTAATACCATTTTCAAACCTTATGACATTGAAGGAAGTAAATTTATTTACGTCTCTTTTTTGATTTTAAGTTTTAATTTTGAATTAATGGACTCATCTTTCGAAATAGCAAGGTTTTCAATTTTCGAATAAATCCCAAGCCGCTCTTGTCCTTTGTATACTATAAAAAGTAAATTAAGCCGAACCCTCTCCCTTCTATTCTGTAGCTCACCTAAGTCGTATTTTTCGACTTTTTCATATTTGTTCAGTTCGTTTGTGGACCTATTTTAGTAATGTTATCTGTTGTTGTGATTGGATCTACATGCCCTCCGTACCCCATTAGCGGACGCACTAATGGCAAATAGGCAGTTCTTTCCGTTTGGCTCTCCCTTTCTTTACGTTTCTTTCATCAAAATGTAAATAATTTCATGTTTTTGTAGTAGTAAAAATCATTTGTTCTTCCCAACTGAGATTCCTGCTAAAATTTGAGCTCTAATATTTTAAGTTTGTCATGCATGATACAATTTCGCCGTCAATGCTGTGATTGGTTAATACGTCTAGGTTGATTTTGTTGCTATTGCAACACTAGAAAAATGTGCGATGCACAACTTGCCTGGCTTTACGTCTTAGTTTGACAACGAGAACATTAATAAGTGCACGTGTTTTGAACTCGTTCTCGCCACTTTCAGTACGATAGAGCTCATCATAGTAATTGAACGAGTTTGATAATGAAAATTGGAGCTTACACCAATCGAATGCCAACCTACGTAATTAGTACGTACGTTGTAGGCCAAGTAAGAACACCCGGCATAGAGAGCTTCATATATCTGAGCTTTCATATTTTCAGAATATAAGCTGACGGAAATCTCCACCCTGGGCTGAAGTACAAATTAAGTTAGGTACATAATGTCATAGTTGAACTCAGCGACTTCAGAACTCCAGAATATATAGCAATCTGAATTTATTTCACGTTTATTTTATAAAAAAAATCTCTCAAAATTTACCCCAGGTTGAAAAGACGAGGTTGAAATTATACAAAAACGTCTGGAGGAACAATAACAATATCATTGCCCACCAAAAGTATGTATTCTACATAAATGTCGACCTTTTATGCGTTTAGTATCAATTTTCAGCCCGATTACCCCGGCTCCAAGTATTGATAGTTTTTTTGTATCAGGCTATCATAGAGCACGAATTTCATAACCTATGTCGGTTATTAACGCATTACTTTTACGTAACCGCCACCACCCCACACCCTTCTTCCTGACTATAAATAAAGTTGTATGTTGAATGTCAGTAGTAAACTCAGCAACTCCGATAACCCTGGATTAGACACAAATCTCGATTGTTTTCGGATTACTTTTATGTAACGCCTCCAACACCCCCCCTCCCCCACCCGGCCCCAATCCATGGATGATCGACCCTCATTACGAATATGGTTGACATTATATGCCAATAACATCGGAGAAACACCCCGAAAAATATTTATCGACGCAAGTATCAGCAGTTTATACTTGTTTCAAAATTTTCACCTCCTCCATCCCCCTAAGGAGGGACGGGTAGTGTTTTTTAGCCTCTAAGTGCTTGTACAAAGTACAAGTACACGTGAAAGGTATAAATGCACATAATTTGGTCATAACTGACCGACCTATTGGACATTAAACGCACAACTTTGTTTTATTCTCCTCCAGCCCTATTCATTAGGAGTTAACAAAAACTTAACCAGTGAGCTGAACATAATTAATAATTTTAGGGATTTACATAACCATGGATTGAACACCATTTTCAGATGTTTTCGCGTTATTTTTATGTAAATACCGACCTCTTCCGCTCCTGAGGGTGTTCCTTCCCATAACAAATGGAGTTGAAATTATACACTACAAATATCTGGGAACACACTTCAAAGTAATTGACACCGAAAACTATTTATTCGACCGTTTATACATGTTTTAAAATTTCCGCTCTGTCCTTTCCCGCCCCTATGGGTCGTAATCGAGTCTTAACCAAGATGGAGTTTCCTTCTGGGTCGCAATGGACATATAATAAGACAAACAGTTTTATTACAGAGATGAGATTTTAGACGGTGTAAATCAGTAATTATCATTGAGAGACAATTCACTTGCATCATAACACGAAAAAAATCACACTTGAACTTATTTTTCACTAAAGGATTTAGAGAATACGCTTTCAAATATTACTATAATAATGAATACGTATTTTAAAACATGAATTGTATTTGCCGTGAAGTTACGTAGATAGTTATGACATAGCCTGGGGTTTACCAACTTTGGTACAACGCCCCAATGCATTTAAAAAGAGGCAATAGGGAAGAGAGGCTACATCTAAAACGGTCATAATGCGCATTAAAAGAAAAATAAAAAATAATGACGTGACACAGCAACATGCTAATAAGAAACACCTTCCACAACCTATATCCCTAAGAAGACTCAAGCGTAAATACCCAACAGACTTTCTGACGAACTTACAAAAAGTCATCATATTCAATGTAAATTGTAATTTATTTTCTATTAAAATTCATACTTGTAACGCTATCTCTGTATAAACATAATTATATGCTGGACCTACTAATGAGCAGTTTCCCCATCTCATGTATCAAAGCATGTGCCATCATAACTATACTGTACAATTTTACAGATAAAGTTAACGAATATATTAAAAAATAATGAAAACAAAATATTTAGGGCGTCGTGAGGTTTGTAATTTTGTTTTAATCGGAATAGGATACAAACCTATACCCTATTGGAGAAGCAGGTAATGTATCTTGAGAAATTACTTTACAACGGGCTAGAATAATGATTTTACCGATCGGTAATTCAGATTTCAAGCAAATATCGTTGTCATATGGTGCAAGTCTCTAATGCGAGTATTAGACAACCACTGCGTTTGTCATTTCCATGTCTCTGCTCTGATGTTAAAAATAAGCATCTAATGGCAACTATCAAAATGAATTAATAATTTTTCACATAAACGAGTTTCTATGCTATGGACTGTTAACTGTATTGCCACTTTTATCTTATATATGCTACAAAGCTTAGAAATGCTGCATGGTATTGGTATAACGTTAAAACTTGTGATCTCTAAGCAGCCGCATGAAATTATTATTCTTAAGTTCGGCGAAATACACTCTTGGGGAAATGTTTCGTGGACTAAGTAGTCAGACGATAATCCTTGCCGACAATCTTTCATGCAATCAACGATTCAGTTGCTTTGGAAAATCAAGAATCATTTTGTACTTCCTATCAGAGTTTTTATGTTTGTTGTTGCATTCAGTCCTTAGACTGGCCTGATGCAACCCTCCATGCTTATCTATTCTCCGCAAGCCTTTTATTTCTATACAACTAATACATCCCACGTCCTCCCTAATTTGCTTAGTGCATTCCTTCCTTGGCCTTCCTCTGATACTAATTTTACAAGGCCCTCATGTCTCAAAATGTGTCTTATTAATCTATCCATTCTCTTCTTCAAATTTCTCCATATTGTTCTATTTTCTTTTCTCTTATTCTGCTCAGAACGTCTTGCTTAGTTACTCTATTCACCCATCTGATTTCCAGCATTCTTCTGTAACACCACATTTGCCAATAATTATCTGTAAGTGACCACTGTAATAAGTAACCTGAGAAGATTTGAAGGTCAGCCTATACTTAAATATTAAGAGCTTAACGTTAATTTGGTCGTAGGTGTTAGAAATAAAATATTAATGAGATGTTATAGCTTTTGTTTGCTAAGAATATTTTTACTCGGTGGATACATTTGCATTTGAGTCGAAGAGTAAAAATAGAACGAAAGCAGTGAAAGAAAAGTGATCGTTTTATGGCAATGGCAGAAGCTCTGTATGCAGCTAAACATACATTTGAAGGAACTTGATTGAACTAGTCCTTAGTACTCATGTAACCAAACGTTCTCGCTTACATAAACTTTCACTCAATAGGGTCTTGCTATGTCTTGATTTCACTATTTCCTCTCTAAACGTAGATATGGATACTATTAAAATTTAAATATCACCAATCAACAGCTGTGGTAAGAAAAAATCATATTTTGCGATACTCTTCAAATATTAACTTCTTTAAGGTAAGTTTCCCCTCAAGTTGCAGTGGAAAATGTTCCCGTGTAAAGATGTTTCGGTCGTTACTTCTTTTCGATAGACAATGTCACATTCAATAACATTCTTTATTATAGATTTTCTGCCGCCTAAAAGAACGTGCGAAGGGATGTAAAAATATCTGTATACATAAAGGCCTTGGGGTGACAAGACAACCGTTTCAGAGTCTATCCTGATTTCACTTCCGACCTGTGTTTAAATATGATCACCCGTCAATTGCATTAAGCAGACGATGTTTGGTCATTCAACCGCGTTTCTTATAACGCGAAACTATAATTATGTAATGTGAGCTTCAGTGTAGTAGAATAGGCTTTGACCCTCCAAAAAGTCAAATTTAATCACTTTGATCATAATTACTAAACGTAAAACAGAAGCCAGTGAGTGAATTCTGTTGTTCGCCGCTCTCTTCAGATCTTTATGGAAATAAATGTAAGTTTCTGATTCGAAAATTTAAGTTACAATGATATTTAATTTATTGGCTGCTATTTATGAATGGTGGATATTTATTTATAACATTGTTAGAATGCGGAACGGTAAAATTAACTTGTACAACCGTTTAATATCTTTGCTGTACATTAAAACGGTAGTTGAAAGAATTTGGCAGACAGGCGATCTGTCATTCTCTGTGAGAATAAATTACTCGATGACCGAATAATAATTGATTTAGCTGATTTAAGGGCCACTTGCCGATAATTAAATAATTGTAAAAAAATATTTCGTCCTGAATTACGCGAGTGATAATTCATTTAGGAAGATGCAAATGTCCTCCTCTGATAACTTATAGTTTTTTACGAATAAGTCAGCATGCGCTGCAAAACGCTGTAGCTAGCGAGGGGTGCTATTGTAGGGGATGTGTGAGGGTAGGGCAGGGTATAAAAAACATGGGGTGGTGGTTTTTTACATCCGTGACGTAGGTTTTTTGAAGGTGGGGTGTGACGTGTTCGCATCTGTCTTCTCGGGGGCATTAGTCGATTGTCGAGAATACGGCTCCTAGCATCAGCTGTTCGGAGCAGGATTACGCAGGCCAAGACGGCGCCTAGGAAGTGACGTCATCCTTGCAGGTATGACGTGATTGCTGCTCGGAAGTAGACAAAATTTAAATTCAACTTATTAATGTTCCAAGTTCAGTATACTATCATTTTTTATAGTTGTTTCATAATACAAAAACTTTTTAGTTGCAAGGAGGGATTTTTTGTCCATCTTTCCTCGTTAGTATTCAAACGGGTCTCCGTCTTCCCTTCTTATTGAAACATTATGCATTAACTCTGGCATTTATGAATCATATGAATAATTACACAGTATCATTAACATTTCTGGGTTAAGCTTTCGCTCTGCTGAGACAGAAAGATGAGTAAGCTAAATTTTTCACACTCAAGCACAAAAGACTTTTTAATGGTTCTTTCAAACTCATTATCGCCGCGATCATCCAAGAATTTCATATTAATACTGAAACTTTTGTATAGAAGAGATAAAATAAATCTCCAGTAATATAAAACTCTGTTATCGCACAATTAATGACTACCGGGTCGTAGCGTTTTAATTTAAAATAAAAAGTGTCTCAAATGGTGAGCGCAAGGAATGGGTTGGGGTTGTTGGTGAAGGCAACGGCGAAGAGGGTAAGGATGGCAGTTTGGCGTCGTTGTGGGGGAGTGGGAGTGCGGGGGGGGGGGGACGCACGGAGGAAGTGGTTTTACGGGATGTATATGCCACCAGTACATTGTACTCGGGCCTATAATCTTTTTTTCGTTCGCTCCAAACATTGTTATGTGTTCTAATAATAATTTTTTTTCCAAAGTTTCATAATTGCGGATTGTTAATAACGCACGAGAATACGCCTTTAAAGCTGACTGTGAATATTGGTGTCTCGCAAAAATTATTAACGATACACTAGTCCACAGTTTCTTATTATTTAACCTAAGCAATCGAGAATGTAATGAAGTATCTCAGATTATCACACAAAGTAGAAAACTAGTCTATGTTAATAGTAATATCTTTGGAGAAAGACGAATATGACGAAAGTGGAAAAGTGTCAATTTTTGTTAACATAATAATAATAACGACGAATTCCACATAAAGCTACGTAACACAAATATATACATTCATTTTGAGATAAGGTAAAGTTTGAAATATCTTCTTCTGTGAATAACGATTATCTGTGTTAGGTATCATTCCCTCAAAGAAATTTGTACTAACATAAATATTTGCGTAGAAATAAATTAAAATAATTCTTTAGAATTTCTGCTCTAGGTACTGGATTCGAAATATTATCAAATATTAAATTGAAATACTACATTATAAAATATATTGAATTAAATTACTTATTATGTTCGTCATTAAACAGCCGATGGTTATAGCTTACTGTAAACTATTACTATTTTAAATTGAGGCAAATTCTGTATTTTTAAGTAGATAATAATAGGCTGTGGTCAACATAAGAAAACAACTTTCTTAAAATGTATTAATTATCAATCAATTAAGAAGATTATATAGCGATATATCGATTTTGCACCTTCCAACAATATTCTAAATAATTGTGAAACAGCACAAAATAGTTGGAGTTAGCTAACTAATTAGGCAACTTAATTAGACGCTTCTGACTCTACCTGAGTGAGGTCATGCAAATACTTCTAAGGACCTGTAAGATATTGTAACAAACATAGTTTTTAACGGTTTGACTATTAGTTGAGATACAATCATATAAATATTTTTAGACACTTAATCTATAATATACTTTGATGAATTTTTTTTCAAGAAACTGCACTCTGAGACTATGAACGTCGTTGGTAATAATGATTTAAGGTTCTGTGGAAGTAAAACAACAATAAATTCGTCACGTCAGTCTTCTAATCAGACGTAGCGTCGAGAGAGTTACGATTGTAACATAACGCTTCCCTTTCTGATTGCCGTCAGGCCAAGAAAAACATATAAAAGCTAATTTGATAATAATAATAAACCTTGAAATTTTTCTTTTCAGGAGAATCAGTTAGTTTTAGATGTAATTTGCGGTTAGTCATACAACGAGGAACAGCGATTAGTCATACAATTATCAACAACACTAAAATGTGCTACAAAAATAGCGTGAGGTGGCGTTGTTGGACCTTCACCTGTCCACGACAATCAACTTTAGACAATGTAAATGCTATCAAATTACCTTAAAGATATTATATATATATATATTGTTAATGAAAATAAAATTTAAGAAACATATCTGCATTATATTAAAATTGATACTCGCATTTCGGAGGTAATTAATTATGGAACATGGCTCTTATTCACATTATACGCTCCGCAATGTTAGCAAAACAGTGCAGTTAACAGTTGTTTTAATTGCTAGATCAGATTTGGTTTTCGCTTTTTTAATTATTTTGAAACCAACTTTTACGCACTGAACGTCCTGAGATGCAGTCCTTTATTAATATTCGTACCACGATTGGATTCTCAAATTGCTAAGTAGTTAATAATAGTATATCATGTTTTTTAATTTGAGTGCTGAATTTTCTGTAACGTAGATCTCACTAAGCGACAGTAAGTTCCTTTCTGTTAGGAGTTCTTTATAATTGTTTACTTAATTTATAATAAATTATATATATATATATATATATACATGTGTGTGTGTGTGTGTATGAGTGTGTAGGGGTGGGGTGGGATAGTGTGTAGTATATCGCTTTATTAAATACGTTCTGATTACGTGGTAACATCTCTTTAGATTTACCAAAAAACTGAATTTTCCAATAGTAATGATGGCATTAAATCAAATGGCAGATGAAACCGCCGTGACCTGTTATGAGTTGAATTTAAGTAAGAGTTGGATAAGTTGTAAACTTCAAAATGATTAAAGTAATAAAATTACTATAAATAAAAGAAATTGTAAGTGTTGCGGTCCAGCTCCAGCTCCAGCTCCAGCTCCTGCTCCTGCTAGGCAGCGCGACGCTGTTACGCAAAATGGCGTCGGGCACACCCCTTCACTGCGGTCGAGTGCGCTTGCTCCGACAGCTTCTGCTTGAGATTCTGTGGGCGAACGCCTTGGGCTCGCGACTCTTATTACTAAGTCCCATTGCGTGTTTAATAATATCGTGTCCATATTCTTCAAGGAGACTTCTTGCCGAAGAGATTGGGTCAACTTAAACAGAAACATTTTAAGTTGATTGACAAACAAGGAACAGAAATCACGAACGGTACGAGATTTCTTCTCTTTTAATTGTGTATAACGTTTTTTCTTATTTCCATGTGGTCTGGATTGGTGGGAGACGTTTCCAGAAACACAGAAATCAAACAGCGCGCCACGCCTTTTCTGCATAACAGATATCTGAAATGTGCTGCCCCGTGGTGGCAGATACGCGAACTATCGCAACGCAGATCAATCCTATCTTTGCCCATAAATGTGGTAAAATGTAAAAAGCTCATTATAATTATTGATAACAAACATGTTTGATAATTATCACAGATAAAATCCCGGGCTTTGCAGGGATAGAAAGATTTACTTTCTATGAAATTTTGTATTTCATTTTCTATAGACATAATATTGTTATTTTGCGATTTCAGAAGAACGCCTTTTCACCCGGAATAAGTTCTTATAGAAAATATTTCGTGACCAACTGTAGCCAAATTCTGTGTTTCATGAGTAAAGGCAATCTTGTTCCTTTCGTTTCGAATAATGTTAAGTGGTTCTAAGAAGCGAAGGTGTGCTTTGATATTGAATCCGGAGAGCTGCTACATGTGTCGGCTGCAATATTCCAAGTCCTGGTAGCGATATTGCGAAACACAATTTTCCCTCATCAAATATCTATCTTCATCCGGCTGGCTGTGCATAGGGTGGCATCATTTGCAGTCAGATTCACGTGTTGCTCTTTTCATAAACTCGGTACCCGCGGCCAATATGTGGCGGGGCTTCCAACACTGCCTGCCGCCTTTCAGGTTCATTGTGCTCCTCAAGGCGCGCTTCCGAGTGCTAAACTATCAAATATCACAGTGCCACGTCTTCTCTATCCAACTCTACGTTCACAAGCGCACTTCCCAATCATACAAGTTACTCAAGTTGACAATCAAAATTATAATTACAATTCTATGGGCTAATGAGCCAACATAGTACACTAATAATAATTAAAGTTCAAGAGTAGCAGTAAGAAGACTTCTTCATCGAGCACACCCCGTAAAACTTCTTTCAGGGCTGCTGATAGGCGCTTTTTCCGGTTCCTGTTGGCTTATTAAAATAATGGATGCGTCAGTATTTTTCAATCTTATGAAAGTGTTTCCCTTCTGCTTACTTGGTTACGTCTTTAACAAATGGTTTGTTGAGGCCCGTGTATATCGGCCTATAAATCGAGAAATTTTTCTGTTGTATATGAATATAGATATATTTCTGCAACCTGTTTTAACTGGATGAACTCAATACTTGCTGAACAGATTTCAGATGATAACCATATTTGAATTTCTAATTTCTCACCCTGCAGCATTGCCGTTTTTAAAGTCAGGGGTTTGAATTATTGGCTGTATTACCTTTGCATTAATAACAATTTATTTCGGAATCTTGCTGGTGCTTCATACGTTCATAGGACGTCAACGACGCCTACGCACAGATGGTACAGCGTCAAGTGTATCGACAAAAATATGTATAACAGAATACGCTTGTGTGTGAGTCAAGTTTATTCTAAACGTCGAGTTAAATTAATTATACGATTGTCGGGCCTGTCATTAATCGATCTTGATTATTCTCTTCAGACGAGTTGTTCCGATTTGGAAATTCAGAAAAATCATATTTGTTTCATGCTGGTTTAGTTTGCGTCGACGTATCTTTGATCTCATATTTGCAAGTTAAATTTCGTTACAATTACCAGTAAGCATTGCGTGTCTTTAGAAACTAAACACGTTTTCTCAAATAAATAGAATATTTAGTGAAATTATAAAAGCTATAAATTTAATGGCAATTGGAGTCTCATTATCTACAATAATTAAATTAATTAGAACATACTTTTATGGCTTTAAAATTTACAATAAATAAAAAGACGGACAACAAGTCAGCATATAAATTTATCACCGTCGCTGGAGATGGTCCGAAACACTAAATTCTTCACATGTAATTTATGTAATTCTTCAAATGTACATTGAATAATCTTTTCGGCTGAGGGAGTCAGTGAGTAAATATGATGCATTGCTAAGTTTTACGTCTGAAGTATTCCCAAAAGGAGACGAAACGTCGTTTTTGAATAAATAGGGATAAATTTATATGTTGACTTATTGGCTGTCTTTTAATTTATTGTAAATTTAATTGACATTACATCTATTCGCTCAATTTCATCTGCTCGTATTTGGAGTAAATTAACAGTAGAGGACGAACCGAGATTGTTCCCAACATTATGACCTTGGCCTCCAGCACAGTCACATTATTAACAATTACCTAGTCGATTAAATTGGAATGCAGCGAAACTGCGAACCATGCAATGGTTGAGAGGAAAAATTGTCGTGTCGGGCAAATAAAAGAAGACTTAACAAATATTTCCACTTATCGACGAAAATAGATACTGTACTTTACTGGTTCACACTTTTATTCTTGGATTCATTTACCAATTTCTTTCGTAAAATCTATTCATTTACTAGGTTTCTTTTGTCCTTGTTGTGAGTCAATGCAAGTTACTTTCTTTACCTTTTACAAACGAAGAAATGGTATTCTTACTGTATTTATTTGCTATATTTATATCAAGTGTACATGGATAACAAAACCAACGCTTTTGTTTGTCTTGAATTTAATTTTCAGTATTAACGTTCCACACGTAATACCAAATTTAATGAAAAAATCATGTAAAAATAAAATATTAGATATTAATAATAAACTTTAATACCTCAATATCATCAGCTCTAATAACCAATTGTTCTGTAATAAGTCGTATTTAGGTTTGTAATATATTTCCACAAAACCGTGGCTGTACATCTATAATTTTATTTTGCGATGAATTCTGTCACAAAGTGTAATTATTTATCCAGATTCCAAGCTAAACATAATTTAAAATCCTAATTGTTTTAATTTCTAAATTATAACACAGTTTATATCCAAATCACTGTATTTTCGTACGTAAAATAGGTCAATATTTTTTTCTGAAGAAATCCATGTATCATTATTTTGGAAGAAATGAATATTACGAAGAAAGATATTTTTAATTTTCAACTCAGTCATCGATTCGAAATTTTACTAAAGCACAATAATTTTATTGGCTTGCTTAACATAATATCTCAAATGTGACAAATTCACAGAAACATTTTCAGCTGATAGTAGCCGTACTCACGTCTGTAAATCGTAGCGTTTCTATTAACAATAAAAGTTTTCAGGGCTGTAGACACCAAATTACATTTTTTGAAGTGTAAGCCATCGGGTGTAAATGCTAAATTCTTTGTTTCGGTTTAAAAGTGAGTGAAGTGAAAACAGAAACAAATTATTTTAAATAATTAAATGCTGTTTTTAGGGGTAAACTTTTTTAAAGCAGTAAAATGTTTAGTATTGTTAATCTTGAGTCATTCAAGTGAACACGTTATTGTTGATGTTGGTTCGTAAGGCGTGACGGTGTGCCACCGACTGTACGGAGCAAGATGGCCAGCACATATTGTGGAACCTGCAGAAAACATCCCCGATTCCAGGCAATTACGCCTTCCCTACAGCCACACACATGCTCTCCCTCCCCCGTCATTCTCTCTCTCTCTCCTTCCAATTATAACTTATATTCGCGTGCTTGTATGATCATATCAAACCTTCGGGAGTGCTAGTGTAAGTATTCCGTAAACGTTAAATGTAGAGTTACCCTACTATGGTAAAGAAAATGAACGCAACTATTTCTGTATTACATCATTCTCAACATTAGAACTCTTTTTTCATTACCCGTATTTCATCACGCTTTCACCGAGTTTATACATTTTGCACACACAGTCGTCTTTTTAATGAAAATACATCTTGAATTGTTTTCAATAATTTATTTTTAATAATAATGATATATGTAAATAGTTTTATTGGGTCTAATTTTCTTTAACGAGGACACATGTCGTGAACGAATCCCAAATTAACTACGAATAATCTGTCAGGCGAATATTAGGCTCACGTTTGACAACAAGTGTTATTTTAGTTCAGTAACAAAAGAAACCTTTCCTTGTTTCAGAAAGAAATGATTCTTATAAAATATTTCTCGTGAATTAGCATGTGTTATTGGTTTTTTCCGCATCAGGCAATGATACCTATATGCAAGCATTAATGATTTAAAACCCTGTAAAATATTAAAACATTTTGACTCGCCTAAAAAGTAATGAATGACGATTTTCTGCTATATTTCACCTGGGGAGCACCCCTCTTGGTGGCCCAACAGTAATCTGCCAGTAAATTTGGATTCAAATTGCCTTGATTCTTCTTTCCCATAGGTGAAATGAAAGTGTTCCTCGTGCTCTACGTCAAGATTTTCAGGGAATAAATCAAGGTGCGAGTGCAGGAAGTGTATTTTTAAGAATATATAACAACTCAAATTTTTATAAGATGACATAAGATCTTTGACACTATCATGATAATTTTCCACCTTCCGATTTCCCAAGAAGCTGAATAACTTTTGTGAATCCTAGTATGCTGGTCGATAATTATTGGTTCAAGAGGGATGTGTCACGGGTGAATTATAACATAAAATCGTCATTTTATATTTGAATATTTTGTGTTTGAGAATGAACAAAATATTCAGCGGTTGAAATTATAACTACCTGTATCTTGGAACCTTGCGTAATGGAGAGAAACCGATATATTTGAATTTAGGAGGGTCACATATTTTAAGACAACAAAGTTTTTTTTGCTTCAGAGTGCAATGGTCGAAGAAACCTTTATTATAAAATACGAAAATAAAAAGAAACTGTGGGTGATCGACAAATTGGAAGACATATTTTGAAACACGGTGTAAACTGCATTTTTTACAGTTATTGGTACTCGTGAGACTAAAGATCATGTGGAATAACGTTTATAACATTATTAAAATAAATGAGTTCATGCATAACAACATGAAAAATACCATAGAAGCATAGTCAAATGTTTTCATGCTATCAAAATTTCAAGGACACGATATCGAATGTATGGCAAACATTATGGATTTACTTACTCGTTTCATATGGTGTGTGGTTGGAATGATAGAAGAATCGTATTTCTGATAACTTAATAGAGGGTTGAAATATGAATTGCCTACAGACATTTTTAAAAGTTGAATTAATATATCAGAGACTGAAGCCTGTAAATTACGTTTTGAACGAGAAGCTTGACGGTTGTAGTAAATGAAATGAATTTGTCCGAGTCTGACATAGCGCACGAGAACATGGCATCTGTAGTGTCGAGTAGGGTTAATTAGGCAACCTGTGGTGCCGGGTGAGCAGGGACCTGCCTGGAGACAATATGCGCCGGGTTTACAGCTCCGCGGCTAAGTACACAGTTTTATGCGGAGGTTTTAGTGGCAGGCACAGGTGCATGCAGATTACGCCCCGGCTATTTAGTCCCCCGCCCCCGCGTTCACTCGGGAGGGGCTAATGTCCTCCGCAGCTCAGATAAGTCCGGGGCGTCTTCCCTTCTCACCGACGCGACGCCCCACGCTTTTCATGCAATCACAGGTGAACACCATATTTATGCATCTGTGCATTTAAATGAGATACTGTTCCGGACGAGTGCACTCCAAAATAGACATTTTGCTTCTTTAAACAGGAAGAAACACAAACCCCTCAAAAGTTTAAGACGGCTTATGTAGTTTTGAAATTTTTTGACAATGTTACACGTATTTTGCATGTATTGTATTTCATGCGTAAAGAGGAAGAAGAAATAAGAAAGGAAGTTGAATGAAGGTTAATGATAGAATCATAACAGATTGAAAATCAACAAGAAAAATGAGAAGGCATAAGACAGAGAGTTGACAGAAAGATGTATTGGATGAGCGAAGGTGGCTGCGACAAGGTAATAAATCGTCCATAAGACGTCAGTAACAAGGAAAATATAGAGTGTAAGTAGAGATTACTCCAACATTTCGAACAGCAAGGACAACGCGCTTGTCATCAGGGAAAGAATAATATTCGGAGCTTCAGCGCGGGAGTCCGAACACTCATGAAGACGGAGACTTATTATATTCGGGATAATCCTAGAAAAAGCTAACTTGAAATTTATTATCTAAATAGATGAAGTCTTTCACTTGCTTCTTTAATCACTGAGGGATAATACGTCGAGGTAAACAAACATTTGAGTAGCTGGAATGAATTAATACCTTGCTTCGTGAGTTGCCCAGCACCAATCTTCAAAGTGTATATTTAAATTTTGTTACTTTGAACTATCTCGAGCAGTCGAGTTTGCCGTGTATGTCTTTCATGTGAATACCGGGTAGGATCCTTAAACTATAGCCCGGGGCCATAGTCAACCCTTGGCTGCCTTCCTCTCCCTTCCTTATCCCCTTTTCAATTCTTTCCTATTACATTAAAGGGGAATTGCCAGTTTTCAGATCACCCTTATTAATCTTGTTACTCTCATCTAAATTCCCCTTTCTATCCCTTCCTATGCTCTATAAGGGGAGAGGATCCCCCGGTGTTGTCTGTCACCACCCAAAAATATTTCACTCTGTAATATACAAACAAAATCAGTGATAGCGAAGAGAAGTCAAGCATATTCGGGATTTAAAATATCCTTTTATACGCTTCACGTGAAATAGTATTGAAAAAATTGATATTTTTGAATACTCCATTTTTTCTCTCTTCTTCCACAATTCTTATTAGGAATTTGTAGTTTCCGTCACGTATGTTTTACAAAAAAAAATATTTTTTGAGAATAGGCCTACTATGACGGATTTTTTTGTGTTAGTAGGGATAGTTTCCTGGTGAATATTCACTTTATTTGTATGTTTAATGGAATTTCTGCATTGTGCTTAGCCTAATTCAATTGTTTGTTGATTTTAGCAATATAAGTTCTTGTAGGCTGTTGTCACTGGAAAATATCTTTGTTGCAAATCATGTTCACATTTATGCTGTTTCTTAAATTGATCTTTTATTTGCAATTAAACGCTTAAGACAAACTGGTTCAAAGTAATGTTTATGTCGTACTTGACGTTTTGACTACGTATTCTTAAGCATTTTGAGCTCATCGCCATGTAAAATATAATTGATGCAGTTTCCTTCTAAATCGAAGATGGCACGATTGATTAACTTAGTGAACAGACATACGGGAGACCTTGGAAGTAAGGTTCTATTAATGTTATAATTCTAAGCAACTCAATTATTATTAATTTCAGAAAGAGCAGACGTATTTTGAAAGTCACACTAGTTAGCCAATCGAGTAGTGTAATGCTAGATTCAAGTGGAGAATCTAAGTGCGCGGTCGCTTGAGAAGTCGACTAAATGGAAAATACTAAAGGCCTTTATTTCAAGCAAGTTATGATGGAGGAATATCCCCTCTTAAAAGCATGTCTAAGTGATGTGTCTACATTAGGAAGACGACGCGACTCTGAGCCCCAAGCTCCGAGCTCGACTTTATATCGGAAGTGAGTGTAAAGCGCTGAGCCTCTCAAAGTAGAAATAGCAGGGAATTTTGCTCCCATCACGGCGATTATTATGAGGGGTGGGGAGGTGGAGCTAAATGGTTCTAGAGG
This sequence comes from Eucriotettix oculatus, assembly GCA_034510155.1. NCBI lineage: Eukaryota > Metazoa > Arthropoda > Insecta > Orthoptera > Tetrigidae > Eucriotettix > Eucriotettix oculatus. The sequence goes on from CM067376.1 coordinate 175,966,088, forward strand.
GAAAAAGGAGGGAAAAAACTAAGTTGGCTGCAGCGGTGCGGGGTCAGCGCGACGCTAAAACCTCTTTTTCTCCCCTTACCCCAACCGTAGACAAACCATTCCCCACGGCTGGGACAGACGCCAGGGGTCGCCGTTCGAAACCCATTAAAACCAATAAATAGAATCAACCTACACACTCGAGCAAGCAACTAAGGAGACAACAGATATCTAACAATGAGACAATTCCAGAGATGCATCATGAACGTCGGAATACATTTCACATCTTTACTGAATCTCCCGGTCAATCGCGCTTCTTAGATATACTTTTTAGAATGTCATAGCATGAGATGTGGATAAAAGTAATTTCAGTCTCAAATACAATTTTTTTTCGTACTGTGAGACATTAAGGACTTAATTCCACGTGACATCCAAATAATCAAGATCATTTCGCTAACTCTTTGATCTTATTTATAGGAATTTTAATAATTCAGTCAAAGTTGTCATCAATTTTACTCAAACGAAAAAAAAATTGTTTCCATAACTTAAAATGTTATTATACACGGTATATATATAAATTCGAGGTTACATAAAAATAGAAAAGTTAGCCGAACCGTAACTCATGATATCCATATTGGTTAAATTTTATTTCAATTAGAATCATTGTAATCAACGTTAATCTACTAAAATTGGCCAACTTGGAGAATATATTTTAAGCTTTTTTAAATTGTGGTAATTTTAGCATTTCTTTTAAATTCAAACATGTTATTACTTCCACATTGACTCATTGCGTATCAGTGATTTCGCCAACATCTTATTAATCTGAAACATGTTGCTAAGGTGCAAATAAAAATATGAGACACCAATTATGAAATTGAAATATAAGTTATTTCAAAATGTTTTTTGATAAGTTCCCTGTGTCCTGTGAGCTAACACCTCTTCAATGAATTATTCTTGGGATTACTGATATGCATAACTAAAATTAAGAGTTTGACGTCACTGTCACTCCTCAGATATGTGGAAGCAATGTTCGTCTAATTCGGAGCCCCACATGGGGTAATTTGTTAATGAGCTCATCTATAATTTATAAACCAACCGCATGTTATGATTATACTGGAACAAAAGGAGAAAATACTGGTATTTCAATGAATAAGCGTTCGTTAAACATTGTACTTTCCATAGAGTCACACTTAAAAGTTTAGAGTGGTCTAATATGAACAATTACTATTAATTTGGCGAGTATTGTTTACCATGCCTAATGAATGAATAGTACGTACTGTATCGGACGGTCGCTATGGCATTCGCAATGCACATCACCATTTCACGTTCGCCCTTCGAGTAGGGGCCTTGATGAAACGCAATAAATGTGAGCGCAATATAAAATCTTTCTTCAACAAGCACTATGCATTACGGTCTCACTACATTTGGTACACTCATTCAGGAGTGGCATCAAGCTGAATGTTGAAATTATAAAAAATTAAATAATAGTTACTGAAAATTAAAATATTATGTCAGAAAGTTTCTTCTAAATTATTTTGTGCTAAAATTTTAGTTACGTATTACATGTTTTGAAGGTTTACTTATTGTTTTTCATAATAATCTCTTTGTTGATTCTTCCTAAAGCCTAAGTTTTTGCCCTGAAGAAGTTGTAATTAGGCTTTATTTAGGGAATAATTAAATTTTGCAACATAAAAAGATATATTTTTCATAAAAGGGAGTGACACTGGCTTAGTTCATCTGATTTCTTAACGTATCACATGTAGTATTTACTGAAAATTCTGAAACTTTGTCTAATTGATCCATTATCATATCAGATAAAACGTAATGCTATGTTTTACCAGTGGCAGTATTTAGTTGCATTCGCTCACGTTGCACAAACCATGACGAAAGCTAATGTTTATTTGACCGCGATGTTTAAAAATTAAAAACAGTTAATTGAAAAATATCCTAAAATGTGAAAATCTAAATAATTAAAAGACCATGTAATCAGTCCGGTTCATGTTAAAACACAATGTGAGTTATGTTTTGCTCTTAGACCTCCCTATACCACTCATCCGTTTGCCATGAAATTGATTAATCATGTGTTGACTGATCATCCCAAATAAAGATTATGTCAATGTTTTGAAGATTTTATTCCTTCCTTCAGCCAAAAAGGGTCGTACACTAAAGACGTAATAACTTACTTGCAAATGGATAGATAAGCCCGTCACGTAACCTGCCAAACGAGATACTTATTTAGTGTTGAAGTTCAACTAACATTTTATTTAAGTAATGATACTTTTTAATTAGTTAATAATAACGCAAAATGTTTCATGACAATGCAAATGTTTGTGGAATACGACTCTGGCGTCTGAGACCGATTCTTTTGTAACTAAAAGTTAATTATCCGATGCGAAAAATATAAAAAAGTGTCATTACTTGAATAAAATGTTGTTTTACGCTTTATAAAAATAAGCAATGGAACGTTATAATTAATGTATCTAATAAATATGGAAAGTCGTATTTCAGCTTCATTATATAAAGACTCGGGCCGCGTACACTTAACTTTATTTTTCCATGGAATGTATTTGTATCTATAAACTATTTTATGGTAATCAGACCGAAGAGATGGCTTAAATATCATCTCCTTATAAATATAGGGATTTTCAAATAAGGGTGGATCGATTGAAATGGAATAAAACAAACTGTGTGTGTGTGAGGTATTTGCGAAATTATTTTTATATTTGAAAGGGCATTCATAGGCATCGATTGTTTCTCTTCATTTTTTGTGTATGAATCATATTCATACAAATCTAAAAGCGTGAAACAATTTCGACATTTATTTTGTACAGGTCTTTTTCCTTGCGACCCCCATTGGGGACGGGAGTGGAGGGTACGAAAATTTAAAACGTACATAAACGACAGATTTTTGCATGACAAGAAATCGTTTTCGCGTTTACTGAGATTGTGTCTTTCGGTATTGTACATTTTTGTAAGCAACCGCGGTTTGTTATGTAAAAATTCAGCTCTCATAAAGTAAGGGGCGTGAAAAGGTAATTTTTTAAATATGTGACGCTCACGCTGATGGATTAATCACGCGTTGACTGTCGAATTAAATACTGTAACGGGTTAATATGAATGAATTCCAAGCTGGTACTTTAATATGAAAACATTACGATGATTTTCTTACAAAATTTGGAGCTCATCGCTTTATTTGTTTTACCAACATATAAGTAAATGAACTGATAATATTTTCTATTTTATTATTGTCGTTTGTAATAGACCAGTTCTCAATTGCTAACAAAGTATTTTTAATTTGTATCTAAATTCTGGCAGTGATTTCAGGTGTAATACGGCTATTCCATGTTACATGTTTAGAAATTCGGCTATAAATTCTTATGCAATTAGTACCCTTAGTTTCCGAATTGTATTACGAACTTAATTTGTTAGTGGGGCAACAGCTCTCTAAGCACCATTTTTGAGAATAATCAACGACAAGACGTTACGAGTGATTGTAGGTATGATTTACATGAATTACTTGTATAATATGACGGATATATTACTTGCCATCAAGATTTTTATTTTTCATCATCGTGAAATTCAACAATAAAATTCTGGCGGTAACAAAATCGACGACAAAATTGAAGGAATACGTAATTAGAGAGTTATCAAAATTTTATGAATTTTAGTATATGACGAAATGCGTTGTCATCTGGAACAAAACCGCGAAACTGGTTACAATTGTTACGTGAATAAAATTTTGATTGACCTGATATTTCTTAGTCAAATTGTTCTTGGTTATTTAATGTAGCCTCAAAAATGTTTGCCGCTTCAGAGTAAACCAGTTCAGCCGTTTTTCTATAAGCAAATAAAAATTCTAACCAAGCCGTTATAGATTATATTTTAGAATTATGTTCGTTATGTACACTTGGTAGTCTCTTATCGTGAAAATGTGTCTTTCGGTTCCACATACCAACGAAACAATATTTCCGCGAAATCGAAATCTGTCGGAACAATGCCAGCGAGATAGACATAGACTTATTTAGACTAATACGGTTTAGGATTTCTTAATGCATGAAAATACTAAAAATACTTTATTCCAATCAACACACAGACAAGAGTACAATTACATATGCATGGATCACAGCCGGAATCTGGCTTACAATGGCCAACTGAATACAACAATGAAGGCATCATTTCAACTATAACGTATTTGCTAATACTTATAGAAGTATCTCTCACTGACTTGCGTACCGCAACCACGTGGCGTTTAAATGGCAAGGAACTAAATAATTTTTTTTGCAAGTCATTAAAGTATAAAATTAGAAAGCTTGAAATTTAATTTTTTTCGTATGTAAATTATAATTATGAATAATCAGATACACGAATGGTTCTGTACCTTCATTAGTAAGTTTTTTTTTAAATTGATCAGTGGTCTAGCGGCTAACAAATATAAACAGAACAATGACGCACACGTTAAACAGCCCACCAACTGGCTGCCACTTCTTTTGGCGTCGAGTGTACAAGTGAGTAGAAGACAGATTATGGAGTAAATTGAATTTCGATCGTTTCTCGGTGGTTCCGTATATTCGAATATAGCTTAGCCCAGGCGGGTGGGCCGGGACGGATCTGCGAAGTGGGGAGGGGGGGGGAGGTGCGCAGGAATGCGGCTGACAGGTCCTGGTTTCAAATCTGGCTGCGTCGCGCCTGCAGCCTGTTCCTCAAATTAAAAAAATCCTTATTTTCTTAGCCCTAGTCATATTTCAAAATAAAGTAGTAATTAATGTTACAAATGGTTAAAAGAATAATAATAAACAAAACCATTTAGAATATACAGTAATAGGCAAAATATCTGTTGAATTAATAACTTTCTCTGTGGAATCTGGTTATAGTAAATCTACATTGTATTTATTCGGGAATAAAAAATTAGCTCTATTTAAATAATTGTTGTCATAAAACTTTTACAATTATTTTTACGTTATTACAAATACAATAAAAATGGTCCCCCATATTTTTCACTTTAACACTATTCATAATCAATCCGATACCACTTTTAGGAATTCTGCTGCCCACTTAATTCACTTTTATTATTTCTGTATTTTCTCGTTTAATCGTGTCTCATTTTATTTTGGGGTTATGTATAGAAAAAATATTTTTTATTATTTCTTCACCTTATTTTCTTTTACGATTTCTTCCAGTGATTGATATAAGTATTCCCATATGCTCATATTTCTTCCAGACAAAGATTTACAAATCAGAAACCATTATAATTATAAATTGTATTAAACGCTTTTCTAAAAATTTTCATGTCATATGTTCTGGTATTTCCTTTCCTCAGTCACAACGCTAGCCAAACATTGCCTTTTGCCGTGGAAATTTATTTTCCTGTGCTTATAATAATTTTTTTGTCGATTTTGCTGTTTGCCTGTCTTTAATTCTCTTCATTGCTTTTACATGGTTCCACGCATTCAATATTCTTGCTGATTATTTAAATTTAATCGTTATTTGTGAAATCAATACTGTTTTCTTGATAATTTTCTAATCTTCATAAACATCAATAACTATTGTATATGTTTTACAGATAACTTTTTTCTCTAATACTTATGCAACTAATAAACAAGAATATCTTTATGGTCTTGTGTCAATTATTTAACGTTATTGTTTCTGTTTCACTACAATAAAATTCTCCATCAGTTGAAACAAAACTGAATATTTAAATGTCTTTATGGTGCTCGATGATTAATGAAAGAAAAAAACAAAGAAACACCTTAGCTTTGTCAAAGACAATGAGAAATAAGCTGTTTTGTTAATTATTACTTAGTGTGAATGTGATTTGGATTTATCGGCAACACAGCAAGGCAGAATTGAATTCATAATGAACTTGTGTAAAGTAAACAAATTTAATAATATAGTCCTATATAATTAGTGGCGATCAGAACCACAATATTGCTTACGGTTATTCTAAGTATAGCAGAAAGATGTAAGTAATATAAATATACATATAGGTGTATATATATGTATATTACTTAAATTTTCGTCATGTTTGCTCCATAAATTGTAAAAATTAATGTGTTGAGAAGATATTGATGAAAATGAGGTAGTCATAGTTCATTTTTCTGATACTAAATTATAAAACATAAGTAATTGTCAGAAGGCGTGCTTTTGTACAGAGTACTTATAGTTAAGTGTTCTTAAGGAAATAATTTCATTTTGTCTCATCACTCAACCGCGTCAGACTGTAAAAGATGCCATTATTATACGTTAAATAAAAATATGCCGATTGGACTGTAGGAAGGAAAAGGAAAATTGAAGGATATAATAGCAAAATTGGAACCAGTGTGCGGTGGTTGGTAGCAGCAGCAGAAGGAGTGAGTTATGCTCTTGACTGAGTGCTACTCCATAATTAACAGTAGCATATTAAAGTTCATTAATGGCTCTTGCTGAAGTGTGCAGATATTTTATTTACCAACGAGGTAAGATTCACGAGAGAACTTGTGAACTTTCATAATCAGTATCTGTGGCTGATGAAAATAGCTATACTCAACGTATGGGCCGGCGTTATTGGGGTGAATTACCAATAACGTGACCTACCACAAAGATTAAATAGAGCTCATAATAATAAATTTATTGCTAATATCTTGTCTATTTTGTGGAGGATGTGTCATGCCAGAAAAGACTAGATGTGTATTATGTACCTCCTTTGTCATGAAATAACATCACGTTGAACCTCTGTTATGAATTAGAGTACATATTTCAGAAAGTATGACCCATGACTGTTGGACTTTTCTTTCATTTGTGATTATTAGTTACTACCATCCTGTATAATGGATAGAGCTTATTGATGAAATAATTATTTCTTTTTATGCATTACATTGTTTTTAAGTAATAATATATGTGCAATTATACTAAGTGTTGCAAAAATATTGCAACAAAATGAACAGAACAGCTCAAACATAAAGAAGATAAAAACTTACGAAATCCATCAATTTACCCGTATAAATTCGTTCCGAAATTTTTTACAGACACTTTACACTGTCTGCTGAGAAGAGGAAGTATCTCATAAATGAGATTCGTATAGAGAGATTCTCTTTTGTAGAATTGAAAGCAATGCCTGTTATATTGACGTGTTTATATGTTCAAGTTCGCCATTTTCACGTAAAGATATATTCCGCAACTGCATGAAAATGCCGCCAAGGGTTTGTTATAATTAATACATAATATTACTGTGCAAAGTGTCAGCGTAGATATTGCAAACTGAGACGCGAATTTGACGTGTCTTTGACGAGAGGCCTCGGATGAACTGTTTTTGGGTTTCTTGCCACGTCATGGCTTTGTCCTGAGCAGGCAACGAAAAGGGTACTAAATAGCAATAGTGACCAGCGGAACTTACGTTTGATAGCTACGGCTGTAACGGACCTGGGTTTCAGCCATATTTTCAAAACCATTCCTAAGTGAGGCCACGCGAAGTGCGAACAAACGCACTCGGTTTTTGGGTAAACAAAAGTTTGGAGAGGGATCCGAGTCGGACGCGTCTCTAGAATGCAGCCGTGAAGACCACGAGACCATCTCCTCCTCTACAAATGTTTGTCAGTGGTACGTCAATAGCAACGCAACGCTGGAGTGATCGCTGGAGCTCAAAGCTAAGCCCTTCGTTTAACTATATTTATTTTGGGATGAATTCTCATAGTTTGTAGTCCGACAACCCTCTTCAGGGATATACTAACGTTAACAGTCAATTCTGGCAAATCATTCAATTCAAATTGACTTTTTGTAATTTGTGTTTTAGGATAATACAGATTTTAGCTAATTTAAATGAGAATGTGGATTTATAAATTATTAAGAGTGAAATTACAGATTCCTTATTATGTAAATTAAATTGTATTATAAATATTGACGTGTTGTGAAGAGAGTCATGCTCGGAAAAAATATTCTCAATCAGTTCCCTCAATTGATCGCTCATATAGTGTAATTTGATTTATTTTTATAAGATGATGTTCGTATTCACGGATAAATAAATTAATGCTGTACTCACAGTTGCAAACGGGCCGACAATTGTAAAAAATGAACCGAGGTGAAACACCGTGTCCCTCGAGAAGGCGCTTCACCCCAGAGTGACTGCGGGGCTCACCTGATTATGTCGGGAATGCCTCACACTCTTCTCTGTTTTTTTTAATCAAAGTTCCCACATGCCGAGACACCTTCATCTAGTTTATAAGGTATGTGTACTGGGGTCGAAGACCTTGGGCATATGGCAAGAGTAGTCTGCTGATCCCATTGGATCAGTCGGCCAACTACTTTCTTAAAGTTGTGGAGAAATGGAGAAGGGAATGCTGCGACCCCACAGCTAACTCGTCTCCCGTCATTCGGAAGGGCGTGAGGATATAACCCAATGTCCGACCTACCTGATGCAGGTTTTATAGGATTTTCCCTGCATCTCTTTAGGTGAAACACCGGGTAGGATCCTTAAACTATAGCCCGGGGGCCCTAGTCAACCCTTGGCTACCTTGCTCTACCTTCCGCATCCCCCCTTTTCAATTACCTTCCTATGCCATTAAAGTGGAGTTGCCTGTTTCAGTATCACCCTCATGTAGTCTGTTACTAAAAATAACGGATAAGTTATTAAAATGTACAACTGTCCAATATTTTCGGTATGTAATAGTGAATAATTAAAGTTTCTTTCATAATCATTTCTTCTATGTAACTTGGAAGAAGATCAATAAGATAAACTACGACATTCCGATCACTTCAACTCATATCATGGAGTCTTGTACCAAATATAGGAGAAACAGACAACAAATACTTGGAATGCATAACATCGACTAGAATACCGACTCTGCAGCACTTCAATAAGGGATCATCGAGTTCATGAAAAAATAAACATCTATGCCGAAATATAAATCCCTATTACTACCTCTACGTTATTATATAAATGTATTCCACGTAATGACTTCATTGTTTTTGAGACATAAAATAAACTAAATAAATAAGATAATCAAAGTCTCTTGACATTTTTCTAAAAAAAGTATTTGAAGTTCTTGTCACCTTTTCTTAGATCTTCATTAGATCTCTCTTGGTTCTACTTGTCCTCAGAATTGATGAGATAGTAACAGGACAACACGTTGTTGACCTCGCGGACGCCACGTTGCTTTCCGTGTTGCATTAGCACTAGGTATGGATGTGCCTCACAGTTAATCAATATATATCTAATATTTATCGAATCTGGGAAATTACTTTTACGGCCATAAGCTACTTAATGTCGACTCGACCATTATCGACTCGGTAAACTTGTTCCATAAAGGCAATTCGGTTCGTTTTGGTCCAGCGTTTGAGTCATAAATGGGTCTGTTACTAATATCTCAGGTGTCGAAAGGAGGAGGATTTCCAAGCTCAGAAAACTAAAATCTTGTTGTCCATGCTGGAAGTTCTCTTGCATGAACGGAATCAATTTGAAATTCTCCTGCTTGTTCGAGCTTCGTCAAAGTTCAATAGCGAATTCCAATGGAAGAATATCGACATCCGATGGAACAGGCAAGGTTCCTTGGTGAAACAGCCGACGCCTGACACCCGGGCAGCAATTACGCAAGACACGAGCCAACAATCAAAATAGTTGGACCGAGGCTAGCATAATTACTTAGAGCGTTCGCTCACAGAGAGCCCTTTGAATCCGGCGGGCTTTGAGTGACTACTGGAGCAGCTGCCTAATCACGACCATGATCACTCGAAATTAATTCAAATCCTCGCTCGACCGGTGCCACAAAGGCTTCGCAGAGACAGCGCGGGAGCCTTCGCGAAATGTTGTTACCAATTCCGCCGTCGTAATTAAATATTTCCCCTTTCGAGGTACGGCTGGGCCTTCAACCGGCGGCTAATTCGATTAAAGCAGCAGCATATGTGCCTCATCGCCAGAAAGACGTTGGCTTTCCCAACTCAAGCAAACGGTTTCCAAAATACCACTCAAACTATTTCCTTTAAAGTTCTAATTTCGGTTATTATTATACGCTAGTGTGTAGTAATTATATAACTTTAATTCATTTATTTATTTTAAATAAATTTATTATAAAATAATGAAATGTCCGAATAATATAAAATACTTAAAATTTACTATGGCGGTAATTTGTGGTTGTCGTTCTTTTTGTAAGCGTAATGTAGTGTACAGTAATACCTTCTTTTCATTGAAGGAAACTTTGATCTGTAGACTGTGACTGAACAGATTTTGAAAATATTTGATTACTTCTCAAACCTTGAAATTTAAGTGTATAACAATTCAAATACAGTAGTAGATCTGTAGATGAAATCAATAAATTAATGAAATTTTATTCAGAATAAGGTGTTCAACGAAAACATGGACAGGGTAATTTCCTGACAGAATCGCATTTTATTCCTCACCGTAAATAAGTAATCCAAAAATGAAGTTTTTTTTTCACGAAGTTAATGTAGGAAAATTAATGGAAAAGGGAATTTCATTGGTGATTAAAGGGGCCAAGATAAACAAAGTAAAACTTTTCATTAATGCATTCGAAACAGATATTAATGGCTCATTAAGAAAGACGGACACTAAAAGTAATATATAATTTTATTTCAAGAAGCTTCCTTTTTAATATTTCGAAAATAAATTATTGTTAAAGCGCTAAGACATGTTCAGGAAAATAAACGGGAGAAAAGAGCTACATAGATTCAAATCGTATGAGAACTTGGAATCTCAAATTTTATAAACATTAAATGACATTGTGCAAAAAAGTTGGAAATGGATAAAAACGAAAAGTTTACGGAACACCGACTAAAGCATCATTGTTCCCGTTCATTCAGAAAATTAAATGTCGTTACTTAACTACATTGTCATCTGATTTGAAGTTTGTTAAGAGATGAGTGATGAAAACTTATAGAACCTTTTCTCAGTCTCTATGTTGCAAAGAAGTGTAATTTCGAAGCTGAGGACACCCTTACGATACTTCCAACGTTTCGAACAGTCAAATGACTGAACGTCTTTGGCGAAGAGAAATGTTAATAATGAGCGCTGAGAACATGAGTTCCAGCAGTCATTATATTAATAAACCTAAAACACAATAATTGACCAAAAGACGTTTCTTCCTTAAATTTCGGGACGTCTTCAGTTGTTTAATTAAAACCTTAGCATAAAATTTTTTGTAGCTGCACCAAATTTTGTGTATTTTATTTTGAATTAAAGTTATATTTCTGTCTTTTGGCCAGTTATTTTATTTTATTTGTAAAGATTAAGTCAGATAAAGCTCAATACTTTATTTATAAAACGATCAGAGTTACTCATAAATCAGTGTTAAAGTAACAAGTCATTTTTATTTAATACTGTGTGTACAATACATTCAACATTAAAGGAAAATAATTTTGACTGAGTTAATTATTTAATACGATGGACGACATATAAAGGTAGTCTTCTATCGTCAAAGCAAATAAAACCCTTGCCTAAGCAGACTAAATATGGCGGATGACAGTTTAATACTATTTAGTTGGGATCATTCAAGGCAAGAAACGCAAAAAATTAAAAATCTCTTGATTGTAAACTAAGTACGGTTAAAGTATTATCATAATTAAATAGATGCGGTTTTAGCCTATTACTCGGTTTTCCTAATATATATATATATATATATTGACTTGCCGTGATAAATTTCTTATTTAAGTTATAATTTAACCAGTGAATTTTTTATGGAAATTCGTTCGTGTGATTTGAGATATTTTCAAAACTGTAAAGATTTGGAATTGTCTTTCTGTTATTTAGATAAAATTTTTCGTTATATACGAAACCTTTCGCTGTCCAGTTGGTCATAGTTTCTGAACCGTAGTACTTCATGTATTATATATGTACTACATTAATCAGATGGAAGTAACTTCGTGTTTAACTAACAACTACAAATTGAAGCCAATTCATAGCCATTATGAGTTATTTAATTTATTTGGCGTTAGCATGTTAAAGGGTGATTACATACTCCTAGGATGCGTTGTCCTGAATTCAAAGCTGTGTGTGATCATTCACAAAGAATAGATGACGATTCATCCCATTTTCTTTGCATCAAGAGAGATCTCATATTCGTGTGGACCGCGGAGTTATAAAGGAAACTATACAATATTTTCAGCTTTCGATTTTTCATTTGTCCTGCAAATAGTTAATGTCCTTATAGGTTTTACTCAAGACGCTCTGTGTAATATTTTACGAAAATTACGAGACTTCCCTTGCAGAATTTGAATGTGATAGTCGATTATAGATAGGCAATCATATTAGTGAGAGTATATTCTATTCACTTTCGTGCACATTCATCTATAAATAGGTCAGAATAGAAAAGCCTCTACAGGACTCGGGACCTAGAAATATTTGAACATGATTTCCGTCTATTTACGTATACACGTCCAATAAATGACATCATTTTTATTACAATAATGCATTTTGAAACTAATTTAATTAATGTTATTTGATCAGCATAATATGTAGAATATATGTGGAACAAGTGAAATAGTTTGAGTCCTGTAATGTCTGTGAGTTCAACTAAAAGTATTTAGTTTTTCTTACGTGTATTTATGGGAAGATAAAGAGATTCTTTCGATCACGTTTCTTTTAGAGTGATGTGAAAAAAATTCATATGCTCCTCAATATAGACTTCAGGGTGTCTGAGAGACATAATTAACTTTTCAATTTAATGAACACTTATAACCATTTCTCGTGAAATTCTTATCTTCTTTGATGACTACATTCTACAAATTTAAATACTCGGTATTCACAGGTTTCTAAGCAAAACACGAGAATGCTTTCTGATTGAGCGTGAATTCTGGTTGGCTGCAGGTTTAAAACTGCTTTTGGACTGCGATGGTGTTATGACATTCTCCACTCGTCCGCCTCCCCACGCCTCCCTGTTTACAACGCACGTTAAATGTTATTTCAGAATTCCTCGAGCCCTTGAAATTCTAGCTCCGCGTGCAATGTGAGTGCACCGCATACCAACAGAATGCACTGCTAATACCAAACTCCCTCCACGGCGCTAATGACGACGACAGAAGGCATGACGCGTTCTCTGTTGCAGCACCCTCGACTTTTATAAACACATCACTTTAATAATAAGTCAACTTCGTTCCATTACATCACAAACCCACGCGCAGACATTTCATAAGTAATTTTCTTTATCTCAAATTACGATCCACTCGTCTCCCGTCATTCGGAAGGGCGTGAGAATAGTACCCAATGCCCGACCTACCTGATGCAGGTTTTCTAGGGTTTTCCCTGCATCTCTTTAGGTGAAACACCGCGTAGGATCCTTAAATCATAGCCCGGGGGCCCTAGTTAACCCTTGGCTACCTTGCTCTACCTTCCGCATCCCCCCTTTTCAATTCCCTTCCTATGCTAATAAAGGGGAGTTGCCTGTTTCAGGATCACCCTCATGTAGCCTGTTACCCCCCCAAAAAAATGAAAACAAGAGCTGGAATGTCATTAGGGGCAGATTGTATTTCAGTGAAAATTTCCTGTTTCTTCTTAAATTTTCACAAAATATCACTTTTATTTTAATATTTAGGATTTCCATTTTAAATACTGTATATCAAAATTAATCTTCGGAGAGAAATATATACAGAGGTATAGTAATGAAGCCAATTGTATTTTTTTTAAATTAGAAGCACAGTTAGAAAATTTTAAATAACCACAAAAAGAATAACAAGAGGTACGACTTTATTTAACAAACAAACTTTAAAAAACAGTGGTAACTAATTAAATAAGTTTAGATACCTCTGCTTTTTAATAAGATCCATTTAAGATCTCGTATTGAAACGTTGGCCTATCTAATTTTTAAAAAATTAGTTCTGTCTGTTTTTCTTAACGTTAGTCTGTGCAATGAGAACGTATCTCTTATGTATCACGGACGTTAATTTTTAATTATTTTACTGTCCATAATCAGCAAATACGAAAGTTGTATTAGTTAGGACTGAAATATTATATAATTAATTATATTATAGCCATTCCTTTCATAGTCAAAATAAATTAATGCTGTGGTAAAATACTGGTTATAGTATCCCCGCATTTGTGTACTGGCAAATCTCAGATTCACAGAAATGATCACGTTTTATCGAGAGGACGTGCGTTTCAGGTGCTGGGCATATCACACATGCGATGCATTTGTCCACCACCGCGTGGCATGAGGAAAAGAAGCCGGGGCTATTGGCTATCGCCTTCTCATGCATATGTAAACGGTATACTCGCTTCTGCTGCTTTGATATAAACGCCTGGCTCTCGATAAATCTCGGCATTTTTACATCCCATCTTCCTTTTTCCTTCCTTCTCCCTTTCTCTTCGCGGCCCTCTCGAGCGTTTTTGTCTCTGTTGTCGCTATTTTGTGAGGGCGAGTCAATGACATTTGAGAGGACAAAAGACGAGCGGCCGGCGCGAGGTGAGAGATGGGCCGGTGCCATTGTTGTGCTGATTCCGGCACATACGGCCCTTTGCATACAATATTTCACTTTACATGGCAAACTTTCAACCGCTTCAAACGATAATTTTACAGTACAATGCCTGCCGGAGTTTTCGGTTCACGTGTTCTCTATGGCTCGTCGTGTAGGTGCGAATTCTCGCATGTGAATTCATTTCCAGTGTTCGAGTAATTGGAGTCATTCCAGTTAGGTACTGCATTCCTTCTCTACAACATTCAGAACATTTCTTCTAATCAGCCAATAACAATAACTTTAGTAATAGTTATTGTCGTGCCCTTTCAAGTATGCCACAAATTAGCACTCTCTTTATTCACACTTAATTCGGGAAAATAAAAGTGGTTTTAGGTTTTCGCTGACTGGAAGAATCGTATTTCTGCTCTGAAAGAGATGGCTTGTAAATATAAAATAAAATACTTTTTTTTTACATTAAACATTATATTACCTTGGACAGTGAAGAATTTCCGGGGATATATGTGAATAAATGGATGAGCAACCAGCAGCGCGACTCATTTGTTTGTTCCCAAAATATTAACTTTTGACTTTTTTTAAATATATGGTTTTCCTTATCTGGCTTGAAATGAAAGACACAAAATATACAATACAAATCATGACACATTTTGGAAGTACTTAGTACTTTTTTCTTCAATGAAAGTAGTTAAAAGGAATAATCGGACAAATCTGAATGACGTGCGAGTTGCTGTGTCGTTTATATTATTATTATCAATACTTATTTCTACAAATATAGACCGATTATTTGGAATGAAACAATGTGAAACTTCTCATTAATTTTTGTTTAAGATTTTTCCCACAATGCTTGTTGATTAATAGAGTTATCGATTAGTTCGTTTTATTGATAAAGGGGTTATTTGTGTAAATAACTGTTTTTATTTCATTATTTTTCATGTGGCCCTCTTAAAATTTTTAGATTTGTAGTTTTCCAGTACAAAAAAAAAGGTTTAACAATCCTGACAGAGTATACCTCACCACAACTACAAACCTATGTAACAACAGCAAACAATCAAACCTACAGTCGCGTACTGTTATGACAGTTTGAGGTCTGAATGCACAGAAGAACAACGTACAGGTCGGTTACGGTGTGTGGCGCGCATTTTACATTTGCGCATAACTCATAAACGAAGTGTTTGGAAATATATGTTCCTACACAACAAGTGATCCTCTCTGCAAGACCTATCTCCCCTATCAGTTTGTCGTTATTTTGTTACTTTATTTTATTTACTCATTGTAACTATAATTGGTCAGTTATTATTAAACATATATGACAAAATAAAAACACATTTATCCATACAGAGAAAAAACAAAAGTAGAAAATTTTGAAAAGTCTTTATAGTCCTACTTTCTATTGCACTTTCTTGTCCTTTACTCCCTGTGTCACTTCGCAAGTTTGCGTTTCCTTATTAATTCCCTATTAACGAATGCAATTTTTGCCTATGTCTGTTCTTTTATTCTTAGTTTTAATTTTGAACTTGTGGTCCCATCTTCCGAAATAGCAAGGTTTTCCAATTTGTGAATAAATAATAATTCATGGCATTTGTTTATTGGCCTCCTTAAATATTATATAAAGACAAGTTCTCTCCCTTCCATTATTTAGAATGTCCCTGCGTAATTATTTCCACTTTTTGACTTCCGTGATCATAAATTTTCGAGCTCGTTTCTGAATCTTTTCGAGTAACTCTACATGGTAATTCTAAAAGGAATCGCAATATGACCCAAGGGACGTACTAATAACAAAAATACAATTTGTTTCTATTAAGCACTGCCCTTCTGTAAGTTCCTCATAATAATGTCAATAATTCCATGCCTCACCCGGCATATATCATGAAATCTCCAAATTCTATGCTATGGAGTTTCACTCAATTTGAGTCGCGTTTTCACACTGCTAAAGTTTCGCTTTCTCCGTAACTTCGGAAATGAGATAAAATAATGTAAAATGTATAGCTTTTAAAGCATTCTTTTAAAGAAAGTTATGTAAAATATATATTTATAAAAATAAAGACTGAATTAAATGAAGTTGTAAAAATTTCGCTGAGTTGTAATTACGACCACGGCCTGTTAAATGTTACTGAAGTCAGTGATAATCTTTACGATCAAAGTATTTTGTCATTTTTAGATGCATTATTTGCAGGAAATATAATGCAGAAACCTCACGTAAACATGTTTGCCGAAGTTGGTTGATATTTACCGAAAGTGACTGACATTTTGTTTTGCAATTCTATACTGTGTCTGAAGGAAAAAGTTTAACGAAAAGTAATAGCAGAGGTAACAACACAGAAAAATATTTATCTACAGACATTACATTCATGTTTGTCGTTTACATTAGGAATACAATTTAGTTTAGGCCTAAGAGAAAAATATGTAAAGGTCAGGGAATTTCGTACTTGTCAACGCAGCAAGGCAAAAAAATTGTGTGAAACTGATTAAAATCCGTGAACTGTTCAATCAAACTTTTCGGTTGTCTATCACCATGATGAAGCGTCATCAGACAAAAAAACTAAAAAGGAAAGTACAGAATTGTTATGTATGTTATCAATAATTTATGATATTCACTTAGGGAATTAAGTGAATTCCAGCTTTACGAAGTAAATGAACCAGTTTTAAAGTTAAGTATAATATAAAAGTTTTTGGTAAAGTAACTAAACAAGACACATGAAATCATTAGATATATGAAGCCGTTAATTAATAACGATTATTACTTTTTGAAGAATCGTACGGTGGTATATTTACATATGATTTTAATGGCACTAAAATATAAAATCATTCTTGAAGTTTTTATGTAATTAGTTACATTGGCAACTGTCCATGTTGGAACTTTCCTCGTAGATTATAGTGCCGCATTGTTTCCGCTCATAAAATCCTGGAGGTAGCATGCGGGGAAGACTTGCTTTAAATCACCCAGCAGTGGCACTACAGGAACTATGAACCCACAAAACCATCCGCCGTTATCTTCTCTTCCACAGAAATAACCAACTTAATTTATTCTTAAGCTTATTAGAAAATAAAATAAATTATAACTTCGGTTTTAAACAACCTATTATATTGCAGAATGAATGCTTTCATGGTGAACTTGTTCAATAAATATATTCATGATTTCTACGAACCCGACATCAGATGTCGGAATATGGAGGAGCTAGCAACCGAAACGTGAAACCTTGTTAACAGTTAATATTCAATATAAATATATATTTAGATCACTAATTGTTGTATTAAAATCTCTTTTTATAATATCAACGATCAGGCTAAATAACTGTACACAAAAACATTACAAAATATGCAAGCGAAACAATTCATTTACTATTCCATTTTATTACTTATTAATTGTTTTACTGATATGACTGACACCTCTGCGATGAACTAATTATTGTTTTTGTGCCACAATATTTTGGTCGCGAAGACCGGGACTAAGACTGCTGGATAATTGATAAGTTGACCACGTATCACTCCAAATTCGGAATGTGTCACGCAAAATGACAGTCCACAGTCGCCCCGGTAGGCCCAGGCCCTAAAAGGCTGTATAGCCAAAGAAGAAAAAGAAGAGAATATTTACTTAACCCGATGCTCAGAATAGTTGTATCAAAAACGATTTCTCGTAACGAGCAAATAAAATATTCAATTAAATAATCAAAAAGTCTATTTGTGAGAAATGAATTTAATAGAAATACTTACAAAAAATGGAACCTACTGAAAAGGTTGCAATGAAACAAACGCAACGTTGTACCAATTTTTTTGGAAAGGACTACGAATATGTTAAAATCGTATCTGTATTTAGATCTTCGTTACGAGAAAGTCCCTTTGGTGGACAGTAAATCTAAATAGAAAGATTGTGATAACAACTTGCGAATAGCAGTACAATATCTTGTGCGTGCAAGACTTAGGACATATAACATATTTTTTAATCTTTTTATGGTACCTACTGATGAATATACAAATAATGAAATGCTGAAATATGTCTATTGGTTTGCTTTACAATACATCAAGCATAATGAGAATATATGATGTAGTATACTTCCATCCGATCACACTGAACTTGCCGTGATTTTTTCCAAAGCCCAAAGTCACGAGATTTAAACAAGCTTTTTCTTTGTGTGCTGCGAAAGGCAATTTGTATCCGCCATCTCTCAGATGGGATGTTAAGCTGAGAGTGTTGCCGTAAGTAAAATGATACTCTTTTTCTCCGTTCCTAATTTTGCCCAAGTTCAAAATGGACGGTGCGAACCAGGAACAAAAGTGATTTATACCAGACACAATTGACGATCGTTATGCAAATTTATTTGGCAGACATAAGTGAAGGTACTCAGGAGAAGACGAATTGCTACTGGTACAAAATGAACATGAATTGTTGCCTTTAAAAACTAACAGGGATATTTGCGCCAGCTGAAATTTAATGTTTTCTTTAATGGTCCGATGTAGGTTGAGCTACAGTCTTTCTGACAGCACGGAAAGACGTTGTGCTGCTGCGCAGGGAGGCGATTCGGTGTAAGGAATACTGTATATCTTACCGCAAACAAGGGATGCGCCCTGAAACATAATCCCAGGGGTTATTTAGCTGTAAGAGGATCACCCGCCTACGATTATTCCTTATTTCTCTTTGCAAATAATTGTTAGCGTAGACGATGCGCTGCTATCAATACTTCGTCTAATTATTCACTCAATGCGAGCAGCAGCCTGGAAATTATACACTAAATACGAAATAAGCACATTTCCTTTTTCTTTATATCTGTCATATAGTATCATTTCATTTTAAATAATCGATCTATGGCCTAGATTTCTCCTTCTTTTTTTTAAGGTTCACTCATGCCGAGGCACCTTGATAGCTTTTGGGAGCTGTATGTACTGGGGTCGCGGACCTTGGGCATACGGGCATACGGTAAGAATTGTCTCTGATCCCATTGTATCAGTCGGCCAGCTGTCTTCTAAAAGTGATGACGGCACGGCAAAGGTAATGCTGCGACCCCAAAGCGACCTATCTCATGCAAGTTTTCTAGAGTTTTCCCTGCAACTCTTTTAGACGAATCACCTGGTCAACCTTGCTCTACCTTCCACATTCCCCTTTCCAATTACCTTCCTACTCTATTAAATGAAAGTTGCCAGTTTCAGGATCACCCTCGTGTAGCCTGTAAACTAAAAGCACAATTCTTACTATAATTTAGTTATGCTATGCATAATCATTTGCCTATTTTTTCGCAGTGATTTATATTTGATTTTTGTGTACTTTTATCCTGAAATGTAAAAAATATAGCCTGTAATTAGGTCAACACGTTTCAATTACACTATCCAAGAACTTACTCAAACATTCGTAACTATTTAATGTGATATTAAAATGTTTATTTGTTTGTGTGTTTGCTTTATCAACAATCTGTTTATTACTTCGGAAGGAAGGAGAGCATTACTTTGAGGGATAAATCAGAGACGTAATGGATTGAAAAGGAATAATACTGGACTGGCTTTGAGTAGTCAATACTGCAAGGGAAAGAGATACACTATGAACAACTTCCAGCCAGGCAGACTCTGCTGAAAGAGTTGTTCAGAAAATCCTTGAAAATCTGTATTAGATAGGTCGGATTCTTGGGAACCTGTCTCTTGCCTTTCCGATGGACGGGAGAGGAGTTTGCTGTGAGGTCTCAGCATTCCCTTCTCTGGTTTCGAACTGTTTAGGAGGCAGCTGACCAATTGTTACAATATCAATTTACATATAGAAGAGCTCTGATTTATTTAACTTCTACACCCGAAGAAAGCAATAGTGCATGTGGAGATGTACTATAATGTCGTATTTATTTTTCACAGCCCAATCTCGGTCTGTTTTAGGGTTTTACATTTTTTGAATATTAAACTTACATGTATTCGGAACATTCCTTTCATCGGGAATCATGAGTGTTAACAGCTGCAATACTCGGTAACAAATGCTTTTGTTTCGCACTTCCGGACTGTCAAGTCGTCATGCCAAATTTCTTGTCGTTGACGGACTGTCAGGATTAATGTAATTATTATCTATCCTGGCTCGTCGTCAAAACTTTCATAAGTCAAATTACGTTCCTTCTCTACGCCGCTTTATGGTTTTAAACCTGAAATAACTTTCGCACATTTCACGTATCTCGTCTGGTCATTTGATGACTCTAATTGGTAACTATAATTTCCCAATCGGGGAACATTCTTGTTCCCGACTTTGCCTGTTGTTGTGGTTTTCAGTCCTAAGACTGGTCTGATGCAATCCTCCATGCTAACCTATCTTGCGCAAGCCTTTACTTTTCCTTATAACTAGCACAACCAAAATGCTCCATAAACTGCTTAGCTTATTCCATCCTTTGCATCCGTCTTCTGTTCTTACCTCACACACTTTCATCTAGTGCTAATTTTACAAGACCTTTGTGTCTTAAAATGTGGCCTTTTAATCTATCCCTTCTCTTAGTCAACGTCCTCCATATTGTTCGCTTTTCCCCTATTCTGTTTAGAACTTCCTCGTTTGCGATTCTATCCACCCATCTGATTTTCAGCATTCTCTTATAGCACCACATTTCAAAGGTTTCTATTCTTTTCCTTTCCGCAACTCCTATCGTCCACGTTACGCACCCCGCCAGGCTCCATACGAACATTCTAGCAACGATTTCATAATATTCACACTTATGCAAGTAAATTAATCTTTTTCGCGAAAGCCTTTCTTGCCTGTGCTATCCTACTCTTGATGTCTACTATACTTCCACCATCCCTATTTATTACGCTTCCCAAGTAGCAGAATTCATTAACTTCCGTCAAAATATCCTTTTCAATCTAACACCCTTTGTTATTCCACTGTTTCCCAAACTACACTCAATTATCTTGGTTTTCCCTCTATTAATCAAAATATACATAAGCATATATGACATTAATAGTGAGTTTTCATGTTCGGCAATCAATCTTGCACCTCGCACCTTCAGTTTTCGTATGAATGCTATTAAAAGCCAACGTGTATAACTTTATAGTTCAATTTCCCATTCGATTTTCTCTGATATTCCTACCATCATGGGTTCAACAATTTCAATTATCCTCGAACACGTTTCGCTTTTTCAGCTTATTTTGTCAATAATGAAGTTAAATATTTTATGAGTTGCATGTTTGAGAAATGGACTACAAGCTTCCCGTATTGGTTGAGATAAATCAGAAACCACCAAGCCTACGTGAATAATTATACATACGTTATTATTTAATTCGTTGTGTAAATAACAAAACCAGATTACATTAGGTTTATTACTCTGTTATATTGATATTAATTACAAATATGAGCAGAATCAGATATACATAAATACAATAGTCCTTAGGACTGTAAATAAATAGTAATATAAATAATTGCAAAAGTACTTTTTTGAAAATAAATAGGAGCAGTTCGATGTAAGAGAGAATATATTAGGATAACAGCACATTAAAAAGAATAAACATTACAGTAATAAGGAAGCTTATAGGTAAACTAAGGATCGAGGTTATTATTTGTAGTGTAAACGTCTCTTCCTTAGTGGCACTTAATTTCGCAAATTATACTACACTTTGATTAATAAAAGAAGATGAAATGTTGTCTTCTGAATAATTTGTCTGGCATTTGTTATTCTCTGAACAATTTAATGCATAGTGTATAGTATTCTCCTTGATGAATGTCCCATATTTTGTATCATTTGCTGCAGAAAATTAATTTATTTGTCAACCACTACATAAAGTTTTTAAGTAATTTTTATGCATATTATAATTTTATATTACGATATTTTCTTTTTGTAATGTACATACTTTATCAGTGTCATTTGACATGCAAATAAATTTAATGTAAGCAAGAATTAGTAGTTAGGCGATGATTTCGAAGTTAGTTTAATTTCGAGTTTTATCGATGGCAGTGACTTTGGGCGCGCGATGCATGTTTTCGCGACGGGCTTATGACATCACACAGGGAGGAAGGAGATCAATATGGCCGGCCGGACCGCCGCTGTCTTTAGTTTTGCTAATGGCTGCAGGAGCAGCTAAGCCGCGGGGACCCCTACTCTACAGTCTACACTCTACACTCTACACGCCGCTTATCGCATGCTGGCTGCTACGGCGTTCTGCCGTTTTTCCAAGTCATTAACTATTTACGTGATCTGTGCAGCAATATATACGAGTTCGTCGGACCGTGAGGGAGAGACAAACAATGGCTAGAGGACGTACCGTACTACGGGTATAAAGCATTAAAAGGGACCATCAAAGAAATAACACCAAAGTAGCGGTCGGATTTTCTTACTATTCCCTAGAAAGGTCACCAGTATTTACTCGGGACATTTCAAAGACAAATGACGCGTATACCTTAAAACACCATACAAAGAATTGCAGCAATATTTTTTTATACGTATTATGTTATTTCTCATTATATTTACGACATTTTACTTTTCTTACTGTATTGTCTTCTCTTTTTCCTACTTCACTCTGCAAGTACGTAAGCGATGTAAATTATATATCGTCAATATGCATGAACTGTAGATATTTACTGATAAAGCTGCACTCAACAAAAATAATTCTATTTGCAGTATTTTATGGCGCCGTCAAGGAGTACCAACAAAACCTCATGAGAAAGCGTGTTTAACGGGAATGAGTAAAGTTATATACAAAGATCTTTCATCCTTCCCAAAAAAGCTATTAATAAATTTTGACTACGGATTCAAATTAGTTTCACGAAAAAATTTTGCTGTATGTAAGTAACGTGAAATATTCAGCGAAGTATCGGATACCAATAATTAATTAAATGTTATTTACCGATAAGCAGAGATAAATAATAAATTCAACAGAATTCATGATTTTTATTACTTTTCTGTACTTCTTACGATACAAACCATGAAAAACTGGTTGATTCATTAACGATATATATGATCCTGGTGGTCGTAAATGTCACCAGTGATTATCTGACGATAGGTGTTCTTTTTTGAGGAAGGAATATTGTATAGGACACACCTAGCACTAATGCATTCGTCTTTATGTTCTGAACATATTTACACTCAAAGATTGAACTTATTAAATTATCAAATATTTTCAGTTTCTACCGATAATTTTCGATTTACAATATTTTTTTCCAGCGTGAGAGTTGATTGATATTCAAAGCAACATGCAATGTTAACATTAATTTGACTAATGTGACATTGAAGCTGCCAAGTTTCTTTTTTTATGTAATGATGTGAAAGCAAAAATAATAAATGAGCCGCAAGAAAATGAATATTTGGTCGGAGTTGGTTATGTAAAACTGGATAGAAAGCGTTACATACAGCACCGATTTCGATGCCGCACATGAGCTAACAATGTGTGCTCTTGAATTGCTACGATTGTTCGACGAAGCCTTTCTTGCTGCGCTGAGGACTAAGTTGCACGAACAAGATTACTTTTAACAAGTGACGATGAAAAATAAACTATACCCCTTTGCAATCTTCTTTATGCGTTTATTCCAAGAACCAATTTTTCATTCTGCTTAAAGCTAACGTTAATTTTATTGTTAACATTGCCGCTTGGCAAATTATCAATGTCCGACAAATGTATTCTATATAAATTAGTTGTTGATCACTAAAGAATATATAAACTTGCATATTAAGTAATATTCATGTGACTTTTGACGTAATTTTATGAATTATTCTAAATATTGTGTCATTTTAAATTCAATTTTAGTTTCTTAAATAATAAAATTTAATAACACATAGCAGAAGTCTGTAAACGCTTCTTTCCGTATCTAGATTCCTTCTACGATGACGTTAATTTGTCTACTTTTCCTTTAATATCTATAGCAACTGTGATAGTTTTAATGAGCCGAATAACAGCTAGTACTAGGTGTATGCGATCATTCATTCACTTTCTTCTCTCTTAAAAAGAAGTTGGTAAACCGTAATTCTAATAGTTTCCCAATTATGATGGTGTAGGTTTTTAGGTTCATCATATAATAGTTTTTTGGGGGGTGGGAGATGGGGGGGGGGGTTAAAATGTGATGTACTTACATTTTTCAATTTTAAACTTATCAACATATTTCCTGTAATAAGAGAAATGCAGAATAACCAAAAATAAAGTTTATTGCTTATAACATTTTGTGCGGTCGTGGACAGTGAGAGAAACTATGGAGGGTTCCCTAAATGAGATGAAGCCCAATCAGTGGACGAATCAATATAACTTCGTTTGCTTGAAGTGCGTTACATGGACGCTTTTCTGGCAGAGTCGGACAAAAGCGGCCGGTAGTTACAACCTGTTACTGGGTTTCCCTTAATGTTCCTGTTCATGAAGTGTCTTTCTATAGCTTGAGAAGGACTTAGTCGTCCAAACATCAGAGAAGCTAGATTTTCAGCCCTGATTTGGTTTTTGACTACGGCTTATCGCTGTTTTGATATTGCTAATAATAATATTATCATTTATATACATGTAAATCTGTTTAAATTATTATTAAATGAAGCCTGATCACGATTTAATCAGAACTTTACGACACGAAGCAGATTATGTAAAACACACAATTTCCCCGTTTGTATTAATAATATTAAACAAATAAACAGCAAACAGGCGTCGAGTCTGGTTTAAAAAAATATTATTTATCACATTTCATACAACGTTTCGTTCACAATTTTCGATATTCTTCGGGTACGCACACAAATACTTTGAACTTCGAAGAAGATGGGCATTCATTTTTCTTAACTATGTATGAGAATTTTGTTGGCAACGCTTAAATTTGTAGGAATAATTCTCATCCATGATTTAATAACAGGCTTAATTAGTTTCTGTTTATTAGTTGTATAATCGAGAAGGACTCTTTTGGAGATACGTTTATTAATTTTGGGATTTTCCATCTTTAGTTGTAGTGTTCGAAATAAAATTTAAGAATGATACAAGAAACGATTAATAAAATTGTAAATTATTTTGTCCATGAATGTATTTGGGTCAAATCTCGCGCGTGACGCCCGCTGCGCCGTGCAGTCCTGCCAGCTAGCGGAGGGCGCAGCAACTGCGATGGGAGGAGTTGTGCATATTGGAGAGCAGCGTGCGCTCTCGCTTCCATAAACATGTAGCTACAGCAGAGACACTTATGAGGCCCAGGCAAGGGTCAGCACGCGGTGATTAATGGGCCTGGACCGTGCGGGGGAGGGGGTGAAGCCATCATGGCGGCCATGCAAACAACACCAGCGCGCGCTGGTCATTTCTCATACTTTAACAAGAGTGTGCCTCCCCCCGCATATCTAAGTGTTTTCTCCTCGCCCAAAAACACAGCAAACACCCGCGCATTTGTCGTATTGACCCACGGAGCTGAGATGACGCCATCCGTCTATAGACGTTAGGACCAAACTCTTCGTTACCTACGGCTAGACGTTTGCTTAAACGTCATCGTTTAATTTTCAGATCAAATCATCTTCCTTACTTGGGTATAAGACAGCTCCTTGAGTTAACACGACAGAAGGTAATATCGGCGGAAATTTTACAAATACTTGATTTCTTGAAAGCTTTACACAATCTGGATAACACATATTTATCCATAATGAATTGACTATTCTGTCTCATCTGTTTAGATAATTACATTTATGTATTATTGCTTTGGGTACATATGTATTAAGTACTTAGGATTCATGGACTTTAAGGAGAGCGAACAAGTTTTTAAATAAAAACGAGTCACCATTGGAAAGTAAAGCATCTAAACAGTTATAAGAAACGCAATATCTCAATTAATTAATGTTTTATCATATTAATATGGTGCTATTCTTTGTTTCGTTATGAACTTATATCGGTTAAGTGGTGGTAAGCAAGAATTATTGTAACTATGCATTGAACGTTTATCATTCCTACCGAAAATTAATCTGCCAGTGAGGAATCAAGTGATTATTTACTTTCTGAGGTTACCTATTCGTTCAAGTGACCATTCATTTTACAATAGGAATGAATATAATCGGTTTCTTATTATACCAATTCCGACGTATTTTTAATTTTTGTTTACGATCCATGAGTAATCTTTTACCTTTTGATTGGTAATCGAAAATTGGTTTTTGAATGTTAGATTTATGTTTGTATGAAATTTTTAGTGGTGTGCATTAGAAAAAGATGCTTTCTCCGTGGCTGCCCAGCTCCGACTGGCAGTCGCGTGGGAGGGGAGGTGGGGGCGGATGCTGCGCGCCATCTTGTGCCCGCCTTTCGCCACGCCCTCTCTGTCCACTAGTGCCATCTACCGGCATTAATATTCACAACACAATACTCGCCGCCGGCGTCTGAGCTTGTAATGGCCGGGACGTCATACAGCAAGTCAGAACTGTAATTACGCCACATGAGCTGAAGCTGTTGCTTGCTTCGTTTCGCTATTCCGTCTAAAAGCTTCAACAACTTACCTTTCCGCGAAACATATCTTTAGTGGGCATTATGGGAGGGATAGCTGTAGCAAAATATACAGAGAATGACGGAACAGCTATAATCTTTTTTGTGTAGAACTATTCCTGTTAGAATATATTTTGTCCGCTAGGTGAACGCCTGCTGCGTGTCTGCGTATGCTACTTCGTCCTCCGTTGTGACGCAGGGGTTGCATACTGCAGTGGGAAGGGGCTGACGCTTCAAGGCTATGCGTTTGAAATGTTCACTATGGTTGTGTGACGAAAGCACTACAAAAACACTTCTTAAAAACCACATTGTTTGGAATAATTATTTACTTACATTCGCATTATGGCATACACCTACCTAAAATAGTTTCTGGATAAGAATTGAGAGAAAGGAAATAGCCATAAATCGGTGGTATTAAGTGATACGGAATTTGCTTGTAGTTTCTTAGACATCTCTGTGACAAAAATAAAAATATACATTACTAAGCGACGCGATTAGTTCTGATCGTTCCTTCACTTATGCTAAATAAGTATATTATATTTAGAGACAACTGTCCTACTGATGGTATACTACATACAAATTTAAATTCTATAACAGGTGGAAAGTATAAATCTGACCGCTTGTAAATCTATAAATGCTATTTTACATATGATTTTTCTTACCTTGACAAGACGTTTAAATTAAATGCGTTTGATGAATAATTATATTTCTTTTACATATTTTCAATAGAAGGTATTTCAAAATCTAATGTTAAAATGCAATTGCTTCTTTGATTGTAATTTTAACTGGTGTGAATTAGAGAAAAAGTATATTAAAAACTTAATTCTTGATAATTCGTCCTACAGTTTCCTAGAAGAACTCTCTATAAATTTTGTAGTTAAATTTCAGCTGTACGCTTACAAAGATTTTTATTACCTACAGGTGAAGGTGGAATAAATAATTTTCTGACAACCAATCTCAAGGTTTTCCATTCCTAATAAAGAATAGCATTTAGTGAAACAAATAAGTTCCTCATTCAATAATTCACATTCACATTATATCATTACAAAGCGAACCGTTACAGTACTGATAGCTCAAGTCAAGTCCAAATTTAGAATCATTCTTCTATGATTTTTTTCAGAATATTGTTGTAGCCTTGTCGAACACTTCCTAGGTCCTGTTAAAAATGCAAAGTTATCTCTGTTTCGTATTAATTAATTCGCACTCTTTATCCGCTGCCAGTAAATCACTGTGTTCATCTACAAAAAGAATCAACTTGGATATTGGAAAGAGGATATCTTTTCTTACTTTGTCAAGCGTCAAGGCACACTTTCGATAAAAGATGCGGACACTAAATATTTAAACAAGTAACTCCATCGTTATGAAACCGCAGCGTAATTAACTTTTTGTAAAGTTAATAATTATTACAAGTGGCAAAAGAATTGTGAATCTCCAACTTTATAAATACACTTTCCATTTTTTATAAATAATTGTAAAATTGGATATAATTCTTGAATGGGTTGACACATACAGTACATTACGGCGTATGCGGGGGAGTTCTGGCGTCCATCAACTTCGCCCTCTCCAAGTGCAAAACAAGAACCGAGGGCCGTCTGATAAATGGAGGCTAAATAACCTTCCGGAGAACGATGCTGATCAAAGAAAGTAATAGGAGGAAGTATAAAGAGGTGGGGAAGAAGAGAAAAGAAGAAGCCAGAATAGAATTCAATTCACGTTTGAAGGAAAGAAATTAAATTATATTTCCCCGAAGGGTGTCGCTGTTATTAAGGCCGACTGTTCTTGTCCTATCGTGTCCATCCCTGTCCTCCCCCGCCCCTCCAAGAACCCCCTCCCCTTATCATCCGTTCCTTTTCTCCGCGACGCTCTCTATTCCTTGCGCAACCATTCCCACGGGCAACAATGTCCACCAGTGCAATTTTCGTTGTAATAGGAAATTAAATATTCTTTATTATCAAAAATAATTGCCGCATAGTCATTTAAGTCAATTATTTATCATATTGTAACTAAAATATTTAAAAATATTATTATCAAGATCGTAGTACTATCGAATTAAGATTGATTTTTTTTGTATTGATTAAACTTCATGGTTGAATAGATTGACTCATTGCCAGAACTGTATATTTCATTCCATTTAATTCCTTTTAGGGTGACTGTCAACCAAAGTGTATGTAGAATACGAAAAACATGTTACATACATTACGGGAGTGCGAAATTATCGTTTCGTATTGCATAGTTACATCGCTGAAGTTGTGTTGTTCATGACAACGGTATTTCTTTTTCTTTGTGAATTGAGAAAGTCCTTGAAATATGTCATTTTATAACATACTCTACACAAATTTAGTGTTTCCTCCAGGGAAAGTTACGCAATTAGCTTATAAGTGATGTGTCATGAAAGAATACTTTGTAAAAAAAATTCCGAAAACTTAAAAGGATGATGTACAGAAGCAGATAAGTTGTTTGAAAAACTCATTTTTACGAGTTCTTGGTTTTGACTGACGCCTGCAGCAGACGGCAATTGTACCGCGTGTGGTTACGTACGTGGTTCGAGGCCCGGACGACTAAGGCGACCTCCCGCTGTGATGCACGACATGCTACAGCAACATCCACAACCTAAAACCGCATGCCACATTAGCATATTCCACTGTGCTGCCTTACAAAGGAAGTTCATAATATACGTGTCCTTTACTGATACTATGTTAATGTCAATCGCCGCCTAGGTTCTATTCTTGCGGAGTGAAATTCATTATTTATAAAAGTACACTGCCTTCAACACACTAATGTTACATATAAAAAGTATATATGTGGGTTTACAGACAGTAAAAATATAGACTAGAAATTTATATATCTTTAATAACGTTATTTTTAGCCTGCCTGAATGCTGCATCACGTATAATCTTAGCTTATTACCCAATTTTTTATCTTTCACTCTTTCAGTCGCAGACTTTCTGTGTACGTGAAACGTCTTCTCTCAGTCAGTATTTGAATTAATGTATTAAATATTGAGTCCCAACTATATCTGTAGGTGGGAAGCGGAGCAGGATCCTCAGCCCAGAGTGACTGTGGGGCTCACCTGATCATGTCGGGAATGCCTCTCACTCTTCTCTGTTTTTTTTAATCAAAGTTCCCACATGCCGAGACACCTTCATCTATTTTATAAGGTATGTGTACTGGGGTCGAAGACCTTGGGCATATGGCAAGAGCTGTCCGCTGATCCCATTGGATCAGTCGGCCAACTGCCTCCTGAAACTGGTGGAGACACGGAGAAGGGAATGCTGCGTCCCCACAGCAGACTCGTCTCCCGTCATTCGGAAGAGCGTGAGAATAGTACCCAATGCCCGACCTACCTGATGCATGTTTTCTAGGGTTTTCCCTGAATCTCTTTAGGTGAAACACCGGGTAGGATCCTTAAACCATAGCCCGGGGGCCCTAGTTAACTCTTGGCTACCTTGCTCTACCTTCCGCCTCCCCCCTTTTTCAATTCCCTTCCTATGCTATTAAAGGGGAGTTGCCTGTTTCAGGATCACCCTCATGTAGCCTGTTACCCAAAAAAAAATATCTGTAGGTAACTATGTATTTTAGTCTACAATAAGTAATTCATCTACATCACAAGAACTTCGAAGTTGTTTATCTTATTTTCGTAAATCTATTACGTTACTATGATTTATGATGAGTACAGCATCTTCTTAATAAAAAATACGTTCAAAACAGTCAACTTATTTAAAAGACTGACTTCAATAACTTCTCGGATATATTTCCTTATTAAAATCTTAATTCAATTTCTCTAAAAGAGTTTCAGAAGCGCTGCGATTTAATTAAAGTCATATTCCCCGAGAAGCAGAGAGAAAAGGAAGTCAGACAATTTATCGTAGGAGAGGCTCATTTACGGGCTTAACACGAAAGCTATTTTCCGATGAACGATATTCGCTTCATTTCCTCCGCCAAACAAAACATCCAATTAGCGATCGAAAATTAAACGCGGCTGGAGAAGTTCGTCGGTTTTGTTCCTCACAAATTTAGCTTTGTGTCTCCGGACTCGGCTCGGCTCGGCGCGGCTGGCGCTGGTTTCATTTTTAAGGAGCTTCGGCTCGCCTCCACAAAGAGAGAGTTTGCGCAACAGAGATAGGAGGGGAGGGGGAGAGGAGACGAGAGCTATGGATTAGGCCTTTGCATTTCCCAGCCAGGTCCGGCAGCATCCAATCTTAGTTCCTGCGCTGTCTCTGTCCTCATTATAAGCGGGAGAGGCGCAAGGCAGCCAAGGAACTGATATTTCAAAAATCGAATATTGATCAGCAGTGGCGGAGTTGACGCCTCCGGACCGGGCTGTAGGGAGTGGGGGTGCAAGGGGCGGCGGGCGGCGGGCTGAGGGTGGCGGGCGCACGATTGGATTCTGCACGCGGAGATGCCTCATGCATCCCTTATACAATCACAACAGTCGCCCTGTCGCGCTGCTCCGCTCATTACACCACCTCTGCACATCACAATTACTTTTAATCTCGTGACGAAATCGTCCTTGGCCAATACTAAACTCTTCAGACATCAAGAAAATATCATTTTAATGGTATTTTATATAAAAAAAGTCTCATTAAAGTGAAAGAATAAAGGGATTCTGGATTGCCTCAACCCTTCCAGTCTTTGATAATGCATTAACTTGATATGATCAATTTACATATTCGGTTTAATATTTACACATCTATTTTTTTAATGTACCAACATTCCTGAAGATTACAGATTCCTCGCTAAGTATTCTACAAATAGGTCGTCTACCTTTAATTAGAGGTTGGATCCTCTCACAGCTTTCACAAAACTTCACCATCACTGTTTAGGAGTTTATTAACTTACTATTTGTTGTTGTTATTGTGGTAGTCAGCCCAAAGACTGGTCTGTTGCAACCCTCCATGCTAACATATATTGCGCAAACCTTTTCATTTCCACATAAAAACCGCATCCGACATCCTTCCTAATATGCTTAGCGCACCAATTCTTTGTCTCCCTCTTCTGTTTTTACCTCACACACTTCCCTCTAATGCTAATTTTACAAGACCCTCATGTCTCAAAAGTTGCCTATTAACCTATCTCTTCTCTTGGTCAAGGTCTTTCATATTGTTCGCTCTTCCCCTATTCTGCTTAAAACTTCCTCGTTAGTTACTCTATCCATCCAACTGATTTTCAGCATTCTCCTATTGCTCCACGTTTCAAAGGCTTCTATTATTATGCTCTGCAATTCCTGCCACCCACGTTTCGCACCCATATAACTCCATACGAACATTTAAAATTGGTAAATATACATAATAATTTGTAACTATCAAGGAATTTATTGAAACTTTTATTTAACCTCATGAGAAAGCAATATATTGAAATATCACTTACTAGAGTTCAAGCGATATCGTTCGTCATTCTGCTGCTTAGACAATTTTCTAATAAATGTTTTATGATTTCTTCCACCCATCTTGAGCAGTTCGAAGATATTGCCTTGTTACATGCAAATAAATTAACAGTTACTCGCTACTAATAAATTTAAAGAACCCAGTTGGTCTAATGATTGATTATAATATACAATTTTCCCTTCACAATTTCGTGTTACTACCAATAATAATAAATAAGAGGGAGTTTCCAAAATCTACTAGAAAGGTAAAACACTGATATTTATTTGAAAATGGACAATATTTCTCAAATATTATAAAAATAGTCGAAATAGTCATGAATTAAAGTTTACAATTTGATAAGGTATTACAGAATTAGTTCTACTTGTTTTTAATATTTATTGGACTTGAAACTATATATTTAAATTTTATATTTTTGTAGAAAAATGGCGCTGTGCGAGAATGCTGAAAATCAGATGGGTGGATAGAGTTACTAACGAGGAAGTTTTAAGCAGAATAGGGGAAGAGCGAACGATATGGAGGACGTTGACCAAGAGAAGGAATAGATTAATAGGCCACGTTTTGAGACACAAGGGAAGTGTGTGGAGTAAGAACAGAAGAGGGAGGTCAAGGCTAAGCAGTTTTGGGAGGATTTGGTTGCTGTGTAGAAATGTGCAGGATAGGTTAGCATGGAGGATTGCATCAGACCAGTCTAAGAACTGAGTACTACAACCACATTTATTTTCACATTTTTAAAAAGATTTAATTTGTTGATTTCCAAACCAATACATGATTTAACTTATTTTACTCTCTATTGTGTGTTCAAAGATGATTGGCCTAATTACCTAAAATTAAGTGAAAATATATTCTTATTGGGCTTATTCAATAATTTTATTGTTACGTATTTCTATGCTTACATACTATTTTATTCTTTATATTTGTCAAAGAACAATAATTTAAAATTTTTATTGTCATATATTTTTTGAAAATAAGAAGAAAATTAATTATTTGATTAAATAATTTAGTTAAAATTAAATACAGGAGGAGAAAGATGCAACGTTTTTCTCTGCTACAGATTTTAAGGAATATATCTTGCTTAATCGCTGAGGCAATACAGTTAAAATATCAGCCGTACTTTCTCGCGTTGCACCGTAGGAAACTGGAGTAAGGCAGTTGCAACTTGTTTGTGCGGAAACTTTTCGGAAAGTATGGTATAAATAAGAAGCCCTTACAGAGGCGAGGCTGCAATTTGTTCTGAACGCAGCAACACAAAGGTTTGCAGGCTCCTTTGAGTTAGTTCTCCGAGAGTGGGCGAAGCATTGCAAAGAATACACCGAACTGCATAGTAATATGCAGCGTATACTCTCTTCTAATTGTTATCAACGTTCTCCTCAAGTTTAAAACTGAATTACCTGCACTTCATTTCTTTGATGAAGACAAACAAAAGTCATATAATTTGTGTATACTAATGATTTCGCATTTAAATAAAAGGGAAAACACGAAGTAAACCAAATCAATTGGTGTTCATGTAATTGTATTTTCCTATTCTCAATTCATGACCAAATACTGCTTTCCGGGAAGCATTAAAAATTTGATATTATTTTTCATTGCTAATTGCAAAACAGTCTACTGCACTCAAACAACCGCTTATTAAGCACAGAGTATCAATTGGTAAATTTACAATTGAGATTAATGAGAAGATAAAATAGTACGAGTCTCTCATAATACAATAGTTTTGCTCTCCTCTTACTTCAATAGCAAAAGACATTCACATGTCTCTTTACTGATTCAGGGATCCGTTGATAGGTCGGAAATGAGTTGATGTGATCGATCCTCTTTCCCTCCGCTACACACCACCTTCAACGATTTTGACTGAATTTCCGCATAAAACCTAGGAAAAATGTTTGGCTTCCGTGCTTTGTGATGAGAGTTTTAGTTATGAACCATAAATATGTTTCTATTTGTGTCTGATATGAGAGTGTAGGGTGTAACTTAAGTTACGTCAGTTTCGTAAGTTACAACCCCGGTGTTTCGTCTGATGCTTAAAAACATTAATTTTATTTTCCTTTCCATAATTATCAATAATTTTTTGATTGCTAATGCCCTAGGAAATTGACAAAATTCACGACAATATTTCACTATTAATGATACTTCGGTATATAATATTGTTAATAGTTTATCACTAAAATGAAATACAGATTATTTAAATTTTGCTAATACAAAGATTTAATACTCTTTAGTGCTTGAGATTACCTTGGTATGAATTCCTTAAAGAAGATAAGAATCAATTTTCCACCTCATCAAATTTTATTTGAAACTCCTATCAGCATACAAGTAGATTAAATTTGAGATATATTATCTGTAATTTATTTAAGAACCCTGTCTTCGTTTCAAATATGATGTTGAATGCACCTGGTAAACAATTAAAAGTTACATTGTATATATAACGAAAATCTCACAAGAAAACCGATATTGGTCGCATGTTTATCACTTCTTTACTTATAGTAGCGTTTATCAGATGTCTGTATTTAAAAAAAATTACAATAGAAAATCTAAGTAAATACAAATAATTAAGTTAGTTTGCATTTAAGGGTTTCCATATTAATTTAGTAATATTCTAGTTATTTTCGTTACCAATGTACATGTATTTGCTTTCAAGGCAAATGCATAAGTGAGGAAACTTTTTGAAATTGCCATGAGAAGCGGAAAGTTTATTTGCCAATGCAGCAAGCGGAAGCAGCGCCTAAGTTTTATGTGCGGCCGCCAATCTTCATCTGCGTTCATTGTCGCAAGGGAATGGCGATTCTCTTAGCCTTCTCGTCTTCCAGAGACTTAAAATTTTGAAAATAAAAATATTATTTATAATCATGTGTAGTCCCGCCCTCTTTTGTTCCGAATTAGAAATTAATGTCAATTATATCGAGCATTTCGTCTTGAACACATGTGGTCAGTTTTTAGTAAGTACTTCTTGAATGATACTGTTATGTCAAAGAAAGAAACAAATTTCGAGCTATTTCAAGCCTTATAGAATTATTCCACCGCTTCATTAATAAAATAGGGAAATCTATGGAATTAATCTTACTGTGCACTTTTCACACTTATAAGGTCTTTCTGTGCAGTACTTTATAGTTAAGAAAGTAATATTGTTTCAAAGAAATGAGCGTATTTTTGGGCTTCAATCAGGTTTGAGAATACGGTACCGTTGAACACTACCTCGCTATCGTTTTTATATAGTGGTACGGCCCATAAGATTTTAGATTGAATGGTTTTATAATCGTCACACACAATTGAATCAGTGTATAAGATGTTTGATTTGAAACTTAAACACGTGACGAAGAGATAGAGGTGTGTTTGAAGTCGCCAGACAGCACCATAGAGATTGACAATGAAAGTATTTGCATTAGTTGGCAAGTTCCATTCTTTTAGGTTTCTTTCTAAATCAAGAAACAGACCATCTTTGTTTCTTGTAACAGTTTCTCCTGCCATTAAAATAGTAATACTTTTTAGAGTGTATTAAGTTATCGGCAAATGTTTCCTCTTGCCGATGTAATGATTGCCAGATAGTTGCCCTTTATCCTCATTTTACTTGACGTTACGCTTCAAATTACAACTCTATTCTAAGCTGGATTTATTTTTAAGTTGCCTGTTTTAGTAGTGTTTATAGATTTATGGGACCCAGCTTAAACTCTTGAAAATAGTTTTGTCCCAGCAAGTAAAATTGAGTTAGTTTCTTTTAACACAAGTTGTTCACGCGTAGGAGAATAGTAATGATAGCCGTATGTCCCTCGCTCAGCGGCTGGAGCGTCGCCTTCCGTTAGAAAGAGGAAGTGTGCCACAACTCCATGTTTGGAGCCGGGCGAGAATAAATACAGATAAGTGTCAGTTATTGGGTCCCGCGAGTTTATAGGGAACCACCCACTTCCTGCAAGCCTGGGATCGATGCCAGGAGTGGAAACCACAGTCGTTCCTCGAAAGTAACACGGAATAACCTCCTCTTCGGTTTTCCTGATACCTTGTGCAAACTTCAATAACATTTATTAATAACTAAGTCAACAACATATTTTGATATAGAAAGTTAAACTTTAATGATATAACAGAAGTTAATAATTTTGTAATATGCTTAAATAGTGACCTATACCATTCATTAGCCAACAAGAGAGTGGTTATTAACTTAAATTATGTTTGTAGATAATACATACTTCTCATTAAAAATAGGAAATATATTATTATAAATAACCATATGATTATGATGAATTGTATCGAAACTCCCAAATAAAATTGTATGCTATTAAATATCCAAATAGAAAGTGTTGCTGTAACAATAGGGATTAATATGAAATATACTGTGATGGTAAAACACGGCGAAATACGGAATTTGGCGGTACAAATCAAAGGAAATCGGTTTGAGAGGAATTTAAGAAGGTTGCAGACGAGGTAATGAAACCTAGACAGTTTGGCGCTGGCCTGCGTTTTTCTAAAATCGTTGACACTCCGTGACACCTAGCTTTGACAAGACCTGGTGCTTTCCCCGGTAGAATGGGGTGAATGGCTCCTCACAAAAGCTAGAGAGACGACTTCGTCCCCGCCACAGAAAGAAATGAAAAGATGGAGTGGGGAAAAATTATTAAATTATTAAAAAATTAAGAGATTGAAGATTTGCGATTGTCAATGTGCATTTGGATGATGAATCCTGGTGAGAGACTTAGAGCGTGATTGATAGAGAGAGAGGGGGGATAACCAAGTGCAAAATGGAGAGGCTGCTTAGATTTGCGTAGTGGTCTTGAATTGGTTGATCCGGGGCGTAATGCTTGCTGTTGATCGCGGCGCGGCAGATACGATTAAATGAGCAAAGCGTTCATTTTATAACAAGGAAGTAGAGAGGAATCTGTGACCGATACGAGATCAGAGAACGAGCGGCGACGTCCAGGTAAAGGAGGAGACGGTAATTAGTGTGTTTGTAATATTTCTTCTGATTTCCTCGTTCTGCCAATTCCCAGTAGGTTTTTTGTTTTCAAAACTGTTGATTTGAGAAGGTTCGTGAATATGACCCGAAAATAGATCTCATGTGTCTAAATGTATAAAGTATATATTGTAACATTAGGAGCTCTTGGGCTTCAGACCGGGTGAGAGCAGGCATTGGCCCGACGTTTCGATGACGTTCACTGTCATCGTTATCAAGTATTGTCATGGAAACGTCGTGGACAATGCCTGCTCTCACCCGGTCGGAAGCCCAAGAGCTCCTAATGCAACAAATACGCCGGGAAAACCTGCGATCTTTGATATATATATATATATATATATATATATATTGCAAATCATAAAAGGTCGGCTTCGTAAATTGAATTTGATTGAATTGTTGTATATTACCAATTAATAAATGTAAATTTAATGGATTCTCTTTTTTATAATCCTTCTTTATTTTAATCCATTAATACCCCACATATGAAGAATACCACCCTTAGCTACGTTTTAAATAAGGAACAAACAGAACATTACTTTATAATCATCGAAGAAAAGACTTTTATTAAAGGAT
This sequence comes from Eucriotettix oculatus, assembly GCA_034510155.1. Taxonomy (NCBI): domain Eukaryota; kingdom Metazoa; phylum Arthropoda; class Insecta; order Orthoptera; family Tetrigidae; genus Eucriotettix; species Eucriotettix oculatus. The sequence goes on from CM067376.1 coordinate 176,003,693, forward strand.
CAGGATGAATACCACATACTAAGTGAAGGCCTTGCGTTCAATTTCCGGTCTGGTCAAATCTTTTTCATCCTAATTCTTAAATTAAGTTTCATGGCTCTGCTTTTTTTGAAAGCGCTGTTTCTGTTCTTGAAGAAACTGCATAAAATTCGTTCTTTGAGGCACAGGCAGAGGAGCATTTCTTTAGGTATAGCATACGGAAAATAATCTGCTTTTGTTTTCGGAGTACTTATCTTTAGATATAATATTTAGGTAGAGTTCCATTGTTGATTTGAAGGAAAAATTAAATGAGTTCTGAAAGTCTTTTGATATAAACAGAACAATGGCTTCATGGCTTATGCAGGCGATAACGGGAAATTTAACAGATACAGATGCATTAACTTTTACGCTGAATAATTAATATACTTTTAAATATTTATGAGGTTAATTTCAGTAGAAATTATTGGATGTTTTCATTTCTTTGTACTTAAATTAGAAATTAAGTTCAATAGATTACATTTTAAAAATTCAATTTTATTCTCTTTATTCAACTGCAAGAGAGATTAAAAAGCGGTGTATATTGAATTATTCACGTCATGAACGTTTTTCTGTAGACGAACAGCGCCTTGACATCACTGTCCTTCCGCTGCCCTACGTTAACTGGAAAAGTTGATAAAAATAACCTACATAATTAATATCGAATGGTCAAAGTTCTGGAACGGAATGTCGATATAGCCGTTGTTCTGGAACCTGACCTGAATTGAGTGAGTATGTCTGTAAGTGTTTCGGACTGTCGTGCTTCTGGCGTAAAGTCAAAAGCCCCCACCTGGAAGTTTTTTCTTTTTATTTAAAAAAGGTTGCATCTACTGCCTGTTCAATGGCGACCACAGTGACAATTATTTATTTACATATTATTTACAATAATGAATTTCAAAAATAAGATAATGGTAATGTTAATTTTTCTGCTCGTTATCGACTAATTAATCATTACATTTAATTACCTCAAGGTTTCTGCCTCCCTCACTTCTCTCATTTCATTCTTCCGTCCGGAGTGATAGTAGAATTACTATACGAGGGTCACTCAAATAGTAATGCACAACATTTATTTGAACAATAAATTTGTATACTGGGGCTTTCCTATGTTTTCCAATGTGCTGACAGACAGATCCCTTGAGAACTAAATTTCGCATTTCCACATAATCCCCATCCCCATCCCTATTAACTGCCTCATACCACCTTGTAACTAGGTCCTGATACGAGTCTGGTCCAGCACGTTTGAGTCACTGTTTGGCAGCCTTCACTAGACAGCCATCATCTTCAAGTCTCTTTCACGAAGGGATTCGTTTAGTGTACCAAAGAGTTGGTAATCGCATGGAACCACATGAGCGCTGTAAAGCGGCTGTTTTAGTGTTGTTCATGCAAGATTTTTGATGTGGTAGTGCGTTGTTGTGCAACAGAAAAACATCCCGCTTGTCCGATGTGGTCGAACACGACTCAGTGATCAGAGTTGCAACATGTTCTTCAGAATTAATGGCGGTTTTCTCGTGGCATGAGGTCCATAACCAAAAGTCATTAGGAACTGAAAAATACCGTAGCCATAACTTATCCAGCCAGAGATGCAGTTTCAATTCTTCTTAGTTGAGTTGACATGATGACACTATTCATTGCCTCTCCCCTCCGATTGAAAATGGTACAGCCATGTTTTATCGGATGTAAATTCTTACCAGAAAGCCATTTGAAGTGTCCCCTTACTGTTTCAAAAGTTTGCTTCACACTGTTTTTCGTGTTATTTTGTAAGTCTATATCAACATCCTTGGAATCAGCCTACCACAAACGTTTTTCAATCACAAATATTTCAATAATATGCAAACACTTGTTTCTCCCATTCCAATTTGGAGTTGCGAAGCGCTTGTCACAGCAAATTGTAATAGAAGTTAGTGGAGTGTACGGTCTGACGCTGCGAGGAGTATCCCGAATAATGGAGTGCGTAATCTGCTTGCCCAACTACTAACTGAACTGTAATCTACAGCAGCATCTCCACACACCTTTTCATACTTCTTATGAATGTTTTTCTCGGCACGGGACTTCTATAACAGCACGTTTCTTTTGACGAATGTCAAGTGCAGTAGCCATCTTAAAGACATGCCATGGAAGCGCCACTAACGGACCGGTTGATATAATTTTGAAGGGGAGGATGCATCGATGATCTCTCTAAATTGCAAATACGTGGAATGAAAAATAAATGTATATTAAATAGTATGATTATTTCTTTAAGTTTGTAGAATGAAATATAAATGTAAATAATACTTAAACTATTGTATTTGAAGTGTCCTTCGTATATTACACATGTATTCTAGTCCTTCATTGAGATTTCAGATTCTTAAATACGCTTATTTTAATCCAAGTTTCACAAACACTAAATCAAGTCTTCTAGAAGAATTAAAAGGAAATCTAACCAAAGTAGCTATACAGTTAATGGATACCGATTTATAATGAATAAAAATAATGTGAAAATTGCATTAATTCAGCCTCAATATTTTATTTTTCACTTGTCGAAAACTCTTTTAATGTCTAAGTTAAAAATTGAATCTGTTAACGTTTCAAATTATCGTATTACATTGAGTTGAAGAGTTCAATATTTTATTATAAGAAAATAAAATGTTTGACTGCTTTGAAGGGTATCATCCAATTTCTCAAATACTTCTGCTACGAACATGATTGCGTAAACATCCATCCAATGTAAGACGTAAATATTCCTTTTCATTCGATCTGAAATGCTCATGCACAGAATAAGTTAATTGAAACATTTAAGAGTTCAGTAAATAGTGTTTATCCGTTTAGATGCATTGAGACATATATTGGATGATTTCTAATACAATGTACAGTAAGACGTAGCAATAATGATGTGGGTGATTGACCTCGATTCTAGAAGTAGCTCGTAATGAGCCTCTAAGTGCAGCGATTTAAATTAGCTCCAACTCCGAGGAGCCCGAAGTTGATTTTCCGGGCCCGTCCAATCAGCTTCGAGCTCTGCTCGACACGTGACCCAATTTACAAGGTGGCGAATTCATGTGAGGGTCGATATCTCCCACTTGGAGATGCCGGTGCTTAACGAGCCTGTTTAAAGAGGCGCCTTGTCTGCCTTCGCCTCCCTAATCTATTTCTTTGACGAAGACAAGAAATTTTCGCTTTGAGAGTTTTGGCCGGCACTATTTCTGTTTGTAGAAAGAGCGTCTTAACGAATTGCTTGAGAAATCAAATTAAAATTTTACTTCTTTACTTTTGTAAGTATAATTTTCAACGAATTCTGTGATATGAAATGTGTGCACATTCAATATTCTATCCATTAAATAATGTGGTAGGCGTCAATAATTTCGCACATATACGGGAAAAGATGATAATCTTGTGACTGAATTGCTTATTTTGTACTGAGTTAATGCAGTTTTTGAAGCGAGGACTTTTATTTGAGTATGCTGACATTCCATTATTATCATGTTTGTATTTTGGGTTCCTAAAGGTGGCCCTAAATCGCTAAATGCAAATAGGATTGTCAATTTTTTTGAAACCGTCTATGAACAATTTTTTTTGTAAATTTTATTTAACTTTTTGTCCTAGGACAGTCCAGTTTTGTTCACAAAGAGTACAGTAAATACAAAAAGATTTAATTGACATGAAATGTGCCATCCGGTATAGTTCACCATCTGCCCGAAACTAGTTTTTGTTTTCTGTGAGAACTTTTATTTATTTACTTCCACCCTTTCTTCAGCCAATCGAATCATGGAGTTTCTTCCACTTTAGTCTACTGCTTTTGAATGGAATGTAAGAAAAATTACTATAGGAAACAAAACAAAGCAAAGCTGTAAGCTTTAAACTAAAAATGAGGAATCAGCACAGATTCTCCATCCTTTTAGCCTAAGCATCAACTCTCATGAAGTTCACTCAATCACAACTCTCACGGTCTATTACAGCACGGATATTAAATGTAAAGCAGTCAGAGGTAAAATGAATTACTTCAGGAAGCAAAGGGTCACTTGCTGGTCTAAAAGTCGGGTCGGGTATCAGCGTACAGAGCTGTGGTCCCGGCCTCGATTCGCTGTCTCGTCGAGATTTTCCTGATTTAAGTGTAATAAGAATTTGTATCGCAATAGGTCTAGCAGACCAACATTTGCTGCAGCGACGTCAAAGTCACGAATAACTTGATAAATTTTGATTTTTGGAGGGAAAAGCGCGACGAAATTTTAGATTTGGAAGCATAAGTTCATAGTCCTAATCGACTTAATTAATTCACAATAATTTTACAACTATAACGCGTAGCTATATTGCACCGTTCATGATTTGTAATTGATTTATTAATATTGCTGTGCTTCCCTTTTATAGCAATACTAGGAAAATTTATTGAAAACGGATTGGCACGTATTTGAGGAACGAGGGTGAATTAAAAAATATATTTTAAAGTAACACGGTTTGTGCCCTCATAGTGGACGGGAATTATCTTGTCATCTGACACGATGCATGTGATGTGATGTCAGGCTGATACAGTTGCGGTGAGGGCCACTGCCTCGCCTTCCTGCCCAGGTCCACTTTGTGAGGTAGGCTGTGTGCCTAAGCGATTACGAGATCTGTCATTTGTTTTGCCTATCCGAGGGGAGGTGCGGACGACGCCGGACACATGTTCATTAGCGATCCCAGTGTTAACACCCTGATCCGTCTTGTCCGCGCTAATCCCGGGACCGCACCAGCTTTAAAGCGCGACATTGATGGAGCGATCGGCATCTCGCAACGACTCCGCTCAAACAATTAGTTCGGTCGCCTCTTTTGTTTCGCTGCACACGTGACACTGACGCGTTCGATCACTGCCATCAAGCGTTTTGTTACTTTCTTTTCCCCTGATGCCCAGAGTTGGGGTCCACGGACGGCGACACTAAACTTTGTTGGCTTCGTTTTGAACAACACGAAGGTTAAAGTAAACGTTTCCATACATCGTCCTCTACGTTAGAAAGGGTCACGATTGAGTCATGAATCCGCAGTATTTTTATTAACTGGACCTGTTTAAGATGGTTGGCAAGAATATATGACACAAGATAGTCACACAGAACTGCGAAATGATCTAGATATTGGATGACCGAATGAATTAAAAATTAATAATTTAAAAGATCATAAATTTCCTCCTACGATTAACACTTTCCGTTAAATGGTCGTTTTATTTATTTGTGCTAACATACATATTTTTATTTCCGATAAAAATTAACAACTCAGTTTTAAACTATAAGACGGTTTATCTTTGTTGGTAATCTCATATTAATAATATTTACTCCTGTTCACGTTATGTCATTCGCGAAGTGCAAATTCACTTTATTTTCGAATGCTTGGGTTATTAATTTTAAATTTCTCTTCACATTATTAAAAAAATTAACTTCAAAAGAAAAAATTTTGAGCATCCAGCACGCTCTGCTAAAAATGTTGTGATAAATTAGATTAGTAACGCTGAAAATTAAGAAAAGACGTACCAACTATGAGCATATGAATTTAGACTATTGAGTATTGATTTTGGTCTCTACGTCCTTTGATATAGAATGTTGTCTAACTGAAATAATTGTATTTCCAGACCGAGGTTACTATTTTGACGAAGTCCTATTCTTTTTGAGTGACACTTTCGCTTCCTCAACAATTATTCCTTGGTCAGATCAACTTAGTATGTCCATGTATATAATTTCCTGAGATTTATATAAGCCCAGGTCTTGGTGAAAGTTTCATATCAACAAAATACATAACAAATATACGCCATAAAATTTATTATAATAATGTATAAAATACGTTATTTTTAATTTATTACGTTATTAAATGCAACAATACAGACAAATGATTCAATATTTGAATGTTAATTAATATTTTACAGCCACGTGGATCGATAACTATTGATGAAATTTATAATATTATCAGTTTAGTATTTATTTTCTGTTCGTCGTAGTGTTGAAGAAGAATTTAATTTTTGTATGCATGATTTGTTGATAGCTGTTTGACGTGAAGGAGTCGAGGCCGTCGGTGATTAGGACGGGTCGTCATTTGTATTTTTAGAGCGAGGCCCACGAAGGAGTCCGGATACGGATAGGTGCCAGGGGTCACAACGATGCAGATGAAGAAGCACAAGAGGAGGACTGGGGCGCAGGCGCGGGCCGGCCGGCGCTTGGGTCGATAGCGGGCCGCGGCTCCCAGAGAGAAATTGGTCCACATGGCAGCGAGATCGTTATCAGCTACAGATATTGTGTGGGCGGGGACACTTGCCTCATCAGCGCTCGCCATTGGCTAACAGGCTTCTTCTAATTACAAGGCGCGCTCGCCTCTCATTGGCCACTGCGGCCTACACGGCCGGGTGGGCGGTAAGAGACTGCCGTTTAATTAACAATGGCGACCGGACAGGTAATTAGCTAGGTCGGCCTGTCTCGGGTACTCGGCCTCCACCAAAACCCGACGCCGTTCATTATTGAGTACCATCACATTAAATAATCCATAATTTTTATTCTCCGAACGACGTACGGTTATTTCGCCATTTTTATGTTGTAATTCTGTGAGGAAATGAGGCAATTTTGAAGGGAATCAGCGGATGGCATTAGAATTATGTTTGAACGATTCTTGTCATATCGTTTGGCGTTATTTTGAAAGATGAATAATTGCATATTTTCTACCATTGAGTGCAAGGTAGTTAAATTTACGACATAAATTGAAGAGCGAAGGACTAAAATGCTTATATAATAATATTGAAAGGAAAATAATATACGTATAGCTCACAAAATGTATCGATATCTTAAAATGGTGAGGAACATTCGATTTCTCAGTAGGAACAAAAAATATCAGTTGAATCTGCCATACCTATTATACCAACTGTGCAATACCGCATATTGACTAAGAATTGAATTTGTGCGATCAAAAATAATTCTGCCGTCATATAATCTTGTTCCCAAGTTTATGATCTACGTACGGTTCAAATTTTGTGCTTCTTCTCCATACCACCGCCGGATTATTATTATCAAAAGAACAACCTTTGAAGCTAGAATTTTACCTATCAAAATGCGACTTAATAGCTGAATTTTTTTGTAAACTTTCAAGAACGCCCAAATTCCATGTTTTCCGCAAATAGAACCTGGAGTTATGACTTTTTTCCATATTACATTCGCTCGAAGCGGAGTAGAATATAACAATGATCGATAAGTAGGACCATTGCTCGTCTCACGGGAAATTCAATGTCTTGTTTCAAAACTCTAACTCGTTGTTTAGTTTTTGGATTTTGCGCGGTGGGATGATAGGGGGATGGGAGGGGGGAGAAGAAGTGATTAGCATGTCTCAAGTCTGCGGCGCGAACCGTCTTAGCCCAGTCGCGCGGCTTTAATAAACACGCAGTATTGATTTAGCAATTTCCAGACGCAAATGAGCTCTCAATTAAATGTGCCCACTTCCAAAAAGAGGACCTCGAAAAATTCTTCAACCAAGACGGTCATGGAGAAAATCGCTCTTGAGGCTTTTCTACACAAGTCCGAAATTTTGGGCCAATACGTCTCTTCTATAAAGATTGAGATTTTTCTCGGTAAATTGTTTGTACAAACAGTTTTCGGCCTTCTAACCGATTAGAATTTATAAAGAGCGACGTTTAGATGACTAACTCTGTCATCATTTTGTGGCAAAGTGTAGAAGGTGATGACAGAGCCAGTCATCGAAACGTCGATCTGAGTAAATTCCATTTGGTTAGAAACCCGAGAACGTCTCTTCTTCTTATTCGTCACATTTAGTTTGTTAAAGATTCACACCTAATTGGAGCCAACATGTTATACCGTTTATTAGGTTTCAATTTCTCCAAATTACGAGGCAAATCGTACGTAGTTCTATTGGAACTGTTGACAAAAATTAAATAAAGTTTGTGACATTTCGTATCATACAATCTGTACGATTTGCTTCATATTTAAGACTTAAAATACTTAATTTGTGTTTTGTAATAACATTATATTATGGTACATATAAAGTTAAGATCTGTCGAAATTTACAACGTGAGTATTTCTACTTTATCGACAATTACAAACCATTCTGGAGAGTTTTCTAATTCTTCCTGGTTATGTACTATAATAAATAGTAGTTTTGTTGGTGGTAAGTGAAACAATTGCTATTCGTCTTACGATGATTCAAATAATGCGTATTTTTAACAGATAAGACAGAGAGTATCCGAGTGAGATAGAAAACTCTTTTGAAATTGGTGAATTGAAAGGATATTTTAACAAGTATTTCAACACAGGTATAGTGAATTTACATTCATTTCCAAAATTACACTTAAATCAAATCATATCTACTGTACTGAGCGTAAGAAACGTGTTACTTGGAAGGAAATGGCCTTATTACACGCAATTTTATAAATTATTTATCAACAATATTTTTAGTCATAAATAAATAATGATAACTTATTGTATTACTTTAAGAAACCGCGAGTAACTGTGTTGACGAAACAATCGAAACTTTTAGTTTCTGAATGATTGATAGCAAGTGAGAAATTTATCCTGCCGTGGGTAAAGTGTACGCAGTAATACAGAAATGCTTGGTATCTGTGTGCTAGTAGGAGATGGCATGTGTGAATGGAGGCATTGCGCAGGTCTGCAGTGCGCAGGCGCCGTCCCCGGGGGCTAATCGCGAGCCTCGTGCAAATTGTTTTGTTTCTCCCTTTCCTTGAGACATCCCAGGACAAATCCAACATTGATGCCTTCAATTAATATACAACTCCGTACGTAATGCGGAGGAAGTGCTAGAAGGAGAAATCACAGTCAAGTGTTCGTCCTGTTCGGTGCATAATTCCGTGTATATTCTTACACTTATTTAGAGAATCCAATTTCTTCCCCAAGAAGGGATATGCAAACATGATTTAGTCACTCAACTCTTAATAATAAAATAGTTTGTACATTAGTAAACAAATATCACACATCACATTAATTTAGATACTATCATAGTTTCTTTCGAATTGGTTAATACATCGTCTGCGATTAAGAAATTAGTGGTACTCTTTGTAGCCCCAGTTTACAATGTTACCAATAACTTATTTAGTTTTTTCAATTTTCTTTCGATACCTTCAGCTTCTTATGAACCTATGAAGAATTTGTTATTATGTAAACTGGTTGGGAAAGACAATTTTGAATCTAAGCGTTGATATGGAGGTGTGTACCATATGTTTGATCAAAATAATATATATATATATATATCAATTATAGTTTCAACGTTTTACAAACACGCATTATGTTGGTGAATTATTTTAAGATATACACGAGTTTTTTTTAAAAAAACAGCGACAATTTAACAAGTATTCAGTTCTTTTGTGCCTTTAACCTCATTGGAATGAAAGACGAATTTAAATTTCTTTACGTTAATGGTATGTAAAATAGCGGTTTCTTTCGCCCAGTACTTTACAAAGTGTTTATCAAAGATATGTTACGATTTGGTATTATGTGCTCTGATTCTGATATAGTGAAAATTAACAATTATTCCACATAATTTATTAAATGGAACTCATTACATCAATACTTTTATGTGACTAATATTAGATTTAAATTTATTGTTGTTTCCATTAGTCCTCGGTTAAGGAAATATAGTGCGTCATACATTACAAATAACAGATAATCTTAAGAACAAAATAATGTATATATTAAATTACAAATAATCTTTAAATAAATTTCTAAAATAAAAATTACAATGTCTAAAGTCATTAAGAAAACTACACGCACACTGGAGTGCACAAACACACACGCATAAGCAATGGAGTTTTCACTTCTTGGAGCTGCGCGACCAGGAATCTGGCCTGCCGTAGTAGCTCCAGGCAATGCATGAAGCAAACAAAGAAAAGAGCAGAAAGAACAGTACAGAAAGTTTAAAGTTACGTAGTAGGTGAATTTACAAAGCAACACATTCAATATTTTTGCAGAAATCTTAATTTTAATTATTAGGGGGGGCGATTAAGAAAATCTTGTACAGGGTAAAACGCTCATTTAATAGAATAGTTTTCTTTAGATCCACGAAAGTTTTGTAGTTATTATTGTTTTTAACCTCTGGATGAAGGCTATTGTATTAAAATTGTGAAAACTGCTTGTCTGACCTAAGTGCTGAACGATTTCTAGTCGCGTATTCATGAAATTCGCCATTACTTTGAAATAAACTTATGTTCCGCTTTACAAACTTTAATATTTTCATGAATATACACATAGGTCCTTTTTACAAACACAGTAAAATTTCCTATGACGACTTGTCTTGCATATGAAGTTATACTTTCTCAATGATATCTAATAGCAAATCGCTGTAGTGAAAGAGTGTTCATTCATTGCATGAGTTGAATATTTTCCGTTAAATGACTACGTCTTTAATATTCTCGGATAAACATGTGACGTGTTAGAGATTCAGTAGGCCTTATTTCCTTCATTTACCTAATTTGTTAGGAAAATTTTCATTCTTGTGTAGTAAAAGGAGACTATTGATGAGAGTATTCTTCCTGATATCATAATTATAAACGTGTCTCAAGATTATGAAGAATATTGTTACTGTTTGAATAAACACAAGAAAAAGTTCCAACATCGAAATTCTGTGAATAACATATCATAATTAGTCAGACTTATACGTATAGAATGTGATGTGTGGATGTATTAAACGAATTAACTGATTAGTATCTATAAATAGAAGCAAGAATATATATGAACGTTCACAGGCTATGCGTCCACGTTGCTTTGGGTATAAATGCGACTACAACAATATGCGAGGAGCCATGGAGTGGTCAGACTGGCTTCGAAATTTTACCATGCTGCAGGGAGGAAGGGAAGCAGACGAGGGGAGTTCCAAATTAACATGCAAGGAATTCGCAGTGGAAAGGCCGACCACTTATGAAAAATTGATGACATGTAGATTGAATGGTTATTACTGCACAATTTAAAAATTAAATTGTAAGGAAAACGTAAGTAAATATGTAACAAGAATTTCCCATTTTATTTAAATACAATTTATGCAGAGTAATAAAAGTACCAGTCAAACTAGAAAATGACGATGTGCCGTGTCGTACCCCTGTTTGCTGGATGACCCTTTATATTATTATGGAAATATTGATTTGCTGTCAGCTGCTTCAAGATCGAATAAGTTCTTGAACCACATTTCGTTACGGAGAATTTTCTTCACTAGAAGAAAATTACGTGAATGGATAACAAAGGAATACGAGTACTTTGTACGTTTTCACATCAGAAAAAATCTTCGTGAACTTCTAGTTGTTTTCGACTCTTAAAACACGTGAAGAAAATATTTATACAAGCCTATCATTTCTTTGAATACATTTATAAAACGAGAGTAAAATAACACAATAAAACTTACAATACTATTTATAATTGGATTAAAGTTGGCCCAAATATAAATATAGTTATTTAAAATTATAATGTTAAAAAACTGAAGTAATGTAGATATCATAGAAGAAGTGAACAAGAAATTAAGTGGAAAACGCGAGCTAAATAATTTTTTAGAATAGTATAGCAAAAAAATAAATTTTAAGAAATAGAATCTTAATGCAAGTCGAATAATTATCAGTAAATACAAGAATTTAGAATGTCATGAGATCTTACATGTCAAATGACTCAAGGAACGAATTGTGAAGTCGGTTTCAGATATTGATATTTTTATTGGAAATATGTAATGAAACCAGTTAATAATAATGATAAAGTTTATTAACAATTTAATAGACAATGGGTATAATAATTAACCAAAAACGTTGCAAAAAGTTTAAATTAGTATGTATATAGATTTAAGAGGGTTAAATATTAAAACAAGAATGACAAGCATAAGAATATTTGAAAAAACCATTCCAAAACAAATACGGTTTTATCAATACATTATAAAGACTTAAACATGAGATGCAATGGGGTGAGATCAGAATATTACATAGCATAGGACGAAAATTTAAGAACTCAATATGTATCTTCCGAGAAAAGCAAACGATTAGAGACTAATTTAACCTGATATCCTAAATGAAATTAAACAATGTGGGATGACTTCATGTTATGTTTTAACTGAAGCCAGCAAGTATATAATAAGCCAGTGTTTAGGGCGAACTTAAAATTGGCAAAGTGAAACCGTTGTAAGGAGGACAGCGAAATTTAGGAAGCTGTAGATATTCATTACTAAACGAATGTTTATCTGGTAACATCTCATTATGACTTTGACGTTTTTGTTGATGAACCTTTTAATAGATGTTCATTTTAACTTCATATTAATTTATTCTTTTAACTTACACACATGGTTTCATTGTCACTTTACAGGAAATGATATCAAGTTTTGACTCACGTAGAACGCTAGTACAGAATAACACCATATCTGTAAGCTAAAATAATAAATTAATATGAATTTTCAAAGTTGTAAAGTCCTTTTTGATACAGGCTGTGTGTATTTGACGGACGAATACCGTTGAAATAAACAGAAAACATTTCAAAAAATTAGTTTGAAAAAATGGTTTTCTCAAAGATTTTAATGTACAAAAACTAATAACCTGTACATGACGAACGAAACTTAGTTTGAAATTCTCTATTATAAGCTTCGGTGTTTCAGTTCAAATGAAGTAACATAAAATACAAATATATTTCACACAAGAATTAAATCACTTATGACTGAATTTAAGATGATATTAAAAGTAGTACGAAATACATAAATGAATCTAAGTTACAATATTACAGTATTCAAGGTTGTCAAAACGATTTTGTTACACTTAGAGCTTGGTCGCGCATTTACTACTAATTACAGCAAGCATGTCTAATAGGAGATAATAAACTATCTTGTATGAATATGTAATTTTCAATTAGATCAGCTTCTACTACGGGTGCCAGTGGCCTAATTAAATTTTCTCTGATAACCACGAACAGCTCTCGCTTCGGACATCTTGCAGCGAGGAAGGAGGGCCGACTGTGTGGGGGTTAATGGCATATTTTAAGGGAAATTGAGGTCGTTTAAAATAACATAGACCTACCGTCTGCCAGCAAGGGATGTTATAAAAGCTTGCATATTAAATAGCATCCCCAGGGGTGGCTGCAAGGGTTGTAAGGGGGAGACTAAGAACAAGGAGTTAATATCCGCTGCTAGATAGCATCTGCAGAGCAGGAGAAAAATTAAATCGGCCTATTAATTAAGTTGCCCAGCATACCAATATCCCCCTCAGTCGCGGCTGATTTCACAAACACACGAACATAGATAAGTGGAGGCAACGGACAAAAAGTTGGCCTCTAAGCCACCGTATTTCGTCGGCTCGTTGCCTTGCTGCCAGTTTTTTGTTTCACCTAATTATTCCAATAACAGGGTCATATGCTATGTCCAGATTTTAATTCAACTTTTCTTCGGTAGCTTTATTTTTTTTACAGGTCTGAATATTTTTATCGAAACTATAATTTCACACGAATACAGACGAATCACAAGGAAATGGGGAAATAATACCCTTACTTATGTTTTTGATAAGCGTTGAATAACAGGTACGTTATCAAAGTGTTTGGTGCTGACCATCCTCAGCAAAAGATCAGGGCATTAAAATTTCCTTACCGAAGGTTTCGAGTAAGGCACATTTAATTTTCTTTAAAAAATTTAAGGTTGAAATGTAAAAATGTCTGAATCTACTGTTTCCTCTCATTGCGTCAATTATAGATAGTTTTGACTCCTCCTATCTCCTCAATAGGGGATTAATGAAACCAATAAATAAATCTAAATCATGAAGTAGAATGGGGACAGCTGAATTACTCATACTTCTTATACAATCAATTTGGTTATTAAATATCAATTATTTTATGGTTGAAAATATATTCAGTGTGGAAAATTATCTATTTATACTGCCATTCATTATAACTAGGTTGTGCAATTTTTTGTTGCCTAAATGAAGACAGAAGACAGAGGAATGTAAAATGTTTGATGCAACTGTCATTTTTGTTCCGAGTCAGTGAACAAAATACTCTGTTACATCACAGAGGTCACATGCAAATTAAACGCCACTCAAGTTATTTCATCTGCATCCAAACTGTGAAAAATGAAATTCAAAACAATGCCAAAAATTATACAGACAGACTAAGAGCTCACTGACGTTTTAACTAAAACCTGAAGATATATATATTTTATTCTAATATATTAGATATCATGGAGACTTCAATGGAACCCTTCTCCGCAAGTTTACACTGCTGTAATACGTAATCATTATATATTACTTATTGCCTTCTAGGGCAGATTGTAAACTATTGGAGTTATAATAATCATAATAAGCTATTTCTTGAAATGACGACTATTAAACGCTAGTTGTTAGTGTTTTATGATGTTCACGACCATTTTACGAATCATTGAAAATTAGGGTGTATGTACATTGTTGAGTACTATAACTGTTATTAGGAAGAAAAATTAATTTAGAAAAATACACGGGTTGCAATGGAGAAACGTATCCTTCTTCTCTAATTCCCGCCACATGAATTTGTGTTTATATTCTCTTGAATATTGAATACTCTTATTATTCTCATGCTTTCTTGAGTTTAAAATTAATTTATTTTTATTATGAGTTAGACTTATTAGTATATATTTAATTTGTTGTAAATTTGGATAAATATACTTCGAACGTCGAAATAAATTCAAACGTCAGTGGCAGTGTTGCTGTGTCGTTTAGCTCCCATTATTAAGATACATGTTATTTGGTGTGATCTTCCTAAAATGAAAGGAAGAGCGCTCATCTTGAAGTTTTTAAATTGGTAAAGTGATTAATAGTAACGCAGATATAAAATTTTTATTCATCTTGAATTCAAGTTTTAAACTTTGAAACGCTCGTTTACGGTAGTCTAAAGCGTTTGTGAAAGTTCTTATGAGTAATGAATCTCAGCTAATGGTTGTGTCTGCATAAGTCACGCCGAGGCACGCTCATCAAACTGGTAATTAATGGATCTGCCCAGCGGCAGGCCCTCCTTATTACGAAGGCATACTTGGGGAATCCCTACTCCTCACATTGTTCTTGAAACTTGCAGAGATTGATCCTTTACTTTAAATAATCACAGTGTGGCAGGCCAAAGACAGGAATGTTTGGTTGAGCCTCGGAATTATTACACAATGTCTGAAATATTTCAAATTTGCGTTAAGTACTAGAACGAACCAAGTAATTAAAAGCAATGTAGAATACGGCAAAACGGTTGCTACCTTTTGATTAAGGTCTGAAGGTTGCCGAGAATAACTAAGTAAGGTCACTCATTATAGACAAGAAACGTCCATATTTTCAATTTTTGATCTGGACGGCTTCGAACTCCGACCCTATGTTTCTCAGGTCGTCCCCCTGGCAAAATTAACATCGGCGTTTAAAAAAAAGAACATGTTTACGTATTATTGCTAACGCATGTGTGAGGTGATCGATTAGAGAATAACATAACTTTAATGCCGGAGGGGTCTGCGTCCTCTTTGAGAAGGACCAAATAATTTCCTCGCCGACAGTGACATACTTATGAAATCCGGATGAGGCCTCCGTAACTCTCTTCATGCATTTCATACACTGCTTTCTTTAATATTCTGTCGCTGTGGTGCTGTAATGTATGCCTGCCGCTTTTTGCCGCCAACAAATTCCCATTTATATTAACAAAGTTTGCTATGATAATGTCGCGGCTCTGAGTTTTTGTTTGGCGGCGCATTATGAGCGGATTAATAACGTCTCTCCCTAAATTAGCCGCCCCTCCCAGCTCGGCCGACCCGGCCAAGTTTGATATTAGTTTGCATTACAAGACCCTCGTAGCAGCCGCCTCGACACCTGTCGTCTCGCCAAAAATACTCCTATAAATAATTGTTGCATATAATGCAATGATATTTTGATTAGAGCAATGAGAACACGTTATTAATAACCCCTGATTTTATGCAGAGTAATGGATCTTTGGTGTATTTAAATTGTTAACTGCACTGGCGGCACGGGGTTATATATTTATTATAGCATTTCAAGAATTTAGATGAAAAAAAATACTGTCATTACAGTTCTTTAAATATTGACTAGTTTTCTTGGGGTGATTGAAGTATTGTTACATGATTGCCACAATGTGTTTTGAGTTCACTGGCTTATCTAAATTACAGATACTACAGGTTATATGAAAGTAACTAAAACAATCTCATTTAATAAATAGTAAATCGGCTTGTAAGTCAGAAAAAAATTAATATAAACTTTATTAACATTAATTTATTAACTTTATTAATACGACTGTCAGAAAATGTATATAATGTCATTTAACTTAAATGATTCGTCTATGATATCCGTTAAAGGCAAATGAAAAATAGATATCTAAAATCCATGTCTAATTTTATCTACTCTGTAGTTCGTTGATTGACCTAAGTTCTGTTTAACTATTCATAAGATGAAGTATTAAATAGAATGAAATGAAGCACTTAATAAATTCACTAGTGAAGAACCGTCCCCAAATGACAGAATAAACAGCATGAAACGAATTTACCTAATGTTAACTATACTATAGTTAAAATACTTTTTTGTTAAGTTGGTTAGTCAATAATATACTAAAGTAATAAATAGTCATTGATAAAATAGGCCATTACACAACAAAATATATACACCTTATAATTCAATTTTATTAGTCATAAATTACATTTCAGTAGCATATGTATTATTAAAGTTTTCGTTTTCGAATGTTTCCTCCCATTTTATTCCTGTAGTTCGTTTTATTCGCTAATAATAACAAATGAGGAAGCAGGTAAACAAAAAATGAAGACGTATGGACGCATCTTCGGCAGAAATTAATTAGACCGTTACTTCATCAAATGAACCCTGCCGGAGCATTTCCCATAACGATTTTTTAGCGTAAAAGGATAAAAATGGTTTCCCGTCTTCTGGCAGCGTTCGTACTCCATAAACGTCGGCGGACTCTTACTGGCGAAATTGTTAATAGCAGCAATAAAAACCAGCGACAGCATATCGTACATCAATCACAGGCTCCATCGCTGCTACGACAGCGGAGACCTCATTAATAAGTACGGTCCGAGAGAGCGTCCATCAGTGACAGAACAACTACGGCTAGAAATATATGAATCAACGGGGGTAGCTTCTAAATTTCCCGTCCCCTTATTCCGACCCCCTCGAGTTCGTCTCCACACAATTCTCTCCGAGCTGCTATCGTAGTAAAAACCGGCCAAGGAAGAGAAGCGACGCGGAGACACACAAATTCTTTACATTTTCGAGTCCCTTGATTTATGTTATATGACAGCTGCTTCAACCATTCCATATTTCATATATTAATCCGAGCAATGGTGGCGACGAAAGGGTGATACAGTTTATTTTTTGGTGCAAGGACGTGAGAGTAGCGGAGGGGGAGCTTTATAACCCGTCTTCCCCTGCGGTCTCTGGGTCTGCACACGACGGAAATCATACATTCTGAGTGTCCGATGTCATAAATAAAACACAAACGCACTCTAATGGTACAAGAAAACACATCAGTGGAATTACTTTCCAACGGCGCAGACAAATGAGTAGTTGTGCTTCTGGAATCGTTGAAAAAGCCACGACGTCGATACACTGCAAACAAAACAACGAAGTCCACTCGTAGATATTTGCTGAAGTTTTATCGGAGATCTTGAATCGTCTTTTTATCCAGAATTTTATCACAGAAAATCTCTGAAGTAATAATCAAAAATAGACGCATGTAAAGATTTATTTTCACTACTTTCTTCCTATACTATCTTCTTGCTATTTTCTTTTCTGCGCGACCGTCATTACTTTCATAGAATATTAGTTAGACATTCTTATTATTTTAATGCTAAATTTGCACGTTTAAATATAAATGACATTTTTAAAAAGGTAAAATCCCCCAAAATGGTAAACTAGTCGCTAATGACCTTAGCTGTTGATGCGACTTAAAAAAAAGTAAGATTTTATATACCATTCTTCTCAAACAATGCTTTCAAAATATTTGTTTTGTCAAGCTCCGTTTTACAGAATGAATAATGATCATATTACAATATGCTGGATAACGTTCCCGATTATGATATTGGCACGTTTATAGGGATTTTCAATAAGGGCGGCTCGATGATGAAATTGAATAGAACAAGCTGTGTATGAGGTATTAACGTAATAATTATTTTTTGTTTCAAATAAAAAGGAATTTTGTTAATACCCCACAAACACCTGTTTTTTCAATTTCAACGTCGATCGCCCTTATTGGAAACCCTTTGCAGCAGTTAAAACTGAGATCGCCCAATGAAATTGCTTCAATATATTTCAATATGAAAAGAAAAAAATCTGTGATAAAAATTTTGCCTGCGAAAATGTGAGTTTGCTTAATCTTGAAATATTTGGAAAAGGTCCGTTTGTTGAAAATTTTAATTGTAGTACTTTATAAACTTTCCAGACTCCATCATTGTTGTTTTGTTGCAGGCAAGTTATATTTAGCATTTTCTGGGTATTTACGGTTATTTTTAAAAATAATCACAAGAAAGATGAGTGTATATTAGAATTGGGAAACGGTGCCAAAGTGCAAGGTTTCTTACAGACCTTGCAATGTGGTGAGCTATTATCCTTCATTCCTCCGCAAGGATGCACTGCTTGATGCATACACGAAGGGGCGCTAACTACACCTTACAGCTTTCAATAACTCAGATATTTAATGTGGTTCGGAATATTTCAACATACTACTATTTAAAAAGAAAGTGGACATCATAATATTTATGTAAAAAAAATTTGTCATATAGTTATATTCAAAGGATACATTAGTAGGAGAAGAATAGATAATCATATTTAAGCAACTGTAGCTTACTTGAGACCGTCGCAAATCTTATAGTACCTGATTATCGCTAATCAAGTTTATTCAAGTAATAAAATGTACACATTGAATTTGATAACGAATTATAAAAATTATAGTTCGTGATTAGAACCAAAACAGAAATACCACAATAGGAAATCAATATAAGGTCTTTGAATATTCTACTTTTAAATTTATTACAAGTTATTAGTCATCTCTTTATTGAAATCCATGTCCATATCATCATTTAGTATGCTTCTTGGTTTATATTATTATTTATTGACACTGAATTATTTACTTACAACAACAACAAAAATGTTTTTCAGAGACACTTATTGATTTGACTACAAGTAATGTTTAAACTCAATTAAACTATATATGATTCGCTGTAATTGTGAATTATTTTCATGATTTTAAGTAAAAAATCCTTTGTTAATTTTAAACATCAACAACTGAGTGTATGTAACAGTCATTTCAGCTGCAATATGTGTGCATTAAATAAACTTAAAATTTTATTCGTTTCAATATTCATATACTTTATATAAATATAATTGAATACATGTTATTATGCTTCTTTGTATAGAATGTGAACACCATTCATCCAATTGTAAGGAAATTTTGGTGAGTAGTGCTAACCCCAGAGACTTATGTTGATCTATAGAACATTTAGGTGACATTGCTACCACTCTTTTAGGCCCCTCAACTTAATTGCCAAAAGTCGGTAACAGATGCGACCGAGTTGACTTGAATTTTTCGAATAAATTTTATCTTTTTCCAGTAGATAGTCGAGAGTAGATTCAAAAAGAGCATGCTTTGCATACTGGTTCGGAGTATGAGTCTTCTCGCTTGAGAGAATTAAATTGAGTCCAATACAAACAATTCACTCCCAATTCCTATAGATAATAAATAACACACGCAGCTTCTTTTCTTTTTCCAAGATAATTTGTAAAAGCCGTCACAAAGCATTACTTTATATTTCAAATCATTTATCCCATCCAAACGTCAAGTGATGCGATATATATATATATATATATATATATAATTTAAACTCAATTATAGTACTGGAATTGTTTTTTACCATCTTAGATCTGCTGTACTTTTTAGATTCTCTTAAGGTGCCGCCGTACTTATTTAATGTACCAGCAGAATTCTTGATTCGGTTTATTTTAAGATAAACATTAATCGCTATTTATCGGCGTGTGCCAATCAAGAAATTATACTAATTAAATCATATGTTGAGGAAGTGACTATTGTCAAAGTAATTAATTTTCAGAGCTAGTATAATGAATTCCAGGTCGACGCCAGGAACAAAAGTAGTTGTATTATAAATTTCATGTCTGTAACACCTGGCTTTATTTGTATGTTTAGATTTATAATAATTTATATTTGAAACCCATGAGGATTTAAATAAACGAACGGTACGTAATGCCATTGTGATTAATAAGTTCTAATTTTAATTTTATTAAAATTTATTAACAATTAATTTATTTTCAATGAAGTTAGGTAAATGTTACTATTGATTCTAACTCTGGTTAAAATTAAAATGAAAACTATTTCATACTTGGAAACAATTTGGGGATATGTAGGTTTTTCAAAGATTGCATGCTACCGAAACGACAGTCATCTAACATGACACAGACAGGATTTAGGAGTTATATGTAGTCAGTGTACCGGACCTCCGTCAATCATAACCCCCGTTTTGTTTCAATGTAAGCATAGGATCTTAACGAGATAATTTTTTGTGTTCATGCCTTACGCCACACTACGGATATCAATCGAAGTTGTAACATTCCATTGTGCATAAATGTTTACTTCAATAGTTTCATATGACGTATTTTTATTTAGGTCAGAAGAAATCAATTTATTTTCACACATAATGCTAAGAATTATAGAAATAGTGAAAATAGAGTAAAATACCTGTGCACTTTCTGAGCCATTAACGGACTTCGTAAAGCTTCGTATTTAATTGTTATCATGGCGAGATTCTAGATGTAGAAATGAGCTATAAAGCTTAAAACAATAGAACTGTGATACAAAGATAGTGTAAGTCATCTGCCGTGCTGAGATCTGGCAGAGGAATGCGGCTTCGGCAACTCTGCATTCATAAAGCACTCTCCTATAGGAATGTAATACTTGACGACGCTGCTCCACACACAAATACACATTCTGCAAATATCTACCATTCCCGGTCACTCAATAATTTACAATCGGTAGGTATAGTATGTATCCTCAAGTTTTTAATATAAATAGCAGATTATATCTATCAATGCTGTATTGGCCACTATTACCGTGGAACTTCATTCAGATTATTTGAAAGGTTTCCAACGCATTCTTTTTTATTGAAGAAATTTTAAGTTGTAGCCAGAAATATTTCAAAAGTATCCAAGTGAACTAAGCGGTATGGGGAGAGAAGGGGATTGCATAAATCTCAATGCTGAACACCTCTTATAATCTTGAGTCACTAATAACACAAGAACATTAGACGTACGATTACTTCAAATGTAGCTCAGCCCAACGGTCATGAAAGTAAATGAAGAAAATAAAAATGGAAAAATGCCGACCGTTTGGCTGTGCTTCTTTTGAAGCAATTATTCTCTCTTGGAAATGATATTCATGCACCTTTGATGCCCATTCTTCACTGATTTCCTAGCTAAGGTTCTGAAAAATGTCATTATTAAATTGTAGGTGAGCCGAGTTATGTTTACATGAGTGGTGGAATATGGCATTGGTTCTGGACTAGCTCAGATGGTTAGAGACACTACACGGTAAGCGGAAGGTCCCAGGTTCGATTCCCGGGTCCGGTCGACATTTTTCCATTTCTCATCTTCTAAACGTAGTATTGCTATAAACATTGCGTTTATTTTCAGCGAGAAAATCGAAACGTACTGTATGTCTGTGACGAAAGTATACATGAAAAATTCTCAACTCAGTTGTAGAAGTGGATACGGAATTGAGGGAAGTATTTCAAAAGAAGGAATGTCAGACTACTACGGTGGGAAAGAAACATTAAATTAGAATGTTTGTTCACGACAAGAAGTAGTAAATGGAAATTAACGAAGGATACCATTCTGTGAAACTAATCATTTATAAGTAATATAAGTACTCGATTAATAAGAAATAAATGCCACGCAGCTACAGATTCTAGGTTAATAACTAGGATGAATCAGGAAGCGATCAAGACTTCCGTTACCTCTAAAACCAGTCATTGCAATTGTTTTTCACCCGTTTAAGAAATATAACACAGATGCTATAAACAGCTATCACTAAGCGTTCCACATTACAGTATTTCAAATATTTTATGAGTGCGTATAAATAAACAAATTAATTTTTTAATAAATTCAATTACTTTTTACAGCTCAATTATTTTAGGAAACACATTAGCCACTATATTCCCTGCAAAATAAATTATCGAAGTAATTAAATAATAAACGCTATCCATTACTATGTAATATTGTCTCCAAGAGGCATTTGAAATGAAATTGTATAGAAATACTAATTTATGGAAGTATCCAAGTTTTAGAATTCCATTACCTATTAGACGAATGGTTTGAATCCCTTGTTTGATATGTCCTGCAACGTTGTGTGTGATCAAATTGAACACAGTTTCTTTCTTGGAGTCAATTTTTTAAAAACGGTTCCGACGCCTACAAATAAAATATTCAAACGTAACTTGAGAAATAGGTAGACCTATGAACTTTTTTGGGTAATAGGCTACATGAGGGTGATCCTGAAACAGGCAACCCCCTTTAATAGCATAGGAAGGGAATTGAAAAGGGGGGATGTGCAAGGTAGAGAAAGGTAGTTATGGGTTGACTAGGGCTCCCGGGATATAGTTTAAGAATTCTATCCGATGTTTCACCTAAAAAACAGTACGAGGCAACCCCAAAGGTAAACCCCACAATCAATCTGAGGAGAAATACCTGCGAGTGAAAGCTTGTATCCATCCTCCAAGACCTACCCTTTTTTTGGGTTAACAGGCTACATAAGCGTTATCATGAAACAGGCAACTTGCCACGATTTCTCTTATTTCTCTTAATTCAGTTGGAACTTTCATTCCTTCCAGTAACGTGCCCATCGGATTCTGCGGTGAGATGTCAACTATTCTGCTTTAGAGATAGTCGACTATCAATGTAAACCCTCCTTTAGGAGGATCGAAGGGAGTAATTGGAAACGGACGGCTGTACGAAATCGGAACCGGTGAATATGCCACCCGATGACACTGATGATCGGCTGATGGATAGAGGCCACGCATCATCACTGTCAAAATCTATAAGACACATACCGGTATTTGTAAATAATTTTCCTTCCCACAGTTTACTATCGCTCCTTTGTAGCCTTAAAGTATTAAAATTAAATTTAATAACATCATAAATTGTACAATTATTTAAACTGCAAATAGGTTTAAATTTTTTAACAACTCCCTTAGAGTTACCGCAGTTATAGTAGGTTAGTTTCATACCCATATCCATGAGTATAATTTAGCAACAGTCTATCTACTATTACGCATTGGTATTAGTAATGCCACAATACGTAAATTTTTAACTAAATGTGTTAGAATATATTTTACAAATTGTCTGAATTCTATGAAGAAAATAATCTAATATATCAAATTTAGTGACCAAAATTTACATGTTTATATGAGTAACCTTAATGAATTTCTTCGTTTTACGTCACCTGTATATTTTTATGAAAGGTCCCAAGATATTGCCGTCGTTTATACGAAAATCGCACCTAATCTGTGAGTTTTACTTTTCCCAGGTTTCCAATTTGTGATTCTAATATTCGATGATATTTTCTGTGTTATACAGGCCAAACCCTTCCTTAATGTAAAGACAACGGTTCGGGTTTGAGAGTTTATACTATTTGAACATTTTATTAATTCTCATACATTAATAGTCAGACCACGCAAGTATTCACTGTAATTTTGTAGGTGGTTGTACTTAGTCACTTATTTAAAAGAAAAGGACGATATTGTTGCGTCGCTTGTAGACATCTTTTTTAGTCGCTACAGTTTAGATTCACATTCGTGGTACTGATACGCTCGATCCCATACTTAGCGTAATATGATTTGCAAAGATACTATATGAAATCATTTTTTGCTATACTAAATTTTACTCTACTGTCCGAGAAACTTCCTTAACTATTGCAAAAATAAAAATAATTAAATATTCAGGATTAACCAAGTATATTTTCACATCCAAGTCGGATTTCCTATATCACAAATTCAGTTTAAATAATCTGTTTCAGTATTGAGGTGCCTGTGAGAGTCTATCTAGCAGGCATTTCCCCCCAGAGTGACTGCGGGGCTCACCTGATTATGTCGGGAATGCCTCGTACTCTCTCTGTTTTTTTATCAAAGTTCTCACATGCCGAGACACCTTCACCATTTTTAGGAGGTATATGTACTGGGGTCGAAGGCCTTGTGCATATGGCAAGAGTTGTCCGCTGATCCCATTGGATCAGTCAGCCAACTGCCTCCTGAAGCTGATGCAGACACGGAGAAGAGAATGCTGCGACCCCACAGCAAACTCGTCTCCCGTCATTCGGAAGGGTGTGAGAATAGTACTAAATGCCCGACCTACCTGATGCAGGTTTTGTAGGGTTTTTCCTGTATCTTTTAGGTGGACCACCAGGAAGGATCCTTAAACCACAGCCCGGGGGCTCTAGTCAACCCTTGGCTACCTTCCTCTACCTTCCGCATCCCCCCTTTTCAATTCCCTTCCCATGCTAATAAAGGGGAGTTGCCTGTTTCAGGATCACCCTCATGTAGCCTGCTAACCAAAATAATAAATTGGTCCCAATTGTTACAGTCCGGTTTGGCCCACCGAAGTCAAGAGCAATACTTGATTTTAGATGTCTCTATTTATTAATTTGAAATAAGGACTATAATTCAACTTCTTTTTGAGCAAGCATATGAGAGGTCCAGGTGATACAGTGAAACAATTGTGGTTGGCACATCAATATTAACTTCTCTACTATTTTCTTCCTTAAATCGATAATTGGAATCTCTCATTTTGTGATAGACAATTCGTATTGCATTGTAACAGTATATTTTCTACAGCACAGGCATACATAAATTTTGTATTCTTAGAAGACACGAATTTCAAAAAAATATTCACCATTGTACTCCTGTTAAGTCTGTGTTTTTATTAAATGCGTTGTCATTTACGACTAGTTAGTTAGTTATTATTCGTGTCGTGTGACAGTCTTATATACGTTTACAGGCAGACGAAGGAAGCATTGACCATTTGGTTTGACTGTCGGCAGCCTTAAAGTTAAGATTAAATGTGGGGGAGTGTTGGCATTGCGGTTGCGCGAGGAAATGCTGTTTCCTGAACACTGCTGTCATCTCTCGGGCTGGCGGGGCAACTAAGCTCCGTTTTCTTAATTGCGGTCGGCACCGAACACCGACGCATGCGAGGATAGTGCTGTTTCTGTTTTCTTTCCATCTCAGCGTCTTCCGAACCGTCAATATTTGCCAGGAAAATCCGATTGCGACTTGCATGAGTGAACGGAATCTTCGTCCTGCGACAGAAAGCCTTATTTAAAAGTGGTGCAAGTCAATTCTTTGGCAGCTGCCTTCCAACGAGTTTGTTTGATACGTCCACAAATGTCAGAGTAATGATAAAAGAAATTTCAAAAACAAAACTATTCATACGATTCATCACATAGTCTCCATTATTATAAAGGGTTAAATTTAACGTCTGTTGTATATAATTAAACAATTGATGACCTTTTACATACCTTTATTATAAAATCTACTTGTAATAACGTTACAAAAAATTAATTTTTTGCACATTTTCCTCTACAGGGAGGAAAAACCTGAAGAAGGCATAAAAATATGCTGAAACGTTGTTACAAGTAAATTTTATAATAAAGGTCAGTAAATTCTTTAATAATATTCTCCATTAATTGCTTCAATACGTTTATATCAAAGACATGAACGTTGGAGTTACGATCATGCTTCTTGTTCCTCTTTCAACACGTCGGTAATATTTCAACGCGAAACCCCATTCTTGTTAAGTATTGTACACTTGCTTTTGTTAAATCCGTAAAATTCTACATATTATTGCATTAATTTGTAGCTTACCCGCCTCAGAACGCTTTAAAAAGAACTATTACCAATAACCTTAATGAGATTTCATTACTGGGTATAGAAGTATTAAAATACTTGAAAACGTAAATTCTTAAGAAATTTTAAAGATTTTCTCACTGGAGCAGGAAGGAAGGAGTATGCCTGATATCAGTCCTCAGGGTATTTATTGCATAAGCTTTTGAAAACCAGAAGTCTAAAAGCATATGAAAGTGGCGGATTTGGAAGGTAGAGCAAGGTTGACTAGGTTGAATAGTTTATACGAGAATTAAACGTCAAATAGAATGTGAGTTAGGAGAAGATCAGTTTGGTTTTAGGAAGAATGTAGGGACAAGAGAAGAAATATTGACTTCGTGTCTAATTTTAGAAGACAGGATAAGAGAAAACTGGCCTACGTTCAAAGACATTACTAGTAGTGGATTTAGAAAAAGCCTTTGATAATGTGAACTAGAACTCACTATAACTGATTTTGAAGAGCACATAAATAAAAAGCGAGCAAGAAGACTTATACATAACCTCTAAAGAAGGCCGTCAGCAGTAATTAGAATTGAAGATCAAGAAAAGAAAGAAGAAATCAAGAAAGGACTAACACAAGGGTTCAGTCTGTCGGCCATTATGTT
This sequence comes from Eucriotettix oculatus, assembly GCA_034510155.1. Lineage (NCBI taxonomy): Eukaryota > Metazoa > Arthropoda > Insecta > Orthoptera > Tetrigidae > Eucriotettix > Eucriotettix oculatus. The sequence continues at coordinate 176,030,155 of CM067376.1, forward strand.
TAACTTACATATGTATAAAACAGGCGATGAAGAAAGTTGAAGCGGAATATGGTAAAGGAATCATACTGCAAGGAGAAGAAATAAAAACTACACGCTTTGCAGATGATATAGTAGTATAAGGGGAGTCAGAAGAAGGCTTGGAAACCATTATAAATGGCATGAACGTGATCCTGTAGACAGTTCAACATGAGGATTAATGGAGGGAAAATCAAGGTAATGGAGTGTAGTCTGGGAAACAGTGAAATAACAAAGTGTGTTAGATTGGGAAGGGATATTTTGACGGAAGTTAAGGAATTCTGCTACTTGGGAAGCGTAATAACTAGGTATGGTAGAAGTATAGTAGACATAAAGAGCACAGGCAAGGAAGGCTTTCGCGAAAAAGAGGAATTTACTTACGGGTAATATAAGCGTGAATATTAGGAAATCGTTGCTAAAAATGTTCGTAGGGAGCGTGGTGTTATATGGGTGCGAAACGTGGACGATCGGAGTTGGGAAAGGAAAAAGAATAGATGACTTTGAAATCTGGTGCTATAGACGAATGCTGAAAATCATATGGGTGGATAGAATCACTAAGGAGAAAGATTAAACAGAATGGGGGAAGAGGGAACAATATGGAGTACGCTGACCAAGAGAAGGGATAGATTAATAGGCCACGTTGTAAGACATGAGAGTCTTGTAAAATTAGTATTAGAGGGAAGTGTGAGTGGTGAGAAACGAAGAGGGAGGCCGAGGATTGTATACGCTAAGCTGATTAGAGAGTATGTGGTAGTTATGCGGTAATGTAAAGGCTTGCGCAAGATAGGGTTGCATGGAGGGTTGCATCAGACTAGCCTTAGGACTGAATACCACAACAACAACACATATTCCTCGTAAAATAGATGAAAGTACCTCGGCATCTGAGAATCTTGAAAAAAAAACAGTGAGTACGTGGCATCTCAAAATGTAAGCCCCGCAATCAATCTGTTAAGAAATGTCACCGAGAGTTCTCTCAATCAGCGGTAATTTCTTCGTGCTACATGCATCTATGGGAGATTATCTACCGACATAACTGTCAAATTACATGAGATTCAGAGTTCCGATTCTCGAGTTATCTTCGTCTTTCTATAGCTAATTGAGAAGAAATATTCAGTAGACGTTTATTATGTCTTATTCTCTAAGTAAGCTGGGCAAACCAGGGAAATTAAAATCAGGATTTTAACGGATAGGGATTTGAACTTCAGTCATTCTTACGCATCCCAAAGCTTAAAGGGCGTACCACATTGTAGGTCTATAGTATTTGGTACTAAGCTCTTACATCATTGTGTATGAAATAATTATTCTAGTGTAGTAACAAAGTGTAACAATTACCCACGTTTGTGTATGCTTTTCTTGTTTTTACCTTTCCATGAAGACATCCTTATGTGATACGTGCTTGTCGTGGAGAAATTGTACTCATTAATGTATTATAAGCGGGAATTTCTATTTTCAATCAATTTAAATACTTTTCTTCAAATGGTATATCTTGCTCCATTGTTAGCTACATAGGAAATGAGTCTATATTTGAAATTTTTTACAATTATGTTTTCAAACTTATAAATTTTTCATGTATTTAATTGTCTGCTGTGTGGAGATGAGTAAAGTAGGTAAAGATGATGTGAAAAGTAAGTACTGAAACATATAACATTTAAAACCAAGCAAAATAATTAGTTCGTCACAATACTATGTAACTTAAATACAAAATTACTTAGACGACTATTAATATTAAAATTACTAACAGTTACTAGCAAAGGAGAAATGATTAGAAAATCTGAAATTAAGGTAACGTCAAGAACTGAGTTAGACAATCAAAGACGAAATTAAAACAGGTATTAAAAAATAAAGTGAGAAGATAGTTCTAAGCTTCGAACATTTTAAAAGGTTTACTTATGAGGAAGAGTACAGGACTATATTAAATGCAAAAATAGTCAATAAAGCAGTAAATAATGTTATTTGAAATTACGTCGTTGTAATCGAAACATTCTTAATATTTTTGTCATATCTGTGATTTAAACCAGATGTAACTACATATTGAATGATTCTGATAAAATATTTTATATTTAGATGGTGTTGGATTATGATTCTTAAATTTTAGAATAAAAAATAGTGTCAATCTTAAAACAGCTGAACAATGGTATATTCAAGTACATAACTTAACAATTATTTGATAACTTTTAATTCATCATTAATTTTAATATTTCACCTAAGGGCACAGTTAGGAAACTGGTTCCTTTAAACGATAAATTATTTTTCCGCCATATGAACGTAGTATTTTACTGTAATAAAAACCGCCTAATATAACGTTTTATATTCATGTTTTGAAATTTTAATATTAGCTTCGTTTCTGTGTTAATAAAGTATATTTTGGCTTCCGATGAGATTGATTTTTTCGAATTAATTTAGTAGTTTCTAATTTGATGCTTTCTTGAAAGAGTTTGAGAAATCTTTTGATTTTTCGGGCTCATGTGAAGACCGACGCAAGCGGCCTCTCGGCGGTGACATATGCAGATGGCAATGACAGCTCGATGACTGACCGTTACAGATGAGTTTTTAATGGCACAGCTGGGAAGTGTGGTCAATGTCCCGTACGGAGATTAGCGAAGCCTGCATCCAGGAGGATCAACACGCTTCATTTGGAAGCGACCACGACTTCTGATGGTCGCCGTAGTCATCGGGACCGTAGCTAATCTTTCACACATCTCAAGTTGTCGAGAGTAAGGAGAGCACTCCTGCGATTTCATCTTCAAATAAATTGCAGAACTATCATTTCACTGTCAATTCTATTATCATCAAAAAAGCCGTTTTGAATTCTTCGTATCGAAGTTACACTTAGGTTTGATGGAATAATCATATTGAATTACTATTAAGATGTGCATTCACAAACAAAATGAAGATCAAAATACAGTCATACATTAGCCAATAAAAAGTATGTGGAAGTATCCGTATATTTGTAGGTTTCCACAATCTGAAAGCAGTTATCTCCTAATGAAAGCACAGACAGATAATTTATAATAAATGGGTCAGAATATAATAATTAATTAGTTACCTGAGGTTGTATTTTCCTAAATTCTCCATACTCATAAGAGAAAAATCATTTTCAAAAATTCATTCTAAAACATAAACATACCTTCTAAATTGATCTTTTTTTAGGTAAAATTATTTAAATGTTGTTATTGTTGTATTCACTCCTTCGACTTGTCTGATACAACTCTCCATGACTTTAATTTCCGCATAATTACCACATCCACATGCTCTATAATCTACTCATATTTCATCCTTGGCTTTCCTCTTCTGTTCTTATCCCGCACACTTTCCTCTAATGCTCACATTTCAAGACCCTCGTGTCTCAAAACGTGGCCTATTGATATATCCCTTCTCTTGTTCAGAGTCCTCCATATTGTTCTCTCTTCTTCCCCTATTCTGCTTAGAACTTCCTGGTTAGATACCCTATACACGCATCAAATTTTTAGCATTTTCTATAGCTCCACATTTCTAACGCTTCTATTCTGTTCCATTATGCAACTCCTACCGTCCACGTTTTTCACTCCAACCTCCATACAAACATTTTTAATAATATTTACTAATATTAATAAATATATTAGCGGTGAGTAAATTCCTCTTATTTGCGAACGTCTTCCTTACCTGTGCTATCCTACTCTTTATGTCTACTATACTTCTACCATACCTAGTTATTACACTTCCCAAGTAACAGAATTCCTTAACTTCCTTCAAAATATCTCTTCCCAATCTAGAATCCTTTGTTATTCCACTATTTCCCATATTACACTCCATTATCTTGGTTTTACCTCTATTAATCCTCATGTTGTACTCTTCCTCCAAGGCCACGTTCATTGCATTCATTATGGTTTCCAAGTCCTCTTCTGACACTCCTAATTCCACAAAAGCATCAGAAAACCTTAGGGTTTTTATTTATTTTCCTAGCATTATCACTCCTTTTCCATATTCCTATTTAAATATATAAAAAGAACATGGGTGACAGTCTGCATCCTTGTCTTACTCCTTTCTTGATATCTACTTTCTTTTCTTACCCTTGAATTCTTTTAATTACTGCTGACTGCCTTCTGTAGAGGTTACGGATAAGTTTTCTTTTGAAATATTTTATTCCTGTCGTCTTCAAAATCCTTAGCAGTATGTTCCAGTTTACATTAACAAATTCTGTGCCTCAATCTAAAAATGTAATGAAATATTACGATGTTTATATGGAGTAGTCAATAAAATTTTGAAACGTGATTAATGAATAACATAACAATATATGTAATTTTCATTAAATTTATGCAGTTATTTAGAAATATATAATCATACATCGATAAAATATAGAGAAAAATTGAGTAAATTAGATGCACAACGCTTCCAGTACAGTAGGTTGAAGTCATTAGCAGAAAATGTAACTTGAAACTAAAATTGAATTTATAACCCAGTAAGTGTTTCATTAGAGATCAATGTCGAATTAATTGTGCCACGATAGTACATTTACGATATACGATAGCCATTTTATTGGCTCACCGTTGGTAAATTACAAAACCTCGTTAACTGTGAGAGAAGTGGAAACCTGATAAAAATATATTCATAGTCCGAAGTTTTATAATCTTCTTTACTTATTATAAATTATTTGTTTTATGAAATTTAATATAGTGGCTTATACAATTTTTTTAAACGAGAGACCGGATAAATAAAATTTGCAAGAATAATATAGAAGGAAAAAAAGTACTGTATGTTCCCGTTCAAGGTACTTACATTTTAGTGTAATTTTGTCACTGCAATTGTTGGTAAGACAGATATTAACTTGAATATGTTTTTGCTCTGTAATTTTTCACGAATTAATAAATAATATTTATTACTGTAGCTGTAAACTTTTGAGACTGGTTTAAAAACCAAGGGGATCAAATTATACAAATATCAAAGTCATAATCAGTCATAGAAAATTTATATTCCTTAAAGAATAGTTAGTATACATTTAAATTATGTCAGGGAGGCCTGGGATTAAGTCTTCTGGAGAATCGTTACGTTGGCCACATATCACTCACTCCAAATTCGGAATGTGTCACGCAAGATGACAGTCCGCAGTTGAGCCGCTAGGCCGCGGAACCAAGGAAGAAGAAGAATTAAATTCTACCTCATTTAATTTTAGATCTATATTATTCATTTTTAAATATAAACATAGCTTAATTATTTCTTACTTGTATATGAATCTTTTTTGTTATTATTACACGCTTTTATGAAAGATGTTTTCTGTATTGTATCTAAATCTCACAATACAAGTATTTTTCACCCACTTGCCGGCCCCAAATTAAGCTGAAAATCTGCATACTCACATATTTTGGAGGAGAACCAATCCTCCCACCCTAAAATATCTCATTGTTCAAGAACAGAAGAGATGATTTCAAAATAGCTCGGTTATTTAGTTGATGAAACTAAATTAAAGGATCAGGATGGAAAAATCTCGACCGGACCGAACCTCGGTCTTTCCTTTGGTAGTCATTCATATTTACATACTTTTGTTAATTGATTTGTACGTAACTCTTCAATATGTAAAGTGAGTTAATCTTTTGAAAACGATTTGAAGTGGTAGTATATTTTCATAATTTAATCTTATGAAAATTAATATCTTGAGTTTTAGACCGAATTATCTTTCCTGTTATAACGAATGAAACGAAATATTAAGTGTACACCATAATTTTAATAAGAAATGCATTGAATGAAAAATAAATGATCGTACGATGCTCTACGTTGGCTTATTGCAAAGAATCCTCATTAGCTATAACAGTGTTCTGTCGCTGGAAGGCGAATAATTGTAAAAAATAAACATTAATAGCCTTCGATTTTAGAGATTGCATAGTTACATTAAATATCATATTTATATTGTTTTTTAAAATATAAGAAGCGTTGCAATATTTGATTGATATAGTGCACTTTCTACTTAATTATACAACTGAAATGTTTCACGATCGTAATCCATACGTGAGCAAATCACTGTTAGAGCCTTTCTAAGAAATAAATTAAACTGAAAAAGTAGACCTACAATCAGTTTTCTTTCAATTATTCTAACGTTGGGTTAGACCGTACCTTAACTTAGATTAAACATTTATTTTCAGGTTCAGTTTTATCCAATTTGTTTATAACTCTTTGATTATGGCTTTAGTTACTCTAAAGGTTATTTATGAATTCAAAATTAGTTTTCACAAGTGAATTTTGTGTATAGAAATTCAAATAATACCAATAAATCAAGGGCTGTTTAGACTGTCTTAATCGGTGATGTTACAAAAGAGAAGAGCCTTTGGAGCGAGAAATGGGCGTGCTAGTCTATCAGCCGATGTCTTAATGCAAGGCCTAGTGACAAAATATCTTCGTTCCAGTGAGCGCCAGCAGATGAATGGCCTCACAATGCAATGAGTAACTGATGTGAAGCTAATGGTCATGTTTAACATTACGAGGGCTGTTACACGCCTATACACACATCCTGATGGGCTGGGCTGCGCTGGCGTCGCGCGCCCACTGTCGCCTACTTCACAAAGCCGCTTCTCGCCATTCCTGCCTGCCTGCCTAATTATGCACCGGGAACTGCAATCATTTCCTTATAAATCTGTGGCGCCATCGCTTTTTGTCACTCAAAGGTCTTTACGCTTGAACAAGATAAATATAATAACAATTAACATCAAACTTAACGCCAGTAATTTGCTTGTGACATTCCGATTATACTTAGAGTTATTACAGGCAATGTTACAGCAGTAAATTTTTGTTCTCTCCCTTCATATGACTCTTATATACGTTTTCCTTAATGAGTTCTTTTCTGGCACATAAATTTAATTTTTTTATTATTATTTATCAACTCTACAAATTTATTTCTTCCGTCAGTACCATATATTGGTTGAAAATGAGGACAGCAGCAATAATTAAAAGTCACGTAACTTAAGTAATCATTTCCATTCAACATGATAGAAAATCCAGACTGCATACGTGAGTAATTGTAGACGGATTACATTATGGTTTGTATGTACAAAAATATGTATAATGATATTATTCATTATATATAAATAATATACTGTATATAAATTTTCAGGGTTACAGATCTGAGATTAATCAAGGTCCATCTATACCACTTGGTACGTATTTAAATCTGCTGAAATGTACCAATTTTATAAGAGGTACAGGAGACTCCTGGAAATTATTCTTATTCAATTATGCCAGTATACTAACCTATCTTTTGGTTGAATGATTTGTAAACGGACAAATCAAGGTGACTAGAACTGGTTCCAAAATTTTGACCACCTAATTGAGGAAAAGAAAATAGGTAAGGTTGTAGCGTTCCCAACCAATCACGCAATCCAGAACTTACAATGCCCAATGTTTGCTGAGTCTAACGATAGTTCATTAGAAATATCTGTTCCCGTAATATGGGTTAGTAGAATTGCAAATAGTTCAGTTTGAAGCATACCTATATTAATTTTATCACATTTAACATTACATCATCTATATTCTTTTAACGTGACATGTTATTTGATGCCAACTCCCGTTTAATAGGATAGAAGGGGATTGAAAGGGGAATCCGGAATAAAGATCAAGTCTGTCAACTGTCAATTATGGTCACTGGCTATAGTTTAAGGATCTTACCTGTTATTCGTCTAAACTTGATGAAGGGCAAACTGTAGAAAATTTTAATTAGGTAGATCTGGCTATTCATAGTTGTCACGCGCATTTTGGATGACAGGAGAGGAGTTTATTCTTATCGTATGATGAAGGTCTGGAACGCTAGGCGATATACCTCTCAAAACCAAAGAGAGAAAGAAGAACCACATAAAAAATATAAATTTCTAAAAATCTGGGATTGAAGATTCTATTTACAAGAAACGCTTTTCCGAAACATGAATATAATATTTAACCATTGCAGTTGATGTGATCTTAATAAGTAATAATGAATATAATATGTAGGAAATTCACGACGTCCAATTTGAAATTACCTAAGTGGTCATTACTTAAGTATCAATGTTTTTCAATACAGATTAAAGAAATGTAACAGTTACCTTATTGTTTATGGAAGTGAAAAGTATTGTCCTGGCTCGAAAAAACCAAAATAAAATGGATGTTCAGTTTAAGTTTTTAGCCGAGAAAGGAAGCTGATCAGACTGAAACGAAGGTGAACTCAAGATATTTCCGTCGTCGTCTCTTCTTCAGCGACCGAAGAAAGAAAAATTCAGGATAGTCGATAGGAAAGTACGTAGGGTTCTTTTACCAAGTCGTCCAAATCTGAACTAAACAAAGACGCTAGAATGGATTTGGAAGATTTAATAAGAAAAGTGAAAGACTAAGCTTTAGGGAGCCTGGGAGCCAGTTATCAGTAGTTGAGATGAACAGTAACTGATGTATTCGTAACTCAGAACTTTAAAAAAAATTTCCGAATTATGACAGCATGGCTATCAATCAAATTTTCTGTAATTTGCATAAATCTTTAAAACAGTATTATACAATTGGTTCTTCAATTTCTTACATCGATGTACTTTGTGCGTTGCACTGTGGACTGAATTCGACCAATAAAGCAAAACATTAATTGCAGAAGGAAAATAAATTCTGCTATTATTAAATTAATTTGCTTATTTTTTGTTATCACTTTCTGAATGATGATTCTTCACTACCTTGATGGTCGACTTAGGAATGACTTTCAATTATAGTGAATGAATATCAGTATAGGAGGGTATTCCTACATAAATATCGGTTCCATAATGTCTGACATAAGCAAGGAAAGCATTATTTTTGGAGAAAGAAAAGACAAGTGACTTAATGTATACGTCTGAAGACGAAATGGTACCGGTTATTATAGTAGCCATGATACATAAAAATATTGCTAATCTCTCTTTATTCACTGCGGACAGCACGAAATTTTACAATTAATTGTTTCTACCGAATATATTATAGATGAAAGCATCTAATTAAATCGTTGTAATAATTATAAATTTTCTAATAGCTATTGAGTGTATTAAGTACATACAAATTTTATTACTATATAAATCCATTGTAAATGACTACAATTAGTTTATAATTATTAGTTTTAGGGTTGTTGTGAGCATTGACAAACAGTGATCTTTAGTGACCGATGTATGACTAAGAAAATGAAAATGAAAAATCTTAATATGTTTACGCAACGCATATGTTTTCTCACGTTCATGGAAATATGTATGACGTAGTTAGTAGTGGACTTTTGTGAACAGTGATTTGTAAAGGATAGATATTAACGGTTAAGCCTGCGCCACACCTGAGCGGGACGGGTCGCAGCGGAAGATAATTGGTGTGGGTGTTGATATCACACTTTAGTGGGTGCGGGACGGATAAGATCAGGATGATTTAAAAATTAAAGGAACTAGAACTTTTCATTATTTTATAACACAATCAGCAACTGTGTTAAAGTGTCAGAATACATCATCGTCAACAGAAAGTGAATTTTACCAAGTTGCAAGAGTTGTATCAATGACATTTAAAAGTAAAGACACTGTTACATGCATTTATGAAGGGTAGTAATGAGTTGCAAAAATGAACAACATAGATGATTAAAACAAATAAGTACATATTATATTTTGAGAATCCCCAGAACCAAGTAGTTCATTCCAAAAGAATGAAAGTTTAAGAGCCAATAAAAATTATATTGAAGAACCATACTCGCTTGGAATTCCATATAGTGACCGGACTCACTTTAATAACGCATTTAAATATCATGTCTGTTAAATCAATATTTGAAACTAATTATTGATTAAAACAAATTTTACAGTTTTCAACTAATTAATTGTTAATGTAAAGTTAATTCAGTTCAGGGAAATGGTGCCATTTATATTATTGTTATTTTAATAATTATGCATGTCATTACGCTTTTCTAAGTTAACATTACATAATAATGCAATAATAATCTCAAAGTTGAAATTTATTCTGTAGTTTTATACTATAGAGACCTATTAAATGCAAAAAATTCAAATTTTTATCTGCATCCCCAACAGAGGTATTGCAACTAAAAAAAATTGAAATATCCCATTTTAAAAGGCTGCAATTTGTAAATGGTACGTCGCTTACTACTGATAGTATATATAAAGTAACTACACCATTACGTGTAAGAGCAAGAAAAATATTTATGTTCGCAACTGTTTCTTCTTGAAGATATAATCCTACTAAAATTAAATTTTCTTCATTGGAATGGACAATTAGTGTTACACAGAATACATGAAAAAATATTATTAGGTAAGTAAATAGAGATTTAATTTGTAGGCCCGAATGTACTGAACACGATTCAGTTTATTTGAAAGGAATACAACACAGGCCTGGATAATTTAGAAAATCGTAGATACCTACTTACAAACGCAAAAACGGCGTGCGCCCTACAACAAAAGCGTCGGCCATTTTTAAACCAGACACAATATAAATGAAATAAAAAATTATTTTTGAACTGTAAAAACAAGAGGAAATGCGCCAATAAAATATTAATTTTTTCTGAGAAGAAGCGGCAATTAATTTCCTTTTCCTGGATCACTTGACACGCATTGACCACTCTGACCGAGGCTTTCATAAGACTTTCAACTTGGTTTTCTAATTCTTTTAAAATGGTATCTTTTTGTATTCATTTCTGCTTTAATCTGGTCGTAAATCTTGAAAAAATTTCAAATTATTTAGTAAATACTACAAAATTTTGAAATATTCATGTTGAAATTAATAAATCAGCATTATCAAATTGTAATTTTGAAATCAACATGTTTAATTTACTAATGATGCTAGTTTATTACTCGATTAAGACTATAAAATTGATAATATAACAATAGTAACCCCTTCTCCCATACAATTCCTGCAACATGCAACGGATACAGCGGGACGGGAAAATGCATCCGCCCCGCACCCGTCCATGTGTGGCATCTTGCATGTAAATATATGTTGTCTGATCCGCAGCGGGCTACGTGCACCCGCAACCCACTATGTGTGTCACTAGCCTTAGAATTAACTGACGAAACAGATCTGGTTTATTCACTATTAACAAAAAAAGGAGTCCAATGACGTTCCTTAAATTCATTAGATCATTTAAAATTTCGCCGGAATTTTGCTGACTGCCTATTACTGCTTCCTTTTGTAATAAAAATTAATTATTTAAGAATCATGTCTACTCAAAATCGTCCTAATGGGCTACGCATGTTGGCCACTGTTCGTGTATTTAATTATAAATTAGATCTGAAGGAAGTTGTTCGCGCTTTTGCAGGAAATAACCCTCGAAAGAGTGTGTTTTAATTTTTTTTAACTATTCATATCATTTAACTAGTTTTGTCTATTGATATTAAACAAAACAATTATCGGTATATCATACATTTAACGTTTTCTTATAGTATAAATGATTACATAATACTGAAGTCCCGTTCTCTTTACCACATAATTCACGCTTTTCACATATGTTATCTGCATAATCATCATCTATAGAAATTTAAACGTGTTCCAATTATTACAATGCAGATTCTTATTGCGTTAATAAATACAATTATTTTTTAAACATGAATAGTGATGTATGCGTAATTCCTTGGCTTCCACCAAGGTCAAAATCGGTTTCTTTCTTGATGTTTGATGGTATTCATTGCCATCTTTATTGAGATGGCCATTATAGGGTCCGTGGTGCTTCTGTCCGGCCGCCTAACCCGTGTCGCGTGTTGTGTGCGTGTCGCGCGCTACTTGGCCCTCCGTCTCTGGTGATATCTGCACGCCTCGCGTCCTTCGCCACCCGTTCGACCAAGAATTACTTACACTAGATATTTCCCGAGAAGCCTTTGATCTCTATGAATAGTAATTTCTCACGATTTCTACATCAATGCTCACGCGTCCTATGTTGGCCGATAAACGTACAATGTTAATGATGAAATTTATTTTTATACCCGGAAAACATTCCTTTATATTTGCTCTTCAACATTCAATAGACACATTTACCCAAATTTCAATTATAACTTTAAAAATTATTTCACTGGAGATTCTCGTTTCGCAATTTTTCAAAGATATCAACCCGAACACCGACACTTCTCAACCAAAATACGCATCTCTTTCCTTACAATCTACAGAACTTGAAACCTGAACTCTAATTTGTTTTATTAAAATATCAGTAATATATGCCTGCTGAAGACGAGTTCAACTGGTCGTCGGACTGACTATGTACGCATATTTATAAGCAGCGATACAAATCTGGCTAACAATTTGCCATTTGCTGGAAAATACCCCTGCAACTGAAAGTATCACGTCATTTCCCCAAATAACGCAATAATATGTAGGAAGTCTATTGAACATATTTATAAACTACTACTACTACGAGAAACATGAAACGAAATATTGTAATATTTGAAAATGGCTAACAAAACATTAACGTAAATATTACATGAGCCAAACAAATATACTCCATGAGCTTCAAATAGAAACTGGTTAATTTACGTAATTGTAGATTCTATGTTGTAATAAGACAATAATTAGGAAAAGAAAAATAGAAACATTTTTCAGCGTTATGTAAAGCAGCCTATTTACATATAACGCATAGGAAGTTCTCCGTTGTATATTTAGGAATAAGTAATGAATATGCAGAGAAGATGCACTCATTTCCTAGGCGAGGGCATCTGTGTCACCGGCGTTTGTAAAGAAGTGTTTTTACTGCGAGCTGCAACCATCCGAAGCAGGAATGCTGGCCACTCTTCGGCGTCGCGATCGTAATGTACTGAACACCCAGACGCCTGAAATTCTACTCAAATTTGTTCCGTCAATGTTTTATTCCCAACGCAGCGCCCTGGAGGCACTCCATGCGCTACTTACACGTCACGGAGGCGCTCGTTCTCAACACATCACATTGTTTAGGCAGGAAGCTCGGAATAAGGTCAGCACTCGTCACATTAAACCTTCATCTCAGCTTCTTTCATCCGCTGCAACAAATACGAACAAATATTTTGACAAACAATAAAAATATCACAGTATGTCTCTTCTGTAATGGTTATGTGCTTCAACTAAACTTTTCGCTTATCTTAAATAAATGATTAAACAACTTCCACTGACAATATAGAAATTAATTAAACTATGGCGATACAATTATATGCAATGGTTATTAAATTTTAATACGTTTAAATATCGATTAAATATCACTTGAGCACGAGAACAAGCTTGGATAGTCAATGGACACTTGTCATAACAACCTTAGTTACTTTTCAAGAAAACTGTCATCACCACGTAAATCCATCAAATGTTTCATATTAACGTTCGTTTTTCATAATAATTAAATCGAATTATTTTTTTATCTAATTACGGACATTAAATTTTTATTTACTTAAACCGACGTTTTATCACCATGTTTGGGACTTCCTCAGGCAATTTCTTTCAATTTTACTACAAAAACTATAATTAGCAAAAAATACATTAAAAATTATATAAATCAAAATTTCAAAAGCATTAGTAATAATAAATCGTAATAAACGAATTTATGAAGTCAAAATTAATAAAAATCTAAACTAGGATGACTACAGGGGCAGCTTCAAGAATACAAAGCAAAAATGTGATATAGACTGTTAAACATTACAATGTGTAAAAGTGGGATGTTAAAAACTTAATCATTAAACAGTTAATTTTTTTGTACTATTTTTGTTGCAACATTCGAAGAAATTACCTGATGAACATAGTGACGAAATTTCGGTTTAAGTATATAAAAACTTTAAGCCTGTAGTTTGGTCGTTAAATTATTCAATTAGTTTCATATTTCCTCGCCAAAACCATTAATTTTCATGATTGGTCACACAAAAGTGATCTCATGTACCAGAATGTATCGATCATTTATCTTAAAGAAATAAATATAAAAATATTATAGAGGCTGAATGCATTCATTACACCGTCCATATTCCCTAAATTCGTCTGGTGTACCTGTTTGTTTATAAATTTTGATTGATTTTACATGCCTCTACGGTCTTTCATTTTCTTTCCTCGCAATCGTGTAATCGTTTCAAGAAAGTCATCCAAAGCCACATATTCTGTCACACTATTTAATAAATGGAATTTGATGTATGTAAGTATGTGGTATGTATGTATTTGTGTATGCAAATGTAAACTCATGAAATAAATAAAAAATATTTTCAAATAGTCTTAGCTGTTTATTATCCGTGGTATAGAACGTTAATGTCAAGCAAATTTTAAACAGGCATAGAGTTTACTGTACTGTAAAAATTATTATACAGTAGCATTCAGGTAATATAAATCATAATCATCAGTTAGAAAAAAAGAAAAAAATCATGAACAGAACATAAGAACTGCTTCTTTTCTCACTAATAATAGGAACGAGAGGAAGACCATGTATTACAAATAGAAAATTTATATGCTCAAATTATCGTACATTAAAATCATTAGTTTATTATATCATTATGTTTTTTATAAATAACAAATACAAGGAAAATTAAAAAAGATTTGTAATACAATTCTTTAGTTGATCACTATTTAAAGTAATATTTGCACCCATTTAACTCTCTTGGAATACTATGCAATTACCGTGTGCACCCATAAGGAATTAGTGCCATTATTTAAGACGCTGATGAATGCGTGCATAATATTTAGTAATTAAATACTGAAACATAACTTTGCCACAATAACTCGTTACAGCCATTTGTTGGAATCTTGGTGAAGTGAGAATGGCAGATAAGGGTTCAACAGTGAATTACGGAGCAGAACTATTCATAGGACATGTTTAAACCTCCGTGAAGGTTTCGAAGTGAATATAGAGAGAGATAAATAGCTGCAGGAGTGACTCTTTTACTGCGCTTCAGGTATTTACGAGGAAGGGGCAGCGCATATAATTAAGACGTAATGCTGGGAACTGCTGAAGTCTCCTCACTTACATATGATGCACACTTCTCAAACAACTCACGTTACGAAATCTGAGAAGAAAAGTTGTAGATTATGTTGTAACACTACCAATCGCTTTCATAATCATCGTGTTCCGCCTTCATTCCTATATGACTTTATTAACGAGTTCTCTCCATCTTTTCAAACTTATCAATCCCTTTATTGTTAATAAATAAATAAAAAAATTTTAAGCCAGAATTATTCACGAAAAGGAACGATTACTCGGTTTAAATACCACGATATAATGAATATAACATAGGATATAGGATATGCTTGAATTTAGGGCAAAGATAATAATAAGCTTTAAATATATTTATGTCCAATTTTAATTACATTTCGAGTGCCATGATATGACAGTGACGTGAATGTACTTGCCATAAGTAAGCGCTATAAAAGCAAATATCGTAGGCTCTGCCAAAATATCTATATAGCATTTAGAAAAGTCTAACAATCTTCTTCAGAAATATAGCGACGGATTCAAAATAATATACCATTAATTATTTGGCTGAGAATAATAAAACTTCTTTTCCGGTGATTGACAACTTTATTTTACTTTCACTGATTCATTATCAATAAAGTATGCTATAAATTCTATACGTAACGGTTCATATTCCGACATATATATGCAATATGTTACTTCAAATTTCAAATAATTTAGGATGGTTGTTTCCGTTCTATCATACGTAGCCTATTCATCCAACCGTCATTTTAGTGAAGTTCAAGTTTCCTTAAAGTATACTAGCCAAGAACAGTGTTCAATTTTATGTTGGTTTTAAGTCATAAGAATGTATACCAAGAATGATATGTACCATCACATACCACTAATGTTCCGACAGGAAGTATCATTAATCAAAAATAATGCAATAATTTGATACATCTACCATCTGAGGGTACCCGTCCTTAACGGGTAATTAACTACATAAAGAAGTATCATTAATCCAAACATAACGCAGATATCAAAAGTAAATCATTCAAATCATAATACAAAACAGTTCAAAGCTGTGAGATAAAACAAGTATAAAGCACATAGGAAATACTGAAAAGTGATTACTTACTAACAGATAACATTAGGATAGAAATATTTCGACAGGAACCCGAATCGAACATTGAATTAATTCAGGAACGTCAGCTGTAATTAGCGTGAAAGTGAATTAACAGGCTAAGATAGTTCAGTAGGTTAGAGCCGTAAACTTGGGTAGGTTTCCAGTCCTGTCAAGATTTTTACATCCTTAACTGTTAATTTCTTCCTTTCTGGAATAGAAACTTATTCCTATATCTTTTTCTGAATTATCACGATTTTCTAGTTTTCACAACACATTCTTTACTTAGCCATTTCATGCATCCTGCGTACAAATGCAAAAATAGAGGAGCATTTATCCATAGTGTACTTAATCCTCCGTAAAGCAGTGCATGCCTTATGATTTACACCTTATTTAATACTGTTATATGGAATCATTTTTATTTACTGCAATTTATATATTATATCTGATTTCAGCAGTTATTAATCGAATGGCAGTGCAGTTAGTTATTATTATACTATATTTTGAGAATTCATTATAACTCCACTTTTGACTTTACAATATGTTAATTATATACCACACGTTATACCTTAAGAAAATTTACATATGTGATCATTTATTGAAGTATATTTTTGAGTTTATCACCTTACAGACAGGGTATGTATATAATACTGTAAATCTAAATGTTCTATATGTAATTATATCGTAACTACATCTTTATTAAGTTTCAAATTTTAGTCCAAAGCTCTATTAAATGCCGTGGACAGCGACGCTATGAAATATTTAGTATGCAGGAATCAGTTGTGTTCCCAGCTCACGGGGAATGCCTGCCTTACCTGAATGCCACACAGGCTCCGGTCGGGTCCGGATCGCATCCGTATTAATCATGCACAAAGAATGGAACAACGCTTGTCATCAAATATTTAAATAAGCGGATGCCGTGTTAATTCTTGATTTACGACGGCGCGCATGTGCACAATGAGCAAGCTTGCGCTGCTATAAAGCTGCTAACCCTCGACCCCAGACCCAAGACCACGGTCCGAACATCGCTTCTTTGTTGCTTGGCCACAAGCTCCACCGAATTATCCACTGCTATTCACTTGATTCCTATTCTAGTAGCAATTAAAACGACTAACAATTCTATTCATTTGAGACTTTCTTTAAAATCTTCGAATATAAACGTACTTATTTACTAGAATACTTTAAACTGAGACAGGAAGAGAGAATGTACAATTATCACTAGGATAGAATATGTATTACTCTTGCATTTAATTTAATTTTCAAACTCGCTGTAAATGTAGATGAATATTTATAACAGGCACGAATTAAATTATGAATAATTATCTGAAGTTCATCTATTTTTTTTGTCTGTATGTTAGAGCCAGAAGAATGCAGTCTAAAGTGAAGTTGTGTGGAACGATGTTTTTAACTGAAAGATGAGAACATAATTTGTTAAATTTTTTAATTGTCTGTAGTTTTGAAATACTTTTGGTAAATACAGTAAAAAATGACTAAAATCATTCTATAGTCTGGGGGCCCTACATATCTCTTAGCTACCTTACTCAATATTTCTATGCTAATTAGGGTAGTTGCCGTTTTTTTGGATCGCCTTTATGTAGCCCCCCCATCCCAGAAAATACTGGGATGATATATATATATATATGTATATATTAAATTTATTTATTACGGTTGAATCGACTGCCTGGTCATTAGCGACCACAGTGACAACTATTTCAATATTACTATACAATTGTATACACATTATTTACTATTATGAATTTACATAATGAAATACTGGTAACATCGATTATTCTTCTCGTTACTACTAACTAATTATTTATCTTCTTTACATTTGGTTTTTTATATTTTATATTGTTTTATAAGTTTCTCGCATGCTGAGGCACCTCTGATGTTTTGAGAGGTACATGTTCTGGGGGCGCAGACCTTGGCTATATTAATAATAATATAAAGGAATTTCACACAATGTGTAAAGTAATTGAGTCACTCGTTACAAAATTCTGTCATTGAGATAAATCTTCTGGGACGCCAACATGCGTGATATCTGTCACACACCATTTCTCATAATTCACAAACACAATTCACATCTGGTTGATGAAAGCTTTTTGATTTACAAATCTTGTGGTGAAAACCGTGCAATGCGGGTTACTTTGTGTCGGAGCTCGTATGATGCTTTCATCCATTCGCTTGTGGTCATGTCGTCATGGCGGTGGTCCTGTAGAAATCGTCCTATATCAGGTTCTTCTTTTTCTTTAGTTCTTTGATCACGTGTTGATACGCAGGTGTAGATGGCAATGTTAACCTTGATGTTTAGCGTAGGTCTTCTAAGTAGAAAGTTTCCCGTGAGAGTTCATATGCAAGTCGTGATGTCGTATATTTTGAGACACAGTATTTTTTTTTCAGAAATGTTGCTTTTATCTTTTCAATATCTTTCAAGTTCTTTCTATTTAGTTTTTCCCACATTAATTCCAAACCGTATGGGACTATTGGGGTGACTTTTGCTTTGTAGAGTGAGATGGCCGTGTCTATGGAGAGTTGTCTCATCATCCGAATATCTTGCATTGCCCTGATAGCTGCGATTACTTTCTCTTTCACGTGTAGTGTGAACGTGCGTCATGTCCGCTGTAAGCTTATCCCAAGGTATTTGAAGCTGTTTGTAACACTTATTGGTCTGTTTCCGAGGTAGAGAGTGACTTTCGTGGTGTGTCTTCCATCTTTCCTGAATATCATTGCTGCTGTATTCTGAAGGTTTATTTCGCGTTCATTGTCTTGAGCCAAGATCGTTCGATTGTTCAAGGCATGTTGTAGATCTTGTATGGAGGTTGCTGTGATGACCATGCCATCTGCATACACATAGAGACGCGTCCTTTCTGTTTGCAGTGATTCGACCATATCTGCGGTCGCAATATTAAACAATAACGGGCTCCTTGTAGTACCCCGTTTGTCTGTATTATTGGGTCCGATACTGATATTCTGTCATCTATTTCTACTTGGTTCTCATGCATGATGTTTGAGATTATCATCAGGTAATGTTCTTTTCCAATCATTGATTCCAGATTTTTTAGTATTAGTCGTCAGTTGAGGAAGTCAAAAGCTTTTGTATAATCAATTAAGGCCGCATATAGCTTCCCCTTGTAGTGTCTCAGTGCCTCATCAATGTCCATTATGAGGCATGATATTGCTTCTATGGTGGATCTACCTCTTCTGAAACCAAATTGTAGTTCCGGTATTTTTTCCTCTACTTTCTCCGTGTCTTGCTGTAAAGCGTGCTCTGTAGGGCTATTCCCCAATAAGGGTTTGGGTCTTCTGTGTTCCCTTTCCCTTTGTATAGTATCTTTATTCGGGATTTTCGCCAACTGTCCGGGTTGTGTCGTTTTTCTATACATTTCGTCATTAGCGTTGCCCATATCTCTTTGCAGAGTACTACTGCTTGCTTCAATTGTTCGTTGTACATATTGTCAGGGTCGGCGGCCTTCCTATTCTTTGCATCATGTATGGCTGCTGCAACCTCTCTGCTTGTGATGAGCCTTATATGTTGAGGTGTCGCCTTGTGTTATAGCTTGGTCTGGTGTGTCTGTTTTGTAGCACTATGCTGGAGTGTTGTACCCATGTTTGTATTGGTATGTTTCCTGGAAAGCGTGGTTGTCTAGGGTTCAGTGCTTTGAAGGGGTCCCTCTCTACTTCTCGTATTAGTGCTTTTTCTTGCTCCAATTGGTAATTTTCTTTTACTTGTGTTATCATTTGTTTGTGTTCCTTATTTTTTTTATGCGTATTTATTTACCTTGGTTACACGGATACTACTGGATCAGTCGGCCAGCTGCCTCCTAAACTGATCGAGGCACTAATATGGGAATGCTGCGGACCCACAGCAGATTCCTCTCCTGACATTCCGAACGGCGTGAACAAGTACGCAGTAGCCCGACGTACTTGATGTTGGTTTTCTAGGTTTTCCTTGCATCTCTTTCAGGTTAATACCAGGTAAGCCCTTGGCTGCCTTCCTCTACCTACTTCATTCCGCCATTAAATTGACATTCCTATGATATTAAAAGAGAATTGTCATTTATTTGGGGTAGTTTTCGTTGCAAGAATCTGAAGCAACTTATAATTATTTGGTTTTGTTGGGAAAGGAAATGCGTCAGAGGTCGACGATGAGAGAGAGAGAGAGAGAGGCAGGAGAGTTCAATGTGTTGTGAAACGGCGACTGTGAGTGAGAGAAGAAACATAGAAATCATTATAAAAATTTAAAGATAATGGAATGACTTTTGGGTAATTTTTCGCTTACCTTCTGACTACTGATCGTCTCTGCCAATTTACGTTTGTTAAAAACTTGTGTAACACATAATTATTGTACTGAACAAATTTAATGATATAAGAATTTTTACTTCATATTATTACTGTACAAGTTGTTTTTTCTTGAATCGTACGGAATGGCTATGAAAAACGTCGCAAGCTTTCAACTTGTTAACTAATAAATATTTGAGACTGTTTTAAGTGGTTCTTTTTTATTTATCTGCTAAACTATACACAGTCCAATACTACGAAATTAAATTTTAATGTGATTTGAAGTAGCAATGAAATTTGATGGAGGTCTGATATGTCGTTGTTTAAAACTTTGGTAAACATATATACAAAGTTACGGTCTACCAAACTTGGTGTCCTCGCATACAATAAGCAAATGCCACCTCTAGAGACTGAGCCATAGTGCTCAGAGAGCTCAATTAAAATCTAATCGTCTTGATTTGTGTTAGTGCCTGCTACAGGTCTCTATTCTTAGACATACAGAATCCTTTAAAAAGTGTAGAATATTTGAGACGTGGTGCACCAACAAAACAGAAAAATTTCAAAAAAGATGTGGCCGGAAAAGCACATTGTCTGAGATCTATACATTTATCCATTTGATGATGTTTCTTTGGTGACATGGGTTGTGGAACTTCCTACAAGGTGGATACTGGAAGGCTTCAGTCTGCCCACACACATCAGATAGAGGAGAATGCTGAAGGAATGACGTGCTGGGATTGGCAGCAGCAGAAGGCGTGTTTGTATCCATACCATATTTAGCCCGTCCAGGCACTAATCTAGAAGATCGTAGCGGATATCAGTTCTGTCAATGGCACTTGCACAAGTGTACTGCAGGCCCCCTGTTATCGTGAAGACTTTATTTACCAACGAGGCAGGGTTAACAAGAGATGCCGTACTGAACTTTCAGAACCAGCACATGTGGGCTGACGAAAATCCCTATGTACATGCAGAAAGAAGGTATCAACATCAAAGTATGGGCCGGCGTTCTTTGTGATAATTTACTGGGGTCATAAATCCTACATAAATTATTTTATTATTATTCTATAGCCCTCAAAATTTTTTACATAAGTAATTACATCAATAATAGAAAAGTAGCAAAATACATTAAAATACGGTATGAACAGCTATGCAACTAATCAAAATTACCTACATCTCATAAATTATTGGGTAAGAATATTAAAAATGGATACCAAAGAAAGTTACTGTACAAAGTTTGTCTGTCACATCACCGACATAACTAAATCAGTTCCTGGATACATCTCCTGTCGTCATCTGCGAAATGATAGCAACCTGCATTTTCGCTGAAAACAGAACCAAAGTGGCATCGCGCACATGCTAACAATTCTAAGAAACACACATTCAGCAACTATGTAGACAAAAATTTTAGCCGCATGGAGACCGCTGTAGAAATTACCGCTTGGCGTTTTAAGTACCGTTTAAAAATAAAGTAACGTTTTTCACTGTATGACAAATGTCTTATAATTTTTTATGTTCTTCATTTTCAGGGATGCTCTTACTGGAATAGAGTGCGCTAGACTCATATAGACTAAGGCTGTGTTTATCTGACTACTGAACGGTTTCTCGTGCCATGGCCATTGTTAGCGTTAGTTACGAAAAGGTTCATACCGCAAAGATTAAATCGGGCTCATTATAACCAATTTATTGTCAACATATTGCCTATTTTGTTGGACTTCAGCTTGAATATCTTCGATGAACAAGTGAACAGATCTTAGGAAGTACCCTAATTCTAGGAAATACGTAAATAGATCACAGGGGCACTGAATTCTAGTCTGAGGAAGTAGAAATGCTTTCACCGGAAGCTCAAGCAGGAGCGTATAGATATTTTAGAAGAAAGACAAGGGTGGGAAGAATGTGATTCGTGAATTGGTAGGTGAACCTAGCTTAGGTTTACGGGAATGGAGGATATGTTGAATCTGTTATTGGACGTCGACTCGGATTAGTTAAGTGGTAGAGCGTCCGCCTGGAAAGTGGAGGTCCGGGGTTCGAATCCCTGGTCTGGTTGACATTTTTCCATTAGTCTTTCTTCTAAATCATCTATACGATCCTGCTTGACCTTCCGGTGAAAGCATTTCTACTTCCTTAAAATAAATGGTCTATTACCTAGTAATTTATTACGATAATCATGACCGTTTAATATGTATAATTATGTTGCTTAAATCATGATGTCATGTATGAAACCATTTATATATTGAATTGGTACTTCGATACGCATTACATTATTATCAGACATTTTGATAGAATTCGAAGAAACTAATTAATCGGTATCATTCACATCGATATTAGTTATAAAATGAAACTTCTAACGAATAAAATGTATCCATAACATATTAAGGTCACATTCCGTAGATTTCATTAATTTAATACTATTTTAAATATGTTATTGGGTAATTATCTTTATAGTTATGTTGGTTTACGACAATTATTATCTAAATATGCTAGTTTCATGAATAGCTATGGATGTATTGTATTTAATATTGAAAGAATGCCTATTTATCATCTGACTATTTGATTCCGTTTCTCTTCTGCAGCTTTATTAAAAATTACATTTAATTCGTTATACGTACAAAAGAAAGCGGAACCAGAAATTCGGCTCATAATGAGAATTTTCCGTGAGATGTAGCTACTTCTCCAGGAACCTTAATTGTTAACGCCTCACGCTAACATTTTCTGCGAATCCCTCATTTGAGATCTGAATGTAAATAAGGGTAACAGGTCTGTATACAAGTTGAGCGGGAAATGAATCTAATTTCGGGTGTCTGGAAATATTAGCTCGCATTTCTTTGTCGTGTAATGAAGACAATCCCCAACCCTCAGAGCGTAATTACTTCTTAACCCTGGTAATTGGTCGTTAGAGGAGACACGACAAGGATTCCGGGAAAGGGGCTTTATCGCGCGGTGTTTCTCAAAACTCTATTAACAAAGCTCTAAGCGGTAAGCATCGCCACTGGATTAGCCTGCTTCCCCCAGTAATTACTTCACTGAATCTCAAGAGTTCCATCCCAACCCACTCGTCGAATAATGCGCCCTGGAAACATTTCCACACAGATAATAATCGCATTACAATATTGATCAGTATTCTATTACATGCCGAGTATTCTATAGCGAGGAATAAAAATTTTATATTTTACACTTCAAATATTAAATGATGTCAATATGAAAGTTGAGAACTTATTTTCCATCGTATACAGTTTTTAACAGCGTTCTTGCAGGACGAGAAGTCGTAGATAGTATAAAAAATTGGTGATTTACCTAACAGTTAATAAAAGGTAACAATTAAAACGTGGGCCTGAAGAAATTATGTTGAAATTTCAAAGAGTAAAGTTCAGACCAATAATATGCAATAAAGGAAGTACCGTAAATACGGTACTTCCTTTCTGATTTATGAGTATTCATAATTTAGATAGTTAATGTTTATAACGATTTTGTTAAATAATACTGTAATAATTAATTTTTAAAGCTATGAATTTTTGACCTACAATTATAAATGTGAACATATAGTTCAAAATTAGTGTACCAGAAAATTATTAAAATTTATTAGTTACATTAAAAATGTTTGCTTTATTTATTCATAAAAGGAATGAGCCATAAAATTTCTGTGTATGGAAATTATACTTGACTTTTATTAAATAAAAACTAACAGACGTGTATAGATTACCTCTACGTATTGTAGAGAAACAAGAACTGTAGAAACGTGATCTCAACTCTAAACATTAGTTTCACTTCATGCTATAATATATATATATATCATTGTTTATAATAAAAGAGTAAAAGATACATTACAATTTTTCATATTTATTAAATTTAAACGCGTGAACAGACCACAACAAAATTTGGAACACATATTTTTTAAAATACAGAGCAAAAAAAAACCGAAGTGGGAAGACTTCCAGTGCTAACGTGGTAGGAATTCTTCTTCTTTTGGTTCTACAGCCGATGGAGGAAATTATAGTTAAAATTATGCGTATGTGTATGGATACGAAAAGAATGTGACGTCGCACTGGATTGATACTGAATACTGGCAAATACTTCATCAGCCAATAGGCTTAATATGGCTGCTTCGTTTACTTTCTGTTACTGTCAAATTTGATCAATTATATCCTAGTATACAAAAGAAAGGAACATATGATAATAAAAAATACTAATACCATTTTAATACGTAAGTGTATATTTGCGTTGCCTTTTAACAAGCCAAATATTTCACCGAAGCACGTGATAGTTTCTAATTCGGACTTAAGTCTTAGAATATAAGCTTTGGAAAACATGGAAGAGTGATAAAAGTAATACAAAAGATGTTTTAAGTCTTATAATAAAATATAATTGTTGTCAGTTGGATAAGTGAAAATTTTCGAGAATCTTAGGTTATTCCTGTATTTTAAATACTTAATTTTACTATTATTGACGAAATATTTATTAGAGATAATTTCAAAGAATTAACTATATTAGTCGAAATTAAGATTTTTGTATAGAAGAGTTGGTGGATTACGTTATTTTTTTACTCATTTTATATGAAATGACCACAATCCACATTTTAAGCATGATCCGAAAAACTCGTCTGTGATGATTTATCGCTGTGATAAGTGACTGTATTAATGAGCAGTTGTGAGAAACGAATTTTATTTCAACGTAATTTAACCACAAAGGTAAAAATTTCAAAGTTTTTTAAAGCTCGTTATTGAGGTTAAAGTTTATTTTTCAAATACCATTACTTTATTTGGTCGTAGTAGTTTAATACAATTCATTGAAATACAGATGTGCACGCTTATTCAGAAGTGTTTGAAGATGATTTTATAACAATAATTAATTTAAAAGTAACGGGTTTTCACATGTTAATTTATTAGAAATCAGTATTTTTACTACATTAATATATTATTTAAGCCAATTTATTGTTTAGTGCGAGAAATATTAGCAGTGTTGGCTCGTGAGTTTTTACAGTTAAGTGCTTCATCACCCCAAGGAACAATTTTTGCGAGGATACTTACATAACATATTAATAATACTACAACAGCTACAGGGTTGATAACACTCCACGACCCGTAATGTATAACATTTCTTATTTAGCCTGCATAACGTGTAATAGAGACGAATTATTAAAACTGTACAAATATAAAATCAAATTGGAACAAATTCTTAACACGAAAGTATTTAGTCTTCGTACAATTTAATGTTAGGAAGAAGCCACTTATTACGGCAATATTGTATACAGGATAATGATATAATTTTTTCAGAGTTATGAAAGTCTTCAAAATGCCGCCCCTTAAATATTTATTCTTTTAAATAACCTTTGATTAATTCAAATAAACCACAAGTCCATAAATAGTAATTTTTTATTAATTCGTCAAAAACGTTTAAGACTGTAGCCTGATAAGGCAGCCTCTGTCAGATCGCCTTGCATGAGGCTTTGTTCATATAATACTTACTTGTGGGCGCGCAGGGGGTTGAAACATTATACTGCGCAGGCGCATTTCACACTTCAAACAGTAATGTTGAGCTACAATGCAGAATAGTACAATGTGCTTTGGCAGGAGGTATTCAATTTAAATTCTTAGAAATGAAACCAGAAATTCATACTCATTTTCGTACTTTCCATTACTGTCTCTCTATCAGCAGTGATGCATTAGCCATCAAATACCTGAATTATAATGATGCTGTAAGACCCTCGGTAACCTCAGTTTGAAAAATTCTCAGTTGAACCTCCCTTAGTTAAATGTTCATATGAAAGTTTGATGTACAGAATTTATCATAGCAAGTGCAATGCTTTCCGTGGTCTAAGAAACTGAGTGGGCTCACAATTCAGATCAAATTTGAGAAACTGTATGTGGGCCAGTTGCGCACAGTCTCCAGTGCTGTTAGCTACATAAATAAAACAGCCATTAGCAGCAGGGCGTGTTTAGTTTTCACGTAGCTGTCATGCGAGAAATAAAAGCAATTACTCTTCCAGTTTTCCTCTGGGCGTTGGACGAGACGCACTATCCGCCTTTAATTAGCCTATAAACAATTTAAGCACGCAAACAAACGCTTTTTAAAAGTAAATAATTAGACATTGACTTTTGAGTGATTATTTACATTGATCAATAATTACCTACATTCACATTCCTCTCTGACTGCCTCATATACCATTTTCAACTCGCTCTCTCGCTCTCTGTTGGATCCACCTCTCTGCCTCTTCCTTTTTCCAAACACTCTTCTACCTCTCCGTCAATAAAATCCAATTAACCCTATCAATATTATGGTATCAGGCAAGATAAAATAGGCACTTTATTCGATATCGGCGTAATTGATTACCATGGCTCCCCGTGAGTTAAAACAAACAAGCAACGCCGCGCCGCACGCCCAATTATCAGCGAACGTTGCGGCGCTGGCCGCTAGATAGCCTCGCGATAGCCCTACAAATTAGAAGAGATCGAGCCAGAGACGATTAATCGAGCCAGCGGAAGCCAGCCAGCACTCTGCTCTTGTTGCTCTCTCCACGATCACTCTACAGAAATACAAATTTTATGAGGCTTACCACGTTCATCACGACTGCAGTGGAAGCTGAGGAGGCGCCAAGACCAACTAAGAATGCACGAGATCACGAAAAAAAAAATACCTCCAACACCATCCATCACTTCATAGATGGTCAACGGATAATAGAAAGGTGGAAATTAGTTAAATAGTTTTACGTTAATTAAAAATCATCTTTACACAATAAGTTCCTTTTCGTATAGAAAACACATTTTCTGTTGTTACGTTTTCGGAACTTTTGCAATACGTTTTCCAGTCATTTATTCGATTTTAGAACTTATTAACCTAAGTAAATAAAAATGTTCGCTGAGATCAACAAATCGTATGGTTGGATTCCATCCATCTCGGTGGTATACGCAAAACTTTACCTCTTGGACTCACACCTTCCTTAATAATTATCTTTTTTTTATTGCCCTGGATTGTGTGGAACATAAGATTATTATACAATGGAACGTTCTACTAGTTGTAAGCTCATGCGCTACAAATTTATTGATCTGTTAAAGAATGATACTGTCCTTTGAAAATCATACGTATGATAAACGTGGAATGTATATGTGATTGCTCTGTAACAAATTTATTCTTTTCTCACATCCTTGCCGATATTACAGCAGACAGCTATTAGAGGAAGATCAAATCGAGACAGGGAATGGAGACAGTCTCCTAAAAGCTCATTAATTATGCAGGCGTATCACTGATTTGAAACAATGCATGCAAACTACGTATACAATTCACGAAATAATTTCTGAAGTTTTTATTTTGATGAGATATTATTTTTATTTAGTTCATCCGTTTATTGATTGAGTTTTAATGAAATAATTTATATTTGATTACGGCCGAATACAGTTTGACAGAAAAATGTTTTCTTAACAGGGAAGACTTCCCTTCGTTTGGTTCAGATGAGCTTCGGGACAGGAGTTAAAGTGGGTTTAAGTTCATATTTTGAAAGAAAGATATACGACACTGAAAACTTCAGCGTAAGACTGGTCATGCAACTTAAGCAGCCAGTAACAGAATCAACGCCCATACTATAACAAATCTTTTCGTCAATTAAGTATTTTACTACAGTAGAATTATGTAGGTCTATTTAAACGTAAAATAACTTACGACAATAAAGTCATATTATTTATAAAATGAAACATAAAAATATTATGTTTACACTTCGACTGCAATGACAGTGAATGGAATGCAGCCATAGTAAAAATACAAATTTCCACAGAACTATAGTGAAATGTACCGTACTTTCGACAGTAGATGTAGTTTTATTTTAGCTTGGAAAGACCTGCAGAACCAATATTAAATTAGAGAGATTTTCTCACTAAAAGCAATCATTTATTAATTTACAGTTTCACGATGATCGACTTTCAAACGAAATACAAATTGCAAGTAAGAATTTGTTTTCTTTAAAATTTTTATTTTTTCCGCCGTTTTTTTCCATAAAACATTATATTTTTAATAGTCATAACTAGTTGTCGATGGCATTCTATATGCTTAGTAAATAATATAGTTATCACGTTTTATTTGAATATTAGTCGAGCGCGCATTAAGCACCCCAAAGATGTCACTTGTTTTCTGTCCAGAAATCTAGTATCAAAACTAACTTAATCAAAGAACTACGGATTAGAACCAACCCAGAGAACGTGGGGAATTACGATGAGTGCTAAGTTCAAATGAACTCTTAGAAGCTTTCAAAGAAATAATTAGCAAGCCAAGTGACACGTCACTTTTATTTAATAATCGCTTTCACAAGACAGAGAATAAGAAGTGATTTCGAAACTACATTGTCTGGTATCGCTCCGATTAATTTAAAGAACGTGTACAGCCTTTTGAATATTTCTTTTTCTGACCTGGCTTGGATCAGAGACTACGGTGGTGGAATTGACACCTACGGAGGAGCCGCTGTGAGAAGACGGATTGAAGGCAGTCCATTGAAAAATGAGCTCCGTGGCCGCGCCATGATTAATGTGCGTTATTGCAGAAGGACTTCCCAGCGCGTCTGGCTGGCTCCCTCCCTCTGAATGTATAATCCCATCCCGGCAGGCAAGATCTAATTTGAAAGGGTGAGGCACACCTCCCCAGAAGCCTTATGATGACCGTTCCCTGAATACACAGATCTCACTGACCTCTGGTTCTATTGGACGAAGGGCTGAGCTGCCCTAAGCCGCTCGCTCTCTCGCCTTCCTCCCTCTCGTACTTGCTCACTTGTTGTGCGTAAATGGACAGCCAGACTCGCTTTTCCGCCTCGCATCGCAGATAATGATGCTCTTTCAAGGCTTAAACCTTCCATCAGCCACTTTTAACATTTGCGATTCAATAAAATCTCAGTATTTTATTTTCGATCTAAAGAGACCGTTACATATAAACACACTCAAGCTATTAATTGTTTTACTCGAACTCTAGAAGTTTCGATTCTATATTCATTTACACAGGGAATATTCAGAATATTCATAAATATTCATAAATAAAATTATTATTTAACCAGCAATTATTAGTAAATTGATACGAGCTTTAATTATCAAATAATATTCGAATAAAATGCATTATTAAGTTAGTAAATATGTCGAGACGTTTTGTGGACGATTTGTTTGGATATATATCTCGGAGGCATCAGAGCATTTAAATAAAAATTTTGTTTCATAACTTCCTTTTTGTGAACGAAATTTCCGTGAATAACTTTTAGCATGTGTTAGAATTTCAGTGGTCTTAGTTCTCTGGTTAGTAGCAACACTCATCGACACTTCATCTCTCTTTCTCAGGTTATATATTGAAGATTGTCGTCAAGGAATAACCTGCGTGTAATTTCCGCTGTTCGCAATGTTTTCAAAAACTTTTTTTATCTGATTTGCACTTCATATAGTTCGATGCGTTATCTGGTATTTTGTTAGTTTAAAGCTCGTCAGTTACCTTATTATTCTGTAGGTGCAGTATTTTTACAATTTATTTAACTTGCTACATTTAATAGCGATTTACAGTTAATTTATCCTTTAATCCGTTAATGAAGTACAAGAATTAACTCATATTCAGCAATAGAGCATCTTCAGTTGGCGTGTCACTGCCATATGTCCGGGTCTGCACTTCCGAGCTTTGTTCTACTGTGTCGTTCCGCGTTGACTCAGATCGTTGTTACGCTATGCTGCCGTTGATCCGCCTTGCCTCCAAGATTATTTCTATCCGCAGCACCCACTAAGATTACGGCTATTCTACGACGCCTTTCAGATTACAACAACTGTCCTAGCTTTCATATGGTTCAAATTCATATATCTCTGTCACTTGGAGAAAAATACGCCGCATGGATCTCCCGAAGGGCTCTTGTGTCAGTGCGGTCAACCGACTTTCAGAATGCTGCTGCTTCACTTAAAAGAGTTTAGTCTCTTTTATAGTGAGGATAAACGAAGCTATTACTGATTCCTCGTATGCGCTGTTCAGATTGCGGCAATTGGCAGAAATGCGCGTCGTAAAGCGTGTGGTGGGGTTTGAAAAAATTAGTATTAATAGAAAAAAAAATTAAATTTTATTGAAAAAGGAGAAAATAATTCTATTCAATTGTTGGAAAAGGTGTGCGCTTCTTCACGGGTTAGTCGTGAGCTGGTCTGTCAAACTTAGATTCAGGTCAGGTATACAGGCTGCGAAAGTGTCCTGGAATCTTTGGGCATGAAAAGGGTGGCCAGCGGGACCTATTATTTTCATTTCCTCTGGCAATTTGACTTGGATAATTTCCATGTCCTGCCCCTTCCTCCAAATCGTCGCAAGGGATGTGCACATGAAGTTGGTCTTGATTTACAAGTGTCACATTTTTAGGCTTCCGAGGCTATCCTGTCAGTCTTTCTTAACAAAATATTTCAGCCAATGGCAGTAATGGTACTGGATTCCCGTCTAACGTCTGGCTATATGCATAATCGCAATTGCATGTTAAAGTTAACCAATAGCGTTCATCATAGCTCCGCTGTTGGCTTGGCAAGTGGCCCATCCCGCATCTTAAGTTTAGTAAGTTATATATACATATATATAAAATAATTAAACCCTGAATAAAAACTGAAATATGTGGTTGCAAACTAACACACAATGGTAAGCTAATAATCAACTAGCAAAACAATGAGTGATATTTCCTGACCCATTAAATTTTGTACAGAAATCGTTTGAAGCTTATGGAAATTTAAACTGCTTTAAGCAAAAAATTAAGTAATTGATAAATATTACACTATTTCTCTAATGTGTTCACATTCAACATTTCATTGAAATATAGACCAAGGTGAGCTTTTCTTTAGACCGTGATAACATTCCCTCTTTAACATATAATGTTATAAGTCAAAAATAAATTTTTACATTGATTTGAGTTATTTAAGAATATAAAAATAACTAAGTGAGAAGAATGCATGCGATTTCCAAGCGTATTAAGTGAGTTTCTCTTTGGATTACGATTTGAAAGACTGGTGCGGCCAAGTAATTTCTCGTTGAATTTGAAATACGAGATAACAGCCATTTATTATATCAACTGGGCTAGTGAAGATAATTCCACTTGGTTTGCTTGGGAAACGATAGCCTTAGCGTACCGAACCTCAAATAATCAAGTCATTTGCATTATCCCTCATTAACACTCCATTGTTTACAAATTTGAGAAGCCACGAGGAACCTGCAGGTTCTATAATGCATATATAATATATTTAGCTTGGATACGGTAGGACACGAGTCCATATTCCGAGGAAGAAGCCGCAACGTCTTAAATTTTGAATGATTTATGCGGAGCCGTAATGAGAATCGGGGGCGGGACCGACCCTCGATAAGCAGCGAGCTTAGTTATCTGCGGAAAGACAAAGACGTTCCTGTGACAGCGGCTCCATTTGTAACCGCAGGTCGTTTTCCTTGGCAGGACATGGATATTGGTCATCATTGCCGTCTTTCATGCGTATTACGCAGGCCTTCTCATAGCACTCACAAAAATATTGGAGTGTATTATATAAACGAGCACATACAATGACATAATAAAATTTAAATATCAATAATATTCTTAAAGTGTTGTTTTAAATAATATTATTACTATTTGCAATCATTCAATTAAGTAACATTCGATATCATTTATTTGTGGGAGCAACACGGTAATTCAGTGGATTGTTAGATGTAATTATGCAGAAAAAGAAATACAATTGAAAAGCGGGACAGTTAGGACCGCGAGTATTGCAAAACCTAGGGTGAAGCTACCTTTTAATATTAAATGATCGCAATTTAAGAACAAGTTATTCATAATGAATAACTATTTCTTTTGACCGAAAAAAATTTAGAAATTTCCCAAAATGACAACTAATTTCTTTAAGGTGTAATTTGAAAAAGAGAACGGAAAATAACTGGTCGATGAAAATTAGTCAGTTAATATAATCATTTTGTTTTAAAAGTGTGTATTAATAACAATACTAACCTTCGGTTATTTTGTGGCTAGTTGAGTAAGTATTTTTTAATTTCCGAAATAAGTATTTTTAGTAAACGAGTTGGATTGAAGTAAGTATTTTGATATATATATATATATATATATATATATATATATATATATATGATAAGACAAAGCCTCAAATTTTCAAAGTATCGTCTTTGCTCCATGGCTCAAAATACTCTGATTATAACAGTCATGATTTTAATGATAATTTCTTATGTAGTGTTATAAATATTTTTAATATTTTAAATAATGCTTTGTACTTATTTTTTGTGATTCTGTTTGATTATTTTTGTAAAGCCCCAAAAAATAGTGTTTAGTGTGTAAGCTTATAATATAGTTTAATGGGGAGTATTTTAAAAAGTATCAGTGACTAGAAGACGTAACACGTCTATGAAGTTAGTTCTGTCTCTGACGGTATAGTGAATCGCGTGAATAATGGGGAATGCAGCGATCCCAGTATATAGATCAGATATTAGATAAGAGGGACATTCGCACGTTCATTTGTTGCTCGTAGATGGAGAGATCTGGACAAAGCATCACACCAATTATTTAAATACTAGAGGAAGTGCGGAGAGTAGAAAGGGTATAGAATAGCAGAAATGATGAGAAGTAAAATTAAACTATTGATAATAGATAAATGAGAAGGTACCTACGTCCACAACGCATGTTACAGGATTTTCGATATTGTGGTAGAAAATAAGTTTATTGAGTTTTTCATACTTCATGTTCCATCAATATTGTCGTAGGCACTGAAAAGGGTTGAAATTCAACGAAATGGGCAGGCTAAATTGCTCTAAATGTCAAAGAGCAGAAAGTCATGTGTTGTTGTAACTATTTGGAAATCGGGAGGTCCTGGGTTCCAGTCCTGGGTCCGGTTGACAGTTTTCGATTCTTGTCTTCTATAGTTATTTTCATATAAAAGGTATGGAACTTATAGTCTTTATTATTAAGAAAATTCATTTTGTCTTGAAATTGATTCAGACGGAAGCTATCACAATTATGCCCAACTTATTTTGACTTGGGGCTATCTCGTAATTTTACATTTCATAGTGTTGAACGAAATTATTATGACTTGGGTAAAACGCGCTAGTTCGATCCAATTAATAATTTTGGTTGATGCTCGTTGAATAATATTATCACGGGAGTAATGATTATTGTCCAAACTGCAATGGATTGAATCATATGTACACAATTTAGTAAGCTGTGTAGTCTTTTGTTTCCGACTCATCGTTTATTTCTCGTAAATTACACTTTTCAGACGACGGGAAATCCGAAGACCACCGTTCTTGATGAAACCCTGTATCAAGCCGCATTTTCTTCCTTACCCGTTTCTGCAAGTATTCCAAAAATTTGTAACAAATGGCTTAATTGCGACGCAGCGGATCGGTTTCTTATCTTTTAAATGGAATGTGATGGCTATTCGGTCGCTTGTATTTAATTCAAAAACTGCTCCAGGAAAATCATAAATCAAGTCCCAGGTTGCCTATCTTATGAACAGCAGTCTATGAGTTGAAAAATGAAGACTGCAAATTCTCACATTCCTGAAAAATTAAGAATAACGGGTTGTCAATATTCGCACTTATAAAATCCGTGGCCCTAAGCATTCTTGATATTGACAGATGGTAAGATAACAGTTTATGGAGAATTAATCGTATACAACAAATGCCATTTTTCTCTAAAAGTAAATAGAGTCAATTCCCGAGGTGAAATTTGATAACATTTAAAGTGTACGAGTAAAAATAGGTTCGGCAGGTAGAAGGTGTCCATGTACAGGGTTTCCACACTTCGGTTCTTGTCGTTCTTTGGGAAAGATGAATATGTTTGAACGTTGGGATACAGTGTCAGGTGCGGGATCCCTATGGAGAGAGTGTGACTGTATTTTTGGCAGTGCGGCGCGTGTGGTAATTGGAGCCCGAGGCTGCGAGTTCGTCAGCTTCAGCTCGCCCATTAGCGCACGCATCGCATCGTCGTGCCTCTCGGCGGTTATGAAATGTAATCCGCTGATCTGTGACGCGGGGGCAAGAATAAAATCATTAATGGGGTCGCAATTAGACACGCGGACGAGGACAAATTGCGCTCATTGTCGCTCCCCAGCTGTCAGCCATTACACATGCTCGCCTCGGGCAGTTCTCGTCACGTCTTCACCCTGTCTGCCATCATTACGGTGCTCAAGCAAATCCGTTAACCAAATTACCCAAACTACCAAAACTGCAATATGGAAAGAACGACGACCAATAATAGATTAAATTAATTTTTTACGTCGAAGCGAATCTAAGGAATCTGCTATTTGTGTTTGCTGAAAATTACTTTATATATATATATATATATATATATGGAGTTATAAATAATGTAAAAATGAATTAACAAACTATAATCTTAATCTAGTAGAAGGCACAGTTCCGAGACTTTTAAAAGACTGTTTCTTACTTAATTATTTACAATTCAAAATATAATAAATGTTTACAAATAAATTAATAATGAAAAATTTAATAATGAAAAATAAATCACAAAACTACTTTCCTTGCGAGAGATGAATAGTCTCTCCTGATGAATATATATTCTAACCAATTGAAGTAAAAAAAGATTATCATCACTTTGCATCTAAAAACCATTCAGAAAATTAGTGAAGCAATATTTCTCCCTTCATCACATATTCTCTTTATATATAACGGCTCAGTTTTCAATAATATGGGACATAAATATATCAGAGTTGGTGAAGAAAGAAGTGCATATCAGAAAGTGGACTAAACAGAATCGCCATTTCTTGTCTGATCTAACTAAATAATCTAATAAATTTGGGGTTAAATATTCAGATGTATAATTATGTTCGATAATATTGACGTTTCATTTCGTAACAGACGATACACACACACACGGCTGTAACCGTCGCTTGTGTCCGCGACACCAAATTCTTCACATGTAAATACTCCCAATTCGTTTAATTATCTTTTCGCTGAGGGAGTCAGGAAGTAAATGACAAATTACTAAATTTTATGCCTGAGGAAGTCTCAAAGGGAGAAGAAACGACGTATCTATGTTAATTGAATAGTAATAAATTATATGCTGACTTGGTCGTCGTTTTATTTATTGTAAACTTAAAGTCAGAAAAATATGTTTAAACATGAGCTTCCTTTGCGCTTTGGAATGTAACTTGTTATTGTGAAATAGCAGAATAACTGTTTAACTTAATTATGTCAATGAAAACCATTGACGACAATATGCCTATGCAACGTTTGTTTTAAGGTACGAGCTACTCAAACGACGCAGTTTAGTGCGAGATAAAATAATTTAGATTGGCTCTCAATGAAGCGTTCGAATCAAAGTGTAACAATGTGATACGGTGAAGATTCATTGCGACAATGCAGCGACGGGTGATGTATCGCTAGAAGTAGCTCTAGCCTTGGTGATCGGAGTTCAGTTGCTGTTCAAGAAGTTTTCAAAAGTTTGAACTTATATTCTACCATGGACGACGCCTTCGCCTTTGCCTGCGTTATTGCCGATTGGGTAACATTCACGGAGCCGATGTAACTAAAGTTTGCCTTCCTCTAACAACGAAGCGCCGTCGCGTTCCTGTTTCCCATCAAAGGACAGCTTGGACCCAGCCGTAACCACTTGCTTAAGCAGGAGTTGTACTTGTCGCAAACCACGGCTGGACGAAATTTCAGCTTTTACAGCTACGCACAGGCACGTTCATCAAAGCACAAAAACACACGGCCAGATTATTTGCACGAAAACTGTGAAGCTTCCGTTTGTTTAATACTTTATAAAGTTCATTTTGGCCGTTCTCCTGTGGTCTAGTGGCTAGCGTCGTTGCCTCACAGCATAAAGAACCCTATCATTGGAGTGGATGTTGGTCATGGAGACTGGGATTAAGACTGCTGGAGAAACAATACGCTGACCAAGTATTACTCCAAAATCGGAATGTGACTTGTGATGTGACAGTCCACAGTCGACCCGGCAGGTCAATACCCTCAATGGGCTGCAGATCCAAGGAGGACGAAAGTTCATTTTGAAAAGTGCCTTGGCCAAAGTTATTTTAGCGTTCTCATTTTAATATAGTCCGCTATTCCACCCAATTAAATTTCTGACGAAGGAAATTCCATGCAAAAACTTTTTTTAAAATTTATTTATAACCGTCGCATCGATTGCCTTGTCACTAGCGACCACAGTGACCACTATTTACATATTATTGTACAATTATATACACATTATTTACTATTATAAATTTACATAATAAAATACTGAAAACATCCATTTTTCTGTTCGTTACCACTAACTAATTATTTATCTTCTTTAAATTTGATTTTTATATTTTAACAAAAGAGAACACAGAATACAATACATTTAAATTAAATAAAAATATTACTGTCCTTACAAAATTTAATAATGTCTTTTTGGTATTCATGGGAGCCCAAAATAGATTTGTAGTTTTTGCCCTGTGTTGAAGGTATTTGGGGCATTTATTGACGATATGTTCTATATTTAAGGCAGAATTACACAGATCACAAGACAAGGTGGGATTGATAAGTGTGGCTTAATTTGCAGTGCCTCGTTCTTATTCTGGTGATGGCAACTTGCTCCTTCCTTCCAATATCTGTGTTGTTACTTACATCATAGAAGTCTCTGACGTTTTTGTGAAGATCACTGGATTTTAAAGTTTTCCATATATTGTGCCATTTCTTTATCATCTTATTGCAGGTATATTTCAACATATCGGTCAGGGTATGAGATCTTATTAGCGCAGAGTTGTCTGAATATCCGGAATTATCCATGGAGGGTGTTTGATGGTTCTTCTTTTTTCTATTTTTGTATGTTTTATATTTAGCTCCTCGAGAATTTTCTTGACTATAGCATATATGGGTATGAAGCGCTGGTGGTCGATGTTAACTGGATATTTAGGGTATATATCATGGTAAATAATAGGGTTATTGGATGTAGCTGCTTTGAGAGCATATTTCATAATTTGGATCTCCCTGCGATGTTGTAAGGTGGGTTCTTTATCTTCAATAAGAATGCTACCTATGGGACTGGTGTGAAATCACCCTGCAGCAATTCTGAGACCTTGGTTATGCACCACTTCGAGTTTTTTGAGATGGCTTTTATTTGCAGATCTGTATATTATAGACCCGTAATCTATTTTGGAGCGTACTATGGCTTTATAGGTTAACAGTAATAGTTGTTTGTCCGCACCGCAATTGTTGTGGGATATACACTTTAGGATATTGAGTCGTTTTTTACATTCATTGATTGTGTGTAAAATATACTTTTTCCACGTCAGTTCGGCGTCAAAGTACATTCCAAGTATTTTAGTGCTATTAACAAATCTTAGACTTTGATTTCCTATTGTGAGAATTGGGTTGCTATTTTGATTGTGTCTGGAGAAATATGTGCATTCACTTTTCTGTGGTAAAAATTTAAACTCCGATCTAAGTGACCATTCATAGTATTGTTTAAAACGATTTGCACGAACTCCTGACTTGATGTTAAATGTCTTTCTCTACAAAGAATGGTGATATCGTCAGCATACTTCCTGTTACTGACAGGAGCCTTAATGTTGTCGTCTATGTCATTAATAGCATGTTGCCTTTGACGCCAATTTCCTGCAGCTTGCTTAATCCTCGGTACATACAAACCACATCATAGGCCTTCTCAATATCTAATTTAATGGCTAACAAATGTTGGTTGTTCGAGAATGCCTCTTGAATACAAGTGTCAATGCTAACTAATTGGATGTTGTGGAGGAGTGTCCTGGTCAGAACTTTGTTTTATGCAAAGACTTTCTTTCTAAGCACCACATCATTCAAGTCTTTTCTTTTCATTCTGTGCATGAGATGGAAAGATTTTGACTAGCGTAACTTTGAAGTGTATAATGAATTTTATCTTCATACTTTTTTTGTTCAATTTCGTTCTTTCATTTCCTAGTGACATAAAATTTATGATTTTGCAACAATTTAAATCACGATAACTTCAAGAACCACCAAGTATTATAACTATGAGGCCTAGCAATTATTTCAATGTATTCCACAAACAAACACACACACACACACACACACATATATATATATATATATATATGTAAAATTTTACCAAGCAGACATATATATATATATATATATATATATATATATCTGCTTGATAAAGTTTTACATACATTGTTTTTTGACGTCACCAAGCTACAAAAAATAGTTGTACCTTTCACGAAAAAATTTAAATAGGTATTGTATCACTTGTTAACGAAACGGTTTGCTTGATGCGCCGTAGCAACATACAGGTGGTCTTTTCCTTGGAGATGTTGACAATTAGCGGATGGACACCACACCGTAGTGTTCGTGCGGCGCTAACGAAGCTGAAGGGCGGCCCTGCGTGTCGATACTTCCCTGAGCGGCCTGTAAATATTTATCCCATCTCCTTGTGCTTCCCTGCCTTTTAAAAAGATTGATTCGAGGGCACCACTCTATAGTCCTCCTTCCTCCCACGCGTTCTCTCTGCAGCCCTCATTAGCTTTTGATATGCTGTCCGAGTTTTGAAAACATTGAGCGCCTTATGCTGTATTGCATCAAACGCATAGGATGTTTCGCGTTTCTTTAGTCTTTCTAAGTTTTTGAAATTGGAAGTCTGTAACTTTTCTGAGTTAATTCTATATTTTGTCATCTTATGAACTAAGTGGTACAAAACCAAGCAGTTTGATTTTACACAAACTGCAAGCACAAAATCCGCGACAATGTTGTTTTTTTTCACGATTCGTACTATTATGTACATATCAGTAACCTCCATATATATACAAGAAAGTATACTATTTTGAATTAAAAAGTGAAGGAAGAACTATTTCTCTCATACTTATAACTATGGCGCTATACATAAAAATGCATAAATAACTTATTTTATAAACATCGACAGGGAAGAGAATCATGCCTGTGAGAGTTTTCCATCGTACTGGGGTCGAAGACCTTGGGCATACGGTAAGAGTTGTCCGCTGATTACATTCAATCAGCCAACTAACTGTCTCCTAAAACTGGCGGAGACACGGAGAGAGGAAATGCTGCGACCTCAAAGGGAACTCGTCTCCTGTCATTCGGACGGGCGTGAGAATAGTAACCAATAACCCGACCTACCTGATGCAGGTTTTATAGTATCTCTTTCGGTGAAAACCTTGGTAGGATCAGTAAATTACAGCCCGGAGGCCCTAGTCAACCTTTGGATACCTCGGTCTACCTTCTACATCCCCCCTTTTCAATTACCTTCCTATGCTATTAAAGCAGAGTTGCCTGTTGCAGGATCACCATCATGTAGTTTGTTACCTAAAAAGGAAAGAAAAGACTGGTGCCCTCGGTTCCGTATCTCCAGTTTCCGTCTCCGTATTTCCTATTCCAAATTCCCTTACTATACTATTAAAGATGAGTTGCCACTAAGTGGATCACCCTCATGTAGCCTGTCAACCAAAACAATTGAACAGAAAATAGAATTTAACTGGGGGCTGATTACAGCGAGATAGACAAATAATAGAACCATAATTGTTACCAACATTAAAATGATATGTTGTGGGTATCTTGAGACTACCGACGTTTCCTGTTAAGAAGGATCGATCACGATAAAGAAATGAGCTCTTACACGCGTGAAAGCCGGCACTTGTTACGTATTTAATTAATTGAGAATGAAGGCTTAGTTGAGGGTGTGAGGGTGGCCGTGTGACGAGCGTGACAACAGAGATGTAGGAGAGATAGCAAGCAAGCAGCATGGCGGAAGAGCGGAAGAGGCCAGTTCAGGCGACACGATGTTTAGTTAATTCCGCTTATCGCGACATGTGCGCAGCCTAGCGACAGATGCGCGCGCTTCCGCAATCGTAAATCACTTCAGGACAATGCCAACCTGCATTCTTAATTGTCGCCGTCACACACAAATTACAGTTACAAAAGCAGTCCATATTTTTAATGTCATTATTTATAATTAACATTTATCACTAGTTTTTTTTACACTTCAACGTCTTATATGAGGTTGATGAAAAATATTGTACGGTAGTTTTTATTAACTAATGAAAGTATATGATCGCGTAACATAATTGTTTGAACAAGGTTAGTCCAGATTAGAACCTCGAAATGCCACTTATTGTTTTACGTTTGGATTCACTCAAATTGAAAATATTTCTTTTACAATCAATAAATAATGGAAAGTCTTCAACTTTATGTTTTACCGTTGAGGAAGCACTTTTTAATAGAAAGCACTAATTGATGAATAAGAGTCTTACAAAGATAGTTTTTAAAGCTTTCGGCCAGAAAAAGAGATATTTTAAAACGAAGTTCATCATATTTCCATATTCTTTTATGAACTTAGTGGCAAAACCGAAGGCGCATTCCTCTGCTGTGAATTCCTTTGAAATCAAATTTTAGTATAGATTTTACAAGTAAAACAATAGATTGGCGCTAATGCACTTCGAAGTTAAGTTCTAGTAACCGTCTTTTAGAATAGCTATTATATTAAAGAGTACTGTACAATTATTTCCATGTTTTCCTGAATTACAAGTTACACAAAGGTCAATTAAATTTATGCGTGCATTGGCTGTTCTTTATCACAGCACTATTCATTACAATTATCTTAAATAAGAGTACGAATCAAAGACAAAATATGAATACATTTATTCTGCGTTTGTAACAATTCCTAGTGAAAAATATGTAGTATGCTATCAGCTTCAGAAATATAACTATACCCAGTATATACTTGCATCTCTTATCAGTAAAAGTTCACTTCCAAATGTCTATGATTTTGTACAGTTATGGCAAATACAGCTTTCGTTATTTCTGAAAAGGAAAATCGTTATAGACCCTTTTATTGGTCCACATCGATTCTGGACTCGTTTTTCTTTAATATATCCATTATAGAAGGTCCCAGGTTCGATTCTTTGCGAGGGCCTGGGTGTTGCGTGTGTTTTGAAGTTCCTTGACCGAGTATATGCGACAAAAAAGGAAATAATAATTAAATAAATGGTAAGATTTTGTAATAAAAAATAAAACAATTTACTTAACAAAAAATATTTATATTAAGAATTACTTATTTTAATGTTTAGATATTTATGCCGGCACTTTTTTCGCCCATAAAAAAACTTCATACATATTTACAAAAATTATTTACATTAAATTCTTAAAACTAACAATTTTAACTCTAACCTTAGGATCGCGTTTATGGGCCATCTCATAGAGTAGAACGTTAAACACAAAAATCTACTCGGACTATAGCAAAAACAGAAAATTAGCAAAGAGTCACGGGGGTAATTACCGTGTCGGCTTAATGCAAGTTTCAGCTCCTTCCTGGTTCGTTCTCCCTCCAGATAAAATGTGCCGACCACCTATTCTTCCCGTTACAGGAAAAATTTCAAAATCTCCCCTTGCCCTAATTACAACTACAGTCATGAGTGAGAAGTTTAGCTCCATGCGGAATTTCACACCAAATATGTCGTTCCAGCTCTCCCGTCTCACTCCTCTCGATCAATCTCAGGAAATTACTCCAAAAACCTACGAAATATCTCTCCTCTCACCACTCTCGAACAATCTCCAATCTGTAAAATCTCTACCACAAATCTCCTCCCGCCTTTTAAAACATTCATCCCACTTCTTTAGTTTATTTCACAATAACATTTATTGTGATGATTGGGGAAATACACCACCCGACGTCGCCAAATTCTCACAAAGGTAGGG
The DNA here is from genome assembly GCA_034510155.1 of Eucriotettix oculatus. Lineage (NCBI taxonomy): Eukaryota > Metazoa > Arthropoda > Insecta > Orthoptera > Tetrigidae > Eucriotettix > Eucriotettix oculatus. The sequence continues at coordinate 176,072,016 of CM067376.1, forward strand.
AAATTCCGCAACCGCGACGCGATGCCTCGGTTTTATGGTCTCTGGCTGAACTGCCGTTACAGTGTCAAATTTGTTATAGCTACGCTAACCCATCTTTTAATTAAGCATATTAGAAGTTTTATAACGTTAATTGTTGGTTGTAGTGGTGAACAATAAGCCAGAATAGGTTATTGTCATTATTATAAATACAAAATATAAAATAGCTTGATGTCAACAACGAAATATAAAATGTTATTATTTAAACTATTCGACAGAATCATTAAAAAATTTTAGCTTCTTAATATTATTACTTGTGTTGGTAATTTCTGATTATTATAATAATAAAGTAGTCCTTTGACTTGTTTATTTCGTAATTAGAGATAATTAGCTAATATAGTAAACAGATATCCCCTCGCAGAGGACAAATGTATTGCGCATACGAGAATCTACACAAATCTCGATCGTAAGATAATTGTCGGCAGACCTACACTGACTTGTAAACGTTAAATCTGCAAGATATCTGCCGATGAAATCTGCTCGTGTGGGCCACCCAATGAGACGTTATGAAATCGGAAATTGAACATTTTCTCAGGAAGCTCTGCCATACAGAAGCTGACAAAACGAGCAGTTAGAATTATTTCGAGTGCAGATTGTTGATCGAGTTGTGAAATATTCTTAAAATTTTTACGAATATGTCAAATTCCATTATCAATCAACTGAGGAAACTTTAAAAAGCCTTATTGATTATCAAAAATGGTTTGTTCCATGTTCTCCTCAAAGGATCTCTGAATTGAGCCATATTGGTACCAAAAGTGAACATTCATATTAATACTACTGTGCGTAAATCATTTTAAAACATATTATCAGTTTATTATTCGGGTTATTGGATTGTTGAGACGCAAGGTTTCTGCGCAATTCATCTTCGCCGTCGTCAGGAAGAAGTCCATGGTGAGCCGAGACTAACTTCTGCATATATGTAGGCCCACCATATTATCTCCACTCGCCATGAACTTGCACCCGACGATGGCGGACATGAATTTCGCTGAAACGTTGTGTCTTAACAACCCATTGACCCAGCTGATAAACCGCGAACCATTTATAAAATCCGTACACTGGGAAAGCTTACGTTATTCGGTCACTTTATAACAGTTTCTTCCTAAAAAAATTATGTCGTTCTCTATTAAAGAGAAATTACATTACTCAACAATATATATATATATATTTTAAAAGCATTATTTGATTTCATACAAGTTATAGTATTTTCCAATTAAAGAAACGTTACCAGTCAGTTGTCTTTATTCGCACGTGTAAGTTCGCATCGCAGTATAACAACTACCTTAACTACGTGAAAGAATGTCAATAATATTTCTAACGAAGAAAGGAATACAGTTTACGATAATGAAACTGTGAATTTTCTGCTAAGCCAGCATTATAGACTTGAAATTCGACATAATATATAGCATATGTTTAACATGTGAAAGGAGAAAAACATTTTAAAAATTCTTTGAATTATTTAAATGATATTTTAATTTTATACGTTGAAGTGAACGTTGAAACAGACGTATCAGGTGTTACATGTTTCAACATAACTATTTAACAATATTTGGAATGTTAAGGGTTCCTGCCACCCTGAGCAGTGCCCGCAGGATTCTCGTAGTTGACAGACAGACGATGAACATATTCTTCACAATAACAGCGTCTTTCAGGTGACAGAATGGACCTTACCATTCAGAGATTCTTCGTCATCTCTCCGGTGTTTCAAGGTTCACACTTTGGTATTTTTAGGGGGGTGTATGTACCGGAGTCGCAGACTTTGGACAAATGGTAAAAGTTGTCATTCGGCCAGCTGTGTCCTCACACTGGTGGAGGTCCCACAGCAAACTCTTCTCCCGTCATTCGGGAGGGCTCGAGACAGGCACGAAATAGTCTGACCTAACTAATGCAGGCTTTATAGGTTTTGCCTTGCATCTCTTTCAGATGTAGGATCCTAAAACTATAGCCGGGGGACTCTAGATTACACTTGGCTGCCTTACTCTCATTATGAAATTCCCTTCCTGCGATATTAAATCTAACCTGTAACCCAAAAAATTGCACTAATTTATTTTAAAGCAGACCTCCTGTGGTCTAGAGGCTAACGTGGCTGCCTCAGAACCCAGGGGTCCCTTGTTCGAATCCTAGCAGGGGCTTGGATGTTTGTGTCGTCATCGTCGCGAAGACCGGGGTTAAGACTGTTGGGAAATTGTTACGCTAACCACATATCACCCCAAACTCGGAGTGTGTCACCCAGATAAGAGTCCGCAGTCGCCTTGGTAGGTACTGGCTGCAGAGCCATAACAAATATTTAAAAAATATAGTGGACGTTGACCAATAGAAGGGATAGATTAATAGTCCACGTTGTTAAACATGAGGGTCTTGTAAAGTTAGGATTTGAGGGAAGTGTATGGGTTAGTACAGAAGAGGGAGGTAGAGGATGGAATACACTAAGAAGATTAGGAAGGATTTGGGATGTGGTAGTGGAAATGAAAATGCTTGCGCAAAATAGGTTAACATCTTGTTTAAACTGTGGATTCCAAATGTCAAACAGAAACTATTATTAGTATCGAGACTTAACGACGTCAGGCAAAAACTGGTTTCCTTTCAGTAGTAAGTTACCATTCACAGATTACGTAGAATCGTTTCAGCATTTGAGCCCAGTAGATTCGATCATCTCCGAATACCACTGTAACGAACTTCGACCACATTGGTATCTGATCCATCCACCGATTACTTATTTATATTTCAATATAGCTCGTTATCAGAAAATAATAAGTACTTCTTATTTGTTCACTTGGCAGATTCATTCTTGCCCGTAACAAAGAGGGAGGAAAATATGGACTTTGCCAACAAATTTGTCAAAATATTTGAGTCGCTTACTGATTTAGGCTATTTTTGTTGACGCCTTCTTGCTTCTTCGAGATTAGAAATTTAATTTTGAAAAGCCCTTGTTCGTTGACACGCGATGCCCGCTCGATACGGATCAGGCGATTGTTTGTGCTGAAGAAGCTATTACCGCGGTGCTATCTCCCGCAATGATTTGTGGTAATGACCGGAGCTGGAGGTGCCAGGCACGCTCATCTAAGTGATTTACTTCGCTTGGCATTAGCGCCGATTAGCTGCTGCAGTGTCGCACTTCTCGACCTGACGGCCATATTCATAATGAAGCGCCGATAGTCATCTTGCCAAACCCCCAGGATTTCCTAGGATCCACTCGGCGAGACATGGAGCAGCGGGTATTTCTCGACTATCTCGATTATCCGTTAAGAAACTGATTATTAAAAATACTCTCTCGCCACTCAGTAGACTTAGTGCGGAAGAAATAGCGTGAGGAACAAACAACAGTCTACTTATAACATGAAGGCTAAGACAAAATACTCAAGATAAGAGGATCTAATAATAGTAATCATACTTATATTGGCTACACGTAATTAAGAAAACTATTGACTTCATCAATCGAGTCGCGATATTATTTTTTTTAATCCTAATTCTAGTTGAAATATAATGAATGAATCAAGGGGAATGGAGAGGAAGGCAGCCAAGGGTTAACAAGCTTTTTTGGGTACCAGGCTACATGCATGTGATCTTGAAACAGGCAACTCCCCCGTACATAGTATAGGAGGATCATTGAAAAGGGGATGTGGAAGGTAGAGAAAGGAAACCAATTGTTGACAAGGGCGTACGGGCTATAGTTTATAGATCTATCCCTAAAAAAAATTTACATCTGGTAGAGCACTATTCTCACGACCTTCCGAATGACAGGAGATGAGTTTTCTATGGGGTCTCAGCATTCCCTTCTTCTTGTCTCCACCAGTATTACGAGGCAGTTGGCCGACTGATGCAATGGGATCAGCAGACAAGTCTTACTCAAGGTCTAAAATAGGTGAAGGTGCCTCGGCACGCGAGAATCCAGAGAGAGTATAAGGCATTCCCAATAGTAAACCCAGCAGTCAGTCTACAGAGAAATATCTGAAAGAGAAAGCTCCCACAGGTATACCTAGTCCATGGGTTAACTAGGTTTCTTTGGGGGGTAACAGACTACATGAGGGCGATCCTGAAACAGGCAACTCCCCTTTAATTGCATAGGAAGGAAATTGAAAAAAGGGGGATGTGGAAGTTAGATCAAGGTAACCAAGTGTTGACTAGTGCCCTCGGGTTAGTTTTTTTGGGGGGTAACAGGCTACATGAAGGTGAACCTGAAACAAGTGACTTGACCAGCTTAGGAGGCATCTGGCCGACTGTTGGAATAAGATCAACGGTCACATCGTACCGTATGCCCAACATACACCTCTCACAGCTGACCACGGGCCTAGCGCCAGTACGTTTGTGATAGCGCACCGATAGCATGGACGCGAAGTACTTCTTGCTTCAAAGACACGTCTATTTTGAATTACGACGGACAATTTTGAGATATATATCCTGAGATATCAGTACCACTAATGGCAGTACTTATTCACTTTATGACTTTAAAATTTTGGCATCGCTTGACTTTAATAACAATATGTTCTGTGCTTAATTTCGCCTTTCTGAATGCAAGTAAGAAATTGTATCAACAAAAATTAATTGCTAACCACCTGTGGTTTAGTGGTTAGCATCAGAGGTTGAGGTTCGAATCTTGGCACGGGCATGAATGTTGTGTGTTTTCATGTTGTGAAGCTAGAGAAATCGAGTTCCCCTACTGTAGTCACTAATAACCATAGTAGTTGATGGGATTCTTGTGTGTGTGTGTGTTTCCGTACCGTGAAAACCGTACAAACATAATGAGTTCTCCATATTATAGCTGTTAATGCGACTCTAAATAAACATTAAAAGTCCTTGTTAATAAAGTTGATATTAGAAGTTAAATATTCGCCAAGCATGTATTACCACAAAACTGACCCCTGTTTCCCAGAGACTGTTTAGATATTTATTTTCTTACACCTCTTCGTTGGAAATTGATCAAACATATTACATATACAATAAAGAAACAATTTATGAAACAAAGGAAACTTAATAGTAATACTAAAAGTAATTACTATAAATATTTGAAACTAAATAAAATTGAAAAATTATATATGAACTATCGGCCTTAAAATTGTTACGCTACGAAGGAATCAAATTGTAAACTGATAATAAGAGAACAAATACTTCAAGTGGGACCAACAATAATATAATATGACAGTAAATCCCATGGTATCGGTGATAATTAAACAACAGTATATGCAAGAGTCATAGTATCAGTTAGTTCGCGAGAAATTAAAAATTTCATGTTTTCTATTCTAATTAGTCGGTTTTGGAAATCGATTTAGACGTACGATGTTAAGTATTATTCGTCTCCCTTATTAGCATTGCTTCCAGGTTTACCGAAATTGTATCCAGTTAGTTTGTCGAACATTATATCATTGCAGCTAGAAGATTTAAATTGAAGGTAAATTCACAGCCTCAGCAGGTCACCTCGCAATTTTGCCTGGAAACTCATACTTTTTGTAGCCACGTTTAACGCTTCTGTTCGAAGTCGAGCTACCAAAATCTAACAGTTGGAAACACCATTTGTTAGCGTAAATAAAGCTATTAATGGGCGGTAAGTGGTTGTCAGAAATTTCAACTAATTGTAATTTCTCGCACAGAATTTGCGAGTGTAATGGATTCTCCACGCCGACTCGAGGTCCGCGTTCGACTTCCGCTTCGCACAGTGTCCCCACGCAGTCGTGAATTATACATGTTAACGCCCCGTGAAATCACCCGTTAATCGTGCTTATCTGAGGCAGAGTAACGAGGCACAAATTACTTGATGAAAAAGAGTTTCCTTTGCGATGGTTATCTGCAAACTCTGCACGCCTTTTTCGGACACAAAACCCGAGCTTAAACAACAGTTTAGCAACGGTTAACGCTCGTAACATAAGATATGCGCAGATAAGGAAATAAATAATTTTACGAGTTGGAAGTAGAAACTTGTCGTTAATTCCCTTACGTTGGCGGTTAATTAGCATAATTAATGTCACGGCCTCCTGGACATGCGTTTCCTGCTGCGACAGACAAAACGTCACGCCTGCCGCCAACAAAGGAAATTAAACTACTACAAGGCGCATGGAAACGCACAATTAACTAGGCAGTTGGTCCTCCTGTATTCGCCAGGAAGCAGGTCCATCGGAAGAAATATTACTTAGCTGAACAATTATTCTTAATTTGTGACAGCATGTGCAAGCGTGAAGAATAATTGTTTAAATTGTAAGCATATCATTAGATGTTATGTACAGAAACTACGCGAGTAAAATAAATTATAATAGACACTTTAAAATTTCCATATATGAAATTGATGATTTTATAAAATTATTTTGTAATCCAACTATCCAAAGTATTGATTAAGAGGATGAAGTCTGTATAGATCGTCTGATACGTGATGTTGATATCAAATTCCCTCATAAAATTTGCTTTGTCTAAGTGTGTAATTTAAGTCTGTAATAATTGTAATGAAAATAATAAAAAACAGTATTGGTATAGAACTTTTATTGGGAATATTTTTTTAAAGACATTAACATAACATGAAAATACATGTCTCAATTTCCTCGAAAGTAAAATTAAATTATAATTAAGCATTTCATAAAAAAATTGCAAAATGAATAATATTTGACAAGTTTTAACTGTATAGTAAACCTTCATATGGTTTTTTAGGGTTTTGGAATAATTCGATATGATGATATTGAATAGGAACCCTTCATTTTATTTTCTGGGTCGTTATAACCTAAACGTTTGTATCTTATTTACGTCGTATGAAAGGCGTTTTACGATAACAGTTGTTAATTATTTAGGCACAAATTAGTGCATAGTTTGTTACTACGTATGAGGGAGTTGCGATATATTCACACCGAACACATCTTTCATCAAATAAACGGACTTACTGTAAAATTTCTTCATTAGAAAGATGGGGGATTTATTCATAAGAATACATAATATGTTACGTGTATATTTCAAATACTCCAACGTCACATCAGTCTCATTATAGCTGCTAACATAATGATTTTTGTCTTACTTATATTATATATTAGCCCAATAATAAACATTTTTGAGTGTGAGAAATTTTGCATGAGGGATCTTTAAAAGACGGGCAAGTGAGCGCGCAACATTATTTAGAGAGAATAAAAATATTTTATTTCAGTCAGGACGTTTGTGATATTGAAATGAGAATAGGATTTGTGAAGAGGACGGTCATGTTAGAATAGGAGGCACTATTAAACACGACTCATTTAGGTGATGTCAGGGACATGACGGCTGTCTTGCCAGATGCTCTGTTCACACGAAAAGCACGCGACGCCAGCAAAACGTGGGATCGACGCGACGCCTTCGTGGCAGAATGAACATCTATGAATTAGACAAAAAAATCCATTTCATGAACATTGCTCTTCAGATTTCGCTTAGATATGAATCAGAAAAGAGTTGGTTGGCAGATATTTTGTTTACAATTACTAGCAATGGACGGTAGAAAATCCGAGAGTTAACACTGTTTAGAAAATAATAAAAAAGCTAAATATAATATTTGAATGAATTCTTCTTCCTTTGCTCTACAGCGCTTGAGGGCCTAGGCGTACCGACTCAACTGCCGATTGCACGACACATTCCGAATTTGGAGTGTCACGAGGTCAGTGGATCGATTCTCCAGTAGTCTTAATCACAGACTCAGTGAACATGAACGACATAAACATCCAAGCCCATGCCAAGATTCGAGCTCGAGACCTCTGTTTTGGGAGACAGAGACGCTAGCCACTAGACCACAGGAGGTGGGCTTTTGAATGACTCGGAATATTACCCATATTTATGAAATATTTGCAATCGTCATTTAAAAATAGACCTCGCATAGACTCGAGATGATAATTTGTGGGGGTAACTGGCTACTTGAATTTGATACTGAAACAGGCAACTCCCTTTAATACCATGGAAAGAGAATTTAAACGGGGGGTGGGGCGACCGAAGGTAGCGCAATATAGCCAGCCAGGGGTTGACAAGGGCCCTCGGGCTATAGTTTAAGGATCCTAGCCGGTGATTCACCTAAAAGAGATGCAGAGAAACCCCTAGAAAACCTGCATCAGGTAGGTCGGGTTTTTGGGTACTGTACACACGTCCTTCCGAATGATGGGAGATGAGATTGCTGTGGGGTCGCAGCTGCTCTACCAGGTTTAGAAGGCACTTAGCCGACTGATCCAATGGGTTCAGCGAACAACTATTACCGGATGTCCAAGATCTTAGATACCAGTAAATTCACTTCTAAAATAGATGAAGATGCCTCGGCATGTGAGAACCTTGAAAAACCATAGAGGGTACGAGGCATCCCCAAAGGTAAGCCCCGCAATCAATCTTGAGAGAAATACCTGCGAGAGAAATCATCTCCTTTATCCGCCCATAAGAGATTAAAATAAATTAATGTTTTACAAATATTTTCGCGCGGCACAACTAACTGCAAGTAAATACAGCAGAAATAATTACGTACAAGAGATTATGTTTATCTAGATTGGTGTCAACCTATCGATTATGAGACAGTTTAGCAATGCGGCATAAATGTTCCTATTCTACCTTACGTTTTTGAAATGAAAAGGACTCCATAATTGGGGATCATCGCAAAAAGTATACGTAAATAAATACTACAGACGAACCAATACTCCATCAAGCGGAAACAACAAATATCAAGTTATAAAACGTTCTGATATATTTCCAAGAATCCGTCTCTTCAGCATTAGTTAACCTATATAAAACACTTGGCAATTTTGAGGATACAATCTCTGATTCTTGAATAGTTCAAACACAATTAGTAAACACTTTTTCTTTGAATTAAAATAAATAAACATTCCTTAAACATTTATTCTTACAAGCCAACTGAAACGTTGGGGTTCCAAATTGAGGGAAAATTATAAGTTAATATTTTGAAATCTTTTGCGTACTCTTCGAACCATGTCAACATAAATGCGCATTCAAGTTCGGCGAAGCCGTTATACCTTGTTGCGGTCTACTCTAGCAGAACACTTGTTATAAATAAAAAACTTGAGGGTAAATATATGATCTTATTTACGTCGTAGAATCGTCTTCCATATCTCATTATTATTTACGAGTGCTGATTTTACAGTAAGTTATTTATTTAAAAAAATAACATGACAGTATTTTCTAGATACTTTATTGTCAGTCTTTACCTTCCGCCTCACATAGTCTCAGCCGTTGGTCAAGCACCAGATGCTGTATGCCTTCCTCAAAGAAAGATGCCGGCTGTGAAAAAAGTCACTTCTGCACTTCGACTGCTCCGCGCACATTTTCACGCCCCTCGTTAATCTGTCTAATCCACTTCCTTAGCATTCCACAACACATTACAGCTTCCCGATACGCCTCATCAATTACCAATGAAATTTATCTAGCGTAGCAGTCCCTGTAACCATTGATCTTACACCACAGTCGGTAGGTCGTTCAATTGTTTCGAACATTTAGACGAGATGAAAAAATAGGAATACACAAAGTGATGTTACCTCACAGCTGGCTGCCTAATTGAATGGAGGGTGTAATCGCGCATCCTCAAAATCGCAACTGCAACGGAAAATATTAAAACGATACTTACTTTCAAAATTGCCCTGGTATACTTAATTTTATCTATACAACATATACCTGCGTAGGGATCACACTTTAGGGTAATAGTTGTCATGCTCCGATTGTGTAGGGGAGAGAGCGGTGGGTGGCACTTTGATTGCTTGATTCAAGTTTGTTAATTAGGTTATAAATGTAAAAGCAGGTCAAATGTAAATAAAGGAAGACAAGGAAATATCCAAATATACTTATGACACATTATTCACTTTTGTAAAATAAATACACAAAAACTTCCTAATCTAAACGATTTAACACTCGACTAAAACGAGATGTTAATGATACTCAACGTTAGCCCAAACTTAATTAGCGAGAAATCGTGAGCATCCTGCATCTGTCAAGAAAATTTTAGTTTTAAAATTTCTTCTTGCGCATTTTAAAATCGTTAACAAAGTCAATTTTTGAGGTTAAAAGTTTTATAGTATTTCTAAAATATTAATTTCTCCCAGTATTTTGTGAAGTATATATTATTTATTTTTGCTGTAATCAGAATAATAATCTCATATCCAGCCAGTTATATTATTTTAAAATGCAAGTTCTTTATTATTTCTTCCTTCACACACACACACAAACACACTTCTCTCTCTCTCTCTAACACAAACACGCACACACATAATATATCTACAGAATAAAGGATTTTCCTTCTTTATCGTTGCTTTTACAAAATATCTTATGGAAACGAAGCGCTAAAATAGTATTGAAAATATGTCACACAGAGATATTTTAATGATTTTGAATAACTCCTTCAGGACTGTTCGAACGCTTCTAAATGTTCAAAACATAGAATACGGTTATTATTATATATTTTATAAAACTTGACCGCTTTCAAAAATAGAATAGAAAAATTCATAAAATTCTATTTGGAAATGAGCTAAACTTTTATTTTTTATAAGAAACACTTTTGTTTTATTATAATCCTAAAACATGATAGTAATATAGTTAAGTGGGCGAGAATGAAAACATAGTGAAAATTTAGATAATTAAAGCATGGATACTGCCATTAAGATCAGAAGTAAAAAGAAGTATACTTGGAGTCCATTATATTGCAAAAGAGGCGTTGGATGATAAATTATGGTTTCTAATATCAATATGTTTTCTCCTGAGTTAAATATAATTTGATACAGAGAAATAGATTTGTGTTTGAAATTATTTTTATAAATCTTTGGTTATTACTCTGAAGAAAGTACATACTTTCGTCGAAACGATTAATCAGTCTTTTAATCGGTTATAGTCTTTTAATCTGTTATTGTCGTTTAATCAGTTATAGTATAATTTGTTATTTAATAGAAAGTTCACAATTAATTTTAAGAATATATTTTAAGATTTTTTTTAAAACGTGTTATTAGTTAATGTTTTTTTTTAAATAACACCATCAGCTTTAAAGTCCCAAACACTTTATTTCCAATTGCACGAAAATATGGGTAGAGTACGACCCAAGACAGCGTCATATTGCGGTGGTTGTTATAAGTGAAGCCACTGCTCGGTGAATCCCCGGCCAGCACAAACAGCTCCTGCGAGTCCGGCCATATTCCCCGCGATCCCTTGTGAATTAAAGTAATTTCAAATTCGATTTCGCTGTTCCTGTCCGCCCGTCTCTAGACCAACAAACTTTCCTATTCAAATCTCCGGGAGCGCGGGTGGGAGGAGGGATTTCTATTAATGGTCTGCTGCTCCAGAGAGAAGTGTGCGCGAGAGAGACGGGAGAAGCGCGTCGAAGACTGCCTCTGTTCTTCCCCTCACGCGATCGCTTCTCTTGTCGCTTTGAGACCTTTGAAGGGCACAATATTAGCACGAAATTACGCTTAACGTACCAAAACGCTGCATTGCGTCGAAGATGGCATTATATTAACTATCTCTAACAAAATATGCAACTGAAATTGAAAAAGTTATCTAGAAATTTCAGAAAATACTTACAAGAATTATATTCTTGCCATATAAAGAAAGATTTATATGAGCATCCATGATAGAATACTGAATCGGAAACGCTTTGAGATAAAAGTCTTAACATTAAATACCATCTTCTCTTCTAAAACATAACAATGATTGAAATCGGCTTCATTTGTCCAATTTATAAGGAGCAAGGAAGGAGAACAATCTAAGTACTAATAACGTTTTGAATATTTATTAATAACTGAGAATATATTACTACTTTAATCAAACGTTCATTAAATTTGTAAATTATTTCGTACTAAACGGACCAAAAGATGGGCCAACGATATTATTCTTGTAAATAAAATTCTCTGTGTATGAACAATAAAACTCAAATTTCACATGAATGTATGTGTATATTTAGTATATAAATCTAAACGCATAGACTAATTTAGAGAATTTTTTATACATGTTCCTTGCGACTGGAAACAAGCACGGTGGGGGTCGAATTATTTTAAGTTATGCCAAACCGGATGATATTAGAGTGGAATAAATCGGGATATCGGGATATGGTTGTAGAAAGTTTCAACGACTTTTCGTGTGGTAAGGGAACACCTCTAGGTGTGAGGGTGATGGGGTAAAAATATGGAGGAAACAATCGAGATTGGTGTCTGTCAGGGGGTTACGGAAGCCACTGAGTTCAATTATGATATTCAATAAGCAACTTAAGTTTTATTTCAGCCCTAGGTTCAGGGATCGGGTTCATATAATTAAATATCTGCCACCCAGTTAATTAAATATAAATTTAAAAATGGGGAACTTGCACATCTAAAGTTACTACGACTCATCACTCATATTAACCCAGTATGTAATTCCAGTGAGATGATTACTTCGACATTTGACTTTGTTTTCTGTCATCAGTGATAATGATATTAAATTTGAATAAAATATCCTCTCTCTGTTGTGTGATATATAGTAACCTACTTCTACAGAATTGAGGGCCTCATGTAGCCTGTTACCCAAAAAAAAACAATCTAACTTTGAGTATTTTTCTGACTCAAAGCCCTTAAATTACATCTTGTTCTATGTCGATGTATTAACCAGGAATACCTTGAAATCTTTTACCTCAGGTTTTATTATGCCTATGCGGAGTAACAAACAACTCGGGACCTATTAATACTTGCCCGAGGTACATTAAGCACTGTCAGCATTCACAAAAGTAAAATAAAACACAGGACTTGTGTTATCATAAGCAATTAATAATAATGATAGGAATAATTAATACATTTCAGACCGCTTCGGAGTAATGTTAAGTACTGGCAACAAACCGGGATAAATTTTTCATTATTTATCTTTACTGTAGTTGAACAAATTAAAACGTTTAACTAAAATAATTAATTGATACTGCTTATACTGTATAGCCGAATGCTTGATAACAATAGAAAAAAAACATTTTGTGAACTATAAATATTGTTATTATGGTATTTACATAAAAGTGATTATCGTTTTACAGGTCTTAAAGAGCATAGTTGACAGACCAATTCTGTGGGACTTGAAAGATAGAAAGAGCAATTGGTTCAATAAGTAACCGGAATTGTATCAACGTTCTCCTACTAATTTAGCAACTTTGGAAACTAATGATGTGTTTTTGGATATGGACATGTGATGGCATCGTTCATTATGAAGACGGTAAGTAAATACTATTATTAATATCTGAATTACGTTTTTCACTTTGATTGTAAGATCTTCATCATCAATTTGAATTATCTTCGGCCAAATTAAAAGGAAATAAGTCATCTCGATAAATTTCAGATGTGAATTTCTTTACGGGAAATGTAATAAGCCGACCTCACAACCCAGGGGTCCCGGGTTCGATTCCTGGAATGGCCATGGACTCTTTGTGCCGTCATGGTCGCGGAGACCGGGATTAGGACTGCTGGAAAATCGGTAAGCTGACCACGGGTCACTCCAAATTCGGAATGTGTCCCGCAAGATGTCGACTCAGTAGGCCCAAGCCCCTAATGGGCTGTAGAGCCGAGGAAGAAGATTGTTATGTTAAACGAAGTTATTTCTAGCGTAACACAAAAACATAATACGCGGTGGTGGCACGGGAACACTCGATCTGTAAAGGACAGATCTGAAGTCCGAATTCTCATACAGTCAGCCTGAGTTTGGTTTTCTCTTGTTTCGAAAGTCAAAATACTGGATCAATTCATCATTATTTTTCAATATGCCTCCATAAGGAACCAAGGAAAGGTAATCAGCATATTTGCTGTATTAATCTTCAAATTGGGCGTAATGCCAGTTGTCACACTGGCAGTAGCTAATAGTCATCCAACAATGGAATAAATAAATACATAAAATACTGGGTTTCGTGCTTGAAATGTTATTCTCATTACTAGCTTAATATACTTAAAAAAATATAGCAAATTATATGATGTAGTCGTATTCATAGTTTTCCTTCTTCCGTATAAAGAATAAAAGTCAAAGTAGTCGGTTTTCTGCATTTTTTATCATTATGGTATCTGATCTTTATATAGTATTGTGATGAATTCTGATTATATGAATACCTTATATCTATTAAGTGTAGTCCGCAATTCGCAGAATGAGGCAACAAATTGATAGCCTTATATACTACTAACATTTTATGTTACACCCTGCAGTACGTGAAATATCATGCCTATGAGATCCACATGCGCTCTTCGTTGCGTCAAGTGCGGGCCCCATTCAAAGAAAATGTAATTAATAACAACGAAGAAAAGTTAGAAACATATTAAGAATTGCAAACGAACACATGTTTTAAGGTTTCAAATGTTTGAAACCTACATCTGCATATTTAGTGAATCCATTTATTATTATTGCGGATCTCCTGTGGTGTAGTGGCTAGTGTTGCTACCTCACAACTCAGGGTCCCGGGTTCGAATCCTGGCATGGACTTGGATGTTTGTGTCGTCATGGTCGCGAGGACCGGGATTAAGGCTGATGGGGAATTGATAAACTGACCACGTATCACCCCAAATTCGGAATGTGCCACGCCAGATGACAGTCCGCAGCCGCCTCGGTAGGCTTAGGCCCTCAAGAGGGCTGTTGAGCCATTGGAAGAAGAAGATTTATTATTATTGATCAGAATTATACTCAGGATTTTCTTCCATTATCCCCCATCCTCCGCCATGTATCTCTTTCTTCGTACTCCCATGATCTTCATATCCTCTTCAACTACTTCCTCACATCTTTTCCTTTTAGTCTTTGACCGTCTTGTCTCCACAGCATAATTCTCTTAGGCATCCTGCTTTCCTTCATCCTCACCACATGCCAAACCATGCTATTCTTCTTCTCTTAATAAACCTCACAATGTTTGCTTGTTTGAATCAATTGTCCAGTTCATGGTTCATTAGAATCCTGTAACTACCATCGTCATTTCTCACACGGCTGAAGATCCTACTCAAGATCCTTCGTTAAAATGTGCCAAGGATATTTTCACCCATATTTGTCAAAGTTCAGGTCTCACAGCCATAAGTCACAACAGGCTTCAAGTTGTTATTTAGGATTTAGGACTTATTAAGTTTTTATATGTGTACTAACTTCTTTTTGCGAAAGAACTTCCTTACCTGTGGTGTCGTACTCTACAGTACTTCTACCATCCCTACCTATTACGCTGCACGAGTAGCACAATTCCTTAACTTCATTTAAATATTCTTTCCCAATCTAACATCCTTTGCTATTCCACTGTTTCCCAAACTACACTCAATTACCTTGGTTTTCCCTCTATTAATCCTCATATTGAACTCTTTCTCCATGACTCCGTTCATACCATTTATTATGGTTTCCAAGTCTTCTTCTGACTCCCCTGATACTACAATATCATAGCCAAAGCGTAAGGTTTTTATTTTTTCTCCTTGCAGTATGTTTCTTTTTCCATATTCCGTTTTAACATTCTTCTTCGCCTGTTCTATATATAAGTTAAATAGCATGGGCGACAGACTGTATCCTTGTCTTACTCCTTTCTTGATTACAGCTTTATTTTCTTGATCTTCTATTCTAATTACTGCTGCCTGTCTTCTGTAGAGGTTATGTGTGAGCCTCCTTTCTCGATATTTTATTCCAGTGGTCTTCAAAATCCTTAATAGATTTTTCCATTCACATTATCAAACGCTTTTTCTAAAACTACAAATGCCATGAACGTAGGCCGGGTTTTTCTTATCCTGTCTTCTAAAATTAGTTGCAAGATAATAATGCTTCTCTCGTCCTTACATTCTTCTTAAAACTAAATTGATCGTCTCCTATCCATTCTCCTATATACTATCTTAGTTCATATTTTGAGGCTTTGGAGTAAATTTAAAGTCAGAAAACTATGTTGTAATAAAGTATTGAATTATTAAAACTTTGAAACAATTATTTTCATTGTCATAGTTATGTTTATTACATGTTTTCTGATACGTGACTCGTAAATATATGCAATGCAAAATGAATTTGTGTACCTACGCGTGGCTGTCTTTGGCCTTCACTGTTCTTTCTATAAGTTAAACGATATTAACAATTTTTTTCCTCTCTCTTTAAAAATTGCTGATTAGCCTACATTTCAAAATCGTATTCAGTAGCAAATCATGTAGACTAAACTTAAACCAAAATAAGTGTTTTAAATCTTTATTTGATTAGTCAATTTTCTCAGCGAAGAAAAATAATACTATCAAAAATCTATATGATAAAAATGTTGTATGTTTGTCATTCTTTGGTTAGTTTTAAACGGGTAGGAAAAGTGCAACAAATCTTTCTTCACATACTTTTTTAAACACAAAAAAATACATTAGCGTTGAGAGGTCAGAGGGACCCGTAGCAGAAACGTGGAATACATGATAGTTTTAAGAAATATGCGAAAGTGTCAGCACGCGTTAGTCCTTAACGTCATATTTAATTACCGGCAATGTGACGTGACTATTTGCTCGCATTTTGCTACTCCCACATTTAATCCCGTTAACGAAAGCCTGGAAAATATGGAAAGATGAAAAAACAATACGAATTCTTTTGAAAATCCGTAACTTTGATTATTTCCGTTTTATATAGAAGCACCTTTTAATATGACATATTTTACGGGACCACAGCAATTTTTTCCTAATTATATGGTTCAATACGAACTTCAGGCGATATGAAAGGATGATAAAAAGACAACACCTATGTAATCTTAATCTTTATAATTTAATATATTTGTTGTCAATTGCAAAAACGAGAAAAAAATCCATCATTATTATATTATAGATTTAGATTCCAAGGAATTAACGCGGATATTTATCGTTTGGTGTACAGTCGTGTACATAGAAACTCCTAGGCTGAAGCCAATAGGGTAATTGCTTCCGATTCGTGTAAGTTCCACCCCCTAGCGGCGGTGTGACCTCTCGAGTGTGAGGCAGCACTTTGATAACATGTCTACATGTAATTTGTGTATTATTTAGAGAATACGTAATTTTAATTACCTTCAGATTTCTAAACAATGTCGATTGAAAATTTGGAGGTTATCTGTTAACTGACATGTGAAACGTGTGCACTACCTTGTTCAGTTTTCTACGTGTGCGGTACAATTACAGCCTTTTGTGGTAACTCTAGTGATATTTTCCTAATTATATGAATATACTTTTAATGGTAAACGTACATTCCCCGGCCCTTAGCTGCCCAGTAAAGCTGGCTTGCCATTAAATGTTATTTAATGAACTGAGGAGATGTTGAGTATCCTTAAAGTGCGGAAGTTGGTTTCTTTGCGGCAGCGGAGCCTGGTGTGTGGACGCTAATCTAGAGGAGGAGATCCATGTTTTCAGGCGGGACGATAGCTATCGCCGGAGATAAGATGCCCGCTTCCAGAAGCTTTGACTCGGAATGCAGCCCGTAGGAGGGGAAACCAATTCGTTGTATAGAACTGTTCGGATTTAGAAACGAGCGAGATGCAAATACGAACTGTAGAGGGAGAGAACAAGGAGAGGCAGTGGCAGAAGAAGTCTGAAATTGAAATTGGAATTGCCCGGCCATTGTCGTTGTTCCCTCTGCGCGCAGCAGCGATTGATTTAACGACTGGAGCACGCGACCGAGGCCGGCCCGCCTCGCCTCGCCTCGCCTTGCCTCGCCTCGCCTCTTCTTATCTATGATATTGATTTAAACACGTTATTACGCGATACTTCACGACCGTGTTTTGCTAACTTGAAAGCGCCCTGTTCTTTTTATTGTCGCTCGTACTGTGACGCTCAACTAGACCGGGACGGACGCGCAGGTTCCCACGCAGGGTCCAGCTACAATTTACTCATTATGACACGTAAAATGCGTGACGAAAATTAATTATTGTTCTGTAAGACTTAAATAGATGTGCAATTTATTATAAAGATGGTTTTATATTATTATTTTCTTGGCTCTGTATCCATTGGCCTACCGAGACGACTGCCTACTGTCGTCTCCTATGACGCATTCCGAATTTGGCAAACACTTTTACAGTAACAATTATAAATGTTACATCTGAGCACTATTTTTCTTTAATGACAGTTCAACTTCATTATCTTTTATAAAACAATACATAATAAATTGCCTATTAATTACAAAATACCTTGGCTTCGATTATTAGTGAAAAAAAAGAATTATATGTATATTTCTTTGTTAATTCTCCATTGACATGTCTATTCAACAAAGAAATTTAATTCCATAATCTTTTTCAAAAAATGATACCTAAAATGATACACAACAAGCTCATTGAAAATATGGGCGCCCAACAATCGCCACAGAATGTTCATTTAATCAATTGCACATGTAAACAATATGAATGTTACAGAAAAAGACGAGACTAAGGTAAACATTATTACATAGAAAAAGTTTTTTCTTGGCAATACCAATTAACGTATAAATTATCAATCACCTTAGTATTAGATTAGGGAAACACACGTAAAAAAATAAAGTGAACTGCATGCAAATCCCGACCCCCAGACCAGTACCACCCCGAAATTACCGCCCTCCAACACCAACACCCCCGATCTTGCCCGCCACACGCCATATAAATCTACCACCTGAGGACCCAAAACGTCTCCAAAACCGCGCCCCCTCAGGCTCGCAGAAAACAATTTTACTTTTACGCCCAGATAAACCAAAAGCCCCCATCACGCCCGACGTTTTACTTATAAAATTGTCCCAACTAATCTTAAAAACCGAACACGGGAAAATGTGGAGCCATTATTAAGCGATTTTCAATACTTTTGTTTATACCCCATTAAACCACGGCAACATACCTTACCATTCATGCCATTCCAGCAAGCTACATATCGAACATTCGTGCGCTAGTTACCAGAAAAACCATCAATAAGCAAAAAACGAAGATTTCAACAAACATATGATGAAATTAACACAAATTGTAACCACAATGCATAATTAACAGTAGTACGTAAAAATATTTGCCTTTATGGAATTAAGTACAAATAAACAAAAAAGTAATAATTCAAATACTTCCGCCGTCGTTGCAACACACATAAAGTTTGCCTTTATCGTATCAAAGCGTTTTTACTATAGGAAATGATAGATTGGATAAATCTTTTGCTTAACCAAGTTGAATAGGTATAAAGTAGTTGTTATTAACAAAATTAATAAGTAATTATAAAATGATATCAGTTGTCCTAATTACTTGATCATTCTATGTAACCCTAAGAAATACTTCATTGAATATTTTCTTTTTTCTCTTTAATAATTTACTTTACATTGAACTCGTCTATCTTGGATATAATAATTAGGAAAAACCAGGAATCTTTCTATATATTGTATATGTTCCTTGTCTGATGGCTTCATTTTTTTAATAGATTTTTTTTTAAAAAACGGAGACCTGTGAATGTTAGATTGGACGAGGGATGTGTTCGTGAGAAGCAAGAACAACGTTTGAGATAACGGGGCGGGGCTATGTGTAACATTGGGAGCATCATAATATTTGTTTGATATGTGGCAACCAAGCCTCCCTTCACGCGGAGTCACCAGGGGATTGTTGTGTGTATAATATCTAAACAGTTATCGCTACATTTCCAATTTCTTATAGTTCGTGATAAGAAAAACTGCAGTGTTGATCGCTTTTCTCTGACAAAAGAAACAGTTAAAGCTTTGTTTGTATATTCTATTATTGTCGAAACGATGTTACACGTTCTTATTTATTAAGAAATGTAATGAATACGTAATATCTGATTAAACCAATAATACATGTGTATAAAGTATTAGAAATGAGGACTATACGCCTTGGATCTAAAAGCATATGCACACGTTTATATATGCGCATATAAGGTCGTGAATTTTACTATTAATAACTTAGTTACGATCATTATTAAATGGAGCTATAATTTCTTACATTATAAAAACGCACAGGTGATATTAAACATATTTACTATGCAGAGCGAGGCTAATGGCGCAGCAATAGTCAGTTTGCGGTGTCTTTGGCATTGTTCCTCCTTCGCAGAGGATTACGAAGGCAACAAAGGCCCGTGTTCCATGAATATTAAACAGAGGCAGCGTCCCGTCCGCGAGAGCCCCCGAGTTCCGGTGTCGCCGGCGACCAAAAATGATTTGTGATTATTAAAGGCGAGAGATAGCGCGGATGTGCGCATTTCCAGGCGAGGCGAAACACAATGGATTTAGGATATTAAAAGGGAAGACATTAGCAGAAAACGTTCCCCGTTTCATTGGCCGGCCTGTGCGGGATGGCATAATGGAAATAGCGACCGAACGCGCTGCCGGCGCCGGCCGGATCTGCCACATCTGATATCGCCATAATCATTTCATTCGGCCCGTACTGTCGAAATTTAGGACTTTATTAAGTAAAACAAATTATATTTCTCGTACACATTTCCCCGAACGTGTGCTTTTGAAATAAAATATCGTAGGGTACGTGGTTACGAAATATTTTTTGATTTCACTTACACATTCACTATAATTGATTCTGTTCAAACAGATTTACTGGACTGCTTTAATGTTTCTATGATAACCAGTCAGATTTTTAAATTTTCAACAAATTTTCCATTCGAGTCCAGGAGTTCGAATCGTTAATGCTATAACAGCCTGAAAATTTGACAAGTTTCGGTACGAGCTTTGTATCTTAGTTTAAAATTGTAAGACAAGAAGCACCAGCTCCAACTTCACATGTATTTTATATTAATTATATCTAAATTTTGATATTGCGATGAATAAGAACATTTTAGCCGACCTCTTTTGGTGTAGTGGCTACGTTGCAGCCTCACAACCCAGAAGTCCCGGGTTCGAATCCTGGCATGGGCTTGGATGTGTTGTCATGGTCGAGAAGACTGTTGGAGGATCGATACACTGACCACGTGTCACTTCCATTTCGGAATGTGTCCGCAGTCGACTTGGTAGGCCCAGGCCCTCAATGGACTGTAGAGCAATGGAGGAAAAGGAAAAAATATTTTAACTTTGTAAATCCAATTACTTTTATCAACTATTTTCGAAATACAGTTCTACTTATCCTTCCCCGCAGAAAATGTGAAGATTTATCAGAAGAAATAATTTTTGCAGCTCTATTTAAAATAAGTAAAAACTTCAGAGTTATATCAGTAAAGGTATCAGAGAGAAAGGAACTTAAATATTACATTGGCTCCCGACTCCCCTTAAGCCTATATTAGGCATCCAATTTTTTACCTTAAATAGCGCCGATTTTTAAAAGTTTTAGTAGGTTACAGGTCTTATTTTAGATTAGTTTTTTCATAACAAAACGACAAACCGTTCCTTTCTTTATAACATTGTATTCTTAGATTCGAATCACATCTTAAGTTTACAACACATAATTCACTTATAAGTTCAAGTTAGTCGTTAAAAACGTAACTCTTAGAACTGCCAAATTTGAGTCTACTTCCTAGAAAATTTTTAGAAATATTTTGAATTTAGGAGCCCATCTGCGGTGGAAATAGCACTACATTCTCGAAGAAAGTTTATATATATGTGTGCTTTTAGATACAAATAAGCATTATGGTTTTCTTTTTCTACCGAAGTAAAAGTTGTGATGTGAAATAATTTAAGGAATATATTCCGCTAGCGTAATTTTTTCACAAGTTATAAAATTCTGTTTCATCTAACAATGCTTGTTATTTTAATAAAATTAGAGATAAATAAAATAAAAGATGTTGCACTAAAAATTATTTTAGTTTGCAGGTTGTTATACAAACTTTTCTGTTTCAATCCTTTTAATCGCTGTTTTTAATTTGGTTCTCCTCCTGGCTAACAGAGACAGTCGTAGCGGTCTTCGTGAATAGAAGTGTTGTGAGTATTGATTTGTAAAGTGACCCGATAAAAAAGCTGGATGGTCTCCGTGTCCCTTTCCCGTTCCCTAGGGAATGTCAGCAATAAGGGGACTGCATCCCGGACGGCTATTTATGTTTCTCTGATCACGTGGCAACTGAAATTGTTTTACGCTGTTCCATAGCAGGACCACGAATTCGATTTCTCTTGAGAGGCTTTAACGAAGACTCATCACTGTACCAATGAAATGTACGAAGGTATATAATAAATCACTTAAGATTATCAACTTAGTACTGCTGTACTGACGAGTTGTTACTGCCAGTTACAACTAGAAACAAAACTTCATATTACGAGATTAACGTTAACATTTGAACATTTTATGCTACTGACATATATTAGAGAAATATTATGGAGGGTTAAAAAATTATAGGTAGTTTTGAATAATAGGTGGCAGACGATGTAATTTTGTGAATGGAAGTCAGATTGGTAAATAAAAGCTTCTATCAGCTAAAGGACCCAGATAATTGAAGTAAAAGTTATTTTAGAAGATTAAATTTGTAGTCCTACAGACCCGCACTTGCCCTACACAATTATGTTCACTTGATCAAATTTATACTCATAATCTTCATTTGTCTACCTAATTATCACAAATTAATTTTTTTTAAATCATTACATCACAAATGAATACTATTTACTGATGTCCTATCCAGATAGGAAGTTTAGCTTGACCATGCATACAATCTTTATTTGTGCTAGAAAGAATGAGATCCATGGTCGGGTAGTTGTGGAGTCGCCGTAGAGTATCCTATAGAGTCACTTTTATCGGAATTATTAGCATATTAAAATGTATCGAAATATTTTATAAGCAATGGAAGATCGCGACATATTTTACATCCAAATGTTAAACGAGTTATATATATATATATATATATATATATATATATATATATATATATTTAAAAATATGAAACTAGCCAGGCATTATGATTCATTAAAGTGATCATTTAATTTGTAATCGAATTATTTCGTCCGGTAGGAAAGAATAGGAATTGAGAATGCAATTATTCCGTGGCTATTCGGGGCGCGCGTTCATGGCGTGTCTGTACTTCCGTAAGCCCATTATTCCGGCACGAGCTTTTTGTCCACCCACATCACAAAAACTAAACCCCAATAAATTTTGTCGCGATGCACGGAGTCTAGATGCATATCATCGCGCACATCCTACAGCTTGGCTCTCACATCCGGCACAACAGTGCAGTCAAATTAACGACGCCGAAACCTTCCGTTCATGAATTGAATTTATAATGCTTTTCCTATTTCATAAATCGCCATGGTGGAATGGCCCACTATTTGAAATTAGCATAACCACGACAGGGGGCATTCATCCACTTCCTTTCATGTCCCGATAAAGCTACTAAAATCCACAGCTTTATACAAATTCAGTTTAATGGCTGTGCTGAAGCCGTCCGCTTTAGCGAACTGGCACCATACGCCATCTATAATAGCCGATTGTTTTGCATGTTAAAGCAAATAACTCCTCATAAAGGAAATTACTAAAGCCCGGAATGAAATTAGGGCGTGAAACACTCTCTATGCCGACGGATCTGTTTGACAGTTCTGCTCAGCCTGTTTCATGTTACAATATTCACTAAGGCCATGACTGACAACCCAAAAGATCAATTAGATCTGATCAACGGAAATGTACGCTAAAATATTTTGAAAACTGATACAGATTTTTATAAGGACTCTGTGTTAATGAGACGTAGAATATATTTTATCTATACAATGTACGCTTGTATAATATTCTTTTAATATATTTATATTTGACGATTAATTTTTTTTCAGTGTTATCTTCATTGGGAAATATCACATATTAATATTCGATAGGTTTTTTCAATAAAGGCGGATCGGTGTTAAAATTTTAACATAGAATAAAACTAGCTGGCGCATAAACAAAATTCTTTTTTATCTGATAGGCCCATGTATTCCCTTTGGAATATTAAAAGAATTTTGTTAATACCTCATACATAGCTTGTTTTAATCTATTTTATCACCGAAAACCCTATAAAATATTATTTGTCCATATTTTTCCTTATAATTTTTGCTCTCTGCAATTTATAATTAATTATATCTATGAAACGACAAATAATCTAATAGGATCACATGCATGCAAAATATTAACGAAAATAGTATATGAGAGGATTAAACGTCAAATATAATGCGAGTTATGAGATCGGTTTGGTTTTAGGCAGAATGTAGGGACAAGAGAAGCAATATTGACTTTCCGTTTAATTTTAGAAGACAGGATAAGAAGAAACAGGCCTACGTTCATAGCATTAGTAGATTTAGAAAAAGCCTTTGATAATGTGAACTGGAACACACTATTAAGGATTTTGAAGAGCAATGGAATAAAATATCGAGGAAGAAAGCTTATACATAACCTCTACAGTAAGGCAGTCAGCAGTAATTAGAAGTGAAGATCAAGAAAATAAAACAGAAATCAATAAAGGAGTAAGACAAGGATGCAGTCTGACGCCCATGCTCTTTAACGTATATATAGAACAAGCGATGAAGAAAGTTAAAAAGGTGTATGGAAAAGGAATCATACTGCACAAACGAAATAAAAACCCTCGAGTTTGCCGATAATATTGTAGTATTAGCGGAGTCAGAAGAAATCCTGGAGAAAGAGTTCCATATGAGGATTAATAGAGGAAAAATCAAGGTAATGAAAAAATAGTATGGAAAACAGTGGAAAAACAAAGCTATTAGATTGGGAAGGGAATATTTAAAGGAAGTTAAGGAATTCTGCTACTCGGGAATAACTAGGGATGGTAGAAGTACAGTAGAGTACGATAGCACACGCAAGGAAGGCTTTCGCAAAAAGGAGGAATTTACTTAGGGGTAATATAAGTGTAAATATTAGGAAATCATTGTTAAAAATGTTCATATGGAGCGTGGCGTTATATGAGTGCGAAACGTGGACGGTAGGAGTTGCAGATAGGAAAAGAATAGAAGTCTTTGAAATGTGTTGTTATACGAGAATGCTCAGATGGGTGGATAGAGTTAGTAGCGTAGGAAGTTCTAAGCAGAATAGGAGAAGAGACAGCAATTTGGAGGGCTTTGACCAAGAGAATGAATACATTAATAGGCCAGGTTTTAAGACATGACGGTCTTGTAAAATTAACATTACAGGGAATTGTGTGGTGTAAGTACAGAAGAGGGAGGCAAAGGATGATTTGGACTTAGCAGATTATGGAGGATTTGAGATGTGATAGTTGTGTGGAAATGAAACGGCTTGCTCAAGAAGGGTTACCATGGAGGGTTGCATCAGACCTGTCTCAGGAATAAATACCACAATAAACATATCTTCCCATTTAGTTCGTAACTGTGGATCTACTTTTTACTAAACTGGCACTTAATAGGTTATCTTCTAAACATTTCTCAACATAGCTCGTTTCCTATTTAAATGGGAACATTATTAAAGAGCGAAGGATTTCCCGGTGAATTTCATTCAAGTACAATTCTCGAGTTTCAACCCGGGTTTAAACCCGAGAATTGTGCTGAGAATATTATTGTTGACCATAATCGTGTAATTAATCATCGTGGTATCCAAAAACTGCAGAAGTACTGAATAATTATAAATACGATTATCTTAAACTTTTACAGTTTGCCTTCCAAGAGAGTTTTATTCTTCACGGCCGGCGAACAAATCCAAATATTTTTCCAGATATTAATAATATAATAAATATTTATGTACTTAATGAGCTTAATTATCTTTAAGAAACAAAGCGACAAAATATTTCGAAATATTTCTACATCAAAGCTCAAATTTTCTAAATTAGGGCCAGATTTGGGAAGTCATCTCAATTAGCGAATTGGGACTGCGTCATATTCCGCAAGTGCGAACTGGTGCGCGCTAATTGGCGGAGTAATTAGTGCGAAAGCGCGTGCGCGGCTCCGCCCTTGTCTTCTCATTAGCAAGCGAGATGAGCGCCATTGGAGCAAACTCAGTAATCAAGAGACATTTCACAACCGCCCCAACCCTTTCACTGGCTTAGCCCCAAACAGTGCCAATCACGTCTTCCATTCACTTGCACTCCTCGCACGCACAGCCTCCCGCATCTCGGGGGCGGAGATGAAGACAAACATACTGCGTTACGTAGTGATCACTAAGTATTTCGTCTTAGTATCAGCAGTTATGAGAATTTAAATTTAGGCGCGCATAAAATCTATGTATTTACTAGTTTTCTTGTTTTCTGAAATGATTCAGGAAAATACAATTTCAGTCTTAAGAAACGGAATACGAATATTTAATTTTCTTTAGAAACATAAATTAATTTAAGTTTCTAAGTAAATATATCTGAATGTTGCCACAGTTAATAAAACTTTATAATGGGACGTATGTAACTCACCAAATGCAAAAGTACAGTAAAGCAATAGACAATATAGCAATTAATTATTTGTTTCCATGAAGAATGCTCAATAGAGTTTTCTCGTTAGTAAATTAGAGGAAATCATGAAGCCCAGATTTAAAACTTGTGTTTATTTAACGAGCCTATAATAATCATACAGTTATTATTTTTGAGTTTCCTCTGATTCTAGTAATTGAATTTCGGAAGACGAACACCTCTTTAGAAATACTTTGTCGTCGGGTAGACTCTAAAACGTGAAACAGAACAATCCCGATGGAAATAGCTCGATCGTCCACCAATTACCGATAATTATTCTTTAATATGCATCGTGGCAAAGATAAGAAACCAACACTTACCTAAAACCTACAGAAATGAGACTGTGTGTACAAAAAAGACTAATTTACAATACCGTAAGTATTTATCGGCCATAAAGGAACAAATACATCACGCGGCGACCTTAACGTGTTGAATAGTTAATGGCTGTCTTTCCGGCGGGTGAGTAACATATGAAGCAGTTACATATTCAGTTTTTTGCAGGCGCCTGCTAATTGCATTCGGCTTGGTAATGGGTAGTCTCCCTAAGCAGGACACTTGGCATATGATGGTAATTATTCCTTCAACCCCTTCCTCCTTCCGCCCTCGCATGAGTGAACTGTCACCAGTAATGACGAAGCCATTCAGCGTCGCTCCCCTCTCTCAATTACATTTTTTTTATCTTCGTTTCGGATGAATTATATTTCTATTCGTATTGTTCATCTAGAGATACTAAAAGGAATCTAAAGTAACTATCTACATAAAAGGGTGTATTAGTCTAGAATATTTTGTTTACTAACGTGATAATTTAACTGAAAATATTAATATATCCCTGCACTAACTGAATCTTATAAATGTTTAATTTCACTATTTTATGCCCAAACGTATATATATATATATATATATATATATATATATATATAGAGAGAGAGAGAGAGAGAGAGAGAGACAAGCTCCTGTGGTCTATTATTTAGCGTAGCTGCCTCACAACCCAGAGGACCCGGGAATTTAGCCTTCTGGATACGCTGACAACGTATCACTCCTAATTCGGAATCTGTCATGTAAGATGACATTCAGCAGCTGACCTGGTAGGCCAAGGCTCTTATTGCCTGTATAGCCAAGGAAGAATATATATATATATACATATATATATGTAGGGAACTGTCAATTTGCAATCGAAATAATTTATATATACGTTTTATAAAGCTTCATCACTAATGGGCCATTGCAAAAATAAGCTTTAAAATTTTTCTTAAATTGCAAGCACAGGCGATATCTTTGATCCATGGTCCCTTCAAAGAGAAACTCCAATTACCCTGTATAAAAAATATATACATCTACAGAAAATTCAATGAAATTAATTACTGGGCTATGTAATGTATTTTTCTGCAACTGTCAAGTCAATCTAATCCGACAGTGACGAGTGAGGTCACCAAGTTTCATTATTTTCTATAAGTAAACCTGTCCATGATTTTCTTGTTTAGTTTCTTCATATTTGTTAATGAATTAGGGGTAAGGTAAATATTTATTTTAGGGAGCTTAGTGCGTTTGGTCAGAGACGATGTGTGAAAGTCTGAAAAGACATACAATTGAAGAAAGATTGCAGACACTCATTGACCATATCGCCGTGGGCCCGAAAGGTAATAATTTTTTAAAAGGAATTTAGAAATAGTAGAAATTATTTTTTATTTCTACCGTTGAGACAAATATTATTAATAATTTATTAATAAGCATCGGGTATAAACATTAAGCAAAAAAAGAATTTATCTACAATTTTTAATCACATCGACGTTTTTATTTATCTAACGAAAGAATTATTAGTAAACGAGTATAATAGTCTAATATAACTAATTGAGCAACTAATTGACTACATTTTAAAGACTTCAGCTTTCGCAAGCTATAGAGACCAAAATGGTTTCCAACTTGCGAATGCAATCATTTATATTTGAAAGATTAAAAATTATTACAGAAGAATAGAATATTTGTCAACAAAATTAGCAAATTTTCATAAATGAAAACGAAAATTTAGAATTAATTGAAGGGATGCATGACAATAAAAAATGAATAATTACATCGTTTTACTTTAGTTGACCCAGTACCTGAATTTTTCTAAAACAACGCGACTAATTACAATGGTATCAATAGTATCAATAGTTGGACTTACTGTTTTTCTTTGTTGTGTTTTCAAATATGTGTTGGGAATTCCTTCAACACCTACAGACTTTAAAAATAAACGCTTTTTCTTCCTACCACGCAAACATCCGAGATACTGGCACTTTTAATTTTATAAAATGTAATAATTTATACATTTTTAACTACATAATAGTCAAAAAAATTTATTTCGTTAACAGGCTACATGAGGGTGATTCTGAAGCAGGCAACTCCCCTTTAATAATATAAGAAGGGAATTGAAAAGGGGGGATACAAAAGGTAGAGCAAGGTAGCTGAGGGTTGACTAGGGCCCCCGGACTATGTTTTAACGATCCTACCCGGTGTTTCACCTAAAAGAGATGCAGGGAAAAACGGTTATCTCGTTTGATGGTTCAAAAACAACAATCGGCCAGATTATTACGATTCAAAAAGATACAGATTTTTTATGAAATCGGAAGGCTGAAAATTTCCATAATATTGTCGACGCTCTTATAAGATCTTGTAAAGACTTTGTTTGTAATATTTTCTTAAAAATACTTACATTTCTTCCCGGAAAAT
The DNA here is from genome assembly GCA_034510155.1 of Eucriotettix oculatus. Lineage (NCBI taxonomy): Eukaryota > Metazoa > Arthropoda > Insecta > Orthoptera > Tetrigidae > Eucriotettix > Eucriotettix oculatus. The sequence goes on from CM067376.1 coordinate 176,100,890, forward strand.
CTTGGCGCAGTGAGTAATGAGCACGAGGAAATCAGATTTCAACCATGGAAAAGAGGTGTCAGGGAAAATAAAATTCTAATATACTAGCCGAGTGTTGGGCCATCAAAAGGTCAAAAATATAGGTTAAAATCGTCATTTCTTACTTAATAGGCGAGTCAGAATGTTTGAATATTGTGTATAAAGTATTTAGGAATATTAGATCTTTTAAATGGCTGACTCGGTTACATTTCGTGATAGGGAGAATCTGTTTTCGTATTTGAATTTAGGGGAAAACGTACTACCAGAGTAAGGTATTTAACTTTCTGAGACTAAAAAATTATTTTGTGTTATTCAATGTTATTATTACATATGACAAAAAAACCAAGCCTACTAATATCATATTTGGAAATTTATAAGAAATAGTTGATTATATATTTGAATATTTTCTTCCAATTAAGTTTTGTTCTCATGGTGCATATTCTGTTTTTCGTATCTTCATAGCCACGGAGTTGTGATTTTTGTTCCAGACCGGATCCCTGGGAGATAGCGTGAGTTGTGGCATACAAAAAGCAATTAATATGCGCAGCGAGACGCCGCGTATCTCAGCAGCGCGACTGGTGTAATTATGGCAGGGACTGACAATCACGGCCCGCCTTGCAAATTAGATTCGTACAAATGGAGAGAGGGGAAGTAATCGCCGCCCTTTACGAGCTCTGACAGATGACGTTATCGCAGACACACCTCACCTTCAGACAAAGCCTCAGGAACAAGCCTGATTTTGGCCGTTCTGAGGAACCACTGAACTTCATATTTATCATTTTATAAGGAATTGTCTGTCTGAATTTACCATTACATAGGTTAAAACATGTCTTTAACAATCTTCTATGATAAAGAATTTAGAGACCACTAATTCCTGTCCGTAAATTACAACTTGACATAATGCGATAAAGTTGGACGCTTTAGCAATTAAAATCGGAGGGAAGGAAACAGCGTTTAAAGGAAGGACATTGACAATGAAAGGACTAATTGCTCTGGTACCACTGCATAGGGTGACAAAGACGGGACTGTGTAATTCACTTGAATATAGAGCTACACAGAATTCATTCCTTCACAAAAGAGCTTCCACGTCAAACTTTCAACTATTACGGCTTCCATAATTAAAAACCAATTACTCGAAATCATGTAGCTACTTAAATTACGTATTTTATTTAAGCTTAAAAAGAACTTTTCCTTAAATGTGCTGCTAGGTGTTATCTCAGTGTTATTTTGAGAGTTTTAAATCTTTCGCGTATCAAAATAGCTATTTTCTTCTGGATCAATGTTCATTGACCAACTCGTTTTGCAATACACATGGCTCACGTAATTAAAATCTTTAATTTCTCTTCCCCCGAGTTTAGAAATATCCTAAGTCAAAAGTCTTAAAATATGCTATCAAATTTAAAGGTGTTTTCTTCTTTTCGTCGTAGTAATAATAAAGAATGATGTAGGCAACCCGTGAAGCTTCAACGGTTACACGCTTTTATGCAGAAATTCGAACCTGAAGTATTTTTCCATACCCTGCATAATTTGCCTTTCATATAGTTTAGCTAATAATTATAGTAAGTCAACTTCTGTTTCATATTCCTTTCAAAATTATTATATTGTACGATATCTATCAAACTTCATTGACTCGGAGACGATCGCTATTTAGGTAAACGATTAAGAAATGGGATTTCCTCTTCATCAACTTCGGTTTCTTCAATCAACTTTGATGTATATTTCTCCTTTACTCTGCGAGACAGAGTTCGCTGTAAATACTGTTGCTGATTTAGTTTGCAAATTCTGTACCGTGTGCATCGTGCTCTGCACAATGACTTTTAACGCTTGGTATATTGTTACTAAGGCAACATGTCATTATATGTAAAATATTGTTTACGTTCTTTAAAATTATTTTCATTCTTAGAACCAATTATTTTCTCCTCAAATGAAACTAGAAAAACCCGATTGGATGCTATTTAAAAAAGTATTGTAATATGATACGGTACATTCCCTATGATTTATCAATCACACTAATTCATTCACCAAAACTATACATTAATTTGATTCCAAATTTATTCAACTTTGCAGGAGCTTTCGGCATCGCCATAGTAATCCATAAATTTAAATACAAATTATTTGAAAGATTACAATATAAAAACTAATTTGGTTAATGAATCAATCTCTTAACAAATTAAAAAATCCTTTGAAGAAATTATCTCTAGTGTCGTAATTTAGAACAATAGGAAACGCACATTGACGAATGCTAATGTAAGAAGTACATTAGCTAGGTAGCTATTACACTGTAAGCCTAATTGTTACTAGCCTGTGATAGGTGAGAAAACAATTCGTGAAGAAATTGGAAACCCGTCCAAAACGAATACAATAAAACCACATAAGTAGGTCAAAATCAAGAGTAGTAACTGTTCGTTACTATGCCCGCACAAATTAAATCGAACGAAGAAGGACATGAAAGATTTATATCAAATTAAGTCAAACAAAATATTTAGAATGTGTAAGTGGGGAGAAGGTGTTGTAAGAAATTGACAATCATCATACATAGAATGTATAGAAAGTGGACCTATTGAAATTATCGTTCTAAATGTTTCATAAGTATATAATGATGGTGGCAGGGAATTGTTGGTTTGACTGACGACTGGCACGAAACTAGGCTTAATAAAAGGAGAGTAAATTAGACTGCGTCTCCTATATTGGCACTCAAAAAAGCTACTTAAAAAGCTAGAGAAGATACAGAAGAGGCACTTGGAATTATATCCTGTTCTCTAAGAAGCACTACGGACCAGCTGAGAATTGAGTGTAGAGCTACACCGCTGAAAACTAAAAAAAAACTTACCATAATGGTAAGGTATACCTGAACAGCCGCGGAATCTTTAAAAATACACAAACTATTTATTCCTGGCCTCTTTGCAAACCAGCCCACTTATTCCCCGCTCCTGCCTTTCCACTCGGTCCTCAAAGTCTTAGTCTCTACCTCACATAGACCACTTCTCCCTCATGGTCTCCATAATGAAACTACATAACATCTCAACAGACACTTAACTGCTCCAAAGTGGCACAAAACTTAGAAACAACGACGTCTGGGAAAAATAATTACTAAAATGCAAGAGGAATATAATTGCGCCAGGATCATCCACACTGACGCTTCCATTTGTTACTACTAGCAGCTCAAGAACCACATCAGTAGACGAGGAGGCATCTATAACAACTGCAGAAACGTACGCACTACTCATGGCAATCTGTGAGGAAACTCCCATGTGCGAATACCATCATTATATCTGACTCCCTAGCCATTATCATGTCACTAAGAAAACAGTGCTGCAGGAATGAAAAAATCAGCCAAAGGCATGACAACATCTGGAGGAGTAAATAAATCTGAGGAATAATAAAATAACGATAGTGTGGGTTGACATAGTAGAAAACACGGAGGCTGACCAGTTGGCAAAATAGAGATCTCGCAACAACTGAAGATCTCGACCACCCAAATATGTACCAAAAATAATTCTAGCGCAGCTCTCTCTGGCTACTTTGAAAAGAAATGGTCCACGTGAACTTAAAAGTTACAATGACATAACTCCCCCCAAAAACATCTTAGGAAGGAAACAAGATATAGTGACAAGAATCGAAACCCAACACACCCAATTAACCTATAATTTTCTGTTTTCCAGCTCACCACAACCTGAATGTACTCTTTGCAGGTCTGCACTAACAGTTCAACACATTCTATTTGAATGACGTTTAGGAGTAAAATTTCTGGCAAGAGAACAGCTTTCTGTTCTTCTTCAATAGCAATCCACGCCCTGCTAGAGTTCCTCACCTCACAGGGCTAGACGAGGATATCTGATATTTACGGAAATAGCTGAGTATATATTTCTCTTATTTATTAATTATATTTACAGTCGCCAAGAACAACATATGTTGACGCGACTTTAAACATCCCAATTAAAGAAGAATACATTATATTTGATAGGATTGAACGTACAGAATATTTTGCTGCAGAAACAAAATAAATTCATAGCTGAGAGTTTAGCACCTGTACCGGTAGTACAATACGTAAATATCTATATTATCCGCACTAAATATTGCGCTTGAAGAGTTGTGTTGAAAGTGCGACCAGACTTATTTGCGTTAGACTCAGTAGCACTTCCACCAGAAGAAAACAGGAATCTATATAAAAAAAATTGCCTATAACATGCCTGGAGACTTGTAACGATTTTATTATATTTCACTTTTCATTTTAAAATATTTAATATATCTTCCATTCAAAGAATACCGATACCAAGTGATCTATAGTTTACGGAATTTCAGCTATTTTTAATGCAAAGTTAACGTTTTTGATACATTATTTATAAAAACTTTTAAGCAACCAAATTCATATTATCTTTTACGTTATTCACATAAAATATACAATGAATTTTAATACAAATATATTATAAGTATAGGACGTGAATTTTGATTAGTTTTTTCTGACTTGGGACATCCTTTATCAATAGATTATTTATTATGATTTCTCTTGTAGCGGCGTGTAAAATAATATAATAATTAAAGAATATAGTAAAATAATATGTCAAATAAAATATAACAAAGTTTTTTATTTTAACATATTCATAAAGGTCGCATCGACTGCCTGGACATTAGCGACCACAGTGACAATTATTTACACATTCTTATACAATTATTTATTTACATATTATTTAAATTATGAATTTAGAAAATAGGATACACGAAATGTCCATTATTCTGTTCGTTAACCACTAATTAGTTATATATCTTCATTACAATTGATTGTAAATTTAAAAACACAATACTTTTAAATTCAATCAAAAATATCACTGTCCTTTCAAAATGTAATAATATCTTTTTGATATTCATGGGAGTCCAAGATGGATATGTAATTTTTGCCCTGTAGGTATTTTAGCCTGTGTTGGTGGTATTTGGGGCATTGATTGATGGCATGATCTATATTTAAGGTTGTAATACACAGATCACATGACGGTGATAAGTAGATAAGTGTGGCTTAATTTGCAATGTCCAGCTCTTATTATGGTAATGGCAACCTGTTACTTTCTTCCAAAATCTGTGTTGTTACTTAGAAAATGAAGTTTGATAGACTGAAGTCTACCAGATAAGTAATGAGGTCCGAGTACGACAATTTTATAATTCCCTAGTCTACATGGGTGTACTACAGGACAACGGCACTACCTATTTGAGAACAATATAGGTGGAAATAGAATAGGAAGCTGAAAGTGTTTCATAATCAACTGTTAACAATTAAATATTAATTTGCAACTAAACATTGTATATATCGCATTTATTACTATTTATTTATTCCAATTATAGTACATAAAATTTTATTTAATGGAATTATAGCCAGGATACTTAAATAGTTTTAACATTAAACTCGATGAAACTTCGTTTTATTTTAAAATATATATAATTATACACACTGTAACAAGAAAGAACAATCTAATAATTAGTGAAATGGCCAATGGGGGAGTAAAAGCTAATCAAAAGTCACGTACTATATTAATAATATAAATTAATACAGTAATTTACGACAGTAACATAAACAATGGGAGTTTTGGCACAACATAAAATATTTGAATTTATAGGTCATTACATGTAAAATATCAAACACAAATAATATGATGAGCTAAATTCAGAAATTTATAGATTATTTGTATCAGTTTCCATAAATCGAAGTAGATTCCAGTAGTCAAGTAACTCAGTGACTAATCTCTGCCTGTTCATAAGACCTGCTATCCACCGCAAATAAATCTGCAACTACAACTTCTTAAAACTGGTCACAAAAAAATTCATATTCACAGTGTGAAAATATGAAAATTTGTTACACATGATGGTATGACTGGAGATATTCTGCAGCTAGCGGGACAAGAATTTCTTCGCATTGCCTGAAGGAAATGAAAATGCCAAAAAATTGTAAAAAACGGCTAAAATACTTTTACACAGGACGATTTGATATATTGCACAAAAATAGGCCTATTCTCACCTGATTATAAAGCTAACTTTATGTTAGACCGTGCCGTGCGTGAAACATGCTGCGAGTTTCTGCTTTACCGTGCCTCATCGGTACTTGTCCCGTGTTTCTACGCGAGGAAGCCGCAGCAGTCATCCAAATTCAGTGAGTTGGAATTGGTGGCTATTGATGTCAATTTCGTCGAAGGTGTGTGCACACATCAAATCAAGACAAATTTTAAAATAAAAATATTTAATAGATGAGTGAATATCTTTCGGATGAGTCATGTCCACTGCAATACCCGACCTAACATACCCAAATATATTTTCGTCACACATCTTTGAATTAATACAAAGAACTAATTAACTTACGTAGAGTTGGAAAATACCGCAGCAGTCACATTAATGTTGTTGGGCTTGGGAGAACTGTGGAAACGCAGTTCGGGGACGTAAGGAATCGTATGCTCCGTGCAGTCTCCGCGTTGCGGTCGACGCACGTTCGGGCACGGCACGGCCTAACATAAATTGATCTTAAGGTATTATTAAGACAGAATAGAAAAAACTTTAGAATTAAGCCAGTTGCAGGAAATAGACTTAGAACGAATGGGTAAAATACTAAATGCTCTTGACAATAGATTTGATCGACTTGGTCAAAATATCCCATAACAGTAATAGGCGGCCGAGAATGCAAAACGAAAAGTTATGCATTACAAAAATTTATTCTTTACGTAAGAAAGAAATGAATGGACAAATGTCGACCGGACCAGGGATTCGAACCCCGGACCTTCCATTTTCCGAGCGGGCACTCTACCACTGAGTTAATCCGAGTCGATGTCTAAGGATCGAGTCAACATCCCGCCATTCCTGTAAACCTAAGGTGAGCCTGGCATAGGTTTGCAGGAATGGAGGGATGTTGTCTGGTCCGGGGTTTGAGTCCCTGGTCCGGTCGACATTTTTCCATTATTGTCTTTCTTCCAAATGAGCTATACGCACCTACTTCTTCAATTGACTTTATTCAGTACTTTACTGATGAAAAAAAATTATGACAATACTGGGGTCAGTTTTAAGAGATAATAAAGCAATTATTCATCACTAGACTGGATTGGTCAATACCGGTCACAGTGTCTAGCAAATATGCCAAATTTTCCCTAATACTCCAGTAGATATATCATTGATTTCATTTTAAAACTTACGGCCAACTGGTACAGATGAATTGTTTTAGCTATTATATACAGACATTGTGATACACGTGAAATTTCCGGTAAGGGATCGCGGATTAAGTGGCTGCAGAATATAATGACGCTAAGTAAACATACTAAAATTAATTATTTTTGATACAAATTCATTTTGCCGACAATGCAGTGTTTTGAATGTTAGCCACCTGCCACAAAAGCGTAATACTTTGTTATTAAATTTTTTAACGACACGCACCATTAGAATAGTTGAAGAAATGACTTTTTTATCGTTTAACACAATAAATTTGGTAATTTCTTGCATAGAATATTGATGCAGGAAATAACTTTAATTACGTTTGAAAAAATATTAAGAACCCCTTTGCTGGGTTGCAGGAACGAAGCCCGCTTTGCTCGGTTGAGTTATTTGACGTGAAATACATGTCCGCCCTCCCCAGAGACTCGAGCATCTGGCAACTGGGAACGTCCTGACGGAATTCCGCAGTACGCTTTAATAACCCGCCGAAACTGGATTCATATGTTAATCCCCCGCACACATACAGGCGCACCATGATTATTCAAAGCGTCACCCCCGCTTGCACCTCATCAAGACTATCACAAGGGAAATTAGCTGCGGGAAGGTTGTCTGCCTGCGGTCCAATATTCAGTGCTAACTTTTAATTCCCCCACCCCCTTCTACAGTGGTACGTATAATTATTGCAGAGGGCGCTAACAAGTTGCGTAGCCCGACAAAGACCAAGTTGGTAACAGTATTGTTCTGACGTCCTGGCGCGCAGGCCACAAAGGATGGCTTGCAGCTCCCTATATGACAATAATTGCATTTAACCAAGAAAGAAGCTGCAGATTTGTCGAGGAAGAGTACGTTCACAACTTTCAGTCTATGATGAGGAAGAGAAATAACTACGCCTATCTATAGCTAAAGTAGATGTTCACTGATTTAGTGAATAGCGATCGCCAAAACAATTGCTTCTTCTAATATTCCTCATTAAAGAGAGGAATTATTATTAAGCTGTCAAGCTTATCGTTTCTTTAATTACATTTACTTTTCTCATCGTTAATATCTCCTAAACCAACTGAAAATTTCTGTAAAAAGAATTCAGAATTCCTGTACTATTATTTCATTGACAGGAAAATAATCACTGGCCGTTTTCAGCTACTTTTCGTGTGACAACTTGTTTTCAAGATTATTCTTGTATTATATTCATGGCAGCTAAAATATTTCATTATCTACATTTTTAATTTATGATTTCCAAATATATCGCTTTTTGAGTCTAATTTGGCTACGATACTAGCTTTATTTTCACCACCCACATTAACTGATTCTATCTAGAAGTTAATTTTACTCACAGATAATTAATCACTTGTATTTTTAAATGAAAATAAAATAAATATTTGACTGGGTTATGAATCATATTCTTTATGGTTTTTAAATTTTGTTTACTCTTATGAACTGAATGGTCTTTAGCAACTTTCTGCTAGATTGGGAACCATATTTCCTCTGCCGGAGTTTTCTCAATACGGGAACTGAAACACACACACATCATCCACGTTCGTCCGAAACTGGAATCTCTGTGGTGTGCGGCAGCGGCGCTAATCACATCAAGAGGCCGACTACTTCTTATGAAAAATAAAATTAACTTAAAGTTCTTTTTTGTTTTAGAAATACATGAAAGGTAAAGCAAGGTAGCCAAGGGTTCAGTAGGGTCCCCGGGTGCAGATTAAAGATCCTAACTGGTGGTTTACCTAATAGTGATGGAGGGAAAGGTCTAGAGAAACCTGCATCAGGTATGTTGGACCATTTAGTTCTCCCACGCATTTCACATATGAGGATGGACTGTTGTAGGGACACAACAAACCTGATTCCATGCCTCAATGGGATGATCAAACGACTATTACTATACAGCAAAGGTCTGTAACTCCGATGAATGCACCCCTCAAATTGCTCAAGGTTGACTAAGCCTGTACGGGACTTAATTTAAATTCCTTGGCCTGGGATCATTGAGGGGGTGAGTAACCCAATATGAGGAAATCAGCCTTTATGGACTTTACTTGACTCCTCTAGGTTTCCATTGCTGGACAGTAAGCGGCTGGTCGCCCGTATTTATATGTCGCCGAGTGTGAGGAGCACTTGACTTATAAATCATATTCTATGTTTATTAAGTACATAGAATCCTTTGTTACTTACATAAAATGTTAAAAAATTAACCAATTATTTTATAAAAATTAAAAAATAAGTAAGCATATAAATTCATTATTATTTATTTAACATTAATAAAACTTTACGTCTCCTTTTTGAGACTTTATAAGGCATAAAATTTTGCAATTTATGTCACTACTTCTTGACTCCCTCAGGCGAAAAGATTATTGAAGTATTTACATGTAAAGAATTGGAGTCACGGACTGTCTTCTGCGAAGATTACGGCCGAAATGTATTCAAAAGAGAAACGAAACGTCGTATTTATGTTAATTAAATAGAAATAAATTTATATGCTGACTTATTGGACGTTTTGTATTTATTGTAAGCTGGAGGTCAGAAAACTATGCGAGAACAAGTTATTTTTATTGTTTATGTGTAAAAATTTCAAATCTCGTAGGTATGTATGTCTGGTTGGTTTCAAAGTTCTTACATATAATGCACCTTCACCTATTTTGGGAGATGTATGTCCTGGGGTCGAAGACCTCGGGCATACGGTAAGAGCTGTCCGCTGATACCATTGGATCAGTCGGTCAACTGCCTCCTAAAACTGGTAGAGAAGAGAAGGCTGCGACCCCATAGCAAACTCGTCTCCCGTCATTCGTAAGGGCGTGAAAATAGTACCAAATAGTCCGACCTACCTGATGCAGGTTTTATAGGGTTTCCCCTCCATCTCTTTAGGTGAAACATTGGGTAGGTGCAGCACGAAGGACCTAGTCAACCCTTGGCTACCTTGCTCTACTTTCCAGATCCCTCATTTTTAATTCCCTGCCTATCCTATTAAAGGGGAGTTGACTGTTTCAGGATCACCCTTATGTAGCTTGTTAACCAATAATAAGAGGCAATAGATCAGGGATAGGTAACGTGGTATTAGTGAAAGAATTCCCACATTAAAATATTTAAATTCCAAAAACTAGTTAATACTATAATGGTAGTACAATTTATGTAAAAACTTGAAATATTGATTTTGTAAATCTGTGCGACACTACATGAATTTGTGACACTCGAATATTTCGACTAAATAAGTTCTTTACCCTCAATCCTGATGTCGTATACGAGAATAATGAGAATTTGAAAAAAGCTGATAATATGACGTAAACTGTGTCCCTGTATATTCTCATAAAAGAAACAGTTTGCTATTAAATTTCTGTTTTGCGGTGTTATATACTCTTACAAGCATTGTTAACTAAAAGTACACAACCGTTTTGGTGTGTTTCAAAGTTATTTTTTGTTCTGTAATATAATGACATTTGCAACGTTATTGAGATTTTGAATCAAAGAAATTAAGTACTTTTCATAGACTTAACGAAGGAGAAGTGAACCTTCATTATGTATCTACATACGTACAATAATAAAAAATGATCCATGTTTTTCCCAATAATTATAATACACGACCGTTGTAAATCAGATGTGTAGATCAAAGAATTAATTTCTCAGGGGTTTGCGCGTATGCATGAAACAAACTTACAATATATTACAGTTATTATTTTTTAAATGCTTTTATTTATTTGTATGCTATTGTAACTCCATTGTAAACAGGAAACATCATTTTAATGATTGAATGGGATCATTCATTGGATCAATAAACCAGCTTCTTCTAAAACTGGTGAAGACACGGAGAAGGATATGCTGCGACCCCACAGCAAGCTCATCTCGCGTTATTCCGAAAGACGCGAAAATAATTCATAAATATATGTGTTATTATTTATATAAATCGAATAGTATTTCAATCACTACAAAAAAAATTTATTGGGCAATCAGGTTTATATTTTGATACATTTGGCTTCCTCTTTTGTTCATCAAAATTTAAGATTACCTGAGGAAGTCGCAAAAATTGTGACGAAACATCGGTTCAACATAATGAATTTAACCGATTTAATTATTCTGAAAAACAGATGTTACTTAATTTAATATTTATATATTAAAATATTGCCTATAAATCCGGAGTTCGGCAGTGGCCGCTGAAATTTTATGTTTCTAAAATATGGCCGATTACTAAAAACGATTTACGACCCCTGAAATAAATGGATCAACTTTATTAATATTATTATAAATGAAATGAGTTCGTCTAATTGAATTCATGCTCTCTGATGTACTCCAGTGGCATTCAGATCAAGTGTTAGTCGTGCTTCTTGTGCAACACTCGTGTCTTGTTGGATTTCACATAGCCGCAGCCTGAGTACTTAGGGATTTTAAGTTCACCGATTTAATTCACAAAAACCCTTGAGCACAATAAATACAACGAGGAGTATGTCATGAGCTCTGTTATTATTGAACGACTAAAAGATAAAATTAACATTGCATTCACACTAATCGGAAAAAAAATTATTATGGTCCCGCGCTAACCCTGTTTGACCTAGCATGGCTGCCGACCATAACAGCATCTGCCTCAGCAATACTACAAGAGAAATTAATCTGAAATTCAGAAAGAGATATCGAAAAACTCTCAAGAAATGCAGATGACGCGAAGAGCTCCTTTATGTAGGCTAGCTACAATACAGGAACCATCGTTTCCACGAGTACGTCGTAGACACTTACTCGGAACCTGCGATACGTTAAGCGTTTATTAAATTTAGTTTAAAATATATTTATCCCAGTAATATGATATATTCAACCGTTACTTATAGTTCCAAATTCAACCATGACAACGTTTATCAGTCACTTTCCTAAGTATATAAACCTACATTTTGCCCGTGACTCACACTTACATAAAGAACAAACAGTAAGCGATCGAAGCTACAACTACTGATTGGCTTGTATAAGTCGCTTAAGTGAAAAATCACTTTTCATTAAATTGAAAAGTAATTCATCGTAAATGAATCACTGTCAAATGTTATTGGTATTACCAATCAGGCTGTTTAAGGAAATGAAATAAAATTCAAATAATAGGTTGCTATACTTTTACTTATCTTTTCCATTCACCTAATTAACGAATGCTATTAAACATTTATTAAAATAAGAGTAAATAGTTACAATCCTTCTATAAATGCGCACTGAATTTTTAATACGAATAAAACGTAATTCTAATTAATGTATATTACTACTTTGGAACAATTCCTGAAATTTTTCACATTCTTCAAGCTTTGATATTAATTTTTCATAATCATATATGTGAATCGTGTTTTAGTCATGCAGTTTTTGAAGTGCATGCTAAGATGATGGCTTTATGACGTATATATTGGACATCATTCTTCGCTCAATAGTAATTCTTTTAACGGGTAAATTTTTTAAGCTACAAACATAAATAAAATAGTTTTTTTTTTATTTTAGTAAATTTTAGCTTATAACTTTTGTATGTTTCTGAGTCTAATATTTGGGTTTTTTAATGTTTGGCTTTGAGTTTGACATCATTTTGTGGAAACGTTCGTTTGTACAGTTTATCGATTTTGTTGATTATATAATGAATTACGACAAAGACAAAAATTTTAGATAGTATGTTACATTGTTTATATTTAAGGTGAATGTGACAGGTAAGGAAGAGGGAATAAGTAAGAGACTGTACTCAGCCACCCGCAGGGTGCCTGCAATTACTGCACAATACTGTATCCTTCAGTAATTACGTATCGAGCATTTGCATAATTCCGGATAATTATGGCAATGTCGACAATGCCTCCATAATTCATAAACGATGCAGTAGCAACTAAGTCTGAATCACGTCGGATGAAGCGGGGCGTAATGATATCTGTACGTAAGACTTGCTGCCTGAGGGAAGTCTTGGCTCGTCGCACACAGCTCTGTGCTCTGTGCTGCGAATTATGCGCGCTCGTCACGACCTTCCACGGGCAACTCCCTAACGAGAAACCAATTAAGCCCTTGCTCTAACTTGCGACCTATAGCAGGAGGATTATATCCACGAGGCTTACAGTTACAGTCTGTGGCGACGGTCCAACTTCATGCAAAAACAAAGATTGCACAATAATACTGCTTCCAGAAATCATACAATATGCGAAAATGGGCTAACAAAATTGGATTCTGTATCGAGAAATTAGATTTTTTTAGTTTTATATCCTATAGATGAATAAACCTCTAACGAGTTGAATGGCTTGAAATGAAATACCAATGAACAGATTTAAATAAATTTGTTATATTGATATTGCTTCTGTATCAGAGTACAACATAGGCTCGAAATTTTACCGATTAAAAGTCGACTGGGGGTTTATATATTAGTAAAACATAAAATCCGAAAAGAACGTGGCAGTCCTTCACGGTCACCAATCAGATCTACCTCACTACATTGCAATCAGCCATGAGCAAGCACTAATCAAAAGGCGCCACTTGAACTGCGTACGAATCTACAATTAATACTTATATATGTTTATAAGTGCAGGACGATACTGGGAAATAAAGCAGTAACATACCTATTTGTCTGCCAGGATAAATGAGAACTCAATAACAGCTGATCATATTCATCTACCTTCTTTTCAAGGTGTAATGTAGAAGACGTAGGTAAAATGGAAACCATATATGCATTATTGTATTTTGTTTCGTTTAATTCTTATTAATAACACTTAAAGACGTATACGAGTAAATAGCAAGTTAAGAAAGAATAAAACAGTTAACTGCAGTGAACTTATGTATGGTGTACTTATATACAGATACCAAAATAATGTTTAATCTTTCACATTTACCATAGTAACTATTATTTTATGTAAACTTTTTATTTTCGTAAATACTATAGGGAAATACAGAATACAGAATAGTATTCAATCAGGAATGTGATGAGTTTCCCTGCGAAATAAACATAAAGAAACACGTGTATAAACGAGACCGAAGAAATCGGAAAATATTAGAATTTTTTCTTTATCATCACTTTTCTTCCCCTAAAACAGGAGGAAGAAATGTTTTTTCGGCACATCATAGAAACTTCACGCCAGGTTTGTGCTACAGTTATTGAAGCACATTGCAATACAGAGCATAGTCACAGAAGAATATAAAATAATAGCAAAACACAAACGGCATTTAATAAAGCCATACACGAGTTTGTTGGTTGTAAGAATAGTAATACGAGTCGTATATCGTGAACTTATAACATTAAGTTAACTTTAAAGGACGTGTATGGAGCAGAATCTCAAATAAAATTTGATTTAGAATTTTGCCCATACCTGCTCAGGAGATACTGTTTGACGAACATAAAAAATATTTTCATACAAAACAATTACACTTGGCCTATATTTATCAAGAATCCAGTTTCAACACGTAAAATATACATTAGATAAGAACAACACTCGAATTATTAGTCAGTGATCTGTCCGTCAAATACTGTTATGCCCGACCTCTGTCCCAAGTACCTCGGGATTGTGCCTAATTCATATTCATTTAACAGTATTTTAGTCACCGACTCTGATCTAGTAAGTTAGATACAAACTTTACTGTTTGTTGAACTGCATGCTGATGATGGATGCGCCCTCGGTGGACACATGCCAAGCAGGAATCAAGGAATGTAGTTGTTTCAATAGGAATGACGTCACTCAGTTAATGCCATAAGACGCTACGAATGCATTGACACGATTACATACAAGATCGAACATACATAATTATTTAAAAACAACACAAATTCCATAGTTGCTATATTTATTAATCCAGAACCTGGTTTATCAAAATCGTATGCAGAAGAAATTAACTTTAAAAAATACGATTCTTTTGAAACCATTATATAAATGTATATTAAATAATTAATATTATTGGTATGAATTTCTTTACGGGCCCGTCTAAAATTCACTGCCTTTCGGACTCATTACTATAATTTTTCGACATCACCTCATTTAACGTTAACCTTGCAACGGAAGATAAAAGTTTCTACCTAAGCAAAAAAATCGACCAATTCGCAAAGTATTGCATCCGAACCGGCACAGAAGAACATAGCCCGAGTAGAGAACTTTGAGGTGAATCTAGCCCATGTTGAGAATTTAAAGGCTAGTGATGAAAACAGCAGTGGGAACACGAAGACGATGTTTGAGCTATGCTGTGTTGCGATTACATCCATATAAGCCACCAAAAATGACCTTCCTCTATCTTAGCCACACAAGCCTTTGAAAATTAAAAATACGAGTACATTTCCACTTTATAACAGACGCTAAACTCCAACCCAACCAAAATAAAAAATAAAACAGACAACCTAGGCTCCAAATCTTTCTATCATGAGAAGAGTACAGAAGCAGCAAGAGAGGAGTTTAAAGTAGTAGAACACAGTTATGGTCTCTCCTTACAACAGATAAAGGGTCTTGTAATGGAGTCTTTTGAGTCAAATAACCAAGTAAAGGTATCGAGCGACTACAACATCACGGCTTAGAGTAGCAAGGATAGTTTAGGGCTACTATACCCTCTGTTCAAGGGCAGAGGTACCAAGGCTGAGGTAACATGGTTAGAAAAGCTAATCAGGAAACAAACTATGGACATCAGCTCTGAAACGGGTTCTTTCTTCTAGGCTGGAAGGATTATGATACTACAATGGAATGTCAACGGACGAGTTAACTCGGCCGCGTCAGTTTTTGGTAGATCGCTCAGGACGAGATAACTCGTCCGTTTCAGGGATGGTGTTATATATATATATATACTCTGTTTCCAAACAATGTAAAAATTCCTCTGTAAGGTAGCTGTATTCACTCATGACGAATTTGATTCACGTGACTGTAAATCTTAAATAAAATATAGACTTCAAGCAGCTAGAAGGGCAATAACTGACTGGGCCAAACATTTTGGGAATTAGCATATCATCTTTACAAACAAACTATAAATATGCCCACCATCTGTAGATATAAATGGCCTCACTTTGTCGTAGTAGAACAACACCAAACTTAGGCGGAAAAAACACATAAAAAACAAAAGAGGATTTAAGCATCAAATATAAACAATACTTCTGGCTAATTGGAAGAAACGCAAAGCTTTCCGTTTCTGAGAAACTTCTGATTACAGTCAAATATTCAAACCTACATGGCCCTATGGTACATGGAGCTGTACATGTGACACAATCATTAAGTCCTTCCAAACATTTCATAATAAAGTGTTACGATGCATAATTAATGTTCTTTGGTATATTATAAACACTGCGCTGGAAAGCATGAACGGAAGGCTTCAACCCAGTGGCTCGACAATGTTTGGATAAGCCACGTACCAAAAGACTGAAACTAAGATATTGTGCAGTGTAAAAAAGCAGAGTGCGTGAAGTGTATAGACCAGAAAAATCTATAAGAAAACATTGGATAGACTATAGTCGATGAGTATATAATGTAAGATTTGTTAGAATGAAATTAATGGTTAGTCTTAAAATATAGTTTTAATTATAGGTACACTGTTTATTTAGAAAAAAATACTTGGACTAATATATTACGGACAGTGTATGTTCGTACGACTTTCTCTGTGCTCTGGCTCCAAGAATGGCCTAGTATGTTTGGTCTCCTAGGCTCCTTCTTTCTCCAACATCACCATGAATGATTACTTAATAATATAATAAAATGAATTCCTTTTCCGCAACAATTATGAAACATATATCAAACTGTCTGAAACTACTTGACAATAATTTAACTTTTCAAATACGGCAATAATTTGATATACAACTATGTACTTGATAAAAAAGTACACAATATGTTTCGCGTTCGTAATTAGAGAGGTTTACTCACGCAAGGAGATTTTATCCACCAGAGACACACAATACTGGGCTCGAACTAATTACGAATTTAAATTAACAAACACGGTGACTAAAACTGTCACGTTTGCACACGCAGTGGAACAAAATGATCAGACGGAAACAAATATATATGTATAGATATAATTTATAGCGAAATTATGGATAAACGTTTCAAGAAATAACTCTTCCTCATCGCATGTTAGGCCAGAGTATACTGATTTTGCAACTGTACACATCTGCAGAAAGAATTATTTTTAGAAATAATATTGTTTTCTTGAATTTCCAGATTGAAGCACATATTACTGGAGGTCGAAACTGAAGGAGAATGCAGCGTTCAGAAGAGAAGCGAACGAGAAATAGAATTTTCGATATTGAAACGGAATATTAAGTTAGATGAGGCGCCCTAACCCAGAAGAGTCTTGCGAGCAACAAGTCTTGTACAGTGATTCAGACATGTTCTTCACCACAGCCTTTGATAAACATTTGTCTCAGATTTATTACCGCAATAGGTCGAGTTCTGTTCTAATTTGTTTAGCAATAAATTAAATACTGGAAATACAACTACGTCATTATAACTATATTGGATCAATTTTCAGCTAACATTACATTTAGGGAAAGTAAGTCTAATCAAGAGCCGATGGAGGATGGGGGATTAAGATTTTATAATTAATAATGATTGTATTTATCTTAATGAAGGGTTTCTTCTTTAAATTTAGGTTACTTTTGAATTTTAATACATTTAATTGGAAAGAACATACTAAATACGACATGCAACTATGAACTAATATTAATCATAATACTAAGAAAACCACATAATTGCATTTACTATAATTTTGTAAATGAAATTTCTTAGCTGCATATTAGCAAAATGAAGTATACTGTCAAGTTTCTGTAGGATCGTGAGATACAGTAACACACACGTAGAGGTTATAGATGTTCATTTAACTGTACAAAGATTTGTACTGCGTAAGACTGATTCCGATTTGGAATCCAGTACAATTTATACATACATGGAATAATCCAGAAACAGAACATTATCGAAACAGAAAATACTCGATGCGTCGGGTGGGATTCGAACCGGAGTCAACATTTACGCAGTCCAGCTCTATACGCGCTCAGCTATCACTGCATGTTCTCAGATGTGGCAATATTTGTCCTTGCCTTGCCGCGGATTCTAGTGATTTTATAATTGGCCTGGTTATGAAGTTATATGGTTATTTCGAGGACTTTGACTAAGAGAGGGTCTTGTAAAATTAGCATTAGAGGGAAGAGTGTGAGGTAAGAACAGAAGATGGAGGCCAAGGATGGAGTCCGCTAAGCAGATTAGGGAGGATGTTGGGCGTGCTAGTTATAAAGAAATGAAAAGGCTTGCGCAAGATATGTTAGCATGAAGAGTTGCATCAAACCAGTCTTAGGACTGAATACCACAACAACATGAAGTAGTGCGAAGTACCGTGATGTGGCAGTGCGATTCTCTCTGACAAATCCATTGGTATTTATTGCGGCGAGATGAGTTGGAGTTGGAATGAAATTTGCTGACATCTTGTGGAATTTACCAAACTCATTTCCAACAGGAAATACGAGCTATGCTGTAGCTTCTCAGCTCGTGTCTCAACTCGTAGTGCCTAATTCGTTGGCTTTCTGTCGCTATGCCTGCTCCATTTCTCGGAAAACTCGGCATTGTCCTAAGGTCACAGATCTGCCCTTGTCATCAACGCTTATGCGGTCAGTGCGTATTTCAGCAATCTTCGTATCCAAACGGGCTTCTAAATATCGTTCTAAAAAAATAAACCGATAACCTTTATTTTGCTAATATTAATTGATTTTTAACTGAATAAACATATAATTCGAATGCAATTGGGGCTTATAGCATAAGCGACCATTACACTGCATTAATTAAAACAAAAAGCATCAAACTATGACAGAAAATTGTTTCAAAACTACACTGCAGAGTTCTACTAAAAATACTTCAAAATTGAAAATTTTGGAGACTAATAGAAAAAACTAAAAGTCTGAAATCTACTTGTTACTTTGTAGAGCAAATTAAAAGCTACAATAATTTAAATTTTGACATCAATAATTTCTATCTTTCTGATTTAGTGTTACTACGAAACATCCACTTAGCAATGCCACTGACTATCGGTAATTTCTACCACACTCTGGCGGTAACAGTGCAGGTATTCGCCACGTTTCGAACATTAAAATTCCACGTGGACAAATGAACATGACTGCCTTAGAAGCTAGTGACTTAATGCACGATGCCGAAAGATGGATGGCACCTCTTCAATATATCCAGCAGAAGTCCTGTTAACCATAAAAGTGTAATTTATTATAGGCAGCTAGAAACATTTAAATATATTATACATTCTTTAAAAGCTATCCATTATGCTCAGATTATCGTGAGTCATATTAAATATAATACGTACTTTAATGAAACAATTTTTAAAAAATAATAGCAGTTCCTTTAGTGATATCAAGAGTACTTCTTCACGTAGCTGTCAACGTCGGGTTGCTCTGTTACTATTACATAAATACGAATTTTTATGAATTTCACTTATCTCAAGTTTGGTTTAATGGGCAATAAAATGTGATATGCAGATTAGTATAAGACAAATAGAAATCAAACGTTGAAGTTCGAACATCAGCAAAACAATTGGGGGCTGTGAGCTCCTTATTTGGAAACGCTAATGAGACAGTTAATAGGCCTCATTATTTATGTGAGCAAGTACACTTGAAATACAGTTCTGTTCTTGAAGAAAGTACTCGTAGTCAGTGGAAGCCGAAGATTTAGTTAAGTAGCTCACCTAATTTGTGCCTGCTAAAGCATACCGTACAGCGCTGTGAAAAATAAGGTAAGTAAAATTGCAATTCATTAACGTTCCACTTCTATGCACAGAAATAAACATTGGCGCTAATAATAGACTGATTAATATTGAAAGAAAAATGTGTTGCAAATAAGTGCAGTTGTAATCAAGTTTATTTTTATGTTTCGTACTTAAAATCTCATACTCAGCTGTTAATAAAAGTTTCTTATAACAATTATAGGATAAGGCTCTATTATTAATTTTTATTAGTGTCTCACAATCTCAAAGTTATTATTACCACGCGAGCAAAATGATTACCTCTGCTGAACCTAAAAGGGAAAGACGAATTATCTGTGCCTATCGAAATTTATTGTAGATATATCACAGTTATTATTCACTTATAACATCAATGTTGGTTTAGCTGATATGGATTACATTTTTAAATGACTTTTATGTTTTCTTATCCATACATTTTGTGTTATATATCTAATAATAAATAAAGGAATAACACAAAACAATTACCCCCGAATACCTACCCCGTTGTGACATGAAAACAATGGTTAAATACGTGAACTTATTTTCGAATGTTCAGATCATTCCAACATTACTCTATTCGCACAACAAAGGACGCTGATCTCAATTCATTTTGATATTCTTCTTTCATTCCTCGTATTGAAAGATAGTCCTGAGAATTGTGTAAACTGAGATTCTGATATTTGATAATTTTATGTCGTTTATCGGAACAGAATAAAGTGTCGCATTACATTTGAAAAAGCGTGCCTCGTGTTCTCTTGTAATTATATGATATGCTATTAACTAAAATCCAATGAGATAAATGGTTAAATAAATTACGTTTTGACGGAAAATGGACACTTGAAGAAAATTAAGACAACAATAGTTTCTCCAATTGAAAAGTAAATTTAATATTGTAACAATAATTATTAAAAATCTTCAATAAAACATTAAATTCATCAGAAGGTATAATACAGAAATGTAATCTACATTCATATAATGTGCTATAGGTGTGTAATAAAGTTTTATAACGTTCTAAGTAACTTAAGAAGGTCATAATTCTGCTGATGAAAGTATTAAGGAAAATGAAGGACACCAAATTTTTGTCTTATTTTGTTAAAAGAGACAAATATGATTTCGATACGTTTGGTTTTCATAATTTTATTAAAAAATACAATATCTCTGTAATTTTCAAACCTGGTAATTCTTTGTTTATTTGTTAAAAAAACATAAATACTCGTATGTCAAATTTTAGATTTTCATATTTTTATTTACAATTTTTTTGTAATAATTAAATACTATATTGTTATATTCGTCAGACTAAACGATTTCTTTCACCTATAATTAGGGAACATAAAAAATGAAATTAAAATTTTTCATCTTATAAAAGTCACTGAACATTGCCTGATACTAAAGCAGTCTTTTAATTTTGATAATTGTTATTTTAGGCAAGAAAATTATTTTTAGGAAAGGTTAATTTCTGAAATTTATATTAAATCCAATAAATTTTCTGTAAACTTTAAACAAGATACTTCTCAATTAAATTTGAGACATGTTGGAATATTAAATAGTCTTTGGTAGAAACATTTTTTGGGATTTTCTTTGTTTTGTATATGTTTGTTCATATTATTTAAGGCTGTCTTAAGTATTGACAAGTACCACAAGGATTGGTGGAAAAGTCTACTAATTTCTAAATTTTATTGTATAGTCTGTTATGCAAGTGGTTAATTCTTATTTTATTTCAGTTTTGTACACACGTTAATTGTTATTATATATAGATCAGTACTTAAATCCATTAACGTTATTTTTCTTACTGGTGGTTAAATAATAGATTAAAAAGTATTTTAATAAATGCTTTGAATGAACCTCTAAAAGACAAAGTGTATTAGTTATTTATTAATATTTATTTAACCAGTCACGATATAAAATTAGTGAAAACGTTTAGTTTCAAATTTTATCTGAAAAAAACTTCCGTTCATTTAATCAATAATTAAATTACTTAAACATTTGTTAGGAAATTCATATGTATATAGACAGTATAATGATTTAGTGCGTCTAAGATTACATGTATAGGAGAGAAGATAGTTTTCTTGTCCAAATACGGTGTAATAACCCAGTTTCAGAACTCGAGGAATTTTTCATAAAATTAACGCGAATTATAATGTAGGCTGTTATATATAAATATTATTACATAATTTCTCAATGAGAAGTGGTGAGTTTCTTTTGAGAAATAGTAGACAGACTCCGGTGGACCTGTTAAATGTATTCGTCAGTTCATTATCCATTGAGGCTGATTTTTAAAGGAATGTGTCATAGATCGTCGGTCTCCTTCAAAAAACGTGCCAGAATCGGGATATTAATGGCAAAAGCAGTGAATTATAAGCGTGATTCACTTTCCAGCTGACAGCAGACAACGTTTAACTTTTTTGCGTCTTTTTTTGAAGTGGAGCCATCTGCGAATGATCGTAATTAGGAGGCAAGTCCTCTCGACACAAGCCGGCTGAATGGACACCACTTCTCTCCACAGTAGGGTCTTTATTATCTGCGCTTTAATTTATGCGAGCAGAACTCTGTGTGATGCAAATGCGCCCACGGATTATCATTATGCTCAGCCGCCTACGTCACTCGCCTTTATTTCACTGGTTTTTTGCGCGTGTTAATTGTGTGTGCATGTAGATTAGCTCACTTCGCCCGCAGAGAGAAACCGTTTCGAGTGCAAGTACCGCATCTGCCGCACCATGTGTCCGACGAAACTTAATTAAAACATCATCTCACTGCACGCCTTCCCTCTCTAGCATCGGTTCGTTGCAGATTCTCCGCTACAACTTTGCCACAATCCCAATGGGTAACTGTGACGACGTATTTTGTGAGATTGGAAGATAATTATAACGTGAGAATCGATTTCACTTTCGTGTTTCATGGCACGCCGACTATGCGTTGTTAGTGCCGAATCAGCAATGACATTACGAAAAGGAGATTGAATAACAACAGATTTTAAAGTAAAATTGCTGACATTGTGTTGAAGGCAATAATTTAATCACCAGCTGACGTGAAGTAAATGCTGGAACGGGTCACTTGCTTTCAGATAAGTGATATATAATGTTTCTTTTATTGTATTTGTAATATTACAATTTTCTGCTTAGGCAAGTTATGTAGAAGAAATTAGAGATGTGCCATTTACGAGCCGCAGAGTATTGGTAACATTACCGTCGTGATAATATTATTAGTGTCGTCTTTAAATTTCTCCGTAAAATTTATTTAGAAAGCTGATGTAGTACATAACTTAAAAATAACACAATCCGCCTCTCAGTTTAACTTTTTAAATTTGATATCAATCCGTTTTTCAGTATATTTTTTTTTGGGGGGGGTAACAGGCTATGTTCCCTCCGAGTACAAATATACTCCAAAACATCGTACTGACTGGGAGTGGGCGTCGACTTTTAGAAGTCTCTTCACTGGTGTACATTAAAAACTGGTATCAATTCAATCCTTCATTTATCATTCCTTACTTTTAATAGTAGTGTTTATGAACATATTTCCTCCTTATCACCGTTTCTTGCTGAAATTGTTATGAGGGCGGTAGAAAATTATTTTCTTGTAAAATTTAATTTCAATGCTATAACTTATAATTGGTATATCGACGACATTTCTTGCATTATTCCTTCTGATAAATTGATTGATGTAATGAATGTTTTAGTAATTACTATTACAATATAAAATTTACTTTTGAATTAGAAAAATATTGTAGTCTTAATTTTTCGTCAAAAACATAATTTATGTATTAGATGGTTCCCTTATTCTACTTATTCTGGCTGAGCCTCTAATATTTTATCTAATCATCCAATAAAACAGAAATTGGTAGTGGTTTTCAATTCCTAAAATTATGAATATATTTCTATCTAGTTTTGTATAGCATGAATATCTATCTTTCACAATTCGTAATAAATAAAACTTCAATTGGCTATTCGTTTTTAAAGATCCTGACCTCTACTTGTTTCTTTCTCGCAGTGCAAGAAATTTGTTTAGATACTCGAAGCTAAATGCCTCCTCTTTAAGATTCAGTTGTTCTTTAAAAACTGACACAAATATATGAAGCGTAATTTCGGTACAACACACAATAGTTTCCTGTAAAACAATATTTTTTGCTGTGATGATACACGAAATTGTTGCACATATGACTATAATTAACTTTCTATATCTCGTTTTCATAATAACTAATATTTTATTAAAGGGCATATTTCATCTCATGTTTTCGTCACTGTTTTACTCAGTCAACTATTCAATATAAAGACGTTGGACTTATTCCCAATATGATATTTCTAATTCCTTTACAGACGCATCAGTACCGTCGAAATTGCGCTTTGGCTACCTACCACCAGGTTACATTGACCGATGGGACTAGAAGGAGAGTTGCGTACAGCGACGTCTCGAGCCCAGATCCCGGCAGCGAGAAATAATTATTGGAGTAACTTCGGTTGAAGAGGGAAAGTAATTATAGATAGCAATAACGGAGCTCTGAGCTGGAATCGAAGCTCGGAATTAGGCGCAAGTGAGCGAAGCTTGCTGCAATCAGTTGGGATTAAGAGGACGCCAGCCGTCTGGAAGTAACTCGTGATTACTGGCGCCTACAAGACGCCGCATGAATAAAAATGAGCCCGAGGCGGAGGAGGCGACAACTTTCACACTTATATTAATCTCAGAGTAACCAAATATATCCTCCGAGGCGAAGAAAACTTTTAGCGCTCAGATACTGCCTGTGCGCCCTTAGACTTAATTTAGGCCACGTCGTCGTGTTTAATAACCCAGGGATGGAGAGCTTGAAAGAGCCGTGCTTATTAAAGCCACTGCCCTCTGCCACGTACATCACCAATTCCTGCAGGATTAAATCGCAAGAATGTCAAGGAGCAACGATTAAAGTTCCTCCCACTTCGAAAATGAATGGCTTCCATAGCAGGAGTCGTCACTGAAACATGTTTGCCACAGATTGAGACCTCGTCTTCGCGAGATATTAAACGCTCGTTCGGAACTCTGAGAAGCCCTTGCGTAGCTAATACCGATTGTATTACGTTCAGCCTTTCAGAGATGGTGAAACGATAGCGGTAATTTCCAACCAGTAAAGCTGCGGGATTTAACACAAACTTTACAAATACAGCTTCCGTTGTTGTATGGAAAATAAATAATAATTTGAAGCGATGTCACGTGAAGCTCAGTCTCCGATTTTCTCACTTCAAGCATTGATTCAGTCCATTCAAGCAAGACCTGCGATCAGACATTATTTACAAATGATACCGACAGCCTGGAAGATCTAATTACAACTCTATTCATTTATTATTATTTTTCTTAATATCTGACTGGCCTGTAACGAATAATTTCGCATATTTAATTCAATACCGACCTTCAGTAGTCTATGGCTAGCGTTGCTGCCTCACAACCCATGGGTCCCGGGTTCGAATCCTGGAATTGGCTCGGATGTTCGTGCCGTCAATGTCGCGAAGACCGAGATTAAGACTACTGGAGAATCGATACGCTTACCACGCATCACTCGAAATTAGGAATGTGTCAAGTTAAATGACAGTCCTCGGTGGGACCTGAATGGGCTGTAGAACCAAAGAAGGAGAAGAATAAGAAGGGTAATATTATAGATCCACAGTTCGGCTTCATTTAGTAACTAATAATTTATAATCTATACCAATAAATAAATTTGTAGTGTCTGTATGTTTGTCTCTAATAGGCTCCGAAACGGCTCAACGGATTCAAATGCAAGTTAACAGGAGGTTTAATATAAGTATTCGTGCATATTTCATTTAGATATATTGCAGAAGATATTAAGTATAATATGAATATTACTTCTACGGGAAGATTTATTCGCATATGTACATTCGAGTCTTAGGAAAATGAATGGAAAAGGGGGGGGGGGTTTCTATACTCTTGATCCGTTTATGGGTTTCAGGGTTTGAAGCAGGAATTTTAACTTAAATTTGCGTTTATATTTAATTTCGATATATTGTAGAGTTTAGAAAATATTAATGTAAATATTTATAAGCTCCTTCAATTGCCGAATGAATACCTATACCATTAATCCCACCTACTGTATTATTATAAGCGTAATTTAGACAGCGTGTTAGTGCGAGAGATAGTATCTCACTCCATCTATTGTTGAAGTATGATTCGCGCCATAATTAATTTATTAAGAAATAATAAACTTATTTGGATTGTCGATACGATGTGTACGTAAATTGGTTTTATTTTTCGCGACGGCTAAATTTTAATACATAATAACTCATTTTTATTGGCTCCAAAACATGTGAAAGCGGGGCCTGTTCAAAACCAACTGCGAGTTATAAGGTTTGCACTGAAGCGATCATAAATAAATGATAACATAATTTTTATATATTCAATGAATTCAACATTATAAAAATTCTGTACCTGTTCTTCGTTTTTAGGGAAAAATAAAAATAAACATTTCCGCGGGAACGATTTCTCAGGATTAGCTAGTTATTAATAATACTTATGTTGAAGTCAGATGGTTACATGTCTCTGTTATCCGGATGAAGAACAGGACACAGTTGTTTCTGTAATACGTGCTTTAAAGGTTCTCACTTTATAACACGAAAGTTTATTTTAAAATAAACACCAGTATTGAGACACGCAAAACCTTTATTACAAAACGTTACAACATAAATAAATCGTTTTGTTGGAACCATAAACAAACTATACCAGTCGAGATAAATATTAAGAAAATAATTTCATAATGACGGGAGGTTATCGTCTTGAAAGAGCTTAGATATTAATTTAAGGAGCAAGAAACAATTATCAGTTGAGGTAGTTTTTGCCAGAGTGAGAATCGAAATCAGGAAGTATAATAGCTCTGAAGTTTCAAGAAATGTTTGCATCAACATAGAAAATCGCCCACATTCGTTAGTCTTCATCTACACCACGTCACAGTCTCGGTTACTGCTTCTCGCCCTTCACACAGCTCCGTTATCCGTCGAGTGGATACCCGTGGATGTCGTCCTTTACCAAAGCCTTCAACTTCCAGAACCAGGCTGATTCTCCAAACTGTTTTCAATGAGATTTCAACTTTGACCAAAACAATTAATGGCCTATTTTAAGGTTTGGAAACATTATTTTGGTTGAATTTTGCAGCAGTCATCATACATCAATGTGTTGCAGATAATTTTCAATTGAACATATTACATGTTCAGTCTCCAATCAGAATCTGATATTTCTTCCCATGTCCACTCGTCGCCCGTCTTCAAATTTCAACATTTCATACAATCAGCTACATCTACAAGCCCTAGAAACACTCCACCAATAAAAAAACAACTCTTTCTGTACCGCTGCGGGACAAAATTTCTCTCGCGCACACTACAACAATTGCAAATCTTATGGCAATAATATTGTCTGGTTGGACAATATTTAGTCTCAGGCGTTAAAATGATATTAAATATGTTTATATCAGGATAATAAATAAAAATTAATTCAAAATATTTAATACGATACTTGTTTATTAATTTACTTACGGGTAATATAAGTGTAAATATTAGGAAGTCGTTGCTAAAAATGTTCGTATGGAGCGTGGCGTTATATGGGTGCGAAAAGTGGACGATATGGGTTGGGGAAAGGAGAGGAATAGAAGCCTTTGAGATGTGGGGCTATAGGCGAATACTTAAAATCAGATGGGTGGATAGAATCACAAACGAGGAAGTTCGAAACAAAATAGGGGAAAAGCGAACAATATGGAGAACGTGACCAAGAGAAGTAATAGATTAATACGCCACGCTTTAAGACACCAGGGTTTTGTAAAATTAGCATTAGACGTAAGAACAGAAGAGGGACGCAAAGGATGAAATACGCTAAGCAGATTAGAATGGATGTGGGTTATGCTTGTTATAAGGACATTAAAAGGCTTGCGCAAGATAGCTTATCATGGAGGGTTGCATCAGACCACTCTTAGGACTGAATATCACAACTACTCGTTCAGTACAGATAGTTATATTATTTCCCCTCCCGAATCTTCATTTCACAATAATCATTCTTCACTCATTCATAGTTGATCCATTTTCGATACCCAAATTATTCCACTCAATTTGTTTTCCAAACTTCTTGGGTGTTCATTCCATTGTTGTTGTTGTGGTATTCAGTTCTAAGAATGGTCTGATGCTACCCTCCACGCTAGCCTATTCTGCGCATTTTTAAACAACTACCAAATCCTACCTAAACTGCTTAGCCTTGGCCTCTCTCTTCTGTTCTTACCCCACCCCACAGTCAATGCTAATTTAGAAGACCCTCATATTTCAAAACGTAGCCTATTAATGTATCCCTTCTTTTTGTCAACGTTCCCCTGCTCTGTTTTAAATTTCCTCTTTTGTGATTCTATCCACCCATCTGATTTTCAGCATTCGCCTATCGCACAACATTTCAATGACTTCTAATCTTTTCCTTCCACCAACTCCTATCGTCCATGTGTCGCACCCATTTAACGCCACACTCCATACAAACATTTTTTGTAACTATTTCCTAATATTCACACATATTACCCGTAAGTAAATTCCTTAGTTTTTCAATTTCTATGAAAACGCTCTCAAGTTTTCGGGAATAAAATAATGAGATCGTACGAACATCTCTGGTATTTCAATCTTAGCGTGTACCATTTCATATAAATCAAATAATTTTCTATAGTAATGCCATTTCAAATCGGTAGTAATTTTTAGAATTATAGTTGTTAATTCAATAAACTCTCCTCGGATTAATAAGAAAATGAAAAAATAACACTAATGAGATCTTCAATTTACAGATGGGAAAGTCCAAAGTACCATATTTAGCGAAGACCATCAATATGTCTAAACTGACATACTTACCTTTGAAAATTTAACAAATATTCACTTCATTATTTATTAAAATCATTATCTGTCGTAATAATAAGACTTGTTACATAATAATGAAATTATTCTCACAAAAGTATTGCACGATAAAAAAGCGCTACTTTCCCTGTCACTCATTTCACCAGAGCTACTTTCCGTGTCAGCTGGGCGGAAGCACACCTTGGCACCGTCACGTCGCACGTAATGAGGAGTTACCGTCAGTTCACGTGTGAAACGAGAAACGAAGTCGACAAGGAAAATATAATTATTTTGTTCATTAAATACAATTTCCCATAAAGCACTTCAGTCTTTTGTTTCATTTACTGTCTAAATTGAATGTTCACTGATCGACTGTCAAAGTCATCATTTGAACTATTGCACAACACAGTGGATAATATTATATTTTTATTTGTAATAAAGTGAAAGGTGAGGAAAGGGGTCATTTATTATTTTAATTTACAAGACAGAAACTGTGACAGTTGAAAATTAATAAATAAAATCTTCTTTTTTGGTGAACAGGCTAACATAAATAAAGAAAAGGGAAATAAGTATGTACGAAAAATTGATTTTGTTGCTGTAGTACTCAGTCCTTAGACTGATCTGATGCAACCTTCCATGCAAACCTATACCGTATAAGCCTTTTCATTTCTGCGTAACTACCACATTTCACATCCTCCCTAATCTGCTTAGCTTTTTCCATACTTAGCCTCCCTCTTCTATTCTTTTCCTACAAACTTTCCTCAAATTCTAATTTTACAAAAGCCTCATGTCTCAAAATGTGACTTATTAATCTATCCCTTCTTATGGTCAATCATAAAAATTTTCTTTGTTCTCTTATTCTGCTTAGAACTTTCAGGTTAGTTACTCTCTCCACCCATTTGATTTTCAGCATTCTTCTATAGCACCACATTTCCAAACTTTCTATTATTTTTCCTTTCTGCAACTTTCACCGTCCACATTTCACACCCATATAACGCCACACTCCATACGAACATTTTTAGTAATGATTTTCTAATATTCATACTTATATTAGAAGTAAATTCTTCTTTTTTTACGAAAGCCTTTCTTCCCCGCGGTTCCTTACTCTTTATATCTACTATACTTCTACCATCCCTAGTTATTATGCTTTCCAAACAAACAGAATTCCTTAACATACTTCAAAATATCACTCCGCAATCTAAACTCTGTGTTATTCCACTATTTCCCATACTACATTCCATCACATTGGTTTTTCCTCCAGTAATCCTCGTGCAGTACAGTCCCTCCAGGATCACGTTTATGCTATTTATTATGATTTCCAAGTCTTCTTCTGTCTTCCCTAATACCACAATATCATCTGGAAACCTTAGGGTTTCTATTTATTTTCCTTATTCTTTTTCCACTTCTTCATCGCCTGTTCTATATATGCATGGGCGACAGACAGAATCCTTGTTTTACTCATTTATTGTTTTAAAACAATAATGTGAGAAATTGCAAATCGTTTAAAGTCAATTTCTGTAACGTAATTATTAAACGATATCTTTTCAGTATCGGCGCGAGGCGTTATGAAAACTCATTTTTTCTTTTTTTACAACTCGATGCAAATTTTCTCGCAACGAATACGAATTCGGGCCTTGAGTTTGACAACGGCTCCAAAAATTTGTGCAGGACTTCAAGTGAAGCAGCTGTCAGGTCATGTTAGTAGTCCCAAAATTGTTTTCATTACCCCAAATCTGTCAACCGGCCCAACCTTCGAATAGAATATTACTAAAAAAACTTATGTAACCTCTTAAGTTGTCACCTTTCACTACTTATTTTACTCCAGCTCAAGTCAAAAACGCCATCAACCAATAAATAAGTCCCTAGGATATGACCAAATTACACAGCCTTTGCTCAAAGCGCTTCCCCGCAATGCGATTGTGCTACTAACCAATTCTTAATAGTATTCTCTGTACCACATATTTTCCAAAAAACTGGAAGTACGCCATCATTATTATGATTTATAAACCAAACAAACCGAGGGATGCTCTCAACAGTTACAGGCCGATAAGTCTACTTTCAATTATTTGAGAAACATATTTGAGAACATATCTTGATGAAACACTCCACGATACCCAATTCGACTTCTCATTCTCATTCATGCCCCCAACAATTGCACGGGGTAGTGAGTGCAAAACTGGATACGTACTAATAAGGCACAACATGTTTAGCCCTATTCCTTGATACGGATCAAGCATTTGATCAAGAATGGCACGAAGGCTTGCTAGCCAAAATAAAGGACAACTACCAGACACTTATTTAATAATATTTAATATTACCTTCAAAAAAGAACTTACTCTGTTAAAAGTGGCAATTGCACATCCACGACTTCACAGATTCTTTTTGGTGTTCCCCAAGGAAGCATAATAGGTACATCCTTATTTTATTTAATCGTCAGACTTCCCGGTGTCAGTTTACGTAATGGTGGCAGATGTTGTTGCAATCCTAGTTACGGGTTCATGCCGAGATGCTACGCCAAAAATGCAGGAAGGATAGGTGTACCTCGTCGAAGACTGCTGTAAAAAGTGCCGTCTGAAGTTATCACTTCAGAAGTGTAAAGTAGTTAAATTTACATATAAAAGAACATCTCCAATTACCCAATTACCGTATTCGGTGAAAATATACCCCAGTCTACATAAGTACAACACTTGGGTTTAGTACTCGACGCAAAATTAACATGGGCTCCATATATCACAACAGTGGTTCAAAAGTTAGACGCGGGCTGAAACAAGTCAAATTTATCTTATCAGGCAACTTAGCACTTCCAATAAAATTAAAGAGCCTTGTTTACATAGCAATAATACGGCCAACATTGTTATTTGGTTGTGGCATATGGGCTTCAGCGGCTGTATCACAGTCCAGAATAGAATATTAAGGATTATTACTCATGTACAGTGGTACGTAAAGAAGAGCATCGTCCATCAATGCCTCGATATCCCTGTTCTACAATCTATTAAGTTTAGTTATCACGGGCTTCACAATTCTATGACGTTACACAGCATCAAATTAATAAACGACACTGCAAAACAACCTTCATCGACCAAAACCTCAAAGAAGACTCAAACGCAAACGTCCAACAGACTATCTGACGGAGTGAACCTCCAACATAAAAATAGCCAATAATGTAAATTCAACAATAATCATCATATTCAACGAAAATTCTGGAATTTGATTTCCTTATACTGTAAACAAAATCATATTCCAAGGCCTGCTAATGAGCAATTTCCCCATTTCATATGTCAGGCGACTTTATCAAAGTTTATCATCATAACTACATTGAAAAACTGTACAGAAAAAGTATACCAATAAATAAAAGATTTGTTTTTGTGCAATCTACTGTAGAAAAAAATTCTGTCTGGCGTTTTGTTGTATCTGCTACAATCCACGATTGCCCACTAAACTTCTCAGCCTCATCATTTAAAAACTATTACACCAGCTCACAAGATAATTTTTTTAAAAAACTTCGGCGATTCCGTCGGTATTGGTAGTTTATTGTGGCCTTACAATAACTCCAATATGTTGTATAGTGGCGCTAGCGCTCGTGTCTACGTGAATTATTTCTGGTTTAACGAGGATTATTATTATACATTAGCATTTATTTTATTACCATTTTACTTTCTTGAGATAAAAAGCTATTTCTGTCGTTTTAACAGTTATTTTAATTTCCCCATACATCTCTGCGTCGTAAGTCACGTTTCAAACGAGTTCTGTTTCCCTAGCAAGTCCTCCCCTTCCAGTTTAGTAAGTCTACTGCAAGATAATAGCTTTAGTGCAATCAACACTGCGGACAATGTAACAGTGGTGTCATTACCGTATGGGCGGACAATTAGAACCCTCGGGAGCCATCTGTTGCAGTCGTAACCCTTCCGCAGGGGCGAAGCAGCACAGCGGGGAGCTCCTAACGATTTGCAAGGAATGTGGGATTTGATTGCATGAATAACCACCCCTGAGGCAAAGTTCATGGAGCACGCTCCTACGCTAATTTTGCAATCGGAAACTAAGAAAGGGCATGTTTCAGCTGATATCTGACAATGCGTAATTGCATTATTACTACCACGAATCAATGCGGGAACGTGAAAATGAATATTAATACAGATTTATAACGGCAAATTTATTAGGCCAGAATATATAGCTTACTGAATTATTTCAGTTGACAACCTTTGTTCGTTTATACTCTGATAAGAGGATTTCCTTTACGTAAGCAGAGAATATGCAAGATCAACCACCGTTTATAAGTCAGTTCTATTTGATTCAGTACAACACGCTGGTTGCATTTTTTTCATTGATTTCGCAGAACACATAGCCATTGTTCTTGTAAAAAATAGCGGTTTTTCCAGTTACAGCTTTTATAATGGGTTTATGCTTTCTGCTTCTTCTGAAATGAAATTATAAGTGATCACGCGATGTTCCAAGTAGAAGACATTCTTTTTCGGATACGCTCACTTAGGATTTTTTGTTCTTCTAAATATTCTTTTTTTTTCTGCAACTTGTTAATGATATCCGTTCCACATTCCATAAAAAGAGATGATTCTAAATAGAGAACTATAGTCCCCAACCAAATTTAAAAACTTATACTGTTTATAATAAGTATCTAATTAATCACTTTTCGGTTCGATCAGTTACTGATTTTGGAATATTATAAAATTGGGATCAAGGCAAAAAATTATTTAACATTTATGTTGCACTGAGTTACGTATCATTACCAGTGTCCCGGGTTAGATTACTGACAGGGAATTAAGAAATTCTGGTAACAGTATTAAAATTTATGTAACGTAGGATGTCTTAAATAGAAAAAGGAAAGCTAAAAAAACGTCAAATAATATTAGACAGCCTTGAATAATATAGATAACTTCGTTTAAGGATATTATGTAAGTGAAAACATTGCAGACATATTGATATTGCAGCTTAACACATATTCTTCCACCAGAATAGTCATGTTTATCTTAAATACTTTTCGAAGAAGTCTTTATAAATTTCTACATAAAATTGAATCTTTTCTCTAATTTTCATACGTGCTTCTTTACTTTCATTCCGTGGTCCACAATTTCACCAGACAATGGGAAAATAACTCTTACATTACAACAAATCATTCTTATTTAAGAACTGTACGGCGTTTGTTCTTCACGATAGTAATGTTAAATATACCTATAATACTGATTGGTAGTTCACATAAATATTATTTGTAATTTCATAATTCCAAGTATCCTTTATCAAGGCAGCTTTAGTATGTTTTTTCGCCGTTTTAAATTTTTTATTTTAGAAGAAAAAGATGAAAAAATCTCGACCACACCGGAACTCAAACCAAGGACTTCTCGGTTGACGAGCGGGTGTTTGTTTCACGAACCGAAGCGAGATCCATTGATTCTATACCAGAACTATGTGGCTCACCTACAATTTTACTTAATTATACTCTTTACGGTCCAAATTTAGAACATCTGTGACAAATGGACCAAAGGTGCAATGATTTTAATTCAAAGACAAAACATTTTCTTCCCGTTAAAGCTATGAAACTGAATTTATAAGATAAGAATGGAAAATTTCGATCGTATCGTGAGTCATACTCAAATAATTTATACAAATTAACACGCACAAGGTTAAGTTGATGACTTTCTAAGTTAAAAGCAGGTATAAATAAAAATGCTAATCTTTTAAGTTCAAGTTTAATATTACAGCGATTCACAAAACTGTAATGTTACCAATTTGCATTCGTAATCCGCCTCTCACCTTTTTTTATTGGCTCTAGCATACGTCATATTTTCAGCAAAGACTGAAGATATTACTATCGATAAAATATAAACAAAAAATAATATACCACTTAACGGCTGTTTCACAAAATAATACAATAAAATTTAAATAACAACGATTTGCAGACAAAAAGTTTTTAAACGACGTTTCGCCCGCATGATTGAGACTTCAAGTGTGAATCTTTTCAGTACATTACTTAAAAAACTGTACAACAATTTAGAAAATATTCTTTAATTATGTTACATAAAAGTGATGCCTTAGTATTTCAATAAAAGAAGTCTAATTATTTTGCACAAGTTTTTATAGTGATATACTGAACATGATGTAGTTCAATACATAACGACAAAACGTCATATGAATTAAATAGAAACTTGTTCATTAATATGATTCTTAATTCCAATTATGTTATATATAGAGTTTTCAATGTTCCAATGGTTCCTATGGTAACCACGTTGTTTTGATATGATCACTGATTCGAAATCACCATTTGCAAGTTAGTCGATTAAGCAGCACGTGTATCAACGGTGAGCGTTACAGAACAATGATAACCGATTTATTTTGGCCCAGATTGAACAATATGGACGTAGACGATCCAGCAGCTACGTGCCACACAGAGGACGCTACGATGGACTTCCGACATAAACGATTTGAGTATATGGTTAATATACTCATACACATAATATTTTAAAAATTTTCTCAGTTATGATTTTGAAGATGTAAAGGGAGTTTTCTTTGCGGAGAGCAAACTTCATCTGTGTAATGAAAAATAGGATGGCAGGTGACAAATAGTCCATTTTTCAATTAATGAAGTCTATTGTTTCCGCAGTTTACTGACTTCGAAGTATGCTTTCTAAAAGATTCTTAAAGTACTCGGGCTGATTAAAATAAGAAGTAGAAGGGTGGAAGCTTTTGAAATGTATTTCCTCAGTACATTATTGACGATTTATTGGAATATTTAAATTTTTTTAGAAATAGTCGGGGTGGGAAAAAGCCCTTGAAGCAGCCCAACAATAGATATTGGGGAGAATATAGCACAATATGGAAAATGGTAAACAAGAATCTTGGTTATTATTGCTATATGAAATAGATATCCGTGACTATATAGCAGAACATTAAAAAGTGTTTCATCAGAAGGGGAAATCTTCCTCTTAAGCACAAAACAAAATCGAGAACTCTTTCCGCTTCTAGCAGCACTTTATACTTAAGTACAGGGCCGGATATTGTTGGTACTTATATTATTGTAAGGCTTCTCTAATCCGCAGAAGAGGTGTCTGAAGAGTCCCAGAAGTACTTGCGCCACAGTGATCCAGATAAGAGAGGCAGAAAGACTAGCGCTCTTTGTGCACCCCTCGAGGATGAAATCTTTCCCCACTTATTGCTAATTAGCTCTCTCTGATGAGCGCTTGATTACATAATGGAGCCGTGGGGGAGGCATGGAAAGGGTTAATTGGCTCACAGCTCCGCTGCTTTGTGGCTCAATTGGCGGCTGATGAGGGAGCGAATACACGGAGCCAGAGGCGTCTTGAGGCGTCGGCGCCTTCAGCGACATCAGATCAAAACCAACTCACCTGAATCAAGCGAAATCGATTCTGCAGTGCAAGGTAGCAACCGAAATTTAAGAAATAAAATAAAAATATATTGTTTCGAAGTATATTATTTTGTATTATCAACGAAATATATTTTATAATACATAGTAATTAAAAAACGGAGTCTTTTCTTAATTGTTATTTGAAAGAAAATTTTGCTTTATTTAAATAAATTACTGCATTTGTGTTATTTCTTGGCTCAAGCGGCACGAAGACGACGGTTAATATTCTCCAGTCGTAATTTCTCTAAATACATTAAATGTGGAGAACAACAAACGCATCTCTAAAACCATGACAATTATGTTCCCAGCCAATTGCATCATATTCGCCAACTTTGGAGTCGCATAGCCTATAGAAATTGAGTGTTTAGATTGTTTCAGGTACCATTAACAGTTATATACCGATTTATAAACTAGAAAGGATGTGGCGAGAAATACCAAATCGAACAACTGAATCGTTCATGTGATTGCGTTCGTCCTTGTGAGCAAACGCTGCATAAATTTAGATGATATTTTTTCATGGATAATTTCTCTGACTCAAGAGACACATCTGTGACCTCAGTCTACTACTGGACACTATATCGTGAATTTTAACGACCATTTCTGCCAATTTTACTCCACTGAAACTATACGACCTGGTTTAAACTAATTCGCAAGTTTATTTTTAATTTCATGGTCTGTGTGCATAATAATGATTTGAAGTATTACTTATTTGTAAAATACGTCAAAAATTTTACAAAAAAATAGATATTGATAAATAAATTAAATTATGATTATGGTAAATCATTTTTCTTCTTCTACATACATATCACTAGGAAAAAATAGTTATTATAATTTCAGTGTTATCTTAAATGGTTTCCGAGAAAAGGGTACCTAAAAATCACTATGCAACATTGGCGAGACTCCAGACTCCCATTAAATGCTTGTCCATTGTGCAGTGAACGTTATCTTATGCGGCTTAGATTACTGTAGGCGTTTTGCTTTTCGAATGGAAGTGTTTAATAACTTCTTGAAACTCGCTTCTCTCATTACTTGAAAGTAACATAATCTATGTGTTTTCACATATTGTAAAAACGAGCCGACGCTAATATTTTGTTAGACTAATATTGGAAGATTAAGCTGGAAGAAAAAGAAATTCAATACCAGCGGCGCTGCCTATTTTTAAGTACTTATTGGAATACTCGCTTAATACAGTATAAATTTCCATCGTTTTTAACCCACGCCGTTCTTCTTTCTAGCTTTTTCTGTAGATAGTTTGTCTTAAATTCGTAACCGTGAACATCTGTTTCTATAATTTTAAGACTATTATTATTATCTAGAAACTTTTTATTAGAATATAGATCTTAAACTTCGACTACGCCAATTCACTAAATCTCGCCTCCTGTGCATTTTTCCTACTTCTGAAGATGAAATTCAGCCAAAAAAGACTGAGGTTTTTACCAATTCCATACATAAAACACAAAGAATAGCCAAAAAGTCAGAAATTGGATAATTTGAAAACCTTTCGCTCCCAACTTTCGGGACTTCCTCAGTTCTTACTACAAAAATTATTTTAATAAATATTCAAAGTTGAAAATAAATAAATAAATGAACTTGGTTTGTTGTAGGTACTTACACTTAAATGATAACAGAAATTTCATGTTGCTGCCTCAACGTCCGGGGCCGAAATTATTCACTCATTTCGGCAAGGAAACATTGTAACTAAATATTTTTAAACTAAAATATTTACATTTCAAAGAAATCGCAATTACAATGGGGTATATATTGAACTTAAATTTTGCGTTTTTTACATTTAAACAATTTAATTTAATTTTGTATAAATCCTTTCGCTCATCCATCTGGAATAATAATTACTCTCTATATCTAAAATTTTAACATTATTCCAATCAATTCTGTGGTTCTTTAGATATACATGTTTAGTTAGCCCAGATTTTTTACTTATTGGTTGTTTTAAGTTAGTGAAATGTTCTTTAATCGTCGGTTGAAACTTGTGCTTGATCTGTCTAATTGAAGTTGAATTCCTTATGATACAAATACGTTTATGCAAAGTAACTTTTATATCATGTAAATCAGCTGCAACCTATGTACACACTGACCAGGAAGCAATTTTAAAATTATTGGTAATAGATAAGATACAAGTATGGTTTTATTTTATTGATTTTACTTGTGGGTAGCTCCACTTCTGTTGATACAAGAATAGCAAATGGCTGAAACACATTAGATAAATTAGTATAAGGAAGTAGAGTAGGCAATAAAAGTAGAAACACGTTCTTAGGTGATATGATTATTTAATTGCATAATAGTGAAGTGAGTAATAGGATATTCATTAGCTTCCATGAATCTCCACGAGCTGCCTTGTCATCATAAATAATTTCAAATGTATTCATGGTTAGCATGCCGTCTACTTGAACTGCTTGTCATTTTGAAAGTACATTAATTTTCTTGTCTATCTAAATTACATATGTATTGCTTAATTTTATAACAAGATAAGGTAATTTTGAGGTCTGTTCAATATATAATTAAGCACACATTTCTTAACACGAATTCATCTTCAAATGTAATTGGTCATTCTCAAAATAATACATATTACGTCCAATACTATAGTCCCAACGTTTATTTCAATCATTGAACACACCCGGTTGTTACTCTCGGATATGATCTTCTCATCCCTCGTCACTACTTGTGATGACAGAAAATGTCAAAGTTGGTGTTTCTTTTGCATATGTGAATAGAAAAATATCGTAATGGGCAATATGAATGACAATTATTGTTTTCAGATATTCAAAAACATTTCTGCCATGTGACCTTTCAATATCATTTATAGATAATAACTTTCTCGTCACTATATTAAAGTTTCTAGGAAATGATCGTAATGTTAGTGATGACCACACAGCTCGTCCTCATTTGGAATTAGGTTCAAAAGTCTCATCAAGAGATGCCATTTTCAGAAGCCTAAATATTTTGTTTGGTTCGTAGAGTTTTATCGTCATCTAAATACCTTTCGACTTAACAATGTTGGAATCAAACTAATAAAATATGCGAGAAATTTATTAAATACTATACTGACATCGTATTTATACTAAACATTAAAATATTTCTAATAAATAAAATAATAATTCTTTATTGAAGAAGCAGTGTGAAATAAAATAAAATATGATCAATAAAGAATCGAAGTGGGACCATAGAGACGTACTGATTTATATATAGAACGTTTTTATTCCTTCAGAATTTACTGTTTTGTTCAACCTATGAGATGACGATTTAAACTTTCTATAAGTTACAGGCTAGGGTTCTATTATTCTCAGAACTGATCTTTAATATCAGAGATAAAAATATAAATTTATTCTATGTTTAAGAGTGAAGTTAATAAATATATTGTGAGGAAAGACGGCTTTTTCTGCACAGTTTAAAAACATGTTTTGGTTGAAGGTGTATAATTTGAGGACGTTTAACTTTAACAATTCATCCGCCCGAATGTAGAGACGAAAGTTGATCCATGGGTTTTAGCATACACCTCGGAATATCTCAAAGGTATTGTCTTTACGAATGCAAAAGA
This sequence comes from Eucriotettix oculatus, assembly GCA_034510155.1. Classification (NCBI taxonomy): domain Eukaryota; kingdom Metazoa; phylum Arthropoda; class Insecta; order Orthoptera; family Tetrigidae; genus Eucriotettix; species Eucriotettix oculatus. The sequence continues at coordinate 176,140,473 of CM067376.1, forward strand.
TACTCTTAATTAGAAATTTGACAATTGTGTGGAGTGGTAATGAAATAAATATCCACTAATAAAAAACTTTTACACTAAGTTATGAAAAATTTACTAAAACATTACGTTTCATTATCAATCCATGGACCTTATCAGGTGAGCAATACAAATAATTTGAAACAAAAATATAAACAATATATTTATGCTATTTAATGTTAAATAAGTTGTGTATTATACACATTGGTAATAAATTCGGTGATAACCAAGTCAAACATGCCATTGAATCTCAAACTACGTTTATTTGAGCAATATTGTTCCTAGTAATAACTTCCCTTAGTACTCTACTGAGGAAATATGACAAGTTATAAAAACGATATAAATATTTGAATCAGTGCAATATAAAAGTACTAAAAGCTACAAAAATAAGAAAATATAAATATTATCATTAACAACCCGTTTTTGCAGTTTTTTGTAGCTTAAATGACGTTTCAAACAGCATACAAAATAATTAAAAATACGGTCAAATAAGTAAGCAAATAAATTTAATTAGTATTTAATTGATATAAATACAACGTTTCGCTTAAATTTGTAGGCTTTGTGGCTCTCCTCAATATAATATCTATTATATATAACATAATAATCTCAACGTTTATTCCAATCATTGATTACATTATGTGTAAATTTGGTGACGCGGACTCTCCCGCGACGGTATTGAAAATAAAATAAGAATTACCAAACATATATATGAACCTATCAATTTAACAATATACGTAACGAATCATAAGGTAATAAAAATAAAAATATGAGTTTTCAAAAATTTATACAAAAAAACTATTCTTAAAACAATAATGAAAATATTAAAGTTGGCAAATAAAGCACTATGAATACGACTAAATTTTAAGGCATCATTATGAGAATTAGGTGTTCAAATAAATATATCAGAAAAATTTCGTTTACATAAATTTAGCTCAAAATCTAAAATTTAGACATTATTTAAATGAGATTAATGATATTCCTCTAATTGATGTATATTCACGACATTATGATTCAAGGTTTCTGATTATATTGGTGCTCTTTCAATCTATTACCAAGGGAACGTTGCTTGCCCTAAATAGCATTTTCCAAAATCATGTTGAGCATAATCAATTATATAAATAACATTATGTAATATTACTGTTTCAATTTTTCTCTTCCTTCTTTTTATTATTTTGAGTTGGTTATAAATTTAACAAGGAGAAGAAATGAAAACCTTACGTTTTGCCGACGATATTGTAGTATTAGGAGAATCAGAAGAAGACTAGGAAACCATAATAATTGGCATGAACGTAGTCCTGGAGAAAGAGTTCAATACGAGGATTAATACAGGGAAAACCAAGGCAATTGAGTGTATTATGGGAAACAGTGGAATAACAAAGGGTGTTAGATTGGGAAGGGATATTTTGACGGAAGTTAAGGAATTCTGCTACTTGGGAAGCGTAATAACTAGGGATGGTAGAAGTATAGTAGACTTACGGGTAATATAAGTGTGAATATTAGGAAATCGTTGCTAAAAATGTTTGTATGGGGCGTGGCGTTATATGGGTGCGAGACGTGGACGTTAGGTGTTGGGGAAAGGAAAAGAATAGAAGCCTTTGAATTGTGGTACTATAGGCGATTGCTGAAAATCAGATGGGTGGATAGAATCACAAACGAGGAAGTTATAAACAGAATATGGGAAAAACGAACAATATGGAGGACGTTGACTAAGGGAAGGGATAGATTAATAGGCCTCGTTTTAAGACCCGACGGTCTTGTAAAATTAGCATTAGACTGTAGAGCGTGGGGTAAGAACAGAAGAAGGAGTCTGAGATGGAATACGCTAAGCAGATTAGTTATAAGGAAATGAAAAGGCTTGGGAAAGATAGGTTATCATGAAGGGTTGCATCAAACGAGTCTTAGGACTGAATACCACAACAACAACATAAATTTAAAAAATGGAATTTAAATTTATTATTTTTATGTTTTCTCTATTTATCATATAAAACAATATAATAAACTGTTAGAATAGTTTATTGGCTTAATTTGTTTCATTTTCTTTACCTTTATTAATAAATTTTGTTTTACATTTGCGGTTACCAATTCTTTTTGAAATATTTATTAATGAAATTTATCTGATAATAATTATTAATAAAATATTTTAAACAATTTTTACATGTTACTTATTACTTGATGGCAACAAAGCTTTATGTATAACATTACAAATCATAGATCTTTTTTGGTGTGTTGGATGAATTGATAAATATAATATAATTTAATAATAATATAACTAATAATTATCAAAACGTTTAAAAAACTAATTTGATTATGATTTTATAATCCGTAAGTAAACTATAGTTTTTTATGGTAGCTATAAAATTGAGAGATATTAATTTAATTTTTATGAAAAATACAAAAGATATCAACATATCCATTATATCTGAAAGGTTGAGTTTTTAATTTATTTAAACAAATAGTTTCAAATTCTGAGAAAATATACGATAAAGGAGATGTATTTTTATTTAATGTTTAGAGCCGCTTCGACATCTAGGTCAAAAGGAGAACTTATTTGACATCCTTTCATTTGTTGGAAACAATCAAACTGAAAGAATAACAGTGGCCAAAAGTCAGAAATGGAATTATTTAATTAGAAAACTTTAGGGACCTCCTCAAACATTTATGCAATTAATAGTTGAATAGAAATTAATAAATAAAATTGGTATGATGTTATAGTTACAATTAAAATAATACCAAAAATTACTGTCGCTCCTGCAACGTCCGGTGCCGAAATGATAGAAAACAATCGCATGGAAACAGATGGAAACAGTTCGCAAAGCTCAGAATGTAATAACAGAATTTTTTTATCAACAAAGGACTACAAAAGGGACGAAACTGATTCTAATTAAATGTTTCCAATTCTGACTTTTGGCCACTCTTTGTGTCTTTAATTGTAAGATTAAGTCGGAATTACTTTATTTACAACTGAAATAATTTTGAAAATAAAATAATGTTAATAGAAATTTTTATTTAATCACAAGGAATTTTACTGGAAATTTGAATTTTATCCAAACGTTTAACCTAAATTAGTACTGTGTGTGTGTCGTTAATTAATTTATTTTAATATCAAACATTAATTGATAATAATAAAATAAAAACAATACAGATATTAGAAATTTTAAAAAGTTGAGGTGACTGGAGTGATGAATTATTATTGATAAAAATTGAAATCTTTATAAAGAAAAAGAAACAATTTTATTAAACTAAATGTGAACAATTTGAATTTGAAATGAAATAAAACATTAATTTTCAAAGATCATTAATGTTTTTTGTCGGCTGCTTTCTAAACTCATCGGAGAACAAGAGTATCTACTAAAGGATTAGGTGGGTATAAATAAAACTTGGCATCGAAAATTTTACAAGAACTCAAGTAAGCCAGGGGCGAGGAACGTAAATCGGGTACATCACCGCTTGTCGATCTAGGATCTGGTGATTATACATCTCTTCCTGGGTCAGGCTGAGATCTGACTGTCTTCTGCTTCTCGCCGTCCAACAATCAGCTATTGGCAGCTGAATTTCCTCAGTCAACATCCTGATGTAATGTACTCTAATGATGTAATGCTTATGTCTTCTCAACAAATCTAATGGAATGCCCTGTACGTAATGTAATCTTCTGATGTAATTGATGTTATAGCATCTCCACTTATACTAACCCAAATTTTGCTCTCCTTCCTCTTACATTGACCTATGCCCCACCTTCGTTTGCCTGGCGGGGTGTGTTCACTTTCTCCGATGCTGGGTGTTGTTTTTCGTCGGTGGTTCGAGTCCTAATCTTCCGATGATGACCTGGGATGCAGTCCGTACCTTCTTTATTGTTGCAACACGTGCTTATATTGCAACGAGATGTTTTTCGAGTCCCAAACTCAGACCTTTACCCCAACTTTCAGGTCTAAGGGCTGACCTGCCACTCCTCTAGTGGCACTGATTTTCGTTTCTCTTTCTGGCTATCGAAATCTTCTCAATTTGATGTTAATTTAACATTAAGAAAACGCTATCATTATTTGCTTACTGTTAGCCTGGCAAGCAATCTAGTCCGCTTCCTAATAATTATCATTTATATACATATATACAAAATTAATCAAAGTTATGGGAAAATCGTTTTTTCATATATATGTTTGGGGGGGGGGGGGTGCAAACTAGTAACAGTGAAGTGATACTTTAAAGGAAAATCAGAATGAATGTACAATAAATTAAAATTCACATTTAACGCTGGACTTCACAAATAGTACTAAATTTAATTTTAATTCGGACTCATTTGGGAATCCGCAGCAGATCTTGTCTATGGATGTTTAAGAAAAAAAAACACCAGAGAAATTAGTGAAGCGATAAATATATTTAGTTTAACTATACAACACGGATTGAGCACTTTTGAGAAAAGGAACTTAAATTAATTGACGATCGATTGATAACTTCAGGATCGGAGTAATATGCGCCTTGCAGCAGAAGAGCTTTAAAAGCTTTGATGGACTTGTACACATGGTTTAAATCTTTGGATAGACTGTTATTAGGTTTTATTCCGTAATGATGGGTACTACCTCCGTAAACGTTAAGTAGATTTTTTCTTCATTGCAGATCATGATATTCGCTGTTGCTACCAACAGACGCCTTACAAATTTTAAACTTTCTCAGCTGAAAACTCAGGGATAGGTTAGGATCCTTCAGTGTACCAAGAAAGGTTTAAATGTTCTTTACAGTCTTTGGAGCAAAGTATTAGTACGGCTCTCTTTTGCAATTTGAATATTTCGGAGCAGCCGAGCGCGTGTAACTATGATAAACTAGCATTTACGGAACACATAGTAGAATTAAAATAATCATAGTAATAAAAATAATAGAAGGATCACGTGAAGACCTACTTTGTGAGAAGTACAAAAGAAGTAGTAGAAGTTATTAGGAGTCACAAGTAAGGTGAGCAGAACACAGTACGATAAATGGACACCCGAAAAACAAAGAAAGTTCGAAACCGGAACACACGACATCTTGCGCTACCGATTGTGAGATATTAAATCGATGAACAAACTAACACCAAATGAAAATAGTTTAAGCTAGAAAATTTATAGTTTTTACCGAAAAATGTTTATTGAGCTACAAACAGCACAAGTTTATAAAGAGGATATTTTTTCTGGAATTGTCATTACTTTTTTCCAATTTATAATTTAAAATTTAAGTTCGCACTTAATGTATATGGGGCGGCAGTAAATTTATTATAGACAATATTTATTGCGCCTATCTACTTACAATAATTGTTCATTTTAGTAGCAGATAAGCTACTTCATTTGTATAAATACGTACTGGATAACTTTTAGTTTTGCAGCTTCAACCCACGTACGCAAAAAATAATGTCTCCTCTTTTCTTATTTAAAGAAAGCTTCCGTTATCTTTTTAATTCGTTTTCAGACGAGATAAAAAATCTCTGAAATTTAATTGCGAACGAAATTCATTTGATGCTAGATTATAAATGACAAGACGAGATTTAAGTGAGACGTATAGGTTTAAGAGAATCTTTTTAAATTAGTTTTATATTTCGGAATAAAATTCCTCTTTCGCAGCTGTAGTTATGCTCGGAATGTAAGGAAGAACCTTAAATTCAGTGCTGCAGCCCTTGCACTCGCGCTTTCTAGGCTTTACTGGGATTAGTCCTTTAAATTAAAACGAAAGGGGGATTTTACTCCAATTTTCTTTAAGCATTTAAGAAGTGAATCCGTGCACACCAATAACAATAATTATTATTTTACGTTTAGCTGTTATTTGCACGAGTGGCGTGGAGGAAAGTCATTACAAGGCGCACGGGCGAGGTTGCGCGTTTAATACAATTAAATATCCGCGGCGCATCTTTAAATAACTCAGGCGGCATTCCTGGCGACGCGGGAATACTCCAGCGGCAGCCGCGCTAATGGACCGAATTAAACAAGCCCGCATTGTAATTACCTCCATAAAGTCCCTGTCCACTACCATAATTCATTAAGACCCAGCCTTATCACATACGGCGACACGTCGTGTTCTAAATCATTACGCTCGGAACACACTCGGAAAGATTCCACACATTCTCTCAGGTCACACGCACAACAGTGCGCACTTTTAGCACACCTCAGTCGTGCAGCCGAGTCCCGAGCACCAACAAGCACGTGTCATAATTATCTCATACAAGCTTAGCCTGGTTAAATATATTCATCTCGTAGAATAATGACACATTACGCACATCTGTATTGAGTATTATACAGAAATACGATACTCGTAAACAAACAGTTAGTTGTACATAAATAACTACAAAGACGCATATATCACCTGAAACGTAAATGAATTATAACTAATTAGCTGCCAATAAATAATATATTTAGTAATGAGCTATACTACTAAAGACTTTAACGCCATTGAATTTCATGAACTAGATTATTTTAGTAGTTCTTATGCGATAGTTTCCCGCACACATATCGGCAACATTTTATAGATATTAATTATGAATGTATTGTGGTGCGATTGATATAATAATCTTAAATTCTGTATAATTATAACTTTTTGATCAAAATTAATTTCGCGTACAATATATTTTTTGTTAAATTAATTATTTCCCCTTTTTATGCAAAAGAGGATAATTTGTCTGCGGTTCTTTTTCTATACGAAAGTCTTGGATTTTCTAAGACAACCAAAAATCTAATTGAACTCCATTTCGTAAAGATGCAATGAAAGAACTATCGTGAGTTTGCCTCCGTTGTTCAATGCATACGGGCATAGGACGATTTACACTTCTGTTTTTCTGTAGCTTCCTGATAATCGGGCACGTCTCTCCAGTCCGTACTGTGTGCCATCTAGAGATGGGCAAAACCGTTCCTTTTTAGCGATCAGATCGGAAGCACTATCTCAGTACTGATTCGTCTGTCACTTTATATATATATATATATATTGGACCCATTCGCCACACCCGATTCATCAAAATTAATATTACCTTGTTTCCATATTTGGTTTTCCAGTGAATTTAATAATCATATACGTTTGTATAATATATTAATAAATAAAGAAATAATAATAATTATAAACTAGAAGAAGTGACTAGATACTTGATTTTTATTACTGAGGTAATTGATCTCGAATGAATTCGGATGTTCCTTTAAAGAGGAACAAAATTATTGGAAATACTCATACATACGATCATATTGTAAATTTTAATTTCTCTCCTTCCCATATCCGCCGTTTCAAATCCTTACTTATGTTATTAAAGGGGTTAAATGTATTAAATACGCGAAATAATAATTTTAAGTCCTGCATCTGCGTTTCCTAGTTGTGGATCCATTCGCGAAAAATGGAGCGCCGTGAATAATTAGGGACTTCTTTTGTTGAAACGAAAGTCCCGTGAAAAATTTGTAATTTCACGCATAAACGCTAAACACATGCAGTATTTAGGCCCAGTAGGTTGAATATTTTTCCTACTGGCTGCAATTGTTAAAGAACAAGTCAATAGAAGTTATTTGAGGATTACAGCTTATTGGTGGTTTGGAATTATGTAACTTCCCACCGAGCTTTCATGGAAAGGGATTTTGGAGAAGAAGAGCAGAAGATGTTGGGAGGCATAAAGGAGTTGATGCAAAAGTTAAATTGATGAGCCGCTGAGAGAAGGAGAGAGGCCGGCGAATGCTGACCGAAAAATTAAACTGTTAGCCGCCGGAAGGAGATAAGGGAGTCTCCGCCCGATTTGTCCGAGCGTCCACGAGATTCAGCTCGGACGGTGATGAACAGAGGTCTTCCGCCGATGCAGCCACCACCACCACCATTATCATCGACCCAAACGAGAATGCAGATGCAAAAACTTCGCGGAAATCGTGCAATTGAATTAAATATGGGTTCACATTAGCCAGGCCTATTGCCATTAGAATCTAAATTGCTTCTCGCTTCACCCAACAGAGTATTTTGATTTTAAAGGCTTAATGCAGATTTATTGCTTTTAGTAATATTTTATTTAGTAATTTGTAACTACCATCAATGCTCCTGCTTAATTTATATTATCAAATTCAGAATATTCAAGTACGTCTTGTCTTTTCATATTTAAAAGCCCTATCATTAATTGATCCCATTATATTATAATAATGATTAAATGTCATAAATTAAATTCATCCCACCCAATAATTATCATTACAAATGTCCACCAACGTATTATAATAATACATAAATTAAATTCAATCTCCCATCTACAAGTTATATCATTACAGGGGAGATGAGACCAAGAGGATTACCCTCATGTTGCTTATCACTCATTAAAAAGTAGAGTGATGAGTAAGAGTTTTAAAAGACATATACATCAATTTTGTGGACTGAGTCATCGCAATTTAAAAATTTCTATTAAGCTGGATTTTTTTATTTTTTGTACATACGTCCTTCGATTAATATTATAAATAATTTTCGTAATTAAGGACGTGATCCAAATTATACTCTTATATCATAAGAAAATGAAGTGAATTAGTAATGTTAACAAAATCATTCTATAGAGAGAAGCGTATTTGCGAGGTTAACGTGAAAAGTTTAGGATAACATTCAACGAGAATACGTGGACCAATACATTACAGAAGAGATTTATACGATTATATAATTTCTATAATTAAATAAGAGAATTTATATTGACGTTCAGTTACAATATTTTGTGCATATGCCCCTTAATTTAATTTTGCTAAACAATCGCCCCTTCGTAAATGTATCCAGATAGAAACACATTTTGATTCACTCACGAGCTGATTAAACGGCGGATTTCTCTGAGATCGCAGTCCACGCGATTTGATTCATGAGCGAGTGATTCAAATAGTTGGTTGCTTTCGGATCTCAGGAGCGAAGTGAATCAAAACAGCAACCTATCTTTTATCCGACTGAATGATCTCACACACTCCGCAGAGGGTTCTAGTTCTTTGAATCAGATCGCCCATTTCTAGTTCCATCCTGGGTCGTCCACTCGGCAAGTGTGCAGGACTGTCTACACCTGGCGCAAAGTATTTTCGCCCCGTGATGCAAAAACACAGAAGTGTGAAGTGAAATAATCATTTATAATGGAAAGGGCTTTCATAGAATACTCTTCAGTCACTGTCGAGTAGATGCTAAAAAAATCTATTCTCCACCCAAAGAAAAGGGCAATACGCCGATGCTCATATAAAAAAAAATTCGCCTCACTATTAAATACAAGCCCATCAGAAATTGTGAAACATAGTCACGTCACTGAACTCTTTATAACGGGGCTTTGTCCACTAAGCAGATTGAAGCGCTATATTAATAGTGTTCCTTAAACTAGATAGAAACACATCTGTTACTTAGCAAATTTGGAAACTTATGATGTGTCTGTGGTTATGGACGTGTAATGCCATCGTCCATTACGAAGGCGGTAAGTAGATACTATAAACATCTGAATTACTTTTTTCATTTTGGTTGTAAGATCTTCAACATCAATTTGAATTATCTTGGGCCCAATTAGAAGTAAATCAGGAAATACGTCTTTGTAATTAACTTGAGATGTGAATTTCTTTACGGTAATGTTTTAATAAGCCGATCCCCTGTGGTCTAGTGGCTAGCGTCGCTGGCTTACAACACGAAGGTCCCGGGTTCGAATCATGGCATGGACTTGGATACGTCATGGTCTCGGAGACTGGGACTAAGACTGTTGGAGAATCACTACAAATTCGGAAGATGACTGTCTGCAATCGATCCGGTAGGCCAAGACCCTTAATGGGTTGCAGAACCAAGGAGGAAGAATAATAAGAAAGGTTGCTTACTGTAGGGTTTAATGTTTTAAAGATTAAGATTTAAGTAAATTTAAGTTTCATGTAGTGGATTTATGAATCTGTTATCGGTTTTAAAATATATTAATGCATTTATACACATTTAAGTAAAATAATTTGCGGGTATTAGTTTAAATCTATGTCGATGTTACTGATAGGTCTTCTAAGTAGCAACGAATAAAATCTTGTAAAAGAATGAGATAATTATTTACTACAACTGTAAACAAATTGGTTAATTGAACACTAATTATTCTTTTTCTGACAAATTCTGTACTGTTGATATAAGAATACCTATGTACTGACGGACTCATTAGTATAAGGAAGTATTGCAGGAATTAGTCAGTACGTTTAATTGCATTATGGAGATCATAAAGCTAAACTAATACATATATTGTTCTGATAATGAATGTGACTGTGCATTGAGATTTAAACAGTAAATTTCTTATATGATATATATATATATATATATATATATACGCTGTAATAATAATGATGGGTTAAACACTTGATTGTTCAGAGAAAAGCTGGAGAATAATTAAAGTTTTGTTTACAATGATATTTTAATTTACGCTTAAAATTTAATTTTTAATTATGTGTAATTGATTGCGGTGAATTAATTCATTTATTTTCATTTTTATACTAAGTACCTTTGTAAATATTGAAACCACAACAGCAAGCATTATAGAATTTTTTATTACTGGTGTAAAGACTATATATTTAATTCCTTACAGTAATTATATGAATTTAAATGTTAGAAACATTGGAGTGGTTTTATGAATATAAAAGATTGAATAACCAATTCCAGAATGTTCAACATTTATTTTTTAATTGTATGTGTTCTTCAGATGAAGAGACCGACCTATCAACAATTTTTTTTATCTCGCTCATATCCACAGTTTTCTTAACATTTATTTTTGGAAAGGGAGACGTGAACGTTCCTGCTTTGTTCACCAACCTAGAACTTTTCTGACTGATTTAGAGAAAGATGGAAAAATCAGAAGGCCTGAGCTCAACTTGCACCTTAACAATTCTAATTAAAGTGAACTTGTTGAAGTTGCAGAAATTTTTTTAAGTTTCCAGACTACTCAAATGTAATAGAAATAATATGGTTTTATGTTACATTCATAATAATAATTAAGTGTAAGACCGATTACATTGATAATTGTAATTTGCGCAACTGTGTGCACTTTTTCATTAAGTATGTCACGATGTATTTATAGATTACCACTAGTTATGTTCGGGTGAGCATTTGAATGCATATTTCATCTAGTCGACTTATAGGAGCAGTTTTAGTACTCTTGTCAGAAGGAACTCATTACAATCACCTACGAAGATTGCTCCGCAATCCAGCAGTTATTAATTTCTTAAAGCATGAGCCTGATTTAATGTTTCATCTGCAAGTTTCCTTATAATTATTTAATAAAAGGTGACGGCCGCAGCGTCTAAATGAGCTTTAAGAAGCACATGATACGGTAAACTTATCTTTTTGTAATTTATTAAATATTTAATACTCAACTTTTCGTAACTGCTGACTTAACAGTAGATAATATTTATATTAATTACGGAAAGGAGTTTAGAGCACCAAAGGTAAATTTACTGAAAACAAAATAACGTTCATTTACATTCTAGGAACAAAACATGACAGAACACATGTGATTTTATTCGCATATTTAAAGAAACAAAAATATTTATATAAAATTATATACACACATATGGAGTGAGACAGTATTTTAAGAGAAATTCTAAAAATCGCAGGGAGTCTATAACAACTAAGTCTGTGAAGTGTTATCTCGAAATAAATGTCACAACATTTTTAATAATAGAAGATTACGTTGATGATGATACACTGAACGAAGTAAAATGTTAGTATAAAATTAAAAATACAAGCCAAATAGAATACATATTCTTTTCTAACACTCTTAGGGGAAATTTAAAAGAGAATGAACAGTTATGCTGGCATAATAGTGGAATATAAAAATGAAGATCAATAGCAAAAGGACGATTTGATACGAATAATTTAATTGCCGGAAATTATATTATATTTTTTGTATGAATGGTATGCAGATCGTAAAAATAAATTTATAATGGATAATGATAACAACCATATTCAAAATGTGCCTAAATTGTTAAAATTATAAAAATGATTATGCTCTGAATATGCCAGTGTGACACTGTAACTTCTGTAATTAATAGGTAGACTATGCAATTAATATGCCCAAGGTAAAATATAGACTTTCTGCGCGGAAACCGATTCTCCATAAATGGAATGACGAATCTATAAACCTGTGGAACAATAATCCCGTTCGTCTAATCATAAATTCATAAGAAAATTAAGAAATAACTTTGGAAATGTGTCTGGCATGTAGCCGACAAGAGGATCAAGCATTAATCAAGAGTGGAGACGACCATAATTAGTAAGGATGTCAGCATAGAATGCTTTCAGATAGTTTGAATTCAGATTCTTCCAGAAAGCACTTGGCTGAATTAAAATATCAACAGCAACCAACTGAGTATAAGGCATTGCAAAAGCACTATTTATTAAAACAGAAGAATTAGGGAAGAAATTTAAAAAGGCTTGGAATGTGACATTTAATATCACCTAAATTATTCTGGCGTGAGAAAATTTGAAAGAATAATAACGTGGATTATAAATTGATAAAATGATGTTGATGCGCTACCATATTCCCTGAAAGTGCATGAAATTTTTAATATTTTACTCTGGGATTTAAATAATAAAAAAATTGAAAATAGCTTTTGAAGTCAAAAAAGCAGGGCTCTAAAACATGTCACTAATTGACATTAATTGGTATAAGTCTCAAGAAAATATTTAGAACTAGTTTGTTCTGCGAATCATAAGGCTATCTATTAACAAGAAAGAAATACTGAGGTTAAGTTTATTAGTTTAATTAATTAACTTAATTTTAATGCAACTCATTCAAACGCTCTGTTAAGTAAAATTTCACATCAGCGGAAAGCAACAAAGCTTGCAGAAAAATAACTAATAGGAGTTCTTAATTATTTACAAATTTGTCTTTTTTCCTACTATCTCATAACCAGCATGCTTAATTCCTTGAGTTTCCCAGATATTTATATTAGACTGGAATGGGAATTAATTTAGCATAAATTCTCTGTTCACTTCGAATATTTTATTACTAATGACCTTTTACTCCGCCAAATACCGACTGGACCGAGCACACGACCAGCATTTATTTGAATTGTCGTTGTTCAGCCAATGTGGACTAGCATTATCAGCATGGTAAATGCCAATATTAAAATCAGCTAACATTTAAACTCCAAATTCGCCACCAACCCCAGACCATTTGGACATTATATAATTAACTTCTCAGCAATACCTTATGTTGGAGGGACTGAATTGGAACTTAATCGCCGCCAAAGTGAATTTCAGTAAACAAGTCATTGAGTTCCAAATGAGAAGACTCAACACCTACACCGGATATTTTCACATTATTTTTATCTAATCCCTGGTATTATCATCCGCTAGCTGTTTGTTCCCGGATCTTTCATGACATGTGTATTAAGTTTGGTTGAAATAATTTAAATTATTCCATATTTATATACAGAAGTAAGTCTACTTTTTTAATAATATAGCATTATATATACGAGTGAAGATGTATATAAACGAGATGATTATGAACGAAAGCATCCAAAGATTCTCACAAATAAATATTAATTCAATTCAGACTGTTTTTGATATTCTTCTTCTTCGTTGGCTCTGCAGCCCATTAAGAGCCTTGGGCTACCAGGACGACTGCAAACTGTCATCTTACATGACAAATTCCGAATATGAAATGATACGTGGGTTATTGAAATTATATATATATATACATATAAATTGTAAGATGAATTAGCATGCACTAGAACGAAAGAGAAGATTGTAAGAATAAGTCATAATATGCTATAAAATATAACGATTGCAATGGTCTTGTGTTTTCGCTTAAAATAGTTTATAATTTTCTTTGCCGTAGATAAGTTACATTAACAGACACTGATTTTAAAATATAATAGTTATTTAAATCATTCTGATGCTATGATAAATTTCAGTGAAATTAACTCTTGTCATACAAATCGGTATTACTGGACGCGATAAAACAATATTTTAAATAAAAATATTGGATTTTGGCATGAAATATAGAGCTAATGGAATTACATATGGATACTATATGCACTCGTAACAATTACATGAATTAATTTAAAGACGGTCGTATGAGCTTTTCCACGTGTAAGTTGTCCAATCGAGCTTACATGAATGGTAAATGAATCGTGATAGAATGCCGGTGCATGGTTCATTAGACTTGTCAATGAATGTTGACGAGGACGTGCTAATTATATACCTGAAGTTACGCGATATCTGAGTACTAAAGGGGTGGCGTGTTTGATCATAATCGGAAGGGTTTCAGGCGTCGTTTCGCAATTACGCACCGCATAATAGAGGACTTTCAAAACAATGGTGAAAAATTACGCAACAAACAAGAAAACAGGTTTAGAGGTGAGAAAAGCGATGGCACACGATATCAGCTTGAACAAGCTATTTTAAAAATGGATAAACAGTGACTGGCTTTCATTACGCAACGTTAGCATAGATAGTTAAGATAAAAGACCATTCAAACTAGTTCTCCAGTAAGTATATACCTCTGATTTGGTATGTCTATTCTTTCCTAACATAGAAACTATTTTTAACGTAATAAATGTTCGTCCATGCACAGTTCTATACCAAAAGTTATTTGCTGAGGAGGAATATAAGAATTTGAATCAAGCTGTAGCATAAATATTAAGCTCCACGAAGATTATTTTGTGCAACAAAATGTTTCAATAAAAATTTTATTCATGTTGATCAGGAAATATGTAATACGTACCGTGTTGGATAATTGATAACACTACAAGCTAAATTCGTTCATTTGAAAATACTGAAAATTTGCTAGTCTTGTAAGAGCGAAATCAGTGTTTTACGAAAGTTGTAAGCAGCTTACCTTTCGATTTCCGCTTCAGTTAAAAGAGGATTCTGTTGATTTTATTCGAGCGCAGACCGATCCCCTTTACACATTGTTGATCACAGTGCATTTATTCGAAAGAAAGCAACGGTCACAACTCACTTGATCGATTTACTTAGTAGCACACGGATCTTATACACTGGACGTAAATGAGCCCCGAGAAGCGATAAATGATATGAAACTGAAAATTGTTGCAGCAATTACGTAATGGAGCCCATATTTAGATAATGGAATTTAGTTTCAAATGATTTACAAATAAACATTTCTTTACAAGTTTTTTATGGATACCTGTTCCATTACTGTAGCATAAATAATTGATTTATTTTCAATTGTAAGAATTTCTTTAATGTGTATACACAGTTCGTTTGTGATGGTAATTTGTTCCAAAGAAACAAATGTCGCTTTAATGTGAAAGCATTAATGAAGGGATTTGTGAATTAAATATATCGTGTAATCAATAGCAATTAAATAAAGACAGTTAATTGTACTTAATACAATTCTGTTTGTATATTCTGAGGTTGATGATACGTATTATTGCACAACTAAATCACTTCAACGAATCAAATGTAGTCTGATAATTATATATAGTTGGTTCTTAATGTACAAATACATATAAATATATAAGGTTCATTGTTCACGCTGATGTAAAATTCGACGCACTCTTATAGCTTTCATGGAAAAGTAGTGTAGTTAAAGAAAAATGTAAATATTGAATTCGAAAGTTTGAAGAACAGGAGTCTAAGAGATCAATTTTTTTTTTCGTATTAGGATGACAGCTTTGAATTGAAGAATAAAAGTTTATTAAACTTTTCATTGAAATGTTGTAAAGAGGGACGAATTTACATTTTCTAAAATCTCATAGTATATCCGCACAATAATATGTTATAAAGTTTGATCGAATTTTAGGAAACACGGAGAAGGGAATGCTGCGACCCCACAGCAAACTCGTCTCCCGTCATTTGGAAGGGCGGGAGAATAGTACCCAATGCCCGACTACCTGATGTAGGTTTCTAGAATTTTCTCTTCATCTCTTTAGGTGACACACCGGGTAGGATCATTAAACCATAGCCCGGGGACCCTAGTTAACCCTTGACTACCTTGATCTTCCTTCCGCATCCCCACTTTTCAATTCCCTTCCTACGCTATTAATGTGGTGTTGCCTGTTTCAGGATCACCCTCATGTAGCCCGTTAACCCAAAAACATAATAGGAAGTTGAAGAGGGATGCCTGTGGGAGAAACATATAGCAGGTATTTCTCCCCAGATTGATTACGGGGCTTACCATTGGATCATTCGCCCAACTGCTTCCAAAAACTGGTGGAGATATGGAGTAGAGAATGCTGCGATCCCACAGAAAACTCATATCCCGTCATTCGTAAGGGCGTGAGAATAGTACCCAAAAGCCCAACAAACTTGATGCAGATTTTCTAGTGTTTTCCCTACATCTCTTTTACGTGAAAAACCATGTAGGATACTTCAAGTATAGCCCGGGGGGCCTATTCAACCCTTTGCTACCTTGGTCTGCCTTTTCAATTCGCTTCCTATGCTATTGAAAGGGTATTGCATGTTTCAGGATCACCTTCTTGTAGCCTGTTACCCCCACCCTTCCCCAAACAAATTGAAACTTGAATAAATTTTTAATATTAAATCGAATTAAATGTGTCTGACTTGAATGAGTCCGCAAACCAAAATAAACGCAAATAAAAGATATAAGAGTAAAAATTATAATAATAATAGTAATAATACAGATAGTGTTTGAAAATCAAACACAAAGAAGTAACAAATTAACAGAAAAAAATTAAGTGATAAAATAAGTACCACTGTAATTGTTGCTTTCTGTAGGTGATGGGAAGAAACCGTTTAATTTGAAATTAGATAAGTTTTTTAATCATCTGATGGTCGTATAAAGATCGCAGAATAGTTTGATATTTATTTAATTACTTACTCTTACACAGGATATTTAATTATAATTGTTTACAATAATGTGTCCGACAATTGTGTATAAGTTTTCGTGACGCGTGTATTTTGAGAATAGCGTCAGAGGAAGAGTGATATTTGGCTGGAAGTGGAGAAACACGTCCATAACTCTGGAGGGACAGTAGTCTCGAGCCACTGGGATCGTGCCCTCTGGAAGAGACAATCCGACGACGACAAACGGTCCACGATATGTCAGCAGGGGCAACCACATTCTTAGACTCGGGCGGAACCTTTATTTTCCATTAGCCGGTACGGAACCTCGGCGGCTCGTCTGCCCAAAAAGGCAGCACACAAACGGCCGTAGTGGCGGTTAAATGAGCAATTCATTGCGCCGTGATTATCAGTCGCCGTCAGCGCAGGGGCATCTGTTATGCACGTCTGTGTAGTGCTTAAGAGCTCTCTGCTATAAGACAATTAATCCAGGCTCATTCCCACTCCACCGCCGCCACGACAGAGGCTCGCCTGAGTCATCCCTCCGAGGCCATGAATAACGATTAACAAACAAGCTTCGTCTTCTTTACTGTCAAACCAAACTCAAATTATTGGCTTCATTTTCGTCTATCACGCGTACTGAACAAGACCATAACAAGTATATATGTTGAAGTGACCAAAATCAATTTCGACTTGTGCCAAAGTATTCCGGGTAGGAATGTTAAGTTTCAAGGATAGATGAACTCGTACCAGCTGATACGTTATAAGAACACATCTATTCACGTGGTACATTATTTTATACGTTTAATTGAGTTGCAAACGTGCTTATGTTACTAGATTCACTTCTCTGAACTATTTTAAGACCATCAATCATTAATAGCTGGTTCAAATCGTAGAATCGCCAGGAAACACTGGGACGCCTGGTGATTCTGACAAGAGGATAGTCAACTTGTATTCCGAATGAAGCGCGCATACACAAAGAAAATCGCCGGGTAGACCAGGCGAACATAATAACTTTGACACACTCCTGATATAATAATTTTATTTTATTTTAAGATCAAACAACGTAATGCCATGCGAATTTAAGATCAATTTTATTTCTCCTATTAAAACGTCTCTGTACAAAGACACGAAATATATTCATATACCGATAGGAAGATGGTTCAAGTAATGACGTTATTTCAAGGCAGGGGTTAAGTATAACGCATTCCTTGAAATTTAATTTTGTCGTACCGAATCCCTTGAAACTGCGTCAGAGTATTAGGATTAACTGGACGCAGGCTATTTGAAAGGTCTTTTTAAAAACGTTTTTCTTTGTATACTTTGATGCCGGGTGCTTAGCGCTAGATTAATGCGTTTACATTGTCGATAGTAGCCCATTTCTTTATTTCATCATATATCTCCTTAATATTTTATCAGAAGTTTCTCTAAAGTTTTTCATTATTTTTATATTAAATTTTATATAGGAAGGTCACTGTCAAAGTAATACTTTTATTTATTTTTCATACCACAACTAACCTATTCTAAAAGTGTGTAGATTAGTCCCTTATGAAAAAAATTTCAATTTTCCACATAATCCCCATCCCTCTCAACAGACTTACGTCATCCTTGAATTAGGGTTTTTCGATCTTCAAAACTTCGATCCAAGAATGGATTCCTTCCGTTTACCAAACAGTTGGTAATTTCATGGAGCCAGGTCAGGACTGCATGGCGTGTGTTTAAACGTTTTCCATTTTTTAAAGGTTTTCTGACTGACATCTGGCCGTGCGTTGTCTTAATGTGGTGGAACACGACTCAATTGAGCTTAAAGTTTCTTCAGGGTTTCACGTCCTTCAGAATCGAAAAACACCGTAACAAGGTTAAGGTGGGTTTTAAATTATTGTTAGGTGAGTTTGTATGATGCCACGCCATTTATTGTCTCTTCGTCTCAGGTTCAAAATTGTGGAGCCAATTGTGGGACAATTCTTGCAAAGTAGTCATCTCCAACAATGGTTTCCGTGTTTCTTTGTGGAACTCTGTCAACGTCCTTGGAACCCACGTGGCACAGACCTTTCTCAACCCCAACGCTTTCATAACTCTGTGAACACTAGATTCTCCTGTTCCAACTTGGAGAGACAAATGTTTCACTGTGATGCGTTATTCTGCCGAAACCATGAGGTTAACTCTATGCACATGGTCATGAGTTAGTGCAGTGTGGGGTCTGCCGCTGCGAGTAGCATCCCGAATATTTGCTTGTCCTTTTTCACCACACAATATCTACATTGACATTGACAATAATATCTCCATACATCTATTTCAACCTTTTGTGAACGTTTCCCGCTATCTCATTCTCACAGAACAGGAATTATATAAGAGCATGTTGCAACTAACGAATGTGAAGTACAGAAGCTACCTTGAAGACATGCTATGACAGCGCCACTCACGGGAGAGGGTTGAAATCAATTTGACTACAAACGTGAAGGATGTATTTTTGAAGTCCGTCAATTGCATAGTTGAAGAATGACAAAAAATTATAAGTGTGCATTACATTTGGAGGAACGATCCCACATCAGTATACTAATTGTAATAGCTGATTTTAACCTGGTAAAAACTAGTCTTAGTATATTGTATTAATTTTGCTGTAATGATGCAAGATAATTTACTTTAACAAGACTGATTGAAGCACACAATTTTTAATATCATTTCTTATGCGAAAAGTTCTAAACATTAGACTATCATCAATATAAATGAAACGCATAATGAGTTAAAATTTTACTTCAAAAATGCATTTTTATATATGGCAAATTCGGATAATAATTATAATCTTCATGTAGAAACGTTTCTCGGGTTTCCAACCGGGTAGTCTCAGTACGCAGCGACGTTTCGACAGATAGCAACTCCGTCATCTTCCAGCCTGGAAGATGACGGAGTTGCTATCTGTCGAAACGTCGCTGTTTACTGAGACTACCCGGTTGGAAACCCGAGAAACGTTTCTACATATTCTTCACCGGGAAAGCCTTCGTTCTTTAATTATAATCTTCATATTTTAAATTTTATTGCTGATACTTAATTTATATACTACTAAGAATTCAGTTTTCCTTAAGAACATCTTATTTATCCACTGCTTAGACATTATTATCCGTTCCTATTTGGTTTGCTCAAGCCAGATACTAATTGCGTGTTCTTAACATTCATAGCCTACCGTTTGAATGGATTCGTTGCAGCCTCATAATTTTGTCGATTTCATTCAGTCATTGCTTCGACCACAGGTCATCTTCTTTTATTGCAAATGTATCTTGACAGCTCAGACCCGGTATTACTGTTGTACTGCATCAAAGACTTCTTTCAATAGATGTCGACATTTCTCTTGCAACACTTCTGTGTTGTGCGCAGCACGTAAACGGTTCTCATATATGCGCCAATACTTTCAACACACATAGTCAACTAACTTCCTGACTTCCGATTTATAGTGAAATATTTTCTATAAGACTATTCAATTAATTTTAAAACTGCACTCCATCAGAGTCGGATTCTTCAGTTTTCTCGTAATATTAAGAATCTTAATACATTAAAATTCTAACTTTCCTAGAGCAAAATCTCTTTGATCGTCACTGTAGGTTTAACCTAATAAATATCTATGCTCTTTCATGATTTAGAATGTTAATTATCTGTCACTTTGAAAACATAAAACGTTTGTATTAACCAATAGATATTGACGCAGCCAATAAAACCATCAAATTTTGATGATAAAACAAATAGTACTTATTCTGTTTGTTGTATTAAGATAATAACTTTTTAGAGCTTTTGTGCGACACGCAGCACAATCTAGACGACGAAAACAATAAAAAACTATTCATACAAAAACAAAAAAGTTACGAGATTATTGTTGAATTTCGTAGTACTCGTTTGTACTTAAATTGCAGGAATATCATATTTAATATAAAAAAATTTCGCTTATAAAAGTAGAATATTACCTGATGTTAACATCTAAAGTTTTATATATTTTCATAATCAAAGGACTGTTTGGAATTAATAATATATTTCTGTTGCAGATTCAGATTCTCCAAGAGAGAAGAACAATTCAGTGTATAATTTAAGAGGGTTTCTTTTTGCGGGGGGGGGGGAGGACTAGCTTCAAGAAGGGGCTGATACTGAATCAGGCAACTGTACTTACATAGCATAGGAAGGGAATTGAAAAAGGGGGGATGTGGAAGGTATACCAACACTGTAATACTTATGCTTATGTTTTTGTATTTTTATGTTTTCTTATATGTGTAGCATATAGTATTTCTTATTAATGTATATTAATATTGTTATTGACTTTTCCTACTTCATAATTAGAGGACTAATGTATGCAACAAATAAATTTAAAGTATATTTTTAAATAATAAAGAACAAGAAGCGTGTTATATAGAAATTTATGATAGTTCACGATTCGCAAACAGTTCAATCAAGTGAAATGCTTACTTTATTATTCGATGAAATTCGTCTTGATTCCTCCTCGCTGCAACGGTCTTAGTTCTCATATCATCTGAAAACTGATATAACGAGTAAGCCACAACCATATTAGTATGCTTTCCTCGACTCTACGAAGGTTGGAAAAATATTTCATCAAGACGTCTAATCTGATACTCCGCTTTCACGTGGTGGGAACGTCTTGGTGGTCTAGTAGTTCACAGTTCTTACACTTGAACAAATCGAAACTAAATAATTTGTAAGATTTCATATTTAAATTAAGTAACACGATGGACGTAAGACAGCCATGTGAAACATTACAGACATTATTTTATTACAAATATTTTTATACAATATTGTAATGAATTAGCGATATGCCAAAGTTGGACAACTCGCTTGTAAATGAGATCAGGGTCGTTCCCTTTCTAATTCATTTAGAAAGCACTTATACAGGCTTTGAGGCTATAATGTAATCTCCAATCTTCCGTGTACCACTTGACCTTGAATAAGGGAGACAAATGACAAAGTGAAGAGAGAGACTCGGTGTTCTTAGGAGTGTCCGGTGCGATATCAGTTGGCGTTCCTGTCCATTGGCTGCTTTTAATTCCCGATATGAGCGCAGCCTGGTGTGAAGCAAAGGAATTGCGTCACGTACTCGTGATATATTTCCAGCCGCCATTACACTAATTTAACAGTCCTGGCTCTGGCCCATTAAGCAGGCGCCCCGCTCAAATAATCTGGGGAATTTGCAATCAGGAGAGCGCACGCGATATTAGCTACAAATATGCGACGCGCCTGCTCCTTCGCCACTTAAAAACTCTGTCACTTCACAAAATATCTTGCCTTTACGAGATTATACGTCACGTCTAGGATTGCAGACCTCGTAAGTCTCGGCCGTTTGTAGTCAAGTGTCGAATCCATTTAAGGAATTACCCAAATCACTTTTTAATGGTTTTTAAAATGTGTGTTTTGCTACCAGTTTGTACCTTACAATGGGCTATAGTTAGTGTAACCCCTGAGAGCCTGCATCAGAAGATTGATATGATTTTATATATTTGTAAAAAAAATTCTATTTTCAAGAATTTCACCAATAAAATCAATAGTCACAGCGATTTTTATGTTTGTCTCTCTATTTTAAGTCTCATGTATTTCCAACTTTGCGACTACACGAGTTACATGGAACTTAAGTATACTTTGGTTCCTACTTATAAGCTAGTAAAAATATTAACTTGAAGTTTACAAAAGCTGTACATAGTTTATCTAACAGATTTATGACATCAAAGAACAGTAATACTTTCTTGCAGTTCATACGAGATATACAGGTTGAGTGGTGATAGTGACGATCGATACAAGGACGCATCTTTCCTGTGATATGTGCACTTGTTCCTAGTGGTAGAAGACCTTTGGTTGTATATCTTAATGAGACCGGCCCTCTAGTGCCACAAAAGGTGAACGACTTGGTCCGGTCAGTCCGCAAACCTCATGACATATTTACTGGGTAAAAGACCTGGAACCTGTGTACAGCGATTGGTAGCAGCAGAATGATTGTCTGAGCGGTACTACAGGGATCATTATGGTATGTGAGGTATGTCGACTGACCAACAAAATACGCCAACTGTTCAATAGGAAAAGTAATAAATTTTAATTCTCACTCAAAGTTTTTTATTCAGTTTTTTAATCATAAATACATAACATTCACATTATATTCTCCAGAACCTTTTCAAATTATGACAACAAATCAATTAAATATTATTGATTAAATTTCTCACCCTTTGATCATTCATGAAGGCCGTATAATTGGACAAAAGTAAAGTTTCAAAACATGATCACGGACCATACTCTGAGAAATAAGTCAGAGTTTCGGATTAAAAAGATGGCCTCAAATAAAACGAAAGTATACAAACTTACGTATTAAAATTATTTTTGAGTTATTTTTTAATTGAATGTGTTCCTGTTGTTTGTATTCCCTGATATAATTGACCACCGTTGCAGAAAGTAAACACGGCACATAATATTCGGTTTCAGTGTTCAATAACGTAAAAGACTTTCTCATGTCTACACACTTTTTCAAATATTTTATAATTCCTTCCTCGTTAGTGATGCGTTTCTCACTCTTCATTGTTTTATCTCTGTTTCTTCAGGATGCGAGTACCAAGTTTTGTTGCAATGTGTCCACACGCTTAAATCTGCATGAACAATTACCATCATTCAAACTAATATACAAAATACACACATATAAAACAGGGTGTATAAAATTTTCAGATTCCTCCCATTTCGTTATATATATATATATATATATATATATATATATATATATATTAATAGCATAATAATAGAATTGAAAAGGTAGCGGAGGGTTGACTAAGGCACCCGGGCTATACTTTAAGAATACTACCCCGTGTTTCACGTAAAAGAGATGCGGGGAAAACCCTAGAAAACCTGCATGAGGTAGGTCGGGCTTCTGGATGCTATTCTCATGCCCTTCTGTATAACGATTGTATGATATTCAATGGGATCAGCGGACGACTCTTACCGTATGCCCAAGGTCTTCGACTGCAGTATATACACATTCTAAAATTGAAGATCATTGAAAAAACCAAAGAGTACGAGGCATCCCCATAGGTGAACCCCGCAAAATCTGTAAAGTGATATTCTGGCTAGTTACACTCCAATGGCTTTCCATATTCGTCTGCGCTCAAGTTAATTGAACTTTTTGCCACGTTGTAGATTCTAGAGAGTGAATAAAGGCTTTCAAGCCAAAAAGGATGTTTTATTCCTTTAAACAAGTCTTGCAGCATAAAATCCATAGAAGCTCTTTGAATAAAAGTTTAACTACACACAAATTATCTTCGTCCTCTGCCTTTTTTACAGAAAATGTTTAGAACTTCAAGAAACTTGTATATTATATTTGGATATGTTCAAAGTTACGGAGACATGGTCTTCCATTGCATAACTTTTGGAAACTACTCGAAGCTTTGTCAAAAATTGCAGCATTAGTAAATTAAGATCTCACGTTACGGGATTCTTCGCCATTATGAATCTTCCAAAATACGTTGTGAAATTTTGGTGGACGCTATTTTTTGTTTCACGTTAGTCTTGATATTTTTAAGTTTTGAACTAGTCAGCAAACGACTAGGGAGAAAACTTTAGATTAAAATTGTAAGAGGCTCGCAGCAGGCCGGGATGAGATGACATACTTGAGCCTCATAACAAGTAAATTTCTGAACAAAAAGAGCCGCAGCACAGGTGCGCGGGCGAGGAGAGGCGATGGGATGGAGAGAGAGCGAGAAAGAGAGAGAGAGAGACAGAGAGAGAAGAGAGCCTAAAAACACAGGCGGCCGCACAGCCGTGTCATTACGTCGCCTCATTAGCCGCGATTGTGCCCACACCTGTCCAACCCTTTCTCAGGCAAATGCTTCACATAAAGAATATTTATAACGTCTTGAAATCCATTAAAATACCGAACAAAACGGAGAATGCTCCGGAAGTTATGACAAAATGGAATTGGCGTTTGTTGAATGCAGTAACGGAAACCTTGCTATAACTATAATTGAATACTTGTGCAAGAATTGTTGCTAATATCAGTAACAGGGCCTTTCACATTAATAAATTTTTTATTGGTGAGTGGACGGAGTTGTCTTTATGGGCTTTCGGTCAATGATAATGTCTGCAGTTGTGGCGGGGAAAGAATGGAAAGCATAGCCCTTACATAAATTATTTACGTAACTTTGGGATTAGGTATCTTATCATTGTCAAAATCCTTAAAGTATTGGAAACTAGCAGGTTTTTTAAGTGAATGAAAATTAATTAAAAATGAGCACAAAGAATAATGTACTTATAAGTGTAAAATAATTGCTGTTACAGTTCATTTGAACGTATTATGTAAATGTATTCTCTCTGTGGAAGGCAGAGCAAAGTGGAGTGAAATGTACAAATTTGAAAAGTCTTATAATTCCATGTATGCAATTTTTTTCAGGTGAATATTTAAATAACATTAAAGTGGATCGCTATTTAATTATGCACATTATGATAAGTTTCTTACAATTAAAAACTGAAAAAGGAACAAATACGTACCAAAAAGTTGATTTTAGTTAATTAAATAAACCGCCGAAAGCTGGTCATAAACATTTTTGTAAATACGAATTCAGGAATTCCGTATTCTCCTTAAAAATGAAAGAAGGATAGAAGTTTTTAAACTTGTAATTCTGATTCACAAGTGTTAATTTTGTTAAATGTAGATTGAAGAAAATATCACAATTGAAAATTTAACGTTAACCAGTACGACGGGGAAGTAATCTGAACTCTGTGAGTTTTCGGTCTGTGTCGTTTATATACCTCAAAGCAAACTCAATAAACCGTAAATGAATCGGGTCTCGGCCGTTCATTGGAACAACTATCAGGATGCCGCCATCTTTAGCAATGATTTTATTATTTTATAACATAGAAATTAACGTCTGTTAAAATTAGTAAACAAAAATTTTGGCCTTTTAATCAGACAATCCTTTAACTATTACAAAGAAAATTTTAAAATGCTGGACATTTCGATGTAGATTAACTTCCTTATCTAACGGCGATTACAAATGGACTCCAGTACTTTTAATTTACTTTGTAATTTTTTTCTCATTACATATTGTCTGCTAATTAGGTAAAACTTTTTACATTAATTTTATTAGACATTTAGGCCTACCCTTGTTTATTAATTTAGAAAAATGGCTGATTACTCCAAAATCAATGTGTCATTGTACATGATTCATAACCATTTCCTACTCGGTGAAAAATTATTAATTGCAGCATGCATAAGTAACTCTTGTGCTTCGAACCCGGTTGTAGTTACAGTACTTTACAATTTTGGGCAGAACTTCGCTCAACGGTGAAATCAGTCTCATTAAGTATTTCCTTGTATATTTCACCAGGTGATATATTATACTAATTTGACCTTATACACACTAATTTTTATATGCAGTATCTGGAGAACGGACTGAAACATACCACAGCAACCAACATCCAGTTTTTGTCTTCAGGTTTTATTATAAGGAAGAAAGATGTCTACCGGATCAGGGACTCGAACCCAGGACTTTCCGTTTTCCGAGCGGGCACTCTACCAATGAGCTAATCCGAGTCGACGTCTAAGGACAGACTCAACATCCCTCCACTCTTGTAAGCCTTATTTTAAACGGACATCTTCAGGAGCTTTAAACATGTGGCATAATCCTCAAGCAAATATGTCGAAATCTCTTGTAGAAGTTCGTTTTATATTACAATAATACTTGAGGGCTGGAAGTTTTTAAGTAACTCTTACTTTATCTTCCACTTACGTTCACCAGGATCCTTTCTGTAAAACATTCACTACTCATTTTGTTCGCCAAATTTCAATGTAAATGCAATGCTTTGCGAATGATCTCGTTCAATGTCTAAATTTTGTAATGCGTCTTATGAAGTATATGATTTAAAATATCAATATTTTATGTCATTTAATCAAGTATTGAAAACTAATTAAGTTATATTTGAGATAATAATACACGAAAAAAATGAAAACAATGTATAATTAAATCAGGAATTTTAAAATAAGAAGATTCATACTTTACTAAGACAGCGCTTACTTTTGTATAAACTGTGTAATACTATAACTATTAAATGTATTTGAATGGAAATATATTAATATTATACATAGTATAACGTTGGAGAATACATTTATTGAGTTTTTCGTAATATATAATATACATATTGAAACGAATAAATTATGTATTTTATTAATTCATTCAGAAGTTTCTTCCAACATGATTAAATTCTGTAGAAATTTTACTTATATCGATTCATTGTACTGTACAATTCAATTTTATTTTTTAAGTACTGAAAGCATTTTCAGTAAGTCACCACTGAGCCCTGTGCTCAGTCATAAATAAATGATTATTCAATCCTTTTCCCTACCACATTCAAAATGACTGAAAAAATTTTAATCTTAACTTTTTTATCACCTCATAGTAAATACAAATACCAATATATTCGCCACTTTTCCTTTCATAATTTCTTATCCAGTTTCATCAACTTGTTGTAGTTGTACGGACAGGTTAGAGCTTAATGTGAGGTAGCTTATTGATTTGAGATTTTGCGTGAGCAGGAAGCTCCTAGTTGCCCCCATACCTTGCCATACCGTGTTTCGCATCATTAAGGAGTTCTTTAGGCCGTGGTGATGACTTCCTGCGCCCAATTATCTCTGGCACAGCAGGACCCGCAAGTGCTCCATTCATACTTCCAGAAGCAGATTTCTGATTCTCTGACGAAAAGTAAACCATTATCGTTACCAGATATTACGGATTCAACTAATTTCCTAGAGTAGTCCGTATTGTAAACATAAAAACAATAAAATCGAATTATTGTTCCTTTTAAACTCAGCTTGATTAGAATAATTTATTATACAAATCTTCGAACTTTATAATAATATACTTAACATATTATATGTGATTAATTGCGCTAGTTATCGACGTTGTTAACTGAAAGAAATTTCTCTATCTATAATCGTAATTTTAAGTAGAAAGGGTCACTTGTAAAAGATATTAATATATTATACTGAACAATACAAAATTTACTATAAACTTTCACATTCGTAAATTTCTAACAATGATCATAAAATACAGATGCTACTCTTAAGTGAATTATAATCTGTTGGTTTTTTCAGTAAACATTATCTTTAACTAATAAAATACTTAAAATATAAATGTCTGTCTTTAGAGTGTACAAATTGCAAAATATGTAGCCAAACAATTTCACATATAGACTGTGATTCCACAGTGGATATGATCCCCTATTGTTGGAATAAATTCTCTGCATTTGTACTATATTTTCGTTTAAACTTTGCAATTGGGTTCGTCGCCTGGGTTGTGAGTGTCATCCTTCTTGAGGCTTGTCTTCTTGTCTTCACATCACCTGACAAAAGTTATTAAGCTGCTAGAAACTTTGTGTGGTGTTTATTTTATTAATAAATTTGGTCTTTAAACTGCCTACTTTATTTTGTAACAACATAATTAGTTGAGAAAAATTTCCACGTATTTATATATCAATGCAAAATTAACCTCCTTTTTCATGAACAATTCTTGGGTTTTCAACCGGGTAAGTATAGAGTTTGAACACAACGTTTCCATGGCTTGCTCTGCCATCTTCTTCGTTGTGTTCAAACTCTATACTTACCCGGTTGAAAACCCGAGAATTGTTGATGAATAATATACACCGGGAAAGCCCACGTTCTCTTAGAACCTCCTTTTTGTTTACGTCTTACGTCCGAAATATTATGTTTATTTCAGACGGGTTGAACATTTTTAGAAATACGGTTCGAATTAGTCTTCGATGGTATATTATAATTCATTTACAGAGTATATAATTATTTTATTACGTCTTGTGGCTAGGAATATGACTGTAGTGCTGCCAACGGCCGTAAATGTAACATCCACGATAACCATATAATCTGATCCATGTATTCGTAAAAATATTTGTTCCCTCAAACTTTCTCGACCGAGAGCTACTCCCGTCGATGCAGAATATTAAAAATTGTTTGTGGAGTGTCAAACGACCCATTTTTGACGAGTTTACATTGAGATACCGTGGGTGATGACTGGAGAGTGAAATGGACACCGGGTGATCAGGGCGAGACTTATGGGGCGCCGCGTACCTGCCTTACAGGTGATGAAACAAAGAAAACGCGCTAAACAAAGGACGGACGGCAATTTCTTGATTGTCTCGGTAAAGAAGCGATCTATAAACTCGGAGAAGGGGTCACCCCGTTTTTTGCTATCTCCCGGCAACTTGTGCTACAGGAAACTTGATGAGTAATCCAGTAATTTCAATTAGTGATGCTGGCGGGCGGAGCAGTAATAACGAATGTTTTGTCCATACGGGAGAGCGGGACGTGGGAGCGGGAACTCTGGCCCGTCACAGGGAAAATTACCTCTACGCTAAGAATATTCGCCATACCAATTGTAGTGGTTTTTCTAAAGGCCTAATTATTATTACTTGACGAAGACGGCAAAAGAGGCACCTGGCTGGGACTCGCACCTAGGTCCACCACGTGGCCCTCTCGTCAACTATTTAGGCTGAAAGTTTCCGCACAAACAAATTTTAGTTCTTTGTCTAATATGATAACAATTTTCATGACAGTAAATTCATACCAAATTGACTTTCTGGTTCACTGAAAGACGTAAATTTAAACACCACTTAACGTTCCTTATGCTTCCTTAGTATTTCTTGTGACACTAAATATCACGCATTACTGACAGTCGTTTCTGAGGAATTATAATGGTGCACTTTTAATACATATGAAACACAGGTGGCCAAACCGTGGCGCTTTGAACGATTAAAAAGTGGAGCATTGCAACATTGAGCCTGTATTTAAAACGAGAAAAACCTTTACATTGTTAGAAAATGTGTAGTTAGACAGGTATTATAAACAAATACTATGAATGTCGAAAAGTAAGAAATAGAAGAATTTAATAGAGAAAATAGATCAAATAAAGCAAATAGAGATAACAGACAATTACAAGTTCCAAGTCAATATCGCTCTCTTTGCCAACAACTGTAGTCCAGAGTTATTATCTTCTCTAAACGAGCATCATGAAGCTATCCTCCTCCCGTACAGGAACATCATTCTTGAGTTACTGGTCTGATGCTAAACTATATTTCGCAAGTATTTTCATTTCCTCATAACTACCACATCCCACATCCTCCTTAATCTGCTTATCATATTGCATCCTTGGCCTCCCTCTTCTGTTCTTAGTTAAAATGGCATAAATTAATTAATGTAACTGAGTAAAAGTTATAATTCCGCTAAGCGAAGCAGATTCTATCCTCATATCTATTTACCAACCCCAAACCATGAACGTATGTTACTATAAAATATGGACGAGTCATATGGCACATCTGATCTCCTCTTCGTACGCAAAAGATTGACATCTCTGATACAGAATAATCATTATTATTTAATCCTTAATGTTTTATAAAAATTCGATATGCGTTCACACTGTTTATAAGAGGGAATAAATTTTGTTATTACCAGTATATATGGTGTAGTTGTTAGCGTCGTTGTCTAGAGGTCCCGGTTTCGAGTACTGACGGTCGTCATAGTCGAGGGAAACCAATGTTGTTAACAGTTAAGAGTGAATGATAATCCCACCTCGGATATTGTCATAGAACATAATCCGCAGTCGTCTGGGTAGACCAAAGTCCTCAAGGGCTACAGTGGCAGGAAAATTAAATAAGTAATGCATTAATGATATTGTTCAGCCATCTCTACTGATACTACACAATATAGACTCGAATATACTATTTCTTATTCAAATATCTTCGGCTGTAACACAAGAAATTATATTTCCCACGACGAACGTGACGTCACTGCCTGCCATATCATCATGCCTTACGTTTATTATCATATACACTCTTAAATAACAGAAACATGGTGTAGTTTATAAAACTGATTAAAGAGAAGTTCCGGGTGTTCTATTTGATAAACCAATTTCAAAAATGTTTAACAATCATACGGGCAAAATCACACAGTTTGCTGCTATAGAATATCTTAGTAATATTTCCAGCTCTACTTTGTGACAACTTCCGTTTTTGTCAGTTATTCTTGGTTAATTTTTATGTATCTAAGTTCAGTT
This sequence comes from Eucriotettix oculatus, assembly GCA_034510155.1. Taxonomy (NCBI): domain Eukaryota; kingdom Metazoa; phylum Arthropoda; class Insecta; order Orthoptera; family Tetrigidae; genus Eucriotettix; species Eucriotettix oculatus. The sequence continues at coordinate 176,171,264 of CM067376.1, forward strand.
CGTTTTAAATGTTTCAACTGTGTTGAACTGTAACAAAATTTTAGTCGTTATTTTATACAGTGGCACGTGAATTTTATACTAATTAGAAGAAAAAAATTGTAAGTGGAAAAATTCGATGCAAAAGGGACTACAAAATGAGGCCCCGTGTTACCAACATTTAGGAAATAATTTTAGTATAAACTTAAGATGGGAAAATAAGATGAGTTTCTTAACCATGAGAGCACAGAATTCGTCAAATGAAATAAAAATATAGTACACGTAGTATTAATGAGAGCAATTGTGGAATAACGTCGTTGGGAAGAGGGAGGAAAAGGGCGCAAAATATGCATGTATTGACTGGCCATGGGAATGACAAAGTGGAGCAATTAGGGCGGGAATTATAAGAGAGAAAGAGGGGCAGTGGAAGGCTGCCTATTCAAAGCGTACGCAGGACACACATTCAATGGATTCAGCTATAAAATTAGTAAGGCTCGTTACTTCGTTATAAGTCTTATGTAAGAGAAGAACTGAGCAGTTGTTGAAAGATTTTCATATCTATGTGCCATAATTAAATTCCCGTTAAATATAAGTGAAAGTAGGAAGGTGAGTCATAGTATTTCTAGGAAAATATATCAAACTCTAAAGTTTATGACGTAATTATAGAAACAATTAACGTCTGTGAATAAAATGAAGAATTGGCGTCAAGTGTAACAGACTTACCCAATAAGTTTGGATTTTTTTTTCAAATCCTCATATGTATGATGTAATTAAATGAAATTGAAAATTAAATAAGTGAAATTGATTAAATTAGACAATCTGGGTGTCCAACGATGCCCGGTATATTAATTATTAAATATAACAGACATTTTACTTAAGTTATGATACTTTTTGTTTCTGGCGCACGTCGTCGTCGTCGTCACCGCCGACGCCGCTTCACGCATACACGCAGGCTTAAGGGCATAATGTATCCTGTTCTATAAGTCATTAGGGTTGGAGGGATACAAATAATGTCGCGGGAAACACCGTAAAGGTAATTGACCCTGAAAGGTATCGATTCAACGGAAAAATCGGCCGATTTTACATACTTGTAAATTTCTGCTCCCTCCTCCCCCGCTACTATGGGTGGTAGCCGCGTCTTACCCTGACAGAGCTAATTTCCAAGTTGCAAAGAACGTGTGGGCATAATTGCTACACGCGTTTTGATTTGTATGCGGAACACACATAAACGTACGACACTTGAGCTCTTTTTACACATAAACAATGAATTTCAGTTATAAGATTAAGGTAGTTGATTAATCTGTTTAGCGCGAAATAACGTGCAAATTTAATGAACGTTCTATTTTAGTAAGAATATATTTTAAGTAATTAGAAAATACATAAAAATATTTCTCTCTCGAATGCGGTGCACGTTCGGCGCCATATAAAGCGGCACGTTCGGCTGTTCAAAGCCTTTTTTAAGATTAATATAAGATTAAAATATCTAGGCAACGATAGTATTCAAATGAAGTAGTTGTACTAAGGAAAGACTAAACTATACTTATAGTAAACTATTGTTAATAGTATGAACTATCAAGATAATGAACTCCCCCTAAATTCCTCCCTGAATGAACACGCTCTTATAATTTTGAAAATTAAGACCAATGAATTGATGTTTCGTGAGTGGATAAATAATTTACAGACGGCGTCTGATCACTGCATTCTTTTCCATTACGGAGTAGCCATTATCAAGTCATTAGTTGGATGTCGGCCATAGCATAGTCTTAAGTTAAGAGCTATTTCATTGCAGATATAATCATAATTTTATAATCCTTTTTTAATTTTATTGTAGTATTAATAAAGTGATTTTTAGTACTTACTTACTACGTTTTGTTCATTCTATGGTTACTGTATATATTATGTACTTAAATGCTTCTTATAAATTTATTTGAAAATAAACCTTCAAATAGTGCATACACTTAATGCATAAGACAGTACCAAAGTATTTGGTATTGGAGCGAATAAAATAGGTCTATCACACACACAACTAAAAACCCTTATTGTAAACTGTTCGTTTACTGTGCTCTGCACACTATACTACTGTTTACATTTACTATAATTTTCTGTTTTCATTACAGTTATCACAGTGTATATTAATAATTATAGTAATAAATGTTTTACTCAAATACTAACGACACAAATCCAAGAAGGACAGTCGTTTGATTTACACTGAACGTGAATTAATTACGTCAATTGATCTCATTTTTATTGTATTAATAATTTATTCAAGTCATACGTACCACGAAACTTAATTTTTCATTTTACCATATTTATGTTTTAGTCCTGAGAGAAAGGTAGATTAAATATAAAATATTAAAAATTAAATTTTCTTATTTTATATCGTTTACGTAATTTCTCGCCAAAGAATTCGTCGCTAAAAGGCATCTATTATTTCATTCAATTATCGGTATATTTAAATGAATACATTAACGATTCTTTCATTTTAAACTAAATCATCTCTGCACTAATATTAAAATTTATAATCCATCAATTCCAAATACATTAATGCGTTTGGAAGCTTTTCCCTCTTGACTTAGTAAAGATAGAAACAGTATTCATAAATGGAATAGTATTAATAAATGTACATCCACTTAAATGAACTATAAAAAATGATATGAATCTATTTTTGTGATTAAAAATATTAAGATATTTAATTAGGATTTAAAATAAGATATTTGAAACAACATTATTTAGATAGTGTGAAATGATCATTTGAATAAGCATTATGTAAATGATAAAAGGGCCTTTGTTAATTAATGCAAAATACGAATCTTCAATGTTTTCAGGAACCAATACGAATATAAATTATCGACTCTACTGCAATAACGGTGCCAATTCTAAAAGAGAGCATTGGATTTTTCAATTAAACAAACGTAAAATAATTATTTCTTTAGTATCGTTCATTTAATTTCACTCATATATGTAATATTTTCATTGAGTTCACACAAATATGTCAGCGCAGCTCGTAGAATAAAAACGCATTAATGTTCCATCATTCCTTCATACAAAGCCTTTTTTCTTTACGTTCGTATGCTTTATTGATTATATGATATTATCAGAGTCCACAATTCAACCCAAAGCATTAGTCTGTTAATATTATGCCTTTTGTATCGATCTTGGCCGTGCTTACAGCCTTCCTTGGACATTACTGTCACAATTGTTTAAGAAAATAATTCTTAATTAATATCGTTGTATACTTATTATACTGTGAATCGTGTTTTAGTCTCTTGTATATGTTTGTTTTACAGAACATTTGCTATTACGGCATTCTTAAAATAAATTGCTACTGTCATTATTTAGATATTTTTGTGGGCTTGATCTTGTTTTGAAACCCGATTGATACTTTATCATAACTAGAATAAGACTGAATACAATGTCTATTTGACGTGAATTCTTGAAAGATCATTTCCTGCTGAAATAGTGGTCGTCAGTGTCGATATCTACATGATGACCCTCCCCGAGATGAGTAATAAAATATAACGAATCTGATTGGATGTATTTATAATTTTTATTAGTTTTAACTACTAATTCTTTTTCTAATAAAAGTTGACGTTATGTTACTAATGTATACTATAACCATGCTAGAACCATAAATACTTATAATCAGAAATATGGAGTAGATAAATTCTGGTGTAAATGCTACTCTGTCCATCAGAGATTGATGCTCACTCCTTAGTTTCAATTACGCCAAGACTTTAATAAAGAAATTTATTCACGAAACTATTTGACCTCGTGATCGTGCATTCATTAGTTGATGAAAATTTTCGTCAGTAAATTTTACATAACAGAATTAATAACAGTGAGAAAAAGATATATTAAATATAAAAATATTAAAAATTATATTTCACTCCTCTTTTATCTTTGCACGCACCGTACATTATTAATTTCATTTTAGGGATGCAAATAAGTGAAGATACAAATGTATTTTTTAAATTAGCTACCAGAATAATGAATGAAATCCATGCACTAATAGAACCCAACCGTGGACGTATGAGGACCTGTTGATCAAGATCAAGATCAATTCTATTTCTAGACTACTGTTACAGTCTTTTGTTTGCTTCACCGGTATTCACCTAAAAGAGATGCAGGGAAACCTTAGGAAACTTGCATCAGGTAGGCCACCCTTCCAAATAACAGAGAGGAGTTTCCCAGTGAGATCGCAGAACTCCGTTGTCCGTCCTTCGACCAGATGGTCGACTGATCCAATAGGATAATATGAATGTGATGGTGGGATTGTGTAAGAAGTAATGAATTTTTAATGTTCACTTTCTGTTTAGTGCTCGGTCACTGACGTGATACGCAGTGAGAAAATGAATATACATTTAAGATTTTGATCATGCTTTGTCTTCTAAAAACTCCAATTACACTTATGTACTGATCTGATCGATTGGTATTATTGAGGGTGATGTTTGTACTACGTATTTGGTCAACATAAGCTTCTTAATTTACTAAAACATTGTTATAAAATCAGGAAGGAGATACGAGAAAGCCACTTTCAAATCGTAGGTGACATAAATGTTCTCTAATATTATATATAGTCATGTAATTATTTAATCAGAGATCAATATTTTTATAGGCCAGGTTTGACGTACTTCAGAGGTAATATTTCCCAAGCATTACCAGCTCTTATTTAAAGAGTCTGTCCTCCAGAGTCCTAGTTTCGAAAGGGAAAGGCATGGGTGCATTTCAATTCTGTGCATTTTTCTTTTCCGCATGTGGCATTAGGATCCATAATCATGCTTGCTAATTCTTATGAATATTTTGTATTTCAATAACCTGTCTTATGTTCTTACTTGGAAGCATTGCTTCAATTTATAAAATCCTATTTTATTTTTCAGTGTCTGCTGAATCTAAAGCATTAAAATGTTTACACTTATAGACACTCAAATTCGCCATTACAGTAGATGTTAAAATTATTCATCGGCTGCAAGAGAATTTCGCCTCTCTGATGTATTAAGGCTTTTACTTGTTCACTTGTTCTGATTTTCAAGCCTCTTCTCACATATAACATCTCATTAATTAAATTCATCATCAAAAATATCCACGTTTACTGTCCATTCCTTCTCTCCGCCGAGACAATGCGAATAATACAAGTTTTCAGTTAAACTTTATCACTTCTGTTTGAAAACAAATGAACGTTAATTGGTGGATCATACGTTTCTCTGTATCTATTGAAGCACACTAGCCTAAATCAAGTTACTGAACTCTTAACTTATTTCATGAGATTACGAGGTGAAATACCTAAGCTTTTATAAAATTAAACTTCTATTTCGTCTATCCCACATAACTTTCAAATCGTATCAGATAGATTTCTCCTATATTTTTTGCATGTTAGAGGTAAATCCATGTGATGGGCCGTGCGGGAAACTCCAAATGTGTCTGCCATTTATTTTCTCTAACTAGTTACGCTCTGCGCAAGTGAGAATCATGGGTCTGTGATTGCCTGTTACTAACTTGGAAGCTGATTTAATTATACGTACAGTTCTGTCTCCAAAGGATGAGAGGTCAGAATTGTTAACTGAAATTGAGGACATAGATACTCCTTAGCGACAGAATTCATCCCGCGCTCACAGAGATTCAAGATTGGTTTTACATCATACTAGGAACGTTTTGGTAAGTTTTTCGAAAGGTGTATGTTTCGGAGACACAGACCTTGAGTATACGGTAAGAGCTGTCGCTTGATCCTATTACATATTAGTCAAGAAGCCAATAAGGGAATGCTGCGACTCATAGAAAACTCCACCCCGTCACTCTGAAGTACCCAATAACCCGATCTACCTGAAGCCGGTTTCTAGAGTTTGACCTGCACCACTTTCAGGTGAACACAGGGTAGGATCCTTATATTATAGCCCGGGAACCCTTGATAGCACTTGGCTACTGCCTTCCTCGCCCTTCGCTTCCTTCCTTTCAAATTCCCTTCCAATGTTTTTAGACGGGAGTTGCCATTTATTGGATCACTCATAGCAAAGTGGGAAATAGATGCTCAAAGCGGATCAATGACATCCGTAGTGGCTAAGTTCCAATTTCTTGATTCCAGATTGTTGATATTCTAATGTCTCCCATATGCCAGATACTTCGGTCAGATTCGAGAAGTGTATTCTCCTGCGTCACAGAAGTGGTCAGTTTTCCGCTGATCTTCTCAGTTAGCTGCCCCAAAAATTTGGTTGAGGCATGGAGTCGGGTTTGTTGCTTCCCCACAGTAAACTCCACTCTGTCATCGGAAGAGTACGATAAACTTAACCTACCTGATGCCGGGTTTATAGAGTTTGCCCTGCATCACTTTTATAGGTAGAAACCATAACCTATATACTAGGGGCCCAAATTAAACCTTGTCTGCCTTACTGTCCCTTCTTCTTCACAACATCTAACTCCTTTCCTATGCTTTTATAGGGGAATTGCCACCACGTGAATTACCTACTTGTAGCCTGTCGCTACAACTTCTTGCATTTACTTTATAATCTAGACCAGTGCATCACAAAATTTCGTTTATCATGCCTGATATAATTCTTTCTAAAATTATGTTGTTCCCACTACAACATAGGGGAAGTCGGGACGGAACGGGATATCCTATTATTTTTACTGAATAGAGCTGGTAGTTTGTAAATAGGGGAGGTACATTCTAACTGGTCAAGGAAGAAGTCCTAGTTTGACTGTATCTTGTGAATGAACTTTTGTTTGGACGTCTTATATCTATGAATTTATAATTTTTGCTGCATTTCGGCAGAAGGTAATCTACAAAAATCCTCACTTTTAACTCTTTAATGCTATATATTCGTAAACTAGGTGTCTAAGTTCTCAGACACGTATTCGAACTCAGAGCCGAATGTAGGAAAATTCATTACACAATCACAGGTTGTATGACGCCACTTAAAGTTATTAAGTTGTTTTGTAATGCTGCAAAACCGTCCCTTACTAATTAATGCATTAAATATACTTAACATAGTGCGCCATGCATTGAATATCATCATTCGACAGCAAAACGTTTAGAATAAAATGTTGGAGCCCATTATAAGTATTTTTTATTAACCCCACTTTTATTACAATCTGTACAAATAGAACAATACGTAATTGAAATAACAAAACAAAACACAGAAGAAAATGACTTGTAGGAATACTTCCAATGAAGCAACATTTAGCAAATAACTTTTAGATAAATTTGATAACACGTAATACGTTTAAGTAATACTCATAAATTAATCCAAATCAATTCTGGCCATTATAGTTTCTGACATATCTTTTTAATAGTGGCACTTTACTTGTGTGTTTAAACAATGTTCTGGCAATTGCGTTGGGATGAATTTAAGTTTTAGCGCAATAACGTAAACGAAATCTCTTAATTTCATATTTAATCGATGCAACTTGCAGGTCTTCTGTTATTTGGATGTCAGTGACATACCAGGGAGTATTTACTATTTATCTTATCACTTCATTTTATAAGTGTTTTAAGATTTCCAGGTTTTGTTTGCCGTTCCCCATAGTTGGATCCCATTGGTCCAAATCGACTTGATGAGAAACTTGTACAGCAGGAGCTTATTTTCCAGTGTTAGCTGAGATTATCTACCAATAAGCCAGTATATCTGCCTTAGTTTTAAACCAAGTTGTTTCCCCTCTGTGAAGATATGTTTCCTCCAGGTCAGAAGCTTGCCCATTTGTCCTCAGTTCGTTTAAGTTAACCGTTGAGAATAACTGGAGGAAGCTTCCTGTATTTAAAGAGAATGTGTCGTGCACATTTTGTTACATTTGGTTTAATTTTCCATTTGTCTAACCAAGGTTAAAATTCATTTAGATTTTCCTGAAAGTATTGCGATGCTCTTTCTGGTCTGACGTGTGTCGCAAGTATCGCAGTATCATCTGAGTAAGTAACAACTACGCTCGTGTTCCATATAATGTGTAGAGGATAGGTCCTACTATGCTTCGCAAATTTATCTGTAATACTCGTAGCTCTGTAACTTAATTCCTGGTACTTTACGAAGAAATGTCTTCCTGAAAGGTAGGACTTACGCAAGACGAAGAAGTTGCTTGGAAGACTTTGCTTGAGTTTGTATGCCAGACATTGTCAAAGGCCTGGCTGACGTCCAGCAAGGCAGCTAAACAATACACTTCTTCTTCAAAGATCTTATTAATCACTTTAACTAGCCCGCGGACGTGTTCGGGAGTGTTATGCTGGTTTCTGAACCAGAATTGATTATCAGGTATGAGACCTTTTGTCCACTACAAACGATTTTAGGCGTTTTAGAAAGTCTTTTTTAAAACGTATTGGTGGATTCGATGATGTTTCAGTAGGATTTTCCCCGGGTTTTAATATAATAATAATTTGTGCGACTTTCCGTTGATCAAATCGAACTTTGGTGGAATTCACCCATGCGTGATTCAGGGAAAGTCATTGAAAAGTTTCATCCGATGATGATAGTAGGGTTTGATGTAATGATGCAGCATTTCCATCTGCATTCCTCGGCCAGTTATAATCGATTTGCCATAACCACATATGGAGAATACCTTACGACACTATCCAATTATAACTACCTTGCACATAGATCGCCAAGACAATCAGTTTTCTACCTACTATCGAAATCACAGATGGCGCACAAAACTAAACGGCTGTTCCAAGTATAAGAAAGTTATAGTTAAATAAATAAACTTACAAACAAAAGGAATTACTAATGTCGTAGACAACAACCTCAATATTTTCTGTAATATAATTGTCAAGGCGCCGGACGAAACGTTAAAGAGGAAGCACCCCAAATAATATTGGGACATATAATATCAAACCATGGTGGAATGAATCCTGCTCCTCTGCTCACAATATATGCAAGCACCGTCTCAACAACACCCTACTGTCGACAACAAAGTGAACTTCATGAAAGACAGAGCATGTTTCAAAAAACAGACAAATGTTGATAATTTAATGGAACGGTAACGTTTTGTCATCAGTTCTAATACAGTGGCACGAGAAATGCTTTCTTTCAGAAATAACCCAGAAACAACGGACTATTGTGAAATGAGATAATAGTATTTGTGTGTATGCATTAAAGTTTAATTTATGTCTTTATACGTTTTTTACGGATGCCAAGAGCAATATTTCAGGCTTGTTCAAATTGTTTGTAATTGTTAATTTCTGTATTAGTTAAAATTTTGTGGATTGTATGTGTTGTCGCTTAAGGTCATAGCAGTTGATGCGACATTAAAATTTAAGTATATTTGGAGAATAAAATGTTTTACAAATGAATTAAGTAAGAAAAAGCAATTAGCAGCCTGTTCCTATCTTAATTTCATCAACTTATGAATGTTGAAACATCAAATGGAACGTTTACCCTAAATAAACTAAAATTAACGACCAAAACTAATGACTAAGTACAGATATCACAGAATAATAATGTACATTTTACCAGCATGTTCAGAATCCAGAAAAAGTTAATTTTTGTAGCGTAGAGTAAACTGAAAAAGCCGAATATGTTTTCGTTGACTCTTGCTGATGCCAATAATGAAAGAGCTAATGAATTAGTTTGCACATATCGTATTTCGTCGAATAGACAGCATTCATTAGAATGGCTGACAGAGATGCCGGTAGAATACCACTCGGAGCTGCAGAATTCTTGGAAGAGGACCGCGTCAGGAAGGCAACAAAAGAGTATGAATATGTAAACCGTGCGGCCGCGATAAACACATCGCCAAGGCCCCGGAGTCTAACGTACGGCCACCTCGCCCTGACTGATGACCACCGACGCCTAATTACCGACCGTCATAATACACCGTGCAAAGAACTGGGCTGATGGTTTCAAATTTGCGAGCAGTGCTTAATGACTACATCTTTGTAAAAGAGCTCTTAGGACTTCATATATGGTGGTCAAGTATACAACCTAACATTTTAATAAGGCATTATATCCGGATAGTCATAGTCTTGAATTCCATTTTGACTTTCTAAACCAGTTTCTAAAAGTTTTTAAAAATCGTATTCTCTTTTAGAAATCTATTAAAACACTTATTATGTTTTTTAAGAGACAGGGTTTCGTTAGTGTTTCGAGCTTTGTATTTATGCGATTCATGTACACTTATGATCATAAGTATTGCTTACAAACAATTTTTACTGGCATACTCTTCAAATAAGGGCCTTCTAGACGTTTTTCAAACAACATCACAATAAATGTCTTCAATTATCCACTAAATCAATTTTTTGGATTTATTTTTTCAACTTTCGGTAGGAATAAGTTATTGTTTTACAATTCATAAAACTACAATCTACAATAATTTTCCCGAAGAGATTTAAGATTCGTACCATTAAAACAGTAACACAATTAGTGGTCTAATAATTATAACTATGTAACAAATGTTCAAACAATATCAAATAAAAGTGGCTATTTGTTAAAAAAATATATAAAATTGAGAAGTCATAATGACGATAAAAAATTTTATACGACTCGGGACTACATTAATTGTTAAAAAGAGATATGAGACCTCCTTAATTATTCGTTTATGAACAAAAGTTTGTTCCAAGAAATGGAGCACTATGAACCCATTAATAATCTCCAAAAATCAATACAATATTTATAAATATACAAACAACTTTTGGTTAAATTTCAAGTCTTGGTCTCGAATCTCAAATTAGGGACCAGTCGTCATGATAATATATTTATAGTGCTATCGATTAATTTTTTATATAACCTGTGGCAAGATTATTTATTTATTTTAGTAATTATTTTGTATTTTAGTGCTTTAATGGTTCTCCTGTAACTAAGCAAGTAGAGAATAGTTCCTTGATTCTGGACTTGTTAACGTTCCTCCATAGTATTTTATAATTCGAATAGTATCTTTTACTAAACAGCTTTGCTATTCGTATTGAGACAATATGATTTATCAATCTGATTATTCTCTGATGATTTATCGTAATCCCAGTGTTTCGGATTCTCTTCAGTTTCGGAAGCTCTAATAGAAAATGTAATGTAGTTATGTGTTGGTAGGAACGTTTCCTCCCGTCTGTGATCCACGCAACTGATTGAATATTAATTGAACATTTATGAAAAAACTTCCCACGTTTATATACATACATACAGTATATATATATATAATATTTAGAATGTATTTATTTAATTTGTTTGCAGTTATTACTGAGAAATAATTATTCTGACAGCTGCACCTGACAGGCCAGATTGACTTATTGTGAATATTCTGCGTAAGATTCTGTGAATGTTGCTGCAGGTGACAAAAGGGTCACTTTTATCCGGCGGAGCTATACTTGTCTTGCTGGACAGTGGTCACTCACAGTTCTAGCGGAGTCTCATAGATGGTGCTGCAGTACGCAAACAATACACGTCTTTTAAGTACAAATTTTCCATCCGCACTTAACAGCACTCGCAGTCGGTTAGGAAGCTTTCATACGAAACGTTTCATATTAACTAATACAATGTGGTAATGATCGCAATTTTGTTGAAAATATTGTTCCTTTAAAATAAGTGGAATTTACTTTTCTGATAAACATTTGGAGGCTTCTTGCAAAACCCTCATTCTTTCGCATTGTCAGTTTTAAGTGACATCAGTGTTTGCTATTCAAAGTCTTATTCCCACCTAGTTTTATACTAAAGCGGTACTTGTAGAATTCAAATTTAATATTGTAAGCATATACACGGAAATACTAAATTTATTCCGCTTTTCACATTTTGTACAATTTTTCCAGTGTGAAAATATAATTTCGAAGTATATGAATAATTTCATTGAATTATAGCAACAATTTCACGGTGACAATACTATAATTTTTGTTTAATAAATAGTCCGAGTTGACTTTCACCAGTTGTCACCTGTTTAGCTACGATATATTGCTTCTAATCTTGGATTAAAATTTATTAACTTCCCTTCTCCTTAGTCAGATAATATGATTCGTCATGTTGTATCAGAGTAACTAGCATAGAGAACAATTAAAAAATGAGCATTATAAACTCGTGGATCATAATTTCGTTCAAGACCTGTTATAGCTGAATATTATAACAAATAACTGAGGTAAAACTGTATTTGTTTTGTGATAGCACCGAATTAAAACAAATTCACGATAAATGGATGTGTAGATGTTTAAAACCCGCTTTGTGGATCAACCGTGGTAATACATTTTTAAAGATACAAAGGGACCAACAAAGACGCTGCAAGACCAAACTCAGGCACCTGTCAATCTGGGAAGAAGGAAACTTCTGTTGGAAGAAGATTTTCTGCCTGTCAATGAACTGTGCAGTTCAGTAGTAGTCACACGGATTGTTCGGGTGTGTGGGAAAATACTTAAGTTTTTATGTGATAAGGTACCGAATAAATTTCTTAAAATTATTCTCATTGTGACTTGTCCTTCAGTGTTACGGTATTAGGATAATACTGTGACTAATGCTACACTGTACTTCATTTATCAATTTACAACAGAATAGTTTCAACCTGAATAGGCTGGGTAACCGCACTTCAGAAACTTTATATTGAAGAACATTGGCCTGAATCACAAACGGATAAGTTTAGGTAAGTTTTTATGGCGTAAGAATTTAATAAAGCTATTTTTTGTACCAGTAAATCTAGTGTCCTTTGTTTTATCCGCTGTTTTTGATTATCCGCGCCAATTCTCCCCACCATTACCGCGGATAATCGAGAGTCTACTGTACTTTATTTAATGACTGCATTTTGAGGTTAATGGATCTTGTAGCTCAGTCCCCGTTTAAGGCGAAAAAGGACGTTGTGAATTCTTCAACAAACTATCTGAAGAATCTTCTCTAAACTTTGCGAGGTAAACGCTCGTCATTTTTGGCAACACAGTAATTGTGATGCCTTGTTCCAGCTCCCCCACCCTTCCTATGCTATTAAAGTGAAGTTGCCTGTTTCAGAATCACTCTCATGTATCCTGTTACGCCCCTCCCCTCTCCCCTTAAAGTTATGATTCTATGAAGAGACCGGTACTCTGCCAATGAGTGAGGCAAGTGGAAAAGTACATGACTTCCTCAAAATAGAAACAATATTATAATTTGAAGCGTATTAACGATTAAATGTATAGAATAGCTAAGCAAATGAGACATTAACTGGAGTCCCATAAAAAATCACAAAAGATTCAATTAAAACTTAAAATAATTGAGGGTCAAAGCAAATACTCATAAAGCCTGGTTTCAAACCTAGCTGTTATCAGCAGTTAGACAAGCGAGTTTGACACAGAGTAGAGTAAGGTTGACGATTTCGTAAACCAGATCCATATTCAAAAGATGAATTTGGTGAAAATTTCTTACCTGTCATTATTTGCAGAAATTCTTACGGCAATTTTCAAATAATTGAAATCATTTTATCTTTTCTTACGTTGACTACCACGTAACTGATTTACTTCTACTGTCAGCGCCATCTCAAAGTAACAAATTACCAGAACTGCAGATGCACAAAAGGTAGCAAAAAAATTTGTATATACTTACTTGAAAATTTTATAAATGGAACCGATAAATTTTCAAAATGTTTTCGTCCTAGCAACAATTGCTATATTAGAGACCACTTGGGCATTTATTTATAGTAATTTATTCAATGGAACACATTTAGATTCGTATCTAACAACGAAAACGAATAAAATATTATTCATTTACTATATATGTACGCTTATGAGGTTTCTTGAAGAAATTGACTATATATATATAAACAATACAATATAATATAATTCATGATATAAACAAAACATTAATTGGAGAGAGACTTTCACAAGAATGTCGCAATCGTTATTTTGTTGTGGTTTAGGTCCTAAGACTAGTCTGATGCAAATGTTAAAATATTCGGCGCAAGCCTTTTCATTTTCACATAGCTACCACATCCTCCCTAATCTTCTTGGCAATTTCCATCCTTCGCCTCCTTCTTCTGTTATTACCTCACACACTTCCCTTTAATGCTATTTTTACAAGACCCTCATGTCTCATAAAGTGATCTATTTATCTATCCATTTTCTTGGTCAACGTCCTCCAAATGTTATCTCTTCCCCTATTGCGCTTAGGACTTTTTGGTTATCCACACATCTGATTATCAGCATTCTTCTGTAGCACCACTTTTCTAAAGCCTTATAAATTATAAAAATGGAAAAATGTAATATAAATAAGTAAATAATTTAATTTAAAATTTGATGGAAGAAAATGTTTACATGTGTGTGAATCTCAAAAGTAAGTAAACAAAACTAATTGAAAATATTATAGAAAAATGCAACATTTTGAGCAGTGAGTTAGTCTATCATCTTCTCTTTCATCACGACCGCAGAAATATGAGCAATGAACGTAATATCATTTCTAAAATTGTACCTGTATAAAAATGACTTTTTCGCCTACAAGACATTATCAAATAAGTTTATGAAACATAAAAATTCACACTAATTTATTCGTATGTTTGGTTTCATTGATATTGTTTGCATTTATTAATGAGCTGTCGTTCCTTGTATATTTTTTGTTTGAAGACGTTTGTAGTTAATTCCAGAATACCGAATACTTAACTGGGAAAGCTAATTAATATCTCGTTTCTAAGCTTGAAACAGCCAATGGTTTCGGGTACAAAACTCATGAACTATTTCTTACAGCGCCGCAAATAAGATAATTTTGGCACTGCAGCCTTTTGCGTGTTTAGTTAAGAGGAATTGTTTTGGAGATACAGAATAACACTTTGAGGAACAACTGGCCCGAATAATCGGTCCGTGTTATCTATGTTTTCGTTTAACACTTGCAAAATATAATCTACACGCTGAGCGAGCAAAAGAGAATAGTTGTAATCTTGGAGCAGCCGCGCCGTAAGTAGTGTCTTCATGACGAAAGGGAAAGAAATGAGAGTGATCGGAAATAAAACATCGGGGACGTGCTTTCTGTCGGAAGAGTATAGTTATTATATTTACGATTTTAACCCATTTTGTGTTTGGTTCCTTACATAAAACACCTGGGTAGAAGAAATATGTCCCATATTCAATTTATAGAAAATAATCGCAACAAAATCAGTGTTTCTATTTAGTGAACTTATTTCTTTGTGAATGTGCGGTGAATAAGAGGTAGATGTTTGGTAAGTGTAAGATGTAATCTGAGGCAAATGTAGTGCGGAAGGAGGAGTCTTGGTTGTGTGCCGGCGAACCGTATTTTTAACAAGACAATAACGTGGCACATGGCCCTTGGCCTTACACACAATGGGCTGTAAAGTGTCCGCAGCTTCCGTCGCTCTGCTCGTCTGCTACCGTCGCGATGACGTCTCCGTAATTAGGGAACACGACACCGGAGCCGGCCGGCGTGGAGTGTTGTAGAGCGGCATCGCGACGGTAGCAACTGCGTTCGTTGCCTTTGTTTCCAGGTACTAACCCTTAATTAATTCATCGTCATAAAAACTAAGAGTCAGTCATAAGTCAGCAGGACGTGCTTATGGGAATACGAGATGGTCGCCGCTGATATGGTGCCGAGAAGTTTTTATTCAGCGCGGGTCTTTTGTGTTACTGCGTCCCTTCCTGGGGATGCTATCTGCCGGGGAGTGGTCGTCTCCAGTTGCGCCAACGAAATGCTACAAAATAAGCCTGAAATTACAAAGAAATCCTACACGGAACGTTTACACCAGCCTCATACCAAATGGCAGCGAGCTGTCATCTAAGCCGATTAATGCTTGACTTCATCATGACAGTAAGAAAGCCCATAACTTTAGAAATTAGATATAAGGAAAACGATAGTAAGAGAAATTCTCTCATCATAATGTTAAACAAAAATATCTAGCTGTTACTGACTGTCTGAGTCTTCATGATCCTCAAGTATGTGGAAATGAAATATTTATATAAACGAGAACCCAATTTGGCATTCACGTGACACTTAAAAATGATTAAGAAATTATTTAATATTATTGATTTATTTAAACTGTGTTCTAAGAAGTTGTTAGGAACTATTAAGGTTTGGTTTATAATTATAAGCAAGAAATTAAAGGGATGGTGGCATGACATGTGCTAAGTTGTGTAAACTTTATATTTAAAAATTCTTATTCGTCACTCAATGCACGGAAATGACTCTTCTAGTCCGCGTGATTTCTATGGTCTCTGGTTCCTTCCTCACCACTCTAGGCCATACTGGTTAACAACTATGCTCAACTAACTTCTATTCCCCAAGATAAACTTCCACTTCCCTCTTCTAAAGTGTGATCGTATAATTGTTCCCTTTTGTTTTTGTCACAAATTTTCCACAATAATTATTTGTACTCGTGTATATATGCTGTTGTAGTATTCATTCCTTAAAATGGTCTCATGCAACCCTCTATGCTACCTTATTCTGTGCAGCCTTTTCATTTATACATAACTACCACATCCTCCTTAATATACTCAGCGTATCCCATCCTGTTCTTAACCCACACACTTTCCTGTAATACTATATGTCTCAAACCGTGGCCTATTAATCTATCCTTTTTCTTGGTCCATATATATATATATATATATATATTTAACCAACAGTCTCAATTTAAATAACTATTTATTGATTAGAAGCATTCCATCGTTTGATCATCCCTTCACTAAAACATCTCGTCATTTCTACCCAACAGATGATCTCGTCTATATTACAAAATTTTAATTTTATTTATCTATTTTTGCACTTACTGAGTTTATATTGGATCTACTAAGCAACATTTTGCTCATCAAATGTGGATGATGATTACTTTCTTCATCTAAAATTTGTATATTAATCCAATCAATACTGTCATTCTTGTAAACATTTTTTTCTTACAACTGCCTGTTTATTCAAATGTTGTTATAAACATACAAAATTATTTTAATTCCATTTCATTGTTCACGCTACGTTTCAACGATAAAATCCAATTTCTTCCATATAGTGTGCAATACATTTTAGATTTTTGTCAAATTTTGAATTGTTATATGATTTTAATATTATTCTAACACCATAATTGGCAAATAGGATGGTTAATTAGATTGTATTTATTATAAATATAGTAGAACAATGTAGTTCTTAGATCTTGTACTATATGTGGTTATTTGTGTAAATGTAAATTATAATTTTTATAAATTATGACTTTTATCCATTATGCATTAATCATTAATTAGCTTGTGACAAGAATCGGAGTGGTATTACACACATTTTATATAGTGATTAATTTTTTCAGCACAGGAATTAGTATAAAGTAGTGGACACTAAAGCATTTTGGTACGCGGTAATGAGAAAAAGAGAAGTTTTTACTAACTATAGTAATACTGTGGCAGTCAACTCAGAATGATATTAAAAGGAGTCATTTTACCTATATAAATAAAACAATATAAATCGTTGAAAATAATCTCTACAAAAGAATGGCTATCTCAACACATGAACATATTTTTATGCTTCTGACAGATGATCACTATAAATCACATACATCTCTTCGTTTTACATTCGCCGTGTGGAATACTTTCTGATACTTTTGAAGGGGAGAAGCTACTATGTTTATGACCGTCATGTAGCCTATTTTTCTCATAAATGGCGATGAATTAAAAGCGCAGGGAAAAACTATCTAAAGTGTACCTACGGACGTATCGTTTTTTACAATCTGCCTTTTAATTGTAGTTTAGAGCAACGAAGACACCTCGGCCAGTTATAAGTGAGACAAAGAGTTGGTTGAACACTGTTCTTATTGGAACAGTCTGTCAGCTACATCCAAATCACCGAGACATGGCGGTCACTATAGTCAACGGAAAGACGTGAAAAATACCAAAAGTCTGACTTACCAGATGTAGTCCGTTCAGACAAACCAGATTTTGATCAATTTTACTACAGAGGAGTCAATCACATTACGTAGAAATCATGTATTTTGTTACAATGTTTAAGAAAAAAATAAAACGTTGGATTTTTACACAAAATTATTACTGTACTAAAATAGTAAAAGAGTCCATATGTTGAAATATATAAATTAGGTTCGGTGGGAAAATATTGTTACTAGTCTAAACAAAAATATGAGGGAATACGTTTGGATTTCTGCATATTACAAGGAAGAAACACTGCAAATTAATACAGATTAAATTTTGCAAATAAAACTGAAACTTGCACACTACATGAAGAAGTCGAGTAGGTTTTAAAGTAAGTTCCGATATTATTTTTAAAAATATAGGAACATTATTTTCCAGATATTTTACCATAGTCACCACTGTTATGCAGGTACTTATCGTGATAGGAAATAAATTTCCATCTGTCTTCGTGAAAAAACTGCTTCATGTAATGGAAGAGAAGTCTGTAAGTTACTTCTCTTTTCACATCATCATCCTCGTTGAAATGGTTTCACTAAGAAATTTCTTCAAATTAAGAACAGTGAGAAGAATGATGAAATTGTTCCCATCCAAATAATGCGAACAGACTTTATTTTTGTCTTACGGTGTGTGGTCGGTTTTTTATGAATCAAAATTATTCAACGCGAAAGTCTTCTGTTCTTTATTGTATGACGGAGTTTTCAAAATAAACATCTTTGTTCATTGTCGCATCCCTGAACAAGAAGTCAACCATCGAAAACCTTATCTGTTATAGAAAACTGTCCACATGTAACATGGCTCGTAGTGCAAATTTTTACGACCTTTGGTAAACGGTCGAATCCATTACCTCACCATTCCATCATACATGAATGCTTCCACATACACCAAACACAATTTATGATGAATATTTGCTGGTATAACATTACTAACACTCAAGAAACAAATCACTGATCTGACTTCGCGGTCGGCAGGTGATTAATTTTCTTGAACATTTAGACACAGTCTAATATAATGAAAACTAAAAGTGAAGATGTATCACTGCTACGTCTGTCTTCCCAATGGAGGATGTGATCACTCATCCTCAAAATCGTAACTGAAGCACAGCAGTGGCCAAATATTAAAACCTTTCTTACTTTAGAAATAACCCTCGGATATACCGGGGATCTCTTTTCTCATTTCCCTTACTCTTTTCCATACCTCACTATGCTATTATAGCGATAGTGCTGTGACGTGTATTAACTGCAAGTAGAACATATCTAAAAATATTAGTTTCAATTTTCGAATAGATTATAATAAATTACATCAAAATATAACAAATTTCTTAGTATTGGCTTTAAGTTTCACTTCAAATGTATGTTTCTTAAACAGCAATGAAGATTATGTTGGTTGAAACACTCAGTTTAATTATGAGTTGAATAGATAAAATACGAATTTATTTGGGTAACAGGTTACATGAAGGTGGCAATAAACACTTAACTCCCCTTTAATGACCTACGAAAGGAGTTGAAAATGAGAGTTGTTGAAGGTAGAGCAAGGTAGCTAATAGTCGACGGGTCCCCGGGCTTTAGTTTAAAGATCTTACCCGGTGATCCACCAAAAAATGATGCAGGGAAAACCCTAGAAAACCTGCATGAGGTAAGTGGCTTTATAGAAACTATTCTCACGCCATTCCCAATGACAGGAGAAAAGTTTGCTGTTGCATCACAGCATTCCCTTCTCCGCGTCTACACCAGTTTTAGGTGACAGTTGGCTGACTGATCCAATGGGATCAGCGAGCATCTTTTACCGTATGCCCAATGTCCTCGATCCCAGTACATACACCTCCAAAAATACATTAAGGTGCCTCAGCAAGTGAGAATATTGAATAAACCGAGGTGAGCCCCGCAATGAATCTGGACGAGAGTGGTGCCAGTATAACATGTTTTGACTCGTGTTTCAATCGTGACTAAATAATTTTGTCTATAGTTTTTTTCCTCGAACTGGATACATAAATTAATTTATTTATCGTTTCTGTTGTCTGTAAATATTCGAAGATGAATTGATAGCGTTAAGCATAAACAGCCGACCAGCTAGTCCCTACTTAACTACCTAGTCCTTCCTTCCGAAAGGAAATATTTTCTGTAGCAGTAGATAAAATTTATTGATTTATATTTGACGTATCTTCTGCATACCGAATATATTCGAAAATGTGTCGCAGCTAACGTCGAAATACTTTTTTTTCCCTCTGTGAGAATCTGTGATTGGTAATCTATAAAAGCGGCTTTCAACGCCACTGTAGAATTTCGTGTCCTCTTAGAAAAAGGAAACACGAAGAAACACAAAGCGGAGACAAAAGGGTCTAACATTTCATTTTGCGTGTGCTATCTGCTATCATTACCTGGGATTTACGGACATCCCGCGGGTCGGCGTGACAAAGTCACTCGGGGCTCGGAATACTAATAATAATTAAAATTTCTGAGGTATTCATCCCCCACGAGTCGTAAAGTTGTCAACATGATTCCGCTGGTGGAACGTGAGTGTGCCTTATCGCCGCGGGCCATCGCAAGAAAAACAGCCTCTCAGGTCCAGGTCCAGGTCCAGGTGCACCGACTCAGGCTCGCTCACACGAGGCTCACATCGCAATTAACACACCATACACACATAGACAAATAAATTATATCTATTGCTCGCTTTAAATTTATATCATCCGAGCAGTACCACGTGAATACAATTGGACAAAGTGACGAATTCAAATATCTGCTCAACCAATTCCGGCAATACTGACAAACAACAACATATCAACACACGTCAATGATGTAGATTTAAAAATAAAATACGTATTAATCTATCTTGAAGTCGAGTTATCAAGCTGATAATTTTTTCTGACCAACGAAGATAATGAATAAAGTATAATCGGGTTACCAACCTATTTAAATAATTATTAATATTTATAAATTAATATATTTTTAATAAACATTTAATCCGATGAGACACCCGGTAATGTTTTATTCATAATTTACGTCGGGAAAGTCCTCGTTCTCTTATACAGAAGATAATGATTAATTAATTCATAATGCTAATATCGTGAATAAATAATTCACAAGTAAAGAGAAATTTATGGAGTGAATATATCCTCATACTTCCACCATTTTTATATATTTAAACACTACCAAATACATTATACCTATTTCATTTGACCTACTGACGAATAACTAAAACTTTCCATTTCATATCAAAGAAATTATTCAATTTCCAGCGATTTTACGAAATACGAATTTGTGTCACACAACAGGCTACGGACGGAATCATTTTTAAAATTTTACATAACCATGTTGTAAACAAATAAGCCACATTTTTAAAAATGAACTAGAATATTTGTTCAACCTTTCTTTTGGATATTTATTTTTTAATCATATTGGAAGCAATTTTTGTGATAAGGTCCAGGTTTGTAATAAGATTTTATTTCCTACTGATATCTTCACACACTGATGTGACTTATGGAGATGTAGAAAAATTTGAGACGAATTACACATTAATAATGGGGTAAACAATATCCGTACTTGTCTTACGCCGAAGGATCCATGTGAATCGGTTTTTGACTTAAAATTAAATTCCTAAATTTAGAAGTAAAATTATGATTTGGCACGTTTAATTAGACTGTTAGGCGTTTCAGTATATAATGAAAACCAATAAGATTCGTATAATTTTTATTACATGATCTTACATCTATGAACATAGACAGCTATTGGCATATACATCCAATTATTTCTGTTTTCTTTATATGATACACAGCGCCTCATCATGCATTATGAATTGTTAAATGAATGAAATAGCAGTATAAAGAAACAGGAAAGTATACGAATGCGATACTTCAGTGGTAGTTCAAAAAAATTACAATTAGTGAAAGAACAATACATATTTAACATTTTGGTACGAATGGTTGAAAAAATTATGACTGCGAGACACAGAAATACTTTAACATACGACGACATATTTGTCCGGAAATAAAAAAAATTCAAAAGTAGAAATATGTGATTTGAATCATCATTGTTTTACAGACTAGGTTTTAATTTTTCATATTTTTATACGTATTTTACCAAATTTTACAAAATATTATTGCATTATAACTAATGTTTAGTATTATCATTTTAAGACCATTTTAGCTACTTTTATTATCCAGAAAACTAATTTGTTAATTAGTTCTATATTCAGGAATTTTATTTTCTAAATTCAATATTTCTTTATTTCGTTTTTTATGTTATAATAATTTAAGCCTCATTATTAAAATGTTACTTGATTATGTACTCTATGTCTTCAAATTGTGGGTTTGTAGTTTAAATATAATTTATTTAGAGAATGCAGCATTGCCCAGGATTTAGTTGTTCCTACTTCTCCTTATTTAGAAAAAAAATTATTTTGATAACAAAATTTTATACACTGCAAAGATTTCCCGTTATGCGCATTTTACTAGTACTGTAGAGCATAGGTCTTATTTGATTGTTATGTGCTACGTACATCACGGTCCTGTTTGCGTATAAACAAGCTCAAATTACAACTGTAAATCCGATTTTACACTTCCAACGGTTATTTCGTGATGCTTATTATTTGTAATTTGAATATGGGCAGTTTATAATTCGTCAATCTTATGTTTTGTAACATTGAATTTGTTGCAATTTAGAAATTATACTGTTTGTGTCGTATTAATTATAATTACCTCGAAGAAAATGTAAAATTATAGTGACAATACAAATTGACCGTCATTATTCAATCTTTTTTCTGTTTATCCTAAGTAAATTTTAAATATTTGCTGTTTATATTTGTTAAAAACTTACTATTAATAAATAAATGTAAAATTGAGTTGTTATACTTTTCACAAACAAAATCATAATATTTTCTATTATCAGAAAAAATATCAATAAGACATCGTAATAACTTACACAGACATTTTGTCGAGTTAGGTATTCATATGGATACAGTCCAGTACAAAAGGTTTATATTTAGACCTTAATTTTTTGAGTGGATAGAATCACTAACAAGGAAGTTAGAAGCAGATAGTGGAAGAGGGAACAATATGGAGGACGATGACCAATAGAAGGGATAGATTAATAGGTCATGTTTTAAGACACGAGGGTCTTGTAATATTAGCATTAGAGGGAAGTGCGTGGGGTAAGAACAGAAGAGGGAGGCTTAGGATGAAATACGCTAAGCAGGTAAGGGAGGATTTGGGAATGCGGAAATGAAAAGTTTTGCCCAAGAAAGGTTATCAGGGTGTGTTTCATCAGATCAGTAATCAGAAACAACAGTTTTTGTAACAATATTAATGTCTAATTACAAATTGAAAATTTTAAAAACATGAAGATTTTTTGTACTTGTTGAATGATACGGAAAAGGCGGCAACTGAATGAAATTTTTATTTATTTTTCTGTAAGGTGGTCTTTTTAATTAATCTTTATTTCACGGTTTTCGTATAGAACTCCTTAATGTGTTACTGAAAAATGAGGATATTTATACATCTTGGTAAGTTATTTCGTAAAAGTTTGGTTTTAAAATTATTTTATGAATTCTTTCCTCTCACACAAGTATAATTTACTTGTATTTTAAATTAATAATAATCAACGAATGATTAGCACAGAACTAAAATTGTAATACCAGTATTAAAATTAGCTCAACGTATATATATGTCGTGCTATATTTTTTCGATCTGAACATGAAGATGGCAGCACTTGGCAACAAAAGAAGGTAGTGACCAAAATTTCACTTTTTTGTATTAGAATTCTTTTTCTTGAGAAAGCTGTCTTTAAATATTTATTTTGAGGGGAACCAATTAAAGACGAGCTGGATGCTGTGTACGGGAACTATGGATCATCACTTACTACCCTGAAATTTTGGGCATCAACGTTAAATGAGGCCGGTTTGGAGACGATAAACGTTTCGGACGTTCAAAAACTGCAACCCCTGAGGACATCATTGCTAAATAATGATAGATAAACATCGAATTGAGGTGGGAGATGAAGTAACAGCTATGAATATTTCCAAATAACGAGATTGTCACTTATTGAACCTATATTTAATATGAGACAGCAGTCCGCGCGTTGTAGCAACGTCATTCCGTCGTTAACCCCAACACCTCCCCCCCAAAAAAAGTAGGAAGCTTTTCTGCACAGAGGGAGGATGGGCTCACATTTGAGGGTGCCTCGTTATTTCACGGGTTTTAAGGGTCTCACATGTGGACGCACCTTCATCTCTTTTAAGAGGAGTACGGACTGGGGTCGAAGACCTTGGGCATATGGTAACAGATGTCCGCTGCTCCCATTCAATCAGTCAGTCTGCTACCTCCAAAAACTGGTGAAGACATGGAGAATGGAATACTGAGACTTTACAGCAAACACCTCTCCCTAAATTCGGAAGGGCGTGGGAACAGTACTTAATAGCCCGACATACCTGATGCAGGTTTTCTAGAGGTTTCCCTGCATATCGTTGTGGTGAGTCACCAGGTAGACCCTTAAAATATAGTCTGGGGGCTTTATTCAACCCTTGGCTACGTTGCTGTACCTTCAACATCCCCCCTTTTGAATTCCGTCCCTATGCAATTAAAGGGGAGTTGCCGGTTTCAAGATCGCCCTCATGCAGCCTATTACCCAAAAATATAACCAAAAATAGTTCGAAAAGTGGATTGCAACAAAAGCACATCATCATTACTTGACAATCTGAAGGCTGAAATTTCGGAAAAAACGGCCACATTTTCAGAAAAAAATTGTTTCACCAAGTCAATATACCGTCTCACACGTCAGCAGTTGCCTTGGCGAATATCCATAAATTACTGTTTGAACTCCTTGACCATCGTCCTTACTTATTCAGATATAACCCTGAGTTACTATTTATGTTCTCTAGCTTAAAATTTGCGTTCGGAGGTTAGAGATTTTCATAAAATGACGAGGTGTTCACCGAGTACTATTAGGATGGATTAAAGAGAAGGACGAATCTCCGGGAGAAAATAAATCTGAAGAAGAAATGTTTTGTATTTTTATTACGTCAGAAACTTTTCACAATTCCCTCGTAACAATTAATCATGAACGATATAAAACGATATAAAATAATTAACAGTTATGTAAGCATAATAAAACGAGGAAGGAGAAAAATGTTAAAATCTAGATTTAGAGATATGTTTATTTATAAACAGAACAAACGAAAGCTGGTACAGTTTACTTGCGTCACTGCTTAAGACCTAAATATCAGGTTTACACATTTTTAGAAGAAAAATAAATTAATATATGGCAAAAATAATGTTTGTTTTACATTTTTGATATGAAATGTTTTAATCAACAGTTAAGTAATGATTATATTGATGTAGATATGTATCACTACTGTCGGGCTTGCCAAATGCAATTGTAGTAATTTAGTAACTATATACTTCAGGTAATTTGGTAACTAACCCAGGCGATTTAAACAATGTGGTTATACGTGGGTAGACCCACGCTTAAAATGATTTAGTCGAAGTTAGAATTATACAAAATTTAAATTTTATAAAGACAAACAAACTAATAGTTCAACTAATTAAATTAACTGCAAAATATGTTGCAGTTACCATTAATATACAAATTAAAATAAAATTTCGTAAAAACAAACCATTTTTATGATTATTTACAATATGTTCATATCGGAAAAGCGATTTTAAATAATGAGGTTATCAGATTCTTGTGAATGGATCGTTAAAGCAGAGAATGTCATTCAGGTTGTGATCGACCATTCTTCGCGTATTAATAATTGAATATTCTTTCTTTCCATGCAGCCTGAATAATTGAATTGCAATTTAGAATTTGAGACTTGAAGTTGCGGTGAAAACTTTGTAATTACGCTAGTTGTGATCGTGGCCGTAAATGATTGATAAGTAAGTGCAGGGAGGCGTGGGGGAGGCGGGGGGGGGCAGGTCTCCACCGTACTGGTATTGTTGCAGGTGGGGCGGCGCAGAGCGGCGGTCCTCGCATTCCTACCCGTGCCTGTTTTATGGCTCCGAGCCCTCCCATCCTTTAATGGCGAAATTTCTCACACGTCATGTGTCTTAACGACTGGACAGCACGGCAATAAAAATAATAACAGCAACAGTGTACTTTGAGTGGAAGACAATGCGGGAGTAATTACCGTGCAGTACCAGAGTCCACAGCAAACATCTGCGTCGTTCCAATAGCCGCTGTTCATCCCCACGATAACTGGTTTCTGCACACCTGTGCATAACTTCTTCGCTGCAACGTCGTGCCCATTCAAATTTCAAAATATCAACACTTCCTTGCAAAATACGATTATAGTATATTTATTTATATTATTATATCATATATATATATTATTTATAATTCAGTAAAAACTACTACGCCTGATATGGCGTGCAAATGAGCTTCCATTTCGACGAATATGCATTTAAAATATATGGTAATGCGAAGTCAGCCAGCCAAATAAAAATGAGATCTCAAAAACGGAAACGGAATCCGAGTGTTAAAAAAAAGACATAATAGTGAAACTGATGATATAACTTGGAACTATTTTCCATATTATGCTGCGTTTACTTAACAACGCTTTTATTGTCAAACACGTTTTTACAACTGATAAAACTTTGACACTTATTTACGTACGATCAGAAACGAAGCGGAAATCCATGAATTGAAATACACCATTTTATCCATGTTTGTTATCGTAGTTATCAGTCCTCAGACTGGACTGATGCAACCCTCCATGCGAACCTATCCCTTGCAAGCATTTTCATTTCAACTTAACTACCAAATCCCACATACTCACTAATCTGCGTATTCCATCCTCGGCTTTCCTTTTCTGTTCGTACCTCACACACCCCTTTAATGTTAATTTTGAACGACGTTAAGGAATTTTGCTACTTGGGCAACATAATAACTACGGGTGGTAGAAGTATAGTAGACATAAAGCACAGGCAAAAACGTCTTACGTAAAAAAGAGGAATTTATTTACTGTTAATATAGGTCTGAATATTAGAAAAATATTACAAAAAATGTTTGTATGGAGTGTGGCGATATATGAATGCGAAACGGGGCCGTTAGGAGTTGCAGAAATGAGTAGAATAGAAGCTTTTGAAATGTAAAAAAAACGTCCAACGCTATGCTTTTCGTTCTGTTCTGTATTCTGGTCATCGTGATGACAGATGGGTACACATGTCGGTTAACAAACAATATTATACACAAATTTTGGATGGAAATTGCTAAAACGTTTTAGAAACGAGAGCCCTGAATCGTAGAAGAATCGGTGAATAATGGACTATAAAAACGTCAGCACAACTACGTCTGCCCAATAAAAGAGTCTCGCCGACCATCTAAGGTCTTGTAGTTAGCGTCACTGTCTCCGGGTTCAAATCCCGGCAGGCATGGCTGTTGTGTGTGTGTGAACTTGTATACCGTGAAACCCCTACAAATAAGTGAGATCACCGAATTTTAGAAAGTCCCTAATGATAACTACGGATAATTACTGTAAATAAATTAAGAAGGGAAAAGGCGCCGCAGTCTTTAAACAGTTTCCATACTGCTTGAATTAGCAGAGTGCGTTCTTCCTATTAGTCAAAATTAAGTCAGCATTAAAAGCTGCCTCTTTTTCAACTGTGGAAGTGATTCAAAATAAAGACGGATCTCCTTTGCAGCCTCCCGGACAGGAAAGCGATATATTTAGAAATCTTTTAAGCAATGGAAGATACGAATGCGACGCTCTGAATTAATTTTACTTTGAAGTCGAGTAGATATAGTTACAAAATCACTCTCATTTTTCGCGTTGATAGAAAGTTCACTCGCTCTCATGCAAATCAGTGTGTGTCTATTACTTCTTTTTAATCCGGGTACTGACTTGAAGTGAGTGTATATAGTTCCATAACGAAGACAAATATTTTCAAGGATTCAAATTGGTAGCAAAATTGTTTTTATTATAATAAAGTGTGAAGGGATTGCTAAGTAAAACATAACTAAGAATAGGTCTTGAGATATAATGAAATACAGCTGTAATAATATTTAGTGTTATTGGGTCGGTGGATAATTCCGTTCTTCGTTGAATTGGCACCACTGAATTATGAAGCCATTGTTTTTCCTTATTGGACTGTTTTTTTAAGTTATTTGGTAGAGAACATGATTATATTGATAACAGACCGTTTTGGCCAGTTACAAATCTTATCAGTATGGAGTGTTAAGTAGAGAAAAATGTCACTTTTAAAGTAACCAGGCTACGTGAGGGTCATCCAGAAACAGAAAACTCCCCCTTAATAGCATAAAAAGGAGCTTGATAAGTGCGGATGTGGAAGGTAAAGCAAGGTAGGAAAGGAATAACTACCCCCTCCCCCTTCCAGCTATAGTTGAATGATCCTATTTGGTGATTCATCTAAAATAAATGCAGGAAAAATAGTATAAAACCTGCATTAGATTTTACTCTTCGATTTAAATCGAGAATCTGTAGCTACGAGAAGTTATTTGTGGGTAATACAAAAATTGGGTATATGGGTGCTACGCAATTCAAGCGACAGGAAAAATACTCAGTGAATAACCAATGTTCATCTTCAGCGATTGACTTGCAGGAAGAGAAACTATTACTTCGGAACACTGTTGAAGGTAAGTGGTGAAGAAAGAAGAAGAAGGAATTGTCGAAAAAAGCAACACCCCGAGCGAAGATCAATGCACACAATCAAAAAATAATTTTGTACGTTTTATGTAACTCAACTGTCATTCTTCCCCATTAATTTTTACCTGAAAATTGAATGATAGCAGCTGCTGTGTGTACTGAAAAGCTAAGACATGACACCTGGAAATCGTGTTGTTACTCAACTATAATGTACGACCAGGATCAATACAGATACGATTGCTCAATTTGAACACTTAAAATTTCTTTATGTTTTAATTATTGAGACAGATTATTTATTTAGATCCTTTTTCGCTCCTGAAGAGGCTCTAAAGAAAGTAACGATACGTTATGTTATGTTGAATACGTTCAAAATTTGTTACTTCGTTTACAACTGATTGTTTGTCACTGGACATTGAATTACATCAAGTAGTCATGTTAATTATTTATTCGACGAATAATTACTATAAACCATGTAGAAACAACTGTAATATCCTCGGATATAAGTTATCGGAATAAAAAAAAAGAAAAATGGTTAACATCTTAATTCTGACTAAATTAGTAGTGTTATTAATTTATAATATATCAAGATTATTTTTAATATTATGTCAACTAATTCATTTTAAACTATTTACTCACTATTAACTCACCAAAATTTATAAAGGGTATCGTCTTATTTATATTAAATGACTGTAAACATTGGCATTAAAAGCAAATAATAGTTTTCTTTTCGGGCATCACTGAATAATAAATAAACCAACATGCCGTTGCAAACAACAATTAACGTCATTAGTGATACAGCGCTTTAGTGGAATATGGAAACCGTGGACATGTAAACTACTGTATTCCTGTAATCCAATGGTTGGTGATAATGTTTCTTTTTCGTTAAGAAGGGTAATAATCTATACAATGATTGATTAATGATATAGCGTATTATATCCCCAAATCGAACTCTAGTGATTATAAAGACGAAAGGATGGCTTCGGCATCAATTATATTCTTCTTGAAGATAAAATTAGTATTATGTTTGTGGCGGCCATGTGAGTTGGCACGTTAAAGTTTCACCACGTTAATAGTTAGTTTATTGGGTTTCGCAACCATTGTTCGGAAGCTATAACAATATTCTTACTGCATCAATAAGGCATCATCAGGCACAATGCCGCGAATTGATTTGAATAAAAAGATGGAACGTAATAGTATACATACGTGTCCTCAATTGTCCATGAGAAATTATTAGTTACCCTTACGTATCCACATATTTGGGTAATTATTTAAATGGCCTTTCCCAAACTGCATCGCTCAGCCATTAACATAAACACATAACCCTATAACGCGCTGGCCATTTGAATACCTTATTAAATCGACTTTATTATGAGATTCCACGGGCTATGTGCTAGCTCAAGAATTCAAATTGTGGTAATATTCGATTCCTTGAACTTATTCCATTAAACTGGTAAACTATTTCAAAGGTAATATAGCTAAACGTAATTATTAAAGCCTAATAATTAATTATATTGATTTTTGGATCCAAACTAGTTTGATATTACTGACCTCTAAACATGCCAGTTACACGTCTTTGATTAGAAAATAATATTTTACTATTTCTTCAGGTGACGTTGATTTGTTCATGGAAATTAACCCAGCACTAAATGGATGTCTAAAGTGGATGCCATTAGATTTATTTTCCATTACTTCTGGCATAAAGGAAAATAAGTTGTTACAAGAATATTACAATAAAAAGTACTAATATGAAGTACTGATACTTAGCAAGATTTAAATACATATAGTTAAAGGTTGATTCAGTTGAAATTTAACTACACAAAGAATTTTTAAATAACTCCCACACTATTCGCACAGTTTTAACACGCCTCTAACACAATATAAAAACACTCACCAAATGTCAGTTGTGATGATAATCTCCGTTATACATGATTCAGATTTGCCACCCAGAATTACTGTAACAGAAAGTAAAATTAGAAAAAGGCGTATACAACAGCACGTTAAACTGACTAAAGGAGAAATATTTAATCTGCAATTCTGTACGCAAAACTATTGAACATGTTACAATGAGTTTATAAAAGTCACTAGTGACGTAGGCAAATACTCATTTAGCAAGGACAATTTAAGTATTGTTTAACAGATGTGTCATAGATGTTGACGTTTATTACGTTATTTGTTTATATTAATACGACACAGTATTGAAATCGACACTAATATCTTGTTCAAGGAGTCATTATACCGGTATTGACAATAATCTCCTTGCATACACGAAATTGAACCAGCCGCGGGAAAACTATTTCAAATACTGAAATCACTAACGTTGTGTATGTGCGGCGACGGCGACGATCACGTTCACTAAAACCAATTAAAACTATTATTACCCAAATAAAATGTTATTTGCATTTAAGATATATGGTCATTCCGCTCGAAGGGCTACGTAAGGGCATAATCTTTCTTTGGGTGGGATCTTTATGGGCTTGAAAGGGAGCAGGAAGAAAACAAAATCTGTGAAAGATCGACAGAAGCTTTCTCTATTATGAATACACAAAAATGTCAAGGTAAATTAAGAAGACAAGAATAGAAGATTGACGACCGGACCCACTCGAACCCAGGACCTCCCGCTTTCCGTTCAATCTATATTTCGAGGACAGACGCATGATGACTAAAATTATTCTGTTGCAATGTTTCGTTCCCTGATGTACAGGGATCCATCTTCGTTCGCAGTGAATCGACCCTGAACGAAGTAAAATGTTTTCTAATCCACTCTCAACTTCTGTCTACACACATACCAAAACCGTATTTAAAACAAATAAATATATACGCGTACAAGACACGCTGTAATGGTTCAATCAAAATGGAAGAAATATGAAATACATTCCACAGTTAGGTGGATATTCTGGTGTTATATTTATGATTAGAAAAATTCATGCATTTCATCAATTCTTAAAATTTGTTCAGGATGAGCTATTGAGTTTTAGTTCTTTGATACACACAAGAACATATAATGTTTACTAATTAATGAATTCATGATTAAATATTGCTATCAGTATTAAAAGTAAAATATTGGTTGTAGCCCCAGTCCATTTGAGTTCTTCATACATTGTGAAATCAAAATAAGCATAATAACCGATTATATATTTTGTATAATTTATACATAAAAAGAACAAGAAAGTAAGATACATTAGTCCAATAAATGGCAATTCTATGTGACTCATTAAAAGGAATGCACATTGGTCATAAATGAGTTCGTTTCACTGGGAGAGTGACTTGTTAACTGGCAAGAAGCACGCCTTAATCATGTCGCTCAGATAATATACTGGTTGTTCTGAACATCCTTCCTCCAACCACAAACTGCTATGGACTTGTTTCGATTGAGATCCAAAAATACTAGGCATAGGCCAGTGCTACTGTTCGCACGGACATTTTTTTGTTTCATTTTAGTAGATAATTACGTCAAACATATCGGAAAATAACATAATAGATTAGAAACCGAATGTGACATTTATTTTATACAACAACTTTAGGCATCTAAACTGAAATACTATATTTATTTTCATTCATACAAATAGAAAAAAGTACTATATTTCATATTTATTTTCCCCTGTGCATAAATTAATTTATTTCTTGGTTTAGGAGCGCTTCATTTATCTCTATCAGTGAATTCAACATTCAATTTGTCTATTTATATACGAAAAATATCCAAACTCTGAACTTTGTTTCCCACATACTGTAAATCGTATCATGCCGTCCAGTGTAGGTTGGTTCAAATAATTTATAGTTTATTTCTTCTCAATGGTTTGAAATACGCACAGTCTCATCTTATGTCTCCTGGTCTTCAAATAATTCCAATTACGCTCCTCTTTGCCTCAAACTTTGCACAGACGTTTTATATCTATGTGACATTCTCGCTAAGGGTCGGTCATGATTCATTCTATAAAATATTATCTCATTTTAGATAAAAATTCACAGTTTCGTATTCGATGAATTACGAAGTGATAAACCATAACTCCGAAACAGACAAATTTTAATCCACCAGCAGTTAGGAATGTCTGAATATGATTCCTCAAGGACTATCAATTTAATATGACTTTTTTTTAATTCCGATACTTGTGTATTTACAACCCCATTTTTTTCCAAACAACTTGATAACATTCAAAACTAAATTAATCTATTTTGTTAAATATTTTAAAAACAGCATATACATCTCTACAAAAATAAAAATTTTAAAAATTCAATTACATCCTACGTCTACAATTGGACAAAATTAAAAATTAATTTTTTAAATAAAAAACGGATCATTGAAAATGTGTTCAAAAATTATTTATTTTGTAATGATGATTTTGATAAAATTATTTATTTCATTTTTAATATTTTAAAAATTATTTTACCTTTATTAATAGATTTTTGAATATTTTTGAGGCTGATTGAAAACAAGGTGACGTAATTCATTTGTATCGGGTTTCAATTTTTCATTGCATCATTTATATATTTTAGTTTATTTCAGGATTGTATGTACAATGATAGCTTAATGAGTTCTAAATCATGTCAGTAAAAAACGAAAGATCGGATTAAGTTTATGAAATATATAAATATATATATTATATATATATATATTAATATATTTGAGGTAAAACGATAGTATTTTATATTCATTATGACGTTTCAAGAATCATATAAAACGTTTTTTAGTATGACACTGACAATGGCAAAGCATAAAGCTTTTCGATTGAGGAAATTTACCTAATTCTTTATGTGACATAAAAATATGGTACCTCTATAAATAAGAAATTTAAAGTAGCTCAAATGATACTCAATTTTAATTCTATTTTAATTTTTATAGAGTCCTACACATTAATTTTTCACGTTAGTTTTTCTCTTTTTCATTTTTAAGTGGATCAAAAATCTGGAACAGAGCGCATCCCACAACATTTAAATAAATAAATAAATGATTCTTAGATGTATACATATATATGTCAAGCATATAATACTTATTCTCATATCACGTATTTTGTTTGAGTAATTAAAGGTTCATTTTATACGGAGTTATTATGTAAAATAATACGTGTGGGCTTCTTCTATTTAGTATCCTATTCGAGGGATGGTGGTCTGTGGATGTTTCGCTCATGACCTGTAAAATTACCGGATTAGATCAACAATTCTTGACAACGGAGCCAACAGCTTTCATCCTGAGACCACCGAGGACGACAATTTCCAACTGAAAAATCAAATCTTTGTATTTGAATGTTTCCCCAAACCTCCCTGAAGGCTGATAGATTCACGTGGCTGGTGAAATAGTAATTAAAGTTTTGAGTGAAAGGGTGTTAATGAAGCAGTGCTCCTATTTGAATACAATGGAATTTGCGGAGGAATTCTTGAGTTGATTATCCGCCCTCACCGCAAACCTCCACACCAGCTAACACGTGTTCCTTCTCCTCGCCTCGGCGTGTTTTTATTGTATTTGTCGCCGCGCTGTATGTATAAGTAAGCAGGTTCCTATTCAAGTCCTCAATCAACTATGCCTCTTGCATGATTTTGATCGCATAATTCCTCCTCCAAGTGGTTTTTCCCTAGGTTTTTCTGTGCTCATGCGCGGCAGCCAGCCGCTTTGCATAAGAATGCTATGTGGCGGCCTTTTGTTCTCCGCAGTATAATTCACGTCCCTCTCCTCCGTGTGTGCACGAAATTACAATTACACCTGTGACGAAACGTCTTCAAACAAACCTGTGACGAGCGGCTCATCAAAGCCCTCCTCCCTTCGGCAAAAAATTACGCTTTCCGCGGTCTCGTTTCGTCGACTTTTGTGAAGATCATAGATACGGACACGCCGTGATAAGCTTTCTTATCGTGTTATTTATGAGATTACAATTAAAGTTATTGAAATATTGACGCATATTCATATTCCAGATCTTTCTTAGAAATAACAAAGAAAATATATGCGCCCCAGTAGGATTAAAACCCATATTGTTTAGTTATTTATAATGCAACATTCTTAATTGTATTTTTATGTATCTATTACAACAAACAAGACAATGTTGATCCATTTCCTTGATATTTTTTCTTAATAGAGTTTCGTCCTTGAAATAGGGCACTTAAATCAAACATAGCTCTCCTCTTTTTATCTGTTGGGATTCCACTTGTATCAAACCTATAATTTGGACATTTGGGCAATTCCTTGTATTTGTCCGTTTCTATACAATCACAACTCTTAATCTACTAACTCGAGCTCAACTCGCAAGTTGTATGAATAATATCGTTCTATTTGCCTTTGTAATTTATATACTTTTCTTACAGTCAGTGTGACAATTATCGCAACCTCAAATTCAACATGTTGGTGGTCTCAATGTACTTTATCAGTGCGTCGGAAAATTTGACATTCAAAACTCTGATGATAATCATCTTTTCTGAGAATTTTTAATAATTTCTCATTTTATCTATTTAAATTGGGCTTAAAAATATAACTTTACAGGACTGTGTATAACAAAAAAATTAAGGAACTTAAAGGTTACATTCATTTATACATTTTTGTCTTACTTTCTACATTGTAATACCAGAAGCAATGTGATTTGAGTTTTCATTATTCAAGAAATATAAGTTTAATGTGACTGATTATGATATATTATAATTGGATACACATAAGCATCAAAATAATCTTATGTTTTTTAATTCATTTATAAAAAATATTTATTATATCGTTATCCTTTTTTACTTGGAAGGATCTTACGGCATAATATGCTTCATTCATCTTTATAAAAAACCAAATATATGTTAATAAAAGATAGCAACGATATTGATAAATATTATTTATTAATGATTTGAAAAAACTAACTGATTTAAATACTGTGTGTATCCATCATCAGTTGTTTTATTTGACTTTGAACAAAACAACATTTGGAAAATAAATATAAATATCTTGATGTAAAAATGAAATTAAATATTACCACTACGGTTTATAGAAGATACCGCAGAACGTCGTTGGCTTCTAATGAGAATCAAAATCTAAATTTTAATGCAACTTTGATTAGCAACACACATAAATTATTAGATTTTTATTATATTTTTACAGTAATGGTATGTAGGATCGGTATGTAAGTAATATATTAAAATAGAACATTAAATAATACTAAACGAATTTTGTTGGTAATAAACAATCAATTAATGAAAATACCATTTTCGGAGCTAATTAAAATTCTAGTTCTATATTCGTTATATAACGTAATGATCATTGTAGATTTTACGTTAATTATGGAAACAACAATAGAAGTTTGATAAAATATAAAATATTTCAATTTAAAACTTTTAACAATAAACATATAATAAAATGTTAACTCTCTACCAAACAAAGTTATGTTGCATCCAAATTCATTAAATTATAGATTGGTTGTATACCTTTTCTTGTAATGGTGAGTAGTATTGATAGTTATATATATACATTATTTTAAAAATAATATTGTCAAATGAAATTAATGAAAGCATGATTGACAGAGGTTTACTAGTTAAGTAATCTTCTGAGCAGCTCTTCGATACCTTCTGGTAGGACTGCCGCTGCTACGTGCCATCTACCACAAATAAGATTGACGGTATCCAAGACACAACCGGATCTGGGCTAGACGACAGAACCTGGCGCTTTATGGGCAGATTAATTATAAATCTGAATATTCGGAAATCGATGGCGTAATATGGGTGCGAAGCGTGGACTGTTGGAGTTGTAGAAACGAAACGAATATAAGCATTTGAAAAGTGGGGCTACAGGACAATGATGAAAATCAGATAGGTGGATAGATTCACTAACGACGAAGTTCTAAACAGAATAGAGGAAGAGCAGACAATATGGAAAGCGTTGACCAAGAGAAGGGAAACCGACACAGCTACATCAAAAATGATGCACCATGCATATTTTGATTCTGTCATGTGTTACGGTATTGCAAACTGGGGTCATTCGCATCACGCGTTTCAATTTTTAAACTACAAAAGCGGGTCGTACGAATAGTATTTGTATCTGGTGCGGAGTGGAATACCAATTGCGAGCCTATGTTTTGCAAACTTATAATTTTAACCTTGCCTTGTACGTATATTCTAGATTAGGGGGATGTGGGATGTGCTACTTATGCGGAAATGAAAAGGCTTACGCAAGACAGGTTTGCTTTGAATGTTGCAACAGACCAGTCTTAAGACTGAATACCGCAACAACAACAATATAGGTTGTTCACTTCGCGTTGTTTCTCGGGTTACAGAAGAAGAAATCTTACGTATTGAATTGACGATTTAAAGTCTAATTAACAGTCAATATTTGTGAACATCAAATCGTACTACACCCTAAACTCTATTTATAAGCCCGACGAATTCATGACAAAATAACCCCTTAATTAAGCAACATACTACAAGCCAAAAACTGTCTCGTATAACTGTACACAATATTTGATATTTCTTAAATTCTTATTATAAAATTAGCGGACCTGGGAACTGAAAATTGCGTCAGAATTTCGAGGCCTGATGCTGCCTCCAAACCCCAGAGAAGGCATTTCAGAACGCAGGGTATGATCTGGAATTTCCGTAACCACTCGAGAACAAGGAAAAAAATTAAATACCACGTGATTGCCTCAGCCAACGAGATTTGGGGATCTACAAAGAATGGCAGTGATGCTACGGGAATGGTCATTCTGCTCTCTGAAGTTGAAGGGAAGGATTGATCCCGGACGTTGGAAATCAACCTGTCGATGCTGAGGAAAGCGTCCTTCAAATAAGCTGGCAGTGGCGACGCTACGTTCCAACAAGGTACGCTGTCAAGTATCTCAATCTTCGACGCCTAGGGAGGGTATCGCCCAAGGTTTAAACCTCAGATTATTAAGAGATCAGATTGCTTCAACTCTGTGTTTATCTCAAAACTACCCTGTAATTATATTACAACACACCCCACCCTACTCAACATATAGCTTACTTTTATATTTACGGCGATCGGATCAGCCGTTGTTCCTTCCATTATAGGAAAATAATAGTTCACTCTTGAAATATCAAGACATACAGTGCCGTTCCACTAGATAGAACTATTTTTAATAATCTCCTCACTTCCTTCAGGTATTAATTTAATCATTATCGCACCATTTATAAACTATTGTCTGAATGGAGGCTGCGAGGCGTAATTAATATTTATTGTTATTTAGTGATGATGAATTTGGATTAATATTTAAGTAAATTAAGTCGTCCTCACGCAGGAAGAACAACTGGCGCATTAATTGAATCCTAGCTTCAAAACGTTTCTTGAGGCTATAACGGTCAAACACATTTGCTTGGACTTTTTGCCGGTGGAGTCAAAAGAAATGAGACACCATTTGAGTCAGGGGCAATAAAACCAAACTTTACGTCGCGCCTGGGTTGTTTCCCAATTTTGGTAAGATTTGGTGGCATCGGCTGGTGTGTTTTCCCAAGTGTAACCATAAATGTTATTGGTGAATAAGCATTCTTGCCACCTTGGTGATTTAAACAAAAACAGTGGGGGAGATTTTAAAGAGGCTGGCAGAGAGATTTTGGAGACATTTTTTTGAGAGCGGTGAGACAGGAGAGATTTTTCGACAGATTCTGAGATTTTTAGGGCAGTGAGACAGAGACAAGGTCCGCGTGAGATGTCAAGACAGATTTGGTAGTCCAAGAGAAGGTTATTGCCCTGAACTTGGAACAAATAGTGGTGGCGACTCTGAAGAGGAAATTGCTACGAGGAAGGAGCTGGAATATTCACTAAGCTGACACGGTAAATTACTCCTGTGGTCCTTTTTGTTGACTTCATATACTGTCAGGTCACCTAGATTTTGTATGATTATATTTTGGTCTATGAGAATGCCCATAATACACTACTGTGAGTGTAGAGTTAGAAAATTGTTAGTTTTAAGAATTTAATGTGTATCATTTTTATGTTAATATATTTGTAGTTTTAATTCAGAAAGAACTTCCAGCAAAAAGATTGAAAATAGCAACATTGTAAGATTGATGGAAATTTGTTCTGGACCCAGTAAATTTTTTTCCTTTTTAATTATAAAAACTCATTATTAATATCGCAATTAAAATAACTTATATACCCCATATTCATTACAAGGCAAGAAAGAACCTGCAACTAAAACTGGAATTAAGAACTTCAAAAATTGTTGAACTTGCTTATAAAATGTTTCCCAATCCATGATGATTTTTTGTATTTGTAACTTTTTTGGCTATTTTAGATTTTAATTTCTCACTATTAAGATTACTATTATGTCCCCATTGTAACACTTCTTTGAGAAACACGGGAACATGTGTTACGAATACACCAAATTTAACAGAATCATCATCATATTAATCTAATAGGGTATGCGTTTTACCTAATCATAACGTAAGGGAAAGAAATTTTGGGTTTATTTAACTCATATTATTAACATTAAAGTTACATGGTGTCTATTCGAAAAAAAGATGAAATAGGCATACTCACAGTTAAGCTATTACAAGTACTAAGCAAGATTGTAAAAAATAAGAATCAGAATAATCTTAAGAGCTAGGGGTAAGTTTTTCGTAAATGTTACAAATAGTCTGCCAGTATTTGTGTCGGCCGAGATGTGGATTTTGTCGTGTGTCTGGTCGATAGTTGAGCTTCCGTCCACCTTGTGCGGCTGGACGTAATTAATCACGAGCCCCTAACGAGCGACGTGGTCCACTGGATCACGCCTCTCATTCCGGCAGCGTTACCGCAACCTCCGATAAATATCCGCCACATCTCATCACCTACCCACAGACAGATCTGCTTCACTCCAAGCACAGCCGTCACTTGCGGGTAGCAGCTATTCTGTATACGCGAGTCCTTTTCTTTGTCAGCTTCTGCAATCTTTCTTATTCTTATTGAATTATTTGGAAATTTAAATACAATATCGAATTAGGTTACAAAAAATTGCAATGGGTGGGGACATCATACTAAAGTACTTATTAAGAAAACTGTTTAATACGAATGTAGATTAAATGGAAGAGGGACCTGTAACTCTCATAAAAGGTATTATCATTATAGGTGGTCGGAATGAGAAAAACAAGTTTGAGTGAAACGTGTTATATAGGCCGTAGAAACAATTAGTAGACTACAGTCTTCTGTGTTTTTCTTATAGACTGTTAGATGATATAGTATGTATAGATAAATGTTTTTCATTTATTTGCCCATCAACTGAGAAGAAAAGGTAGTTCAATAGTAATTCATCAAAGATTGAAAAAGGTGCTTTAAAGAGGCTTATTAGCTAGCGAAAATTATAAGAATGTAAATCAGATGTCATAACAAATAAATGATTGAATAATGAAGCATGAAGGCGGAAATTATCCTAGTTGCGCCATATATTGTGTGACGAAATTATTACATTGCCTGGAGAATTTCTAATAAACCCTAAAGAGTACTTGTGCTTAACACAGAAATTTAAGATAGTCTCTCGAATAAAAAAAGTGAACGATTAATATAAAAGTTGAAAAGTGGTATGGAAAAACTCCGTAAAACGTCCACTTCTTTAGAAAACCATACGAACAAGTTTCCTCAAGCTGTAAAAGATGTATTTGACCCCTCAGTGGCAGCTGAACTTATTACTATCCAAGAAGAAAAAGTTTTACCTTTAAGAATAATATTTTATAATCACTTAACAATGAAGAGTATTTCGTCACATACAACTGTGCGGATGATGATTTTTCATTCAGTATAAGAATCATACTGGCAGTCAAAATAACTCAACACTGACATATGTTCTCTGTTAAAATGCTCTTCCTATTCTGTTAAAGGTGAGTTACTTGTTTCAGGATAACCCTCATGAAGCCTTTTTTTGGGGTAAACAGACTACATGAGGGTGATCCTGAAACAGGCAACTCACCTTTAATAGCATAGGAAGGGAATTGAAAAGGGGGCCTATCATCCAAAAAATTTGTTTATTCTTCATCGAGGAATGCCTGTGGGAGATTCTCTCGCAGGTACTTCTCTCCAGATTGATTGCGGGGCTTACCTTTGGGGATGCCTCGTGTATTCTATTTATTTTCAAGGATCTCAAATGCAGAGACACCTTAATTTATTTTAGTAAGTGTATGTACTGGGGTCAAAGACCTTGGGTAAGCGGCAAGAGTTGTCCGCTAAACCTTGTGGGAGACACAGAGAAGAGAATGTTGCGTCCGCACAGAAAACTAACTCACCTCCCGTCATTCGTAAGGACGTGAGAATAGGACCCAAAAGCCTGACCTACCTATGTAGCTTTTCTAGGGTTTTCACTGTATCTATTTTTTTGGGTGAAACACCGTGTAGGATCCTTTAACCATAGTTCGGGGGCCTCAGTCAACCCTTCACTACCTTGCTCTAAATCCCACATCCCCCCTTTCCAATTCACTTCCTATGCAATTAGTGGATAATTATCTGTTTCAGGATCACTCTCAGGTAGCCTGTTGCCTCCTAAAAAATTGTTTATTCTTTAAATTTGGACATTTTGATCAAATAGACTGTATGATGAAGTATAATCAGACGAAAAACCAGAAAAGTCTCATAAATGTTTTTATTGTATTTACCACTTTTAATGAATTTTGACTTTTTGTCATATTTATCCAGCTGAAAGAACATACAATAGTATTTGACTTATATACAAACATATATTCTCATATATTCATATATATATATATATATATATATATATATATTAGTAAATTGGCATAGTATACCTTAATTTTATTTGTCAGCAACACAATGTATCATTAACAATTTGTATTCACATAGTCAGATCTTCATACATTCGTACAGTGTTTGCTAACTGTCTTAACTGCAGGGTTGTTTGACGCCGGACAGCATTGCCAACCTTCTCGATACAACGATATCAATATGAACCACATATTGATTTTATTCTTATGTCTATAATTTATGTATATTGCGTTTCTATTTCCGAGCTTTCATTTCTGTTGTTTACTACGTTATTTCTATTAAGATTAATATAAATTGCTTCTGCAAGTCTGAGTTGAATTTTTAATTTATTCTTGTGCAGAACGCTAATATCAACAAATATAAACATATGGTTCGTCGTTTTTGTATGGGACAAACCTGTATTTGTCTTAGATTTAGGCTTCAAGTTGCTTGGTGGAGATACAGTCTGGTCTTGAGGTTAGTTATTGTGAAACCTATGTAACACTTATTACATTCCTTACACGGAACCTTATAAACTACGTTAGTTTGTTGTGAAATGTAAATAATGTCTTTCAGTTGCAACAAAAATACTAGTATTTGTGACGCCGCTAAGGCAACGAGGAATGTTCTTCCTTAAGGTACAGAGAATATTTTTTACTATTTGTTTTCTTGACCTTTGTGTACCGGGGCAATTTTTATCTCAATTAAAGTTTCAGGGATATTTTCAACTCTCTCAGTCCACCGGCATGTTTTATCCGCTTTTAAAGTAGAGTACTTATTTATTGTTCCAGGGGTTTGCTGATTCTATTAACGTACTGTCGGGTGGATACGCGTGAAAAGGTAAATGTTCAGAAGAAAATGACGAAAATAAGATTAGTGTTGAATTAAATACTGCACCGATTTTAAGAATGGAGTTCCCCGGCAACGCCGAACACCCAGTAATTTAACACATTATTTCGACACACGTAATTAACGCATGAAAATTCATTTTGTGTAGCTGACGTGGTACTTCAAAAACCTAAGTGTCAAAAATTAACTTTGGAATCGTGTTCCATAATAAGTACGTAGTTATGAAAGTAGGAACTTTAAATATCGTGTGCCTTGTGACTAGCGAAACACGTATTGAGCATGTGATGGTTGCAATGTACTGACATCTGGGATCCTGGCGGCGTGATTAGAAATGGAGAGGAAGTAGCGGAGCTTGTGTGTGTAAGGTAATGGCCAGAGACATCGTTTAGTGACGCACAGAGCCAGACACTCGCCTCTCTCCAATCACGGACTCATCTCGCCGGTAAGTGAATAATGAAAGCTAATGGCATGAATTATAGCGACACAATTGATTGAGCTAGGGAGCCTCTTTGTCCCAGTTAACATTCCTCGCTCGCTCTATTTCAGGTCAGCAAAAACACGCTCCACATTTCCTCTCCTCATTATTTCGACACACATTTTTCATTAAAACTGTAATCAATTGCTTACATACATTATTTCATCATCTGGTGACCCAAATATATAGACACACATCACAAAATTATTCAATTGACACAACCGTATAGCAGGAAGAGGCAACGTGAGGAACATTCACGTGGTTGCCTCTCTCCTTGAGTATAGAGGGCGATTGAGTAACTGACAAGATATATATATTTATGGATGTCAAGACTTTAAGTATGCTTTTCTCTATCGAACTCAAGTATCAGAATTAACACGTTCAATGCTTACTTGCCTGATAGTGATGGGACGTATATACTCTAAAAGAGGATTTTATTTTTAACACTTCTACTACGTTTTTTAACTAATTAGGTTTTTTTTATTTCCTGTTATTTCTTGGTCAATAACCGAGGATACTGGAAGACATAGCTGAATATTACAGAGGCTGACGTTCTTTCGTACAAATGTATTGGTCGTCAGCAACTCGCGGGTAAAAATGTCTAGTTTAAGGATGATGATTGGAAAAAATCAATATCGGACCGGGAATCGAACCTGGAAGCTCCGCTTGGTACGAGGTGGCTTTTCTTCCGAAAAAGACCAATTCAATTTATACTGTTGGATTGATTCTTGGCTTCTTTGAGTTGCATATTGGACGACACCCACAATTACAGATTAATACTTGAAGGTGTTTCCAATAAGATGAAATACTTTTCATGTGTACGTAAAACAAATAAGGGTTTTTTAGTATTGAGCTTCAACTGAAAGTATTTCTTGTGATATTTAAATTACATCAATGTAACCATCATCGTTTTACACGCAATATATATATATATATATACACTCTTCATTGGAGTCCAAACATTAGGTCATGAAGCATGTGGCATAGGTCTGGACAATGGATGGAGAAAGCTCGTACCTGAAAGGGGACTTAGATCGGTGTCCCCCAACGTGGGCCCCATGCCCCTTTTCGCATACGGGGATAATACAAATAATAATTATATGTTTACATTAAGTTTTTTTATCATAAGGCCAAAAGCACACAAAGACGTACACAAACACCCAAGCCCTTGCCAGGAATCGAACCAGGGACCTCTTTCGTACAAGGCAGTGACGCTAGCCACTAGACTAGAGAAACCGGCTAACTGCGCTCATTGCTACAAAATATTGTAAACAGCCCCATAATACTGAAAGTATAAGTCTAAAAGAATGTATGTTGAGGAACAAAAAAAATAACATTTCTCCCTCATGCAATCCTACATAACTAAATTTCGTAGACTATACAGTTTTTTGACTTTAAATTGACAATAAATAAGGTGCAACCTTCATGCACTCAATGTTAAAAATGACATTAATAATTTGGACAAGATTTACGATACCCTTTTGGTATAATAGCTGAATTTTTTAATATTCTTCTCCATTGTTAAAATTTAACAGCCGAAAACACTCATTGTTCATTTTGACCGTAGCCTTTGCTTGAGATGGTCAATGACACTAAAATTCTTCACATGTAAACACTTGAATACATTTAATAATCTTTTCAACTGAGGGAGTGAAGAAGTAAATTATATGAATTGCTAAATTTGTAAGTTTTGAACCATTATATATATATATATATGTAGACTTACCATATTTATTTATTATTTTAGAATTTGTTCAAAACTCGTAACATGTGTGTCTGTACGACTTTTTCTGGGAAGAAAGCATTAAAAATAATGAGATTTTGGGAGGAGGATGTTTCTCCAAAATATATTTAAACTTAAGTGGAATAATCAGGAAATTATTAGTTTTAGAGTAAATATATAATTCGTATTTCGATATAATAGCAAATGTGAAAAACTAAACGAAACTACAATATAATAACATGTGTGTGTGTTTAACAAACTGATATTAATTACATAATCCAAATATGGTTATGCATTTGCGTCATATTATTTGGAAAAAGAATCAATTAAAAAACAAGACTTTTTTATCATGTCAGCCCACATAT
This sequence comes from Eucriotettix oculatus, assembly GCA_034510155.1. Taxonomy (NCBI): domain Eukaryota; kingdom Metazoa; phylum Arthropoda; class Insecta; order Orthoptera; family Tetrigidae; genus Eucriotettix; species Eucriotettix oculatus. The sequence continues at coordinate 176,215,622 of CM067376.1, forward strand.
TCAGGTGAGGGCTATTTCAACAAAACTTTTTATTGATAATATTTATCACTACTGTGAACTTGGTTTAAAAAGTCCTTATTGCTTTTAATCGAGACTAAAAGTTGACTACAGTTTACTACATTGCAGCGAAATAAATCTATTAGTGTTGATTCAGCTATTTTGCCCCTTTCTTCAGACCATGTATTATTAATTATTGAAAATATTCTTTCAACAGATGCAGATGTGCCTGGTAGGCAGAAAACATATTCTATAATTTGAGAAAGATAAGACAATGTAATGTTATTTTCTTTAAAATGACTAAATAGTTTATCCCATTTCTGAGCACTGTTCATATTTTACTTTTTCAATATGTCCATAACCTTTTTCCCAAACCCGATAACCTTTTTTAATTCGTCTGTAAATATACACTTTCTTTTTGGCATTTTAGGAAGTGAATATTATTATTTTTAATTAAAATTAAATTTCTTTATCAATTATTTACTTATAATGTAATAGCAAATAATAAACAACACAAATTCACGTTGAACTCGACTTCACTCTACAATACGCAATAATTAACTAACTACTGTCGGTTTCGGTGTCAACTCGCTCTCAACTGTGGTATAAGTACATCATGCTCTCAACTATCCGTAATAAAAACGGACCGTGTTGCGCGTGATATTTTTATATTACGGCCTATCTAATTTGAATACGTGTATAACCTATTCAGAAGTTTTCATCAAATAACCGGCACAAAATGGCAAACTGGCCGGGACAATACCTTCAAACCTGGACTGTCCCGGTCAAAACGGGACGTCTGGGGAGCCTAATATATATATATATATATATATATATATATATATATATATATAAATTGTGACATAGAACCCATATTTAATTTCTTGTAACATTTTGTTTGTAGTATGCCTGAGGAAGTCCTTAAAGCGTGACAAAACGTCGTATTTAATTAAATAGTAATAAATTTATATGCTGACTTATCGGCCGCCTTTTTATTTATTGTAAATCTACTTATTTCTATATTCTAAACATTCATTGGTCTAGCTTTAATTTTTCAGCAATGTTCCTACCAACAGAAAGTGCCATAAAATACCGTAATATTGTTTAACCCAACGAGAAACCGAATTTTGGAATTACAAAGAACGTATCCACAGTTTCATGCACGTCAATAAACTTCAGCTTAATGGAATATTATTGTTTTTCAAATTTAACTGTACACTCAATAACATTACACTCCTTTTCTTTCTTGGTAGATCTTGATATATATCTTTAATTTATTGTTATAATATAAAGTGAGTAAATGTTTAAGTGTTTCATTGTATTTATTGATAAAATATTTACGCTTAAGAACCATGACCGCCTTATGTTAAAGTTCTAAAGAAACACAAACTACAATATTACAGTACAAAGAGTATATTTCTCCAAGAAATTATTTCCAAATTAAAATAATATAACTACTTCAGTCCGAAAATTTTGCATGCTTAAGGGGAATATGTAAGTGTAACGAACAGATATCAGTTCAAAGTAAACATTTCTTTCTTTCTTTCTTTCTTTCTTTCTTTCTTTCTTTCTTTCTTTCTTTCTTTCTTTCTTTCTTTCTTTCTTTCTTTCTTTCTTTCTTTCTTTCTTTCTTTCTTTCTTTCTTTCTTTCTTTCTTTCTTTCTTTCTTTCTTTCTTTCTTTCTTTCTTTCTTTCTTTCTTTCTTTCTTTCTTTCTTTCTTTCTTTCTTTCTTTCTTTCTTTTCTTTCTTCTTTCTTTCTTTCTTTCTTTCTTTCTTCTTTCTTTCTTTCTTTCTTTCTTTCTTTCTTTCTTTCTTCTTTCTTTCTTTCTTTCTTTCTTTCTTTCTTTCTTTCTTTCTTTCTTTCTTTCTTTCTTTCTTTCTTTCTTTTCTTTCTTTCTTTCTTTCTTTCTTTCTTTCTTTCTTTCTTTCTTTCTTTCTTTCTTTCTTTCTTTCTTTCTTTCTTTCTTTCTTTCTTTCTTTCTTTCTTTTCTTTCTTTCTTTCTTTCTTTCTTTTCTTTCTTTCTTTCTTTCTTTTCTTTCTTTCTTTCTTTCTTTCTTTCTTTCTTTCTTTCTTTCTTTCTTTCTTTCTTTCTTTCTTTCTTTCTTTCTTTCTTTCTTTCTTTCTCCATGGCTCTACAGCCCATTGAGGGCCTGGGCCTACCGAGTCGACTGCGGACTGTCATCTTGCATGACATTCCGAGATTGGAGTGACACGTGGTCAGCGTATCGTTCCTCCAACAGTCTTAGTTCCGGTTTTCGCGGCCATGACAACACAAACATCCAAGCCCATGCCAGGATTCGAACCCGGAACGACTGGGTTGTGAGGCAGTAACGCTAGTCAAAGTAAACATTGGTTAATACTAATAAATACTAAGTTTTGTGCTCCTCGATTTTCAAGTCCGGTTTACTTTTTCAGGAAGGAGTAAATCAATATCCAATGTGAATCAGCGCCTTTAGATCCGATGTCCTTATATTGCAAGGTTGTTGGAAACGAAGCGGTACAAGGACTAATTTAAGGAGAACGACCAAGGATACCGCTGGTCAAAATATTGGATCACGGTTCACCTCGTCGCGAGACCTTCCTCGTACACTCGAAAAACGACGTTCGGATCAAGTGAATGGAAATGAACATAAATATGATGGTATATATAGTTCAAATGTTAATATATAGTTAAATATAAATCAAAACTGTTGTTGTTGTAGGAATCAGTCCATAGACTGGACTGATGCAACCCTCCATGCTAACCTATCCTGCGCAATTCTTCTCCTTTATACATAACTACCACATTCCACATCCTCCCTAATCTGCTTAGCGTATTGGCCTCCGTCTTCTGTTCTTATCCCATACATTTCCCTATAACGATAATTTTACAAGACCCTCATGTATCAAAACGTGGTCTATTAATATGTCCCTTCTCTTGGTCAAAGTCTCCATATTGTTATCTCTTCTTTTATTCTGCATAGAACTTCTTGGTTAGTTACTCTATCCATCCATTATTTTTCAGCATTATTCTACAGCACCACATTTCAATAACTTTAATTAAAACTAAAGAAATGAAATGACGAATTGTATTGAATTAAAATCCAGACTTTACTGCTACTCAAAAATCGAGATGCAACAATTAAGTGAACTCGAGCGTCTAACAAAAGAAACTATAACGATTTATTATTCGGTGAACTAACTCAGATGATATCAACAAACTCAAAGATCCTGTTTTCTTGTTCACACATTACTTTTTTTACATTTCCATCAGAAGGTATCGGCGCTGGCCATATTCATTTGTTTTAAAAATTTAAAAACTACCCGCAATTATTCCATTCGTCATATAAATCATATTGTCACCATGTTAGTTGCGTCATCCAATTGCAATGACGGAACCAATATGGCTACAATATGACTTATGAGTAATGTGTAAACTATACAAAACCTACACGTGTCCCGTCCTAAATTTTATTAAACAATACAAATTCAATTGAACCTATCGCAGGTTGGTTGCTGTAACTGGCCTACTATATTAGGAATCGTATTCTAGGAAAGTAGATATTGTTGAATCACTTTTACTATTTTATAATCCATTTCGATAGGTGTTTACTCAATAGGCAGAGGGAACAAATATTAATTCTCTCTTTAGACGACTTGCGTGAAAAATGTAGTAGTATAGTAGTTTAAAACTACTAAATAATTGCTATTATTTAAACCGGAGTACTACTTGAGCTTCATATAATATATCTCGAACAGTGAAATTACACTTAATCATTCAATTATTAAGGTATTTCTAAATTGCACCTTTGCTGAGAGCTCACGCTTTTGATCGATATATACGATTCTGTCTTCTGTGTACAGTTTCATTTGAACGCAAATTTTTTCGGATAGTTAAGCGCCACGAGATTTCTCCTTCCTAATGAAAGCAATAATAATGATTGGCAGCTCGAAGGGCCAGTGTATAATAATATCGTATCAATGTGTAATATGCATCAGCAAACAAGCAAAGGAAATGAGCAGCAATATTGCGAAAGATTCGTTCCTCAAGTCGAAGACAAACACAGGCAGACTGAAGTGGCGGCCAAGCTTCCAGCTCAGCTCCGCAAACCCAGGAACTGCTACACTACACTCATTTATATCCCGTCTATTCTTCTATGTCCTTCTGCTTTACGGAAATTAAATACAGAACTCGTTAACCGGAATCGTAAGTGGGCTATTTTGGCTTGTACATCGTTTTAATTGAAATAGTTTAAATATAATTGAATGTAATACTAAAGGTTTCCTGATAAAGGGTCTAAATATAAAGTAAAAGACAAATATTTGCCACAAAAATGGAAAACTCGATTATAACCATAATATCTGTTTACCCATTAATTGCCTATTAAAAACAGAAATACTATTTTTAACGATTAAAAAAATATACTTTTCAGTAAAAAAAGAATTGATGGCATTTTTAATTACTGAACTGGCGTTTCAAATCACTCGAATCCAATCAAAAGAAATAAATTTAGTTTCCCCGTATACATATAATAAATCATTGCGCTTTTAAATAAAGTTTTGGTATTTTACATTGCTTGTATGTATAAAACGCAGCGAGTTTATGAAAAAGACAAAATTCAGTTCTGTGGTCAGGATATCTGCTGATGGAAACGTTAAAATGGATTTCCAAATCAAGAGGAAAAGGCAAAATTATATTTTTTGATACTTTCAAAAGTTATAGAAAATTTGGAAAAGATATAATAAGTAGAACTATTAACTCCTGGAGTTTGAATGAAGGAAGATTACAGGCAGATACATAGAGGAAGGAAAATAAATTTGGAGATGAAAATTTTGTACTTATAGACGTACTTCATAATGTTTTTGTTATAGTAGGCAGTCTATAGACTAGTTTAATGCAGTTCTTCACAGTAGCCAAATCTTTTTATCTCCACAAAACTTTTGCATCCCAGCATAATTTACCTAACATGTTCTAGTTTGGGTATTTATATTGTATTAATTATAAAGTGGATATATTACTGTACTTAACAGTTATTCAAATATAGTTATAAAATGTTTCAAATTCTAATCTATACGTTTCAATGAATTTTAATCAAATTTAAAATTCATTTGTAAGTAAAATTTCTTATTAGATATTTTGAAACTTTCTGTATAGGTTTTACTGCTCGTTTGTTTGTTAGTTTCATGTATTACCGGAGCTACTACGAAACGTCAGATTTCTCGTCATGCAGCTCCAAGACGTGAAGTCTCCATCGTTTATGCATGTGTTTGTTCTTTGTAGTGTGCGTGTCGTCTTTACAATGATTTTATACTATACTTGTTTAGTTTAGTTATTTAATTTAACTTTTTTGTAGTTAAATATGTTATTTTATTTTGGTCTTATAATTATTTGTTACTTTATGTAATGTATGACGTATTCTATTTCCTCAACCGAGTATTAATGGAAACAACAATAAATTTAAAGTCATTGTTAGTTTACAAGTAAAATCAAGGGAAAATAAACGTAAACCCCAAGTGAATTGCTAGGGAAAATAGACGCAAAATTGAGGTTCAACTTAAATTCTTATAATTTGTTTCCGGAACGATTAGTAATCTAAGTGTCAAAATATGTAACGATAGCACATGCGAAGTGTTGCGTCACAAAATATTAGTGATTTACTATGGCTACGGAAATAATTGAATAGGTTGATGTCTTTGAAGCGAATGCTTGGTGCGTAAATGGAAGACGACATACTTAGACGAGCGTTGAATTCGCGGCCGAGTGCGGATCGTGACTTGGGACCTATGCTAACACTCTACCTAATTATTCTAACCTCGATCATCGATGACGGCTGTGAGGACTACCAGTTGCATCTAATAACTGGAATTAAGTCGAGGTTAAGGCTCCATTGACCTCTGGCGCAATGAAACGACGATATGAGAAAGAAGCCAGCTGCTGGCAGGCGACGGAGCCGACAGCTTCCAGTCCCACTTCTAACCTGCAGGTATCACAGCTCAAATCTTTGCCTAAGTAAAGAACGTAATAATGCACATCTCGGTAAATGGATCCAACAGAAGGAAAGATAATAAATTTTCACGATCATACCGAAGGTTTCCATTCTGGAATAATGAATAATGAAATAATGAATTAATTCAAATTAATTATTTAATACCAAAGAATGGGCAAATATGACTCTTCGTTGAGTCATTTGCGGCTCCCGCTAAAACCAATTGTAATTTATATCAAAGAAGAAAATATAGATGAATATAAAGAAAGATTCAAATAATTATAAACATAATTTAAACAACGGTTTAAATATTGCAAAAGCTTGAAATCTACAGTTTCATATTTTTTGATCCCATATATTTGTAACATTATTGAAGATGGGTTTCCAATTCCTCAAGTAAACGTACCTAAAAAGTGACTGTATAATTTGAGTTTATAGAGATGATAGAGGATGTGGTAAAGCAAACGATTCTCAAATGCTTTTGTATGATTTAATTTTGCAAACTCGTACCGAAATCAGAACATCCAAATCTAAAAAAAGCTGCTGGTCGTCTGTACTCCACAATGAAGTTAGTCAACAGCTGATCAACGTCTTAAAAAATTTCTGCCGACAGCCTTAACTAATTCTACGCTAAATTATCAAACATTTCACCAATGATTACCGTTTGATGTCATAATTTTATTAATATATATATTTGTAAGAAATAAATAATGGCAACATGTCGACTGGAGCCAGGACACGAACCCAGAACCTCCCTTTCCAGACAGGCATTCTACCACTGCGCTACTCCGAATCGACGTCTTGAAGACTAATTCAACATCCCTCTAACCCTGTAAACCTAAATTAGGCTCACCTACAATTTACTAATCACATTTTTTACGCCCTAATTTCTAGGAATTATACGAGGAATGGACATTGTGTACATTGATCAAAGGTGCATGTAATTCAAGTCAAAGAAAGTAGAAATGTTTCCAATGAAGCTTAGTAAATTATTATATTTGACTGTTATATTATATGTGCATTTAATTACTAATATTTGTTAATAATTATTTTACTTTTCATAATTTTAAATTTATGTCTCCTTATAAGAGACATATGAAATTACATTAAACAAAATGTTTTGAATTCGTGTAGCTCTTAATAAAATCTAAGAACCAGATTATGGCCATCTTAGGACTCACGTGTGCCCTCGCCTGGTTGGGTATACAACCGGAACAATGGGCGCTATAGTTCAGTGCAGGACGAAAAATAATAAAGTAAAACACTTTAACGTAACTGATTACACAAAGGAAAGTATTATCAATTTCAAAAAACAAATATTCCTACCGTTTACTGCAAACTGTAGTACATATTTTTCAGATGTTGGTCGTAGAGCCCAAAGCTCCTAAAAAGTTTAATTAATTGTATATAAATCGTGGAGTTGGCACTTATTTGTTTGAGGACTGAAAGTAAAACATAGTTGACTAAAGTTAGCGGTACGATAATAATGGATGTTACCAGTATATTATTATGTAAATTCATAATGGTAACTAATGTGTAAATAATTGTATCATAATATGTAAATAGTTGTCACTGTGATCGCTAATGACCAGGCAGTCGATGCGGCCGTTATAAATAATTTTTTTAAAAAAAGAAAAAGATGCGTTTCAAGTCCGATTTAATTAATTCAATTTCATCTAACTTTAGAACTGAGTTGTGAAATAAGCATTTCTTTTATAATAAATACATCTATTTTACTGAACGTTTGATAATACAGCGACGTCTTTATAATAGAATACATGCCACACTTAACAAAATATAAAATGAATCATTAAGTGAACATAAAACAAACATTCAGGCATTATTCCTGTCTTACATAACAGCCTTCACATACTTTGGAGAATATTTAAAAAAGTATTGTAACGATAAAACTCATCTACTCGGATTTTAGGGGTATGGAATTAAAGGTAAGCTACGCGAGGGTTACATACAACGGTAATAAAAGTGAGACACAACGGTGCTGTTGGGATTTTTCCCACGTCCCGTGGAGGTTGGTGTATTTCCTCAAAATCGTCGGTGAGGGAGGGAAAACGGCTTCTCCCAGAGAGGACACGCAATAATTTTGATTGGACAATATCGAGCCCGGCCATCAACGGAATTCGAAAGACGGCAGTGTAAAAGATATTAAAATCCCGGCAGAAACGAATATTGAACGACTGTAAGGAGATGCGTTTGAAATTAAGGAAATGAAGAGTTGGAGATTCAGGAGATGATGGTTTAATGATTAAGGACGTGGAGATTTTGAATGGAGGTTAAGATTGGACACGTAAAGATTGGAAATTGTCCTGACCACGAACTGACCACGACTGATCCAACAGGATCATAGGAAAACTCTTACCATATTCCGAAAGTCAGCAAACCCGGAACATACACGTACCTCGTCATTCATGCGCGAACCTTAAAAAACCAGAGAGAGAGAACAATGTATCATCAACTCCCACATCTATTCAATAGAAGCCTGTAGCTCCAAACAAAGATATATCACAATTTCACTTTACAGAAAATCTGTATAGATTCTAAATTATAAGTTCATTTTTTAACTACGTCACCTTTAAGGTTTTATTTTCCCTGTAGATGTATTAAAACACATTTTTCAAATAAGAGTGAAAGAAATTGATCTTCTAAAATGAGACTAGAGCAGAAGATAAAAAAGGAAACGAGTGTTATACTTTTATACTGCTAATAAATTACATAGCTTTGTGAAACGGTTGTTTACGTATTGAAAGTGGTGTGGCACGCAGTCGCTGTTGCTGTATTTGTCGTGACCGTGTGAATGTCTTGGAAGGTGCTAGTAGCAGGACACCGTGGTTAAGCGTTGACGTCAGAGGAGGGTCGCCAAGTGTCGAGTTGAGCACGTCAGCGAGCACACGCACGGCGCCACTGGAAAGGCCGTTTCCCATAGTGTACACACATAAAAACATTTTCTATAATACAGATTCATTGGGACACGCCGGAAAAATGCATTACGTACGTTATTTCTAATTAGTACACGTTAGTGAGTTTAAGTTAGCAAATATGTTTTTTAACTACGTGGTTCAAATATGGAAAAACTAATTTGTATAGAACTAAATAAATCGGGTTTGAATACCTATTTTATGATGTGTGTGATTAAAATTGGTGTTGTTTTAATTACGATTCAGCATTGTACAGAGCCATTTGAGCTTGCTGAAGAAATGTTGCTTAAAGAATAAGAATACATTAGTAATGAGAACAAGCAAACAGAGTCGAACGCGTAAAATAGAAGATATGACTTTACGGCACTCAAAGAAAAAAGCGACTGGTATTGGTTTAATGGCTCAATAGAGGATTACAATAAAATAAATTTTTTCTAAATTAAATTTTTAAATTTCCATATTTACTCAACTATTGTTTGTAACATATAACGTGTAGAAACCTGTATGTGGCAACGACATTATGTATCACCCCTCCCCCCTTTTCGTTCTTTTCCTCCTCCTTTCACTTGCAAAGCGACAGCAGTTGACCGCCTTATAAGCTGTATCCGGCTATATCAAATCGAAATTAAGATGATATTTAATACCTTCTTTAGAAAGTAAAGGACATGTAAGTTATTGAAAAATCTCAACTGGACCGATTAACGAACCCAGGGGCTTTCACTTGGTACCAGGTACTTTTACTATATGAACTACCCGTATCGAATCTCCATTACGTTCGAATTTATACAATAATTGTGATTGTACAACGATTGAATTGTTTTTTACAAAATATACTACAGTCAAAATTAAAATGAACATAAAACTATAATTTAAAGGAAACTATTACATCAAAATTCAATTTCTGATATTAAGTATAATAACTAAAAACTACAGCCAATTTTTCAACAAAAAATTAATTAATCTTTATTAAATGTAATCGCAACGTTTCGTCCGTCTTTATGGACTTCATCAGATAACTAAAAAAAAGGAAATTAAAAACCAATATTAATATTGAAGACATAATATTTCCATAAAATATAAAGTATCCTTTTCAATTAAAGTAAATAAGTAAGAGATCGACACTTTAAATGAACAAAACTATTATAGATTTGGATAATTTTCTGTCAATGATGGTTACGGCAGAAATGATATATAACAACAAATAAGTAGTTACGCAGTTAAATATTAATAATGGCAAATGAAATTGTAGCAAGAGAGTGTCGTATATTTTATGTAAATTACTAGTATCATTTTTTAAATTGAGTGCATTTGGGCCTAACCTCATATGTGAAATCTCGCTCATCATTCTTCAGAAGTAATTTTATTCCTCAACCAAAATTTGCCAATCGATTCTTTTCTTAATATATATATATATATATATATATATATATATGTGTGTGTGTGTGTTTTGACACAACTGTTTACTTTTGAATATACAATTTCATGTTGTTTTTATTATCTTTTATGCGAGATTTTAATGTTGTCCAATATACAGTACACAACAATATAAACATTTAATTTTGTAAATAACATTAATTTTTCCTGAAAATTAATCATTTCTTTAATATTTTCTATGAATTTTAAATTATTTATATGTTTAAAAGCAACACCTACACCGTAATTATTAAACTCGTTAATTTTTTTTATATATTGCAAGGTAAAATTATAGAACTAATTTTTATGTTAAACTTATTAACAGATAATTGTTTTTAGAGTACCTGATTTTATTCATTCTAATTTTGACATATTTATTGATTAAATTCATTTGACCAGAATTTAGTAAAATTTAATTTTTAATTTTAATTTCAAATTTTTATGTGATATTTGGGATGTGACACTTGATAGCCTTATCTACCAGATTGTGAAAAATAAGCTGCGTTTTGAAAACAGGGATGATTGTTATGATTTCAAGATTAATATTGACTTTTAAAATTTTTTATAGTTAACATAAGATGGACAAAACGTCGTAATTATATTAAATAAAAATTAATTAAATAAATTACTGACAGAATTGGGTGTAATTTTTATTTATGAAACTATTATATTTTATTATATACATTACTCTTAAGTACTTGTCGTTAATTGTTGGTTGCATAAGACAAACATGCATAAGTCAGAAAGAAACCTGTAGCATTTCTACAGTACAAATAAAATTTCTTTGTTTCTGAAGGAATTGTTAGCAACGATATTAAACCGACTATTAAAACGAGAAGTTTATCGTTCGTATTTTATGAACCTTAGAGAGGAACGAACCTAGTAATTGTGCGTGTAAAAATAGATTAAACAATTTGATTGTTTCGTTGTTGATAAATTTTTGTTATCTAAAATATCGCTTCGTAATCGAAGTACCTTAAACGATATCAGAAAATCAATTCTAAATTTGTTGCTATATATTATTCAGTTAAATATAAGTACACTTCCTCGGTGGCAGCAAATTGCTGTTAATCAGTCTTTGTTAATAACTGAAAGGCACACTCTATAATTTATTTTTAATAATTTTTACAAATCTGTCTTGCACGGTTAGGTTCCTGGAATCCTATCTTCTTCTCTTTCGATTCCGCTTAATATCGCTGGTAGTTAATGAATCAGAAGAACTCATTCAAATTTAAACGGAGAAGCGAATGAAGCGTTCCGGGGAATTAAAACTGCTAGGGAATATTAATAATGTAGAATCATTATGTGAGGCTCGAGAGACAAAAGCTGACGGAATAAATTGGGCCGAAACTCGAGAGAAACTATCAATTGGTATTTGTAATGCCTCTGTAAAAGAATCTCATTTCCTCGGCCGAAATGACATATGCTATTTGTCCAGCCAGAGGCCGTATTATAATGACACAGTTTTACTAAGTTACTTTGAAAGTGAACTATTAATAATGCCACATAGCTTCTGTTCTCATACACCCTCACGCGATGTAATTGCCATCAATTACATAAGTCTTAGCAGGTCACGCTCCAAACAGGTGCTGTCTCTGTCCACGAAAACAATGCTCCACGGTGCCTCATTATCACACGTAATTAAGACATACATTGCCCTCACATTTTGGTAACAACAGAACATAATTCACTGAAGAAATTACAAAGGATAATTATCAACGGAAGTATGTTAATGCGTCTCAAATACGACACAGTAGAACGGCGATTATGGGAACTAATTGGGACCATCTGTAGTTCGGATATTGGATTGTTTGGCTAACCGACTCCATACAAGTTAAAAGAACTGCATTAAAAATATAATTTACTTCTTGATAGAATTAGCATTGTACCTTATTTCGTGATGTACTTGTTATAGTGTAAACCTCCGTAATTTTAGCGGCGAAGTATAATTAGTAGAAGTTGAATAGACCAGTCAAGTTATTATTCACACGACATCATCGTTGTTTCTAAGGCTAAAAATGATTCTGTGTGCGATGAACCCTTGTTTTCGTCACTTCACTGTCTGGGAAACAGTGGAATAACAAAGGGTGTTAGATTGGGAAGGGATATTTTGAAGGGAGTTAAGCAGTTCTGCTACTTGAGCAGCATAATAACTAGGGATGGAAGAAGTACAGCAGACATTAAGCAATGAACGCTTTCGCAAAAAAAAAGAATTTACTTACGGCTAATATAAGAGTGAATATTAGGAAATGGCGTTATATTGGTGCGACGCGTGGACGGTAGCAGTTGCAGACAGGCAAAGTTTTCTAAATCTGATTCTATAGGAGAATGCTGAAAATCAGATGGGTGGATAGAAACGCTAATGAGGAAGTTCTAAGCAGAATAGGGGAATAGCGAACAATATGGAGGACGTTGATTAAGAGAAGGGATAGATTAATAGGCCCCGCTTTAAGACTTGAGGGTCTTGTAAAATTAGCTTTAGAGGGAAGTAAAATCAGAAGAGGGAGGGAAATGATGGAATATGCTAAGCATATTATAGAGGATAAGGTAGCTATGTAGAAATGAAAAGACTTGCGCAGAATATATTAGAATGGATGTTACATCAGATCAGTCTTACGACTGCTTGCCCCATCAACAATAATTACACTATTTTTTCACACATATTATTACTTTTTTTATTAATTTATTTTAGGTCCTGTCAACAATAAAGTTATTAGCGACTAACATAAATGTCATTAGCAAATAAATTACATTAGTATATATGAATAGAACTTCATCATTATTTACAATTTAAAATAATGTGTCAGTATCACTTTGCAACCGTTAATTTGCATCTCCTTTACTACATTATTGAAATACTGCTACCGATGGTATGAAGTTTGCAATTTCATCAGTCGTCTGCTTGTGCAGCTGTTGATCTTCGAAATTACTTCTGTCGGTTTCTGCAATTGACCACGCATTATTAAAAATTTTAACTGCCATTAATTCGGATTTTGATATTAGTAAACGTTCGGAGAAGTAGAATGGTATTGAACTGACTTATTGCTGACCAAGGCTCAACAGTACAATATCAATCTTCCGGTTATAATTTGGGTTGCAGTTACTGTGTTTTTATTTTGGCAGATGAAAACATTTTAGTGTCTTAGAAAAAGAACGTGTACAGAATAGTGCATAAAAAAGCAGTTTTCTTAACATTAATGTGGATAAAATATCAGTTCGGATATTTGACGGTTCGGATAACACATTGGGATAAACGGCGTTGCACTGTAAAACAAAACAAAATGTTATGCTGAATATACAACAAACAAGTTAATCTTATTCGCAGACCATTTATCCCCATACAGTACAATTTTTAACAAATCACGATAACTATCCCCTTTTATTTAAATTACTTAGACTGTTTTAAAATCATATACATGGGATTCAATAAAATTAACACGTAATTTGAAAACATTAAAGAAAATTTATTAGGTATGTATAATAATTAATTCCCTTTTTGTAAATAAATTTAATTACTTCCGTATTTACCTTGTTGCATGATTGCTAAGAAAATAATTATTACATATTATTTTTGTACCATTAACGACTACTTTGTATGAAAATGTGTAACGATTACATCCACAGATTGAATATAATTCGTCGATAGATTACGATAAAATGAACTAAATCTACAGATTGTTGTATTATACCACCGCAATTACCAGTATTTAATTTCGTTTGGCATGCATAGTCAAGTTTTAATGAACGTACATATTTAATTTCATTCCAAATAAAATTATATGAAGAGTTGAGTGGTGTTTGGAATAATAGCTCTCCGTGTGTGTGTGTTGGTTGAGGTGGCAGGTGACGTCAAAGCCAGGGTTCAGAATTCAAGTGATCGGACAGGTGGCGATCGCTTAGAAAGACCCAATTGCTGTGTAATCGTAAATGAAAGCTGACGAAAAACTTCATTCCCAAACAATAATTGTCTGCTTATTCTGTATTAGGAAAGTTTGAAGAAATTTCTAAAATACATTAAATGTTCATTTATTTTATAAACAGTCTGAATTACGTTATAGTGATAAAATTATTAATTATTATTTCATATTAATTTTTATAATTTTTTTCAGAACTGTGAGTTATTATTGGTGAATATTATTCAAGTACTTCTTATTTTCAAATAGAACCCGATATTAAGATTATTCGCGGATGAGATCAAAAAATAGAAAAATGGAATTTTGTTACGATCACTAATATTAAGTGTCAAAGGGCCTCATATTAAAAAAGAATAGATTGACTGTAAGGGTTTGGTGGGTAACAGGCTACTTGAGGGTAATCGTGACAACTCCCATTTAACAGCTTAGGAAGGGAATTGAAAAGGGGCGTGTGGAAGGTAGAGCAAGGTAGCCAAGGGTTGACTTGTGCTCCCGGGCTGTAGTGTAAGGATCCTACCTGGTGTTTTACTTAAAGATAATGCAGGGAAAACACTAGGAAACCTATATCAGGAAGGAGGGATCTATTGGGTACTGGCTGAATTAAAACCCCTCATATTCTATCCATGAATACTACAATCATACCGGTGGAAATTTAACTAAAAAATAATTATGCAATATCTCTATTTTAAAAAAAATTTACATGTATTTTTAGACCTTGTAATTTTTGTAAAAGTTTAGAAATTGCATTCTTCTACATTTTTGTACAGGACTAGCATGTAGGCAAACTGACGTTTTCCAGAAGATTGTAATACTTATGGTGTTGATATTGGAAATAAAAAAATCTTAAGTATAAACCGTATTAGTTTCACTGTAAGTAAAAATAATCGAGGAGTTTATATTCAATCATAGTGGCTTTCCACAAATCATTTCCTTATAGTTCATCGTCAAATTCAATAGGACAAGGAATATAAATAAGTCATTTATCAAAATCAAAACTGTTACTGTAATTATTAATGAAAATATTAAGGGAACGGAACGTTTCTTCAACACTCATAATCGTGTCAAAAGTTTACTGATTCAGATGTCAATTCCATTAATAATTTGTAAGAAATAAATTTTATAGAGCTTTTCTGTCAAGTTAGCTTGCTTTCACATTACGCACGGAAGTATGGAATATTGTTGAGTGAAAAGGGCTTTAAATTGACTACATAAACATATGTTGTTTTCAAGTAAAACGTACTTGTGTATCAGTACTGCGTCTTAAAGTGACGGCTGTCATGCGGAACAAAACTGCCATAATACATTATTAATAATTGAAGATTGTTTGTTAGGGCAGACATACAAACGCAAAAAGAACAGAGAATAATGAACTACGAAAAGGGGATTTTGAAGAGCTAGTGAAAGCCGTAAAGTCTCATGTCAGGCTTGTAATCTCATTTCATTTTTTACTTTCTATTATTTTTCATTTTAGAAAAGCTGTCAATAACAAAAGACCAGCCGCTTTAGTGGAACAGATGTCAATCCCATTAATGGTTTGTAAGACAGTTATCAGGTAAATATGACAAAACATGTTTGAAAGAAGAAGGGAATATTTCAAGGAAATGCGAGTAATCCACTAGGAAATGAAAAGAACCTGTAAAATGTCAACTTTCACGATGAGGTTCGTAAAGTATTTTTATAAGGTTGACAGCATTCGGTGACAAGTAAAAAGCCCGTCATTCTCGTGTACGGGCAATTACCTTCACAATTGGTAACACGCTGGCGATAAATTCAGCCCAATAATACAGAAGCGCCTCTGTAATTTTTGTTCCACATAGCATTAATGACTCTCACTCTAAATGCATGTAACAGAATTTCTTTCAGTGTACAATTTTTTTCCATGGCTTATAATTTCACAATTGAATTTTCATCTGCGGTGCATACGCCAATTGCGGCCATTAAAGGCCTTATCTTCCAGCACAGTCCATCGCGCCGGTACGCATTTATTCCCCCGCCACGGCTGCCAACTGCGAATTAAATTCGTGTCATCTGTCCGCGTGTAACAATGGACCGGCAAAAAAATCACTAAAATTTCTGTATGTGTTATGCTGCTTTGTCCACTTTTTCTCGACTAAATGACCAATTTTTTTGCAATTAATAAGTTGAATTTAATCAACAGAATACGTGCTCTGGCTGAATTAGATGTGTTTCGTTGTAATTATTAAATATCAAAACACAGCCACTCTCGGCAAACTTGTTTTTGGTTTCTAAGTAATATTAAACTTTAGTACATGAAAATACTATTCATGCATATTGACCATCTTTGTAAGATCAACAGTAAAAAGTCATCCAATATTCTCGTTATATACTTTTTAAAAGAGACACAGGAATTTTAATTAACCTTTGGCTATTATTTATTTCCGCATTCTTACTTATGGCGATACATCTCTCAGTTACAATCATTATTCATTGAAAGCATTCTCTCTAGTATTCTCTACATTACAATAATAATGTAAACACAATGATTGGTTGTGGAGGACATAAATTGTTCCTTTCTTTGTTGTATTTATTGTACAATCGGTATCAATCGTGACATACATTGCGTAATATGATTTATTTTATTTTTCGAAACTTATTTTTTTCCTTTTAAATAAAACGGAATAAAAGATATATTTACCTTTTGTCTCTGTACTCAATTTTTTTGTTTCAATTTCGTCACCTAGATATTCTTGCTGAACGGAAGCATTTTTTTTTCATCTATCGGTTTACACAAATGCATAATTAACACAAAAGGCAGTGCGACGAAATTAATAAACACGGAATTGAGGGCAAAGGTAATTGGAGTAGCTGAGAATGCGTACACGCCCTTGCGGAGAATGAACATCGCACTCAAGTAGGCGAGGGCTTTAATTAGCTCGCAATTGTCCTCACGCAATTGTAGGTTTTTTATCACCTTGCGGCACGAAAACCAGTAAAACATTGCCACATCAATTACACGGAACAGCGGTTAGGTCTGGCTTTGATCACAGAGTGGGCCGCATGAAACCTGGTGATTAGCACCGTGGGCAGCAATCAATCAGCGCCAAACTGCCGCGATTCGCCAAGTGATGCCTTCATACGCTGCACAATTGCTCCTGCCAGCAATTAATTCTTAGTTGGCACGTATTCATCGTCATTTTATTTGGAAATATTAGTAAATAAGTAAACGATTCCCAAAGTGCTGAAACTCACATTTGCCTCATACATTTGTGAGTAGAAAGATATTTAAATATAATATAGTCAGGCAGTAATTGCTATAGCTTCGAGTTAATTTTTCAACACGAGAAGACTAAAAAGAAACAAACTGTAAATTCTAAGTGTAATTTCAAAAAGGAATTTCAACTTTGCAGCGCGATTTCACGAGACTATTAGTGTAAAAATCATAGTATTCTAATTTAACTCATAGTTAATAATACATTAATCTAAATTAGAAAGTAAGGAAAGTACGTGTGATAGGAATATGTTCTAATCGTCAAACTAGGTCAGTCGTTAATTTTTATAATCACAAATATGAAATGTGAATAATTCATGCAGCAGGTGTACTAAATTGAATTATGCTTCAGTAGTTCGCATATGAGTAGATACAATATTATTACGAGTACACTGAAGTGACAATAACTGTTTTGTATAAGTTTACATATTACTAACTAACGCTCGCCAGATTCTGTTTAATGTTTCGCCGCGATGTCCGCGTAATCAATAATACTTCTGGTATTAACATTATTCTACCCCTAACCTATTTACCAATATTCCTTTCCATTTTCAATACCGTAATTTCCCAATGTTGGAAAGTCGCGTGTTTAATTCGCGCCGTTTTGGCAACGTTCGTCCTGATTGATAAAAATATTCTTCATAATGCTTATAGAGTAAAGTTTTCACGTTATAGAGTTCAATTATATAATTTTTTCTGTAAAATGGAAAACCGGTGAATTTATATGTAAGTGACGAAAGATAAAAAGACATGTACAAAAATAACAGGAAAGGGCAATTTAGAACACATGGAAAGAGAAAGAAACACACGGAAATAGGAAATATCAGAACAATCTGTTATCATGTTCGGCTATAATAAACGTTTTCCATATTTATTTGGGTCCCATTCGTTTTAAAATTACCTATTTTACATCTCCATTTCGGAAACAACTGCGTCATTGGTTAAGCCAGAAATTTTACATACTTGTCAAAAGAAAAATATTTTAATTCCCACCAATTTCTGAATTTGCCGAAACTTTTAAAACTTATTACGTTTGCATACTACCGAAGAAAACATTCTTGAATGACAAATAAAGATGGCGGTTGCCAGAGGAATGTAAATATTACTGAAAATGTTTTAGTTTATAACGCTTCAATATTCCTTGAATGTTTTAAAATAATACGGCTAATTTTGGATAATGCAAGTGATATCCTATTATTTACCGAATGTGAGGAAATATTTTGCCGAAGTATTTGAAAATTCAGTAAAACAAGGTATATGTCTCATATTGCTCCCTTCGCATCTCTGAAAATGGGTTGTAATTAACTTTTTACTTTCATCTGAACGCAATAACGCTCGTAGAATAACAGAAAGTTGATAAAAAGAAGAAAAAGTTGCAAATACATATTTTTGGAGCATATGTATTACAGAAATGCAGTCACAAACATTCAAAAAAATTTCAGCTCCCCGCAATCTGCAATTATTTCCTATTTGTAGAACAGTTACTACCTTTATTCTATTTCTTATATACACATCAACAAAAAATAGATGCACACTTAAAAATAGTCACATTTGCTTCACGAGGGGCGCCCGTTGATCAGGCGAAAAATAAGAATCCCTTTTTTTAAAAATATTTTACGGTGTAATATAAAATATTATTTCAAGTGGAGTTATGTAACAAGAAATAACACACATACTTTTTATTTTATTTTACGTCACACGAATAAAGGGAATGTTATTAGAGACTGAAATTACAATGGTACTTTTGAGACTTTTTATTTGTTTATTTAGAGTCGCATTCACTGCTAACGGTCATTAGCGACTTTATAATATTTGAGGAACTCAATTGGCTGTATGAGTTTCTCGGTATGGGAACTTACATACACACAATATCCATGACTATGACAGGATTCGAACCCTGGACCTCTTTGATGTGAGGAAGCGACGATTAACACTACATTATTTGACGCAGAGGAACTACAAAGGGTTTTTCGCGAGTGGGAAATAGAAAATAAAATTGTGTGTGTGTGGTGAGTGATGATGCTCCTAAAGACTTGAGGAGTGTTGCTGAGTGTTATTAACTAGAAAAGTGGGAGCCTACCAGACGGTAATACGAGAAAATGTTTCAGTAAGTCCGGTAATAATTAAAAGTCATTAGACTAAAAAAAGATCAATTAATTTATAAAGATGTTTCAGGATTTAAACCCGTCGATCTGTCCATGCTTGAAGATGCCGTGGAGTTTATGAAGTTTAATATGGTTTTTCAAGCCTTTGTAAATAAGATAAATCCTCAATAACACACTATTTAATTCCAATAATGAATCGAATTTTTTCTACCATTAAACGTGATGAACACGTTTGCACGGAAATAACGTCGGTGCTTGTCCTTTGAAGGTCCGAGACAAGGTTTGGCGAGGCACGCAGGTGGATCAGCTTGGTGTAGCCAACGTCTCTCTCACGACTCGGCTGCATGGATTAATTGAGGAAACGCCGAAATAATCAAATTGAGAATTGAAACACAGGACTCAAGCGGAAATACAGAACGGACTGCCGATAACGGAACCGTGAAGTATAGATAATTCGATCGAAGACAGCTCACAATAGGTAAGGAGGAAAGAACAGATTAATGACTACGGAAGACGAGACGGAAATGAAGAGAATGACTTGTTAGATGCAGCGTTGTTCTGTCGAACGAGCACTTGCATCATTAAGCCCCGAGCGAGGTCTAAGCGATTTAGACAGATGTGCTTTTGAATGAGAAACCAAGGGACTCGTGAAGTAAACGATGTTTTAGATTTATAAAATAAATGCTTCAAGGTCTTACAGCAGAATATTAATGATTGATAGCTCTATAAATATTTCTCTTGAACCTACGACGTTGTTATTCGCAAAAATTTAGACATGAACTAACGTGATGACAATTATTCCATGTCCATAACAATCTTGTGATCACATTTGTGATAGGTAAAACATAAGTTCATAAATGAGTATAAAGTGAAAACTCGCAAAAAAGAAATAATTCTCTCTGTTTCGTAATTTCCCTCCTTTGAATTTTGCGAGTTTATGTGGCTATTAACTATAAACGAGTTCAACAGCTTCTTGAAATGAAATGTAATAAGAAAAATGTTTTACATAATAATTTCAGAGAGGAATAAAATATCGAGAAAGAAGGCTTATACATAACCTCCACAGAAGACAGTCAGCAGTAATTAGAACTGAAGATCAAGAAAGTAATGCAGAAATCAAGACAGGAGTAAGACAAGGATGTAGTCTGTCGCCCATGCTGTTTAACTTATATATAGAACAGGCAATGGAAAAAAGTTAAAACGGAATATGGAAAAGGAATGATTCTTCAAGGAGAAGAAATAAAAACCCTACGTTTTTCCGTCGATATTGTAGTATAAGTGGAGAAGAAGACCTGGAAACCATAAAAAATGGCACGTACGTGCTCATGGAGAAAGATTTCAATATGACGATAATAGAAGGAAAACCAAGGAAATGGAGTATAGTGTGGGAAACAGTGGAATAACAAAGGGTATTAGATTGGAAAGGGATATTTCGAAGGAAGAAAAGGAATTCTGCTACTTGGGATGCATAATAACTAAGGATAGTTGAAGTATAGTAGACATAAAGAGTAGGATAGCACAGGCAAGGAAGGCTTTCGCTAAAAAGATTAACTTACTTACATAAGTGTGAATATTAGGAAATCGTTGCTAAAAAATGTTCGTATGGAGCGTGGCGTTATATGGATGCGAAACGTGGACGATAGAAGTTGTGAAAAGGAAACGAATAGAAGCCTTTGAAATGAGTGTTATATGGGTGGATAAAATCACTAACGAGTTCTAAACAGAATATGGGAATAACGAATAATATGGAGAACGTTGACCAAGAGAAGGGATAAATTAATAGACCACGTTTTGAAGCGTGAAGATCTTGCAAAATTAGGATTAGAGGGAAGTGTGTAGGGTGAGAACAGAAGATTGAGGGCAATGATGGAATACGCTACGCAGATTAAGGAGGATGCGGGATGTGTTAAGTTATGCGTAAATGTAGAGGCTTTCGCAAGATAGGTTAGCATGGAGGGTTAAATCAGAGTAATCTTAGGACCGTGCACCAGAACAACAACAATTTCAGAAGCACAACTTGTCGTGCTATCATTTGAAGCACTTCAGGTGCGATAAAAATTATTATAAATAATTTATTTCACGAGATAGATTTAAATATAGTTTTAAATATGTTCAGCGTACAAACATTTCGTCCGAAATAAATATTGTCTATATTTCGAAATGAGTACGAATGCTGAGAGGACACGATTGTAGTTTTGCATCTTGGTTTTATGATGCATATAAAAAATGAGACATAAAAATATTTTTTTCCTTGGCTGTACAGCCTACCACGTCGACTGTCAGACTATCATCTTTAATTATGCATTCTGGATTTGTTTCTGAGTGATAAGTAGTCAGCGTAGTGATTATGCTACAGCTGTTACCCAGTTTTCGAGGCCAAACATACACGGCAATTCCGGAATTCAAACCCGGATCCTCTGCATGTGACGCTGACCGCTACAGAATATGGGGTTGGCAAAGTATGTAAATAGGAAAAATACACTTATATGAGCTGCAGTAATATTCACTTCATAAAATCCCATGAATTACATAAATTTTACTATCATGTCGGGCATGGTTTTCGTGAATCATGTAGACAAAAAGTAAGAATTCTCTAAACACAGTTCAATTTTCTAATATGCTATACATTTTAAATAAAGTGAAAACAAAAATTATGATGTTACTTAAATTTCACTAATTTTTCACAAAAGATATCTTACTTTATTTGTTAAAAAGATCAAATGCTAATAGATTTTAGTTTTAGTATTTAGTTGTTTCGTTTTTAAATAGTAAATGGATGAAATATAAATCAGCAGCAAATATTGCTCTCAAAAACCAACTAAGATTTTCTGACAGAACTCTCTAGAATTAATTTTAACTTTTTGGAACTGTAGATCATATTTTGATGAGTCAATTTATAAATTGTGATTACTGAGACTAGATTAATATATATGTATATATATGCTAGATTATTATATAAACTAGATTAATATATATATATAATTAAAATCGTGTCCTCTAAACATATATATATATATATAACTTAAAATACATTTACAGACATGCATATGATGCTATTTGTTCATTTTTTGGATTATATATCCTTAATACACAACCTGAATCACGTCTTTAGGGCGTGGACTAGCATGGAGAGAAATTTTTGTAACTAGAAATTTTAAATGCTTGTTAATATCAAGAGCTAATACTAAAATATGTAATAAAATGCGTAATATAGCAGACGAAAATTCAACAATTCCGAAAATTATAAGTAAATATTTCGAAACGCCAATTAAGTTAAATAATTCAGGTTCAACAAGATAACGAAAGACATATGTATATTTTGCAGATGGTTTTGTCATATTACCAATTTTTTTTTCAGAAATTTTTTGCAAAGGCCTGGGTGTATGTGAGTGTTTTCAAATACTCTCACTGAGTATTCCCGACAGAGGAAAGTAAAATCAGATGCCTAAGTCGATGTTGGTGCGACTGTAAAAACATAATTTAAAAAATTATAATAATCATGTAAATGAATTGAAACGTCCTCACGTGCTGTGCTGTAAGGTTTTCCGTATTTTAACATATTCATTGTTCGTTGCAGATAAATATGGTCACACGAAATCGAAAGATATTTTTTAATTGTATGACAAGTGTATACAAATATTACCTGATGATTTGGACAGTTTGAAGGGTTTGTTTAAATGAGTTCATAATTAATGCTTGAGGTTCATAATCACGTACCCAATAACTTTGATAGGGAATTCAAATATGGGATAAATCAACCAAGATTATCATTAATAATATCACAGGAAATTCCTATATAAGCTGGAATAATTCAGATACACATAAACTAATTGAATGAAATCCAAAAGATAAGTAACTTTTCAATTAAAATGCGTACTTCATAAAGTTCTCCTATTTACATAGAACCTTTAGTAGCAAAATACATAAGATAACATAACTTTTAATTCGCATAAGAAAAATAAAATCAATTATTCCTCATAATTAGGTCGCTTTCAGTATTGTATTAGTATTACATCATAACAACACATATTAAAGAATACAAATATATTTCCTATATACTCGTGAAGTCGTAATTGAATCAGTTTTGCTTCCAATCTTGTGAAATAGATTGAAGGTCAAAATGAATTTTGTTCGTGTTCGTATTTACCCACATAGCACGCCACGCGCATAGAAAAAGGAGATTGTAATTTAATTTAACTCTGCGGGGTCCGAGTGTTATTTTTCATCAGAATCTTGCAAATTAATATTCGGGTTTTTATTATCCTCGCTCCATTTATTATTCTTTTCCACCCCATGCTTTTATGTATAGAATTTCTTTATTCGTAAAGGAGGAGCTGGGGGAGGGAGATTCAATTTATTCCTTCATTCTGAAATCTTATTCTCTCATTTTAAAGGTTTAATTCCAAACGTCCATCTCTACGTGGCGTTATTAGAAGCGTAATAATTGGCCAATGCGATTTGTATTAAGATTCCGTGGCGGAACCAAATATTATAAAATTAAAACTTTCGAGAGACATTAATTACCTAAAGTGTCTACACTGTTTCTCATCTTCATAAATTGAATCTATAACTGTTTTAATTTAGTTAGGGCCAATTATAAATGTAGTTAAATCGTGAATTTTACAAAATGAGTAGGTATTGTGAAGAAAATTTATCTGAATACAGATACCTTACTCATTCATTAATAAAGTAATAAGTACAGATATCAATAATTAAAAATAAGCCTACGGGAGAATAATTGGGAAATTCTCTTTAAGGCTAATGTATGAGGTAATGTTATTAAGGAAGTAATATAGTTTAAAATATTTCTAGTGTTTCCTTTGTGAGGATATGAATTAAATTTCCTATTTTATTTGAGATTTAACAATATAGTACTCTTATTTTTTCATTTCGATGGCACTAGTTAATTTACATAGCTTCCTAACGAAGATTTTTATTACTTCAAAGTAGATTATTTTTTTGGGAAATTATTGCTTAAAATTATAAAAAAATCCAAAAAGAGAAATTATTGAGGTAAATTAATTAATAGTTCTTATTTTAACGTATATTTAGTTTATATTTACTTGTACGTTCAGGGAAAGAAAGTGCCGGTTGGGTAATTACGGACGACTCAGGGTAATTTCTGGGAGACGTTCTGAATTCAGGTAGGAAATAAGAATCGACGCCACGATGCTGGCGCCGCGGCGTCGCGTGACGTGCCAGGAATTTAATTATGCACCGCCCATATGGATCTGGGACCATTCAACAAAAATTGACGTATTCCGCTCGCAGAACTCATAAGCGCATTCGTAATAAACGTGTCGATTACAATTTGCGTAAACTATTTCCACGTGAAAAAACAACGATCATAAGTCCTAACGTTCAGTGACAGATTTGTCTACATTTAAAGAAGATGCCCAAACCTTCATAAGCCTAAATCATTACTGAACGTTTTCGTTGCAGGTTCGGTACAACAACGTTATGGTCAGATGATATGAGTTGAAATAGGAAAGTAAAATCGTAAATAATTTAGCAGTGAACAGGATGAGTCTGTAAAAAATAAAGAATTACATAGGCTAAATAAGTCGACTGAATAACTATGACAATTATCAAAGTAATTTCAAACACAGAGAAATATTTTTAGTTCATCATTCAAAAGAAAATGAATTATATTACTAATTTCCATGGAAAGCTTTGTCTTATGATTTGCATTTCACGGAGGATCATCCACAGATTCTTATAGAGGGTCTAATTTAGATTAAATTTAAAATCAATGTTTATTTTAAATACGCAAAACAAATTTTAGTTGTTAAGGTGCCATAATCTTGACCTCAAAGAGTACTTAGTAATTTTAATTGCACGAGGTCTAACAGATCTGAGAGAAATCTTATGACTTGGTACTTAATAAAAGAAAATATTTGAACCTTAGGAATAAGACAATTAATCGCCTGAAATAATCTCATTTATATACAAAAAATTATTAATAAATATAGACTTGCAGACAATGAAAAAGCGCTCGGAAGGGGCAGGATAAAATAAATATTAACATTATGTACAATAAATTCTGTGTTCCGAAGTGACTACAGAAACAAATACATACAGAGTAATTGCAATTTTCGTGTTTGACCCCCTGGGTAGACATTAAATGTAGAGTGACTTTTTAAAAATAAACGGGTCAAACATTTTCTTTAATATTCGTATAATTGTGAACTAGAAGTTCCTTGAGGAGTGGAAAATCTTTAAGTAATAAAACCATAGGAGTCGAATATTACTGTACCTATTAATTTTATAAGAAATAATCTTACTTTAATATGTTTTCTGTTACAGTACTATTCAAAATGACAATGTATACTTATTTTCACGATAAATCGCGTGACCAGCTGAACTAATGAAAAAATGATTACATAAGTCATCAGATAAAGAGAAGTCACAAGTTAACTAACTTAACTTCCGACGTTCAATTAATCCTAAAACCATTCCCTAATTCATTTGATAATGAGCCTTCGGAAGTATCTTGCAACGATCTGTCAAAAGTTCTGGTAAAATGCTATTTCTAAGAATTTACGCTTCATCGTGTAAATTGTATACCAGGCTGAGGATTTCGTTGAGAAAGCATTCAACTGCCAAGAGTTGAGTCAATATGCAGAACATACTGGAATGGCCGCCATTCCGGGTTTAATTTCTTGTTACCGCGCGAGCGAGGGGGAAAAAACTCCAAATATTTACAGTAGAAAATTCATTGCTGCTGGAAGGGAAGGCGAGATAGCAGGCGCACAAACAGAAAGCAATATCGGGTCGGGGCTAGCGAGAAAAAACTCTTCGCTATTTAAATATTGGCTATTGGCGTCCTTTAATCAATTCCTTCTCACCCATAGTTATCTACAACTCAAAGTAAAACTATATCAGCTAAATTCAAGTCAGCTTTTACTAATGTCTTGAAGGAAAACAAGCGAATGTAGTATTCGCTGTTTTTTCAACCGCATACATTTTCCATACAGCAAAAAATATTACGCTAAATACGAATAATGTTAATGTTTATCTGAATAAAAATTTCTGAATAACTTATGTCCATGGAAAAAATAACTATAATTGTCAAATCATAAGCTACTTCAATTCGTCTATGTTAAACACGACTTTCAAACACCGCATCCTACACATTAATTATTGTAAATTTACGTTTAGCATGATATTATTTTTAGACACATTTCCGATTTGGTACAAAAGTATTGTATTAAGTCGTGTTGTTCAATAATACGTTATATGGTCAGGATGGATTCTAAATTGTTTAATTTAAAATAAGAATTTCAGCCTACTCCTATGAAGAGCAGCTATTGCTTTCAGACAATAAAAATTTCTGATTTTAACCTAAGTAGATTTACAATAAGAATTTAACTATGTTAGGTCAAGTAATTCGCTGATAAATGTTTCCTAAAATTTATTTTGTTGGCAATCATAAACGTGCCACTATATTTTATTTATCAAAAATAAATCAGTTTTAACTATTCAGTTTTGTGAATATTTGTTAAGAATTGTTCTAATGTAACTTTCGTCTCCCACTTGAAAGATATACGTAATATAGTTGTTGTTTCTGTGGAATTCCGTCCTCATACTGGTCTGATTCAAGTCTCCATGCTAACCTATCTTGCGAAAGCCTTTTCATTTCCGCATAATTAGCACATCCCACATCGTTCCTACTTTAATTAGCGTAATTCATACTTGGCCTCCCTCTTCTGTCCTTACCCCGCACACTTCTCTCTAATGCTAATTTTACAAGATACTCATGTCTTAAAACGTGGCCTATTAATCTATCCCTTATCTTGGTCAACGTCCTCCATGTTGTTTGCTCTCCCGCTATTCTGTTTATAAATTACTCGTTAGTGATTCTATCCATCCATCCATCTTATTTTCTGCATTCTCTTATAGCACAAATTTCAAAAAATACTATTCTGTTCATTTCTGCAACTCCTATTGTCTACGTTTCGCACCCATATAACGACAGACTCCATACGAAAATTTTTATCAACGATTTCCTAATATTCACACTTGCATTACCCTTAAGTAAATTCCTCTCCTTCGCGAAAGCCTTCCTTGCCTGTTCTTTCCTACTCTTTATGTCTATACTTGTACCATCCCTAGTTATTACGCTTCCCAAGTAGCAGAATTCTTTAACTTCCGTCAAAATTTTCCTTCCCAATCTAACACCCTTTATTATTCCACTGTTGCCCATACTATATTCCATTACCTTGGTTTTCCCTTTCTTAATCTTCACATTGAACTCTTTTTTCCAGCTCAACTTTCTTGCCATTTATTATTGTTTCCAAGTCTTTTGACTTCCCTAATGTCACAATTACATCGGCAAAGCGTAGGGTTTTTATTTCTTCGCTTTACAGTAAGATTACTTTTCATATTACGTTTTAATAGTCTTCATCGCCTTCTCTAGATATAGGCTAAACAGCATTTCCGATAGACCGCATCCTTGTCTTACTCCTTTCTCGATATCTGCTTTCTTTTATTGACTTTCACTTCTAATTGCAGCGGACTGCCTTCTGTAGAGGTTATGTATGGGCCTTCTTTCTCGATATTTTACTCCTGAGCTTTTCAAAATCTGTAATAGTGTGTTCCACTTCACATTGTCAAAGGCTTTTCCTAACTCTACTATTGGCATGAAGTTAGGCCGGTATTTACTTATCCTGCAATATCAACATATTTCTCTTGTCCCTACATTCTTTCTAAAACCAAACTGATTTCCTAACTCGTATTCATCATCCAGCAGATTAATATTTTGCACACAAGAGAAAATAAACTAAATGTCCTGTGCTGTTCCTATCTCTTAGTCCCAGTCTTCTTTGGTATGGGTATAATTATTTTTTACTAAAATCTTGTTATATTCTTCCTGTTTCGTAGTTTTGCAAATTATCCTGAACAGCCATGCTATTGCTCCTTCCCCCGATGATCTTATCAACTCCGTTGGAATGTTATCAATTCCTGGCGCTTTACAGTTACTCAGGTCTATCAGCGCCCTGTTAAACTACGACCTTATAATGTTGTTTCCCCACTCTTCATATCCACCTTCTTCTACTACTACTTATCTAGATTTCCACCGTGATACAGCTCTTCTAGATATTCCTTCCATCATTCTGTCTTTTCTTATTTTGGCTTTCCATCCAAATCTTGATGTTCTTTCTAATATTTTCCTCTCTCCGAATGTTTCTTTGATTTTCCTATAAGCTGTGTGTATTTTCACTTTCACCATGAAATTCTCAACTGCTTTGCTTTTCTATTGTAGCCAAGCCTCTTTGGCTGCTTTGCACTTCCTATCTGTCTCATTATTCAAGCGTATGTAATTTGCTTTACCATTTTCATCTCTCGCATTTATATATTTACTCCTTTCATCAATCGTTTTTATTATTTCTTTTGCTATCCATGATTTCGTATTGGAATGAGCTATTTTTCCTATTTTTTCTTCTGCTGCTGTAGTCATTTCTCCCTTCAATAGTGTCCATTTCTCTTCTATATTGTTTCTTTCTCCTTTCTCTATTAATCTACTCTTGATATTATATTCTTTGAAACTCTGAAGCACATCCTGTTGTTTCATTTTTTCTAATTCCCATCTCCTTTTTTGATTCCTTTCGTGAGTTTATTCATTTTCAGCCTGCAGATTATGGATACGTTTTGCAGTCCAGTATCTGTTTCCTATATCTGTGTCTCACCATTATATAGTCTAATTGGTACCTGCCCGTGTCCCCCGGCTTCTTCCATATGTAGAGTCTTCCTTCATTCATCCTAAACCAGGTATTCGTCACTACTGATTTGCGTTCAATTCAAAGTTCTACTAGCCTATCTCCCCTTTGATTTCTTTCACTACGTCCATAGTCCCCAACTACATTACTTTCCTTTTCCTTTCCAATTACTGCGTTATAATCACCCATTACTATCAAATTCTCGTTTCCCTTGACATACATTATTTATATTTCAACATTCTGTACCATCATGATAGATAGAGGACGTCGGAGCGGAACGAGATACTTATTAACAATTTTTGTAAAATTATGGGAATTTTTTTTAATAAAAGTATAAAACATAAGCCTATTCTTTACTTAATCTAAAATCAATATAACTTAAAACATCGATTTTAGATTTTTGATTAATTTTTAAAAAGAAAATTACAAATTTCATGTTTTCCCTGGGGTGTATATAGTTAGTGAAATAAATTTTAATTTTTAAAACACTTAAAAACTTTTGTGTTTTATTTCTTATACATATTTAGCGTACGATTGAGCCTTTATAAATTTTTCCATTTGCCAACTGACTTTTTTGTTAACTACACAATCTTTGCTAACTTTTCCCCTTTTTTTCAATTCCTTTTATTCCTTATTTATTCCTTTTTGGGTACAGCATTCTGGAACTCATTCTTATAAGTTCAGTCTAACAGTTTTTCTTGAGGAACACAACATTTTGCCATATACAATAGAATCCTGTTCCGTTCCGCCCCGCACGGTAGTCTTAGTTTAAGGTTCTTCACCGTGCCTTAATACAAGTGGAGTTAAACCTTATACGTAACTTATATGTAGCTAAAGACACCTAGAACACGAATATATACAATTAAAGAGTTAAAAAGCGAGGAGTTTTGTAGATTACCTTCTGTCAAAATGTTGCAAAAATTATAAAGTCACAGTAGTAAGAGGCCAAAACAAGAGTTCATTCACAAGGAGCAGTCAAAACGTGGTCCAGGCGTCTGCCAGGACTTCCTCTTTGACCAGTTACAATGTTTCACCCTAATTTACTAGCCTCCAGGGCTATCCAGTAAAATAAAATAGGGTATCCCGTTCTACCCCGCTATCCCGTTCCGTCCAGACTTCCCCTATAATGTATTGACGGCGCACATTTTAGCTTCCGTAATGTACTTCACTTCATAATCTAGTGACAATGACTTGACTTGATAGCGATGGTATCTTTCACTTGGTAAATTTAAACATGAATATGTTATCAATCGCAGTTGATGTGACCATAAAAGGTTAATAAAAATAAAATAATGCCTGTCGGTACATTGCAAAAATTCGTAACGTTGCACGTATCGGCCTTCATCACACGAAGCGTCCGAGTATTCTCTCTCGCAAAATTACGGAGAATATTTATTAGATTGCCGCTCGCATTTCAACTACATTCACCTTCGCATGGTTTAAAGTACTCTTGATTAGATTTCAAATGATAACGGTAATACGTCCCTCGGTATTGAACGACTGTCTTACCCTTTAGTCCCTATGGTGCCAAGAAAGCATCGGAAGAAGGTTTCGTTAATCATGACAACGAGTGCCATGACGTGCAGTTGATGCGTGCAGACAATAACTCACTATTTTTGAGACTCACTTATTTTACTTTCACAATAGAACCGGAAAGCAGATTGTTGTTTTATAAGGAAAAGGCATTCCCTTTTAATGGCACAATTTCAGAGCGCACTGAACTTCCCATTTACCTACGAAAAAAGCTTTACGCATTTTCAGATTAGAAAAGCTTTTCTCTCCTCTTTGTTCCCACATTCGCCGAGAGAATAAGAAGCAGAGGGAGAACAAGGATCTTCAAATTAAGAAATAAATTTTCGGATTAAAACTGCACTTCCTTTGTATTGTTTTCTTTACGTTCTGCCTTTAAGATCAGTAATGAGGTCAGGCGGATTAAAGAAAGGAGGGTGGAAAGGAGCTCGGATCTGAAGTAATTTCCGTCTCGTGTGGAGTCGCATTTAATAAGGGCTCCATAGCTGAGGAAAAAAATTACTTCGGTCTCAAACAACGTAATTGAGTTTTTATATTTATCTTATGGACCAGATACAAAATCGAAGTATCAAGTTACAATTAACGTTATGCTTCCCAAAAATATTTATAATCTACAAGCATTTTCATTCTACTTTGAAAATTGCTGTCGTTGTTTTCTATTATCTATCTCGTCATGAATATAATGTCATTTTTATTCATTTTCAATTATGAGTCTGTTTTGCCCATTTAAAGACTCAGTTGCAGATGAAGAATATGGCTTTTAAAACATTTCCTGGGCAATGACGTATCGAATTAAATATTATTTTTGTAATAAATAAAGTAATTAATTCAGTCTCATTGCAAAATTTACAAACTTGGAATCTGTTTACGAATTATTTCACGAAATGTATATAAAACTATTTCAAACATTTAAATTGATTGTGGTATTAAATGATTTCCGTGAATGGTTTTATATGGAATTATTCAACGTCAACACTTTATTAATAACTTAGTTCAGTGACAATAGTTGGTAATTTCAACGATAATTCACAAAACAATTAAATCCTGAATTACAAAACGTTTCGTTCCTGATGTGGAACTTCATTAGTTGTACAAGTAAAAATTATGTTTAAAAATTGGGTATTCTATAATTTTAAAGACTATCTAAACATGTAAAGGAATAAATTTTTCTACAAAATTGACAAAAATTTATAAGAATATAAATCAAAAATATTAATTACAGATTATTTTCCTTAATAATGGTCTTACAATAAATAATTAAAATTGGAATTTCTGAATGCGTGTTCATTTTACATTTTCTCATTAAATGAGAGCTGCAGATGCATTGGTATTGAGCGTAATATTCAGATTTGTTGATAGGTACCACAAACAAAAAGTTATTAAATGGAATGATAAAAAAATTAAAAATAACAATGTATCAAAAAATTAAATTAAATTATTTGTACTAGAGTTTTTTTCGCATTTACATTTCACTCAGTTAGTCTCTAAATGTATGGTATGAATAATAATCAGTTTATCACATTTTTCTTATTCCCATTTGGTGTTGTCTAATCGGTGACTACTAGCAACATTTTCCAATGTGTGTCCTACAGTTAAAATTAATGTCGACGAGAAGTACAAAATCGGCTGTAAATTGATTTTGTTTCAATCTTGATTCATAGACTTAACCGTACCCGAGTCGGGTAGTTTAGATAACATGTGATCTTTAAATTTTGTTGTTTTTTAAATATATGCTTGACTTTTACAAATAAGACTTTTATATGAAAATAACAGTTACAATGTATGTTATTTAATCATAAATTTTTTTTAATGAAATGATAAGAATAAATTGGACAACTGCAAACGTAGCAACTGGTTAGTTCTGATAAACGAGTGAAGTGATGCGTTTTCTTACGTTCCAGTCTTCAGCTGGTGTTGAAATCAGAAAATTACTATTTTCATTGATGCTTTGTTGGGGCGCAGGACTTTAGCTTACACGTCGGATTGCAGAATTAATTAGCAATTATTCCGAAATTTCTAATAGCAAGCAACCATTCTGTTCCACTCCACAGCAGATGAAACAAATAATTTGAAGCGTATGTCTTTTTATCCTCGGAACCAATGGCTAAAGCATTCCTCGAATCTCTTTGATCCGCCGTCCACCCCACATTGCTCAGAAGATAATTTCACATGAATGGACACTTTGTAGGCTAACTTCGCGTTGGCCATAGAAGAGGGAAGAGGGGCTTCCTGTGCGCAGAAAAACACATACAGATGCAGTGTAAAATAGAAACGTCTCTCGCTCTACCCTGAACACATAAGCGGCTTCGAATTACGAAGGAAGCTTCACGACCTGCTCCAATTTACAAATCCATTCAAACAGATAATATACCAAGTTTCAACATGAAATTTTTGTTCAAATGAGTCGTATAATACGTACTTCAGGAAGTAAGAATATCTTGGAGAAAGTTTGAAGACGTTGCAATATTTATTTAAATCTATTTCATTTTTATATTATTAACAATAAATACAAAATAATGTGAAATTATTTTATATTATAGCTGAAGTCTTGAAATAACGTGTGTAAGTGTGACAAATGTGAAATTATTTTATATTATTAACAATAATACAAAATAATGCGAAATTATTTTAAATTATAACTGAAGTCTTGAAATAACGTGTGTAAGTGTGACTAAACAAGTAATCCGAGGAGTGCAGTCTTTATCCCCCAACATTCTCTCTCACACCCTCTCCCTCGCGCGCTCTATCCTCCTCTATGTCTTTTTATCCTCCTCTCTAACCTCCCTCCCCATCTCACTGTCAGAGTGTTCTGTCTATTTGTGACACACATTCATCGTGTTAACACGCTCGTTTGAAAGACTTTAAACTGAGTTAGCAGAAATACGTTTTTCTTCTTAAAACTGATTTTCAGAAATTTTGTATTTCCTAGTAATTACATTTTCTGTGCTAGAGTTGGATAAATTCATTAAATATCTCGACGGTTTTAATTATTTTTTTACGCCGACAAACGTTAACATGTCTTCCAGAAACAAAAAACAATAAAGTGTGAAATGTACAATAAGATCTATCTTGCGACTCTTAAGCTTTTCGATCAACTGACAAAAGTTATAAGGTTAGCAGACATATCATATTTATTTTATCGCTAATTTATTGTCTTATTTTGGCTACTTCTTTTTGAAATTTGTACATTTTAATAGTAGACGTTATGTTTTAAGTAAATAAGAGATATTAGCACAGCGAAATTGAACGAAATGGAAAATAATGAAAGTGAATTAGTAGTATCACCAAAATAGTTTGCAAAGGAATAAAATTTAGACAATTTTTTGGGGGCTAACAGGCTACATGAGGGTGGTTTAGATACAGGCAGCTTCCCTTTCATAGCGTAGGAAAGGAATTGAAACGATAGCTAAGACTTGACTAAGGCCCCCGCGTTATAGTTTAAGGATCCTACTCAGTGATTCGCCTAAAAAAGATGCCGGGAAAACACTAGAAAAACTGAATTACGTACGTCAGGCTTTTGGGTACTATTCTCATTCCCTTCCGAATGACGAGAAACGACTTTGCTGTGGGGTCACAGCATTCTCTTCTCCGTGTCTCCATCAGTTTAAGGAGGCAGCTGGCCGACTGGTCCAATGGGTTCAACGGACAAATGTTACCGTATGCCCAAGGTCTTCGTCAGCAGTACATACACTTCCTAAAAGTGATGAAGGTGCCTCGGCATATAAGGACTGTAAAAAAAATCCAGACATAATACAAAGCATCCCCCATAATCGATCTGGGGAGATATACCTGCGAGACAAAACTCCTATAGCCATCTCTCCTCTCCGAAAATTTAAGACAATAGTGTCAAAATTAAACAACAAATATTTTGAAGAATGTAACTGTAAGATAGAGAATACGAAATAAGAAACATACCTTTTATACCAGTAATACTTTAAATTAAAATCGATTGAAATACTTAACAAACCCAAGATAATAAATGTATTTATAGCAAAGTAGTTCATAAAATAAAGAATTAGAGAACGGAGTCAAAGGTAACGTGAAGGAAATTTAGAGCTGTGTAATGCTGAGAGGAATAATGAATTAATTACAATATGTCTCAGTACAAACTTTTTAAAGATAGCTGACAAATTTTGGAATGTCTATACATATAAAATGTGTCGTATAGATTCCTAGGCCCACGAAGCAATATCTAACAAACTTGGTACACAAATTTCTTTTAATCTAGGGAAACGCAATCAGAGTTCACTTACACGCAAGGCTTTTTTTCCGTATTCAACTGAAAATCCTCCAGTTTATATATTTTGCAATAATTCTATCTAATAAGGAAGTAGAGGACTATGAGGTAAATAGAAAGAAATTAATTTTTAAAGAATAAGTAGAAAAAAGATCAACTTAGAAAATTAACTACCTGAAAAAGCCAATAGATATTATTAGAAATATGAGTATGAAGCCAATTGGGAAGAGGTTATAGTGAATTTGAAAGGAATCATAAATTCAGTGGGCTGGAAATTGATCAATGCGTACACAAAGTATTGATCAGTCACTTGGATGCCCAGAGTGAAAGTTATTTTGAAAGAAGAAGAAGTAAAACTGAGAATAATTTCTTGAGACGACGGATGAGACGTAGTGTATCCGACGAATAATTTGCAAACAGCAGTTGGCACACACATTGCGAGACGATAGGATGGCCTTCATAAGGGAAAACGCACGACTACGAATTAATAAAAGCCGATGAATACGACATATTCATATATTATTCAGAGAGAAGACATTATAACTCACTTCATGAAAATAACTGTTTATAGTTAAGATTGAGTATCAGTAACAGATAGAATAATTGATGTAAAAATCCTCTTTGTTTATTACTTAAATGAGTGTGAAAATAAATGATTGAATTTCACAGTAGACACCAATTTAGTATAGCATATGAAATCAAGAGTAACGCGTAATAATAGTTAACGTTGCTTGTAACGGTAACCGCAGTTACAAACTCGTCAACATGGAACTGCACGGAGGCACAGGGAGACATAAAACTATAGACTAAAGCGATAATATCGAGGAAATGCATTTAAAATTCTATATTATGGATTAGAGTGTGATTGAGGGAAAGCGAGTCACGTGGCGCCATGAGAGTCTCGTCATATGGTGTCCGTCTCGCGTAGCCCCTGTCAGTATCACATAAATACTCGTGCAATCCAAAATCCTCCCAGAAGTGTGAGTCTCGGCGGGGACACTGCAATTTCAAGGCATGGCGTGGGGTGAGACTGGAATAAAAAAGATAATGGGATAGGGGTTGCAGGAGTAGGGTGACGCGTGGATTCACGGGCGTTATCCGAGAATTATAGCAGCATCCTGCTCCTAGTGAAACGACCCGTAATGACAACGTTACAAATGCTCCCTTAAAAAGACACACATTCTCAGAATATATTGTTTATTTTATGCTAGCGGAAGTGTGTTTCATTTGGCACACAAAATGTAACAAGCTGCTGTAATGACCTTTTTTCTTAGAACTGAGGCACTGTCCTTTAAAAAGCAACTGCATTGATCCTTCGAATAATTTTTATTTTTTCTTTGTTCTGAATTTTTAACCCATATGATTATTACAATATCCTTGATCTCTGATAATATAAAATAAATATAATAATGACCTATAAATCAGAACAAAATTGTTTAATTATTTACTTTTTTACTCTAAGCGAAACCCACACATATTCAGGGACTTCTTCTGGAGATGGAGATTACTGGTACAAAAATAAGTTTAATTATTACTTTTATAAAATAAACATAAAGGTAAAGCGTTTGAATTATTCTGATGTAATTTAAAAGATACTTTCAGTCTTCGTATACAATAAAAACTGTTTAATTGAACGTTTTACAAGAAATAGGTCTAGTCTTAACTTTGTACG
Source organism: Eucriotettix oculatus (assembly GCA_034510155.1). Taxonomy (NCBI): domain Eukaryota; kingdom Metazoa; phylum Arthropoda; class Insecta; order Orthoptera; family Tetrigidae; genus Eucriotettix; species Eucriotettix oculatus. The sequence goes on from CM067376.1 coordinate 176,252,339, forward strand.
GAGTTTCATACAGCATAATGTATGTAGAATTATTACTATTATTTTCTAAGATTGAAAAAACAAGGTGAAAAAAACTTTGCCATACATTGAAAGTGGGACAATGGTCAAAGAGTATGTACGCAAAACAAAAATACAACACACGTTAAACACTTGATTTGTACCATTTAATTGATCTTGATAAATTAATTACAAAACAAAAATTCCAGGACGATTCAAAATAACATTAATATGCTCGGTATTCCAATGAAAGTTCATTAATCTTGGCTTTTGAAGCATGTTTGAATTGTCCCATTATCTATTCTTACATAAATTTGTAACTTACTTTATATATCTAACCAATTATGAAAATGTTTGAATTGTCCCCTACAACACTTGTCTATTCTTACATAAATTTATAACTTACTTTATGTATTTAACCATTTATGAAAATAGTTTATGACACTTAAAATACAGAAGTGATTGGCAGTTAGGCTGTGACGTAAATTCGATGCGGTAAAGACACTGAGCACCGAGTAATTTTCTCAAAATATATCTAACATTATTCAGACGGTCGATATCAAGAACAAAGTTTCTAATTGACAATAAGATCATTATTTCTGGCTTATTTGTCGTAGAGGATGGTTTTTGATAATGAATCCGCATAATAAACCCTGTTTTGACATAAAATTTGATAAAATGGCCCTTTTACCATTTTCTATCCCTTCAGATTTAATAATCGTTTTTAGTGTAATAGAAAAGTTGATAGATGGGTAGTTTTGGCTCTGCCTTGACATGCAGTTTGTATCTCCTTTTTTCTCTAACTGTTATGATGGACACAAAAAAACTACTTCACGGAGCCTCAAAACACGTTCAGTTGTAGTGGAAATGTTATTAGAGCAGAGATTTTTGGTACAGTTCCCACATGGCGTCACCTATACGTTTTAGTTGACATCAGTGTATCTTAAGATATGTGCCAAATAAATTTTGCATGTTGCTGGAAGAATCCAATTAACATTATAACGTATTCAAATACGTAATAATATTTGTCAAGATGCGACAATTTTGTGGTCTCAGCTTAATTTGTAATGTTAATCGCCTATAGGGATTCTCTTACACATCTACGTCTATTTCATATCTTTTATAACTTGCCACGATTAAATAAAAAACTGTTTATGTCATTCCAATGTATCCATACAGTGTACTCCAAATTCATATCGATATTCTCAACTTTTCGTACATATTCTAAAATCTTTATAAACGTAGTTAAGTCCTACGATTCATACCTTCCACAACGTCGCTCTTCAAATTTATTACTTGATAATACATATAATATTGAAAATACTTTACATAATCATGGGTTATAACGATTATTAGCAACAAAAGGAAATGTATTTCAATAAGTTAATCTTTAGAGTTTCTTTCGTAAAACAACACAAATAAAATAATACTTATCCATGAAGAATATAGGAAAATATACATAGAAAAGTACCAGTATTGTCGTGAAGTATCTATGTCAACTTACGCAATTTGTTTCACATAGTTTTGTATGGCGGCTAATTGCAACATATAACTGTTTTTGTCATAAGAATGCATTGCTTGGATAATAGTGTGGGGGGAGGTAGACTTAATTTCGGTAACTGTTGTCCACGACACATGAGCGGGGACTTGGGAAGGATACTTGCTCCAAGAAGCAAAACCAGAGATATCAAGAAGGAGTTCAGCTTATAGAAAGAATAGCCTCCCTGCAAGTGTTACCAAGTAGGCTACGTGACGAAAATATAATTTCAACAGGATATAAATATGTATATACATGTAAAGGGAAACATGATTTCATCAACTTACCTGCTCAGGTTCTAGTTACTGTTGGCGTCTGTTTAAATAATTCCGTGTAATCAGCTAATGAATAATGGAAATAAAGACAGCTCGAAAAGAGGTATTGATAAAATCTGGCAATGGAAGTGGGTAGGGCACTTCGCAAGAAGATGAAGGAAAGTACGCGAACAAACACTAGATATCTGAGTTTAGGTTCACAAATAGAGCGGTCATGTGAAAAGTACGAAGATGAAAATAATGAATACGAAGGTCTGCTGAAGCGCAATAAGTTAATATTGCAATCGAAACTACTCAAGTACGAACGCAGGGTGATTTAACATATCGAAATGTTTTCGTACCATATAACTGTACACGGATTTTGAATAAACGATTGAATATTAATATATTGTGTTCTTTATAGAAGGAAAGCTCGAAACGTTCCATTAATTATTAAAAACGGCATTGTGGAGGTGATTTAGTGACCTGAATGACTATGGCGGTTTGTGCAGCTCTAGTAGAAGAGGAGCTAAGAAGGGGGGACTTATTGCCTTACGGTGAGTCATGAGTGTAAGCCATTAAGAACGGGGGAATTGCGAGCGAAGCGACTAATTCAAATTCGCCAGAGAAAAAACGAATGAACAGTACATCGTGGTGCGAACCTAGTGATGTACGATTCCGCATTACAGAATAAGGGTTTTGAATCATTATATACTCTCAGACTATGTAACGTGTAAAAACATAATATAATTATGAAGAGGTTTATTTATAGTGCCGATTCTTGCATTCTTTTTATTGAATGCGCATGTGACAGAGAGGGTGATGGGACGGGAGGGGGGGAAGAGAGAGAGAGAGAGATCGGTCAAATGCCTAAAGGAGAACGAGTAAGGCGAATTAACTTTTATTAATTTCTCTTTATATAACCAATTTCCGATGGCCTCTTTATAAATACTCGTAGTATAGCAGAATTTAAACAAAGGAATGCCATTTACTTTCTATTGGAATAAATGAAAAATAATAAACACTTCAGAAAAACAAACCAATCGGTTGGATAATTATTTGAAATTTATTGTCTAATAAATAAATAACTACGTAGAGATAAACGTAGTTAAAATTAGCAGAGAGAAAACTATTAGTGACATAGTGACTAAACAAAATAAATTTAAAATTGACACAAAAACGGTCAATTTATTTAGTAAATCATTCTTTAAAAAAGCAAAAAATAAACATATAGAGAATTAATTTTTATTTTTCAATTTTCCAGTTGTTAAAAGTATGGTAAATTTTGTATTTAAGATGCATTACAATACGTTATGTTGCAAATTGAGTGCAGCTGCTTAAACTAAGCTGCATCGTTTCCACAAATTTCTAAGATGTACAGAGTTTTTATTTCCTGATGAAGAGTTTGGATTTCTGTCTTTCTATATTGTCTATCAATTCTCAAACTTTTATTTTTATCTTAACGTATCGACTTTTTGTTCCTCTTCTGCGGCACATTAGAACGCTACCACGTGAAAAGCTTGTAGAAGCATAAATCTACACCATTGGCACCAAATAAAAACTATAATCATAGAAAAAGTGGACAACATTACTTGAATAGATAAAATATTTAAATACATGATCCACATACCTGAACGAATGTCCTTAATATTAAAAATTAAATTATTTTACAGTTCACCAGTTAACCATATTATTTGTCAGAATCATTTATTGTTGCTGTTATTGTGTATAATCAATTCCAAGACTGGTCTGATGCAACCCTCCATGCTAATCTATCCTGCACAAGCCTTTTCATTACTACATAGGGCAAAAGTTCCCAGCCAAACGTAGAAACGGTTTCTCTGACTGCTTTCGCTGTGTGCGAGGGGGCGTTGTCGTGCTGCAGAATCACCTTGCCGTGCCTTGATGCCCATTCCGGTCTCTTTTCTTCCAACGCACGCTTCAAATTAACCATTTGTTGATTGTAGCGGACGGTATTAACCGTTTCACCTGATTTCAGAAGCTCATAGTACACCACACCCTTCTGGTCCCACCAGATGCACAGCATTCCCTTCTTTCCAAAGCGATTTGGTTTTGCGGTGGATGTTGATGCTTGACCTGGGTCAACCCATGATTTTTTACGTTTGGGGTTCTCAAAATAAATATTTTTCTCATCCCCAGTCACGATCTGATGCAAAAAACTTTTATGTTGGTGCCGAGATAACAAAATTTCGCACACTGTTTTTCGCTTTTCTATCTGTCTGTCATTGAGCTGATGTGGTACCCATTTTCCCGCTTTCTGAATTTTTCCCATGGCATGCAGACGATCGCTACCACATCCTTTAATCTATTTAGCGTATTCCGCCTTTGGCAGCCCTATTCTACACTTAACCCACACGTTTCCCTCATGTCTCAAAACGTGGCCTAATAATCTATCCCTTCTATTTGTCAAAAGTCCTCGAAATTGTTCTCCCTTCCCCTATTCTGCTTAGAATTTTCTGGCTAGTTACCCTATCCACCCATCTCATTTTCAGCCTTCTCCTATAACACCACATTTCGCAATCTTCTATTCTTTTCCTCCATGCCATTTATTATGTTTTACAAGTCTTTTCTGACTCTCATAATACCACAATATCATCAGAAAAACGTAGGGTTTTTATTTCTACTCCTTGCATTTTGATTCCGTTTTTATATTCATTTTTAACTTTCTTCATCGCCTGTTCTGTATATAAATTAAAGAGCATGCACTACCGACTCCTTTCTTGTTTTCTGCTTTCTTTTCTTGCCCTTCAATTCTAATTACTGCTGCCTGCCTTTTGTAGAGGTTATGGATAACTTTTCTAGAATCAATTTTGTTCTTATATTATTATAATTTGTATCTACAGTTTATACTGTATTTGCATTATTATTGGGAATCAAGACAATTATAATAAATTTGTCCTTATGAGCGATTTAGGTTTGAACCATGAAGATATTTGAATTCCTTCTCTAAAGGTTCTATTCAACGATTTAATAAGTCAAAATGTGATAGAATGTTGCAGACATTCAACCGCTGTGCCATGAATTTTTATAATTTCTAGAGAGAAAAAACAAGTTGCCAACGTTCACGTGATGGGAAATAATTTATATCGAAGAAAAATATCCCAAATTAATAAAACAACTAATTCTTTTACTGTGCTGAAAGTAGTGAACTAGGCCAAAGAGCGAGAAAAGACTACTTACTGTACAATACTCTAAATTTCTTACAGCAGAAAACGTACTTGGAACTTACTATTTCCAATAAATGATACAAACTAAGTTCTGAATTTCATAATTTAACATAATGTAGGTATCTGAAAGTAACTTTGGGTCCGCATGGCCATTTTCATGTTGCTACAACTGGAAATTCTGTTTATAGAAAACAAGTTGTGTGAGGAATGCATTCAAATACTTTAACTCCGTATCATGAAATCAAATATGATGGTTTATTCACCCGATCTATGGGGATTTGTCTCTGGGTGAATATATCGACTGCTTTTATTAATTATGTTTTAGTAGAGCTTTAAATGACTTAAATAGTAAACCTTTATTAATATTGAAGTATGTTGACACAATAATAAGAAAGGATGGTGTTGAAGAGTATGAAATAACTTAAATGTCGGACATCCTAAGCTTAACTTTACCACTGAATTGGAGAAGAGGTGAAAGTTTAACTTCCTAATGTAACGATAATTTGGGGAATAAATACATTTTATACAAGCTTGTATTAAAGGATATTTCACATAATGCTTACATGTTCCAACAGAATTTTGAATACACATATTAGAGTACCAATAATTTGATGTATTAGGCAATAAATTGCACTGCTAAGAAATTAATGGGAAAGTAAAAATGCAAGAATTTTGATCATTAATGAAAACTTAGTATCCAATAGAGTTCGTCAATTAAATTTGAGGAACATGATTTAATTAGAATTTAAAATAAGAATGATAGAAGTGACAAGGCCAAGAGTGAAATGAATTGATAAGGTAGGACATATGCTAAATAAAATTGAGGAGAAAAAATAAGGGTTTTATAAGAGATTTGTAAATCCAATAAGGAGCACAAGAAGATTGCTGTATAAGGAATCAGCGGCGGAGGTTGGGGAAGGTGGGGGTGGGAAATGTGACTTCAATAAATGTTGATAATATGAGAATATCGTACATTGGAGGACTAACTGATGTAATAAATAAATGTATTTATAAACAAGCGTTTAAATAAATTAAAGTAGAATTTTGTTGTGGTATTCAGTCCTAAGACTGGTCTGATTCAACCCTCCATGCTAACCTATTTTTCGCAAGCCTTTACATTTCCTCATAATTATCACAACCCACATTGACTACTAAACTAAATTACTAAAAAGATGGAAACTAGAAAATATGTTTATTCTAACTATAGGATTTTTCAATAATGACGGGTTGATGTTGAGATGGAATAAAACAACCTGTGTCTGAGGTTTTAACGAAATTCTTTTCTTATTTAAGAGGAATTACGTGTGCCCTTAATGAACTAACATAATTTTTGTATAATTAAATTTTCAAAAATAAATCTGGTCCTTGTCATATTTATTCAGTATAATAAGAATCTAAAAAACCCATATGAATTAGACACTAATAATCCTCTCAATTTGTTTTACGTAATTAAAAATTCAGATCTTGCATAAAATTGGTGCAGAAGATCTATACTTTCAGGGAGAGTCCAAAGTCATTTTTCTCAGAACCCAATTGATTAGAAATTGACGATGGAGGAAAGTATCATTTTATTCCACACATTTATTAACTGTTGTAAATATATTCAGAATGAATAACTACCCGAATTTTTTATAGATTCTAACATGAAAAGTAGATTAACAACACCGATTTAGAATACGAACACTATTGACAATTTGTAGTACTTCATTTTTATTAAATTCTTCGCAATAACGTATAAAATACTCAAAAACTCTGTTTCCTCCGATTAAGAACTACAAAGACCCCATCAATCCCCCAGATTGATATTATGTTGTATACAAGTCATCATTTGGTCTATAAAGCTCAAACAAAAAAGTACTAAAACTCGAACAACTAAAATTACCAAAAGACAAATAAGTGACAGTAGCCAAACGCTATAATGATTTTAACCACATGTTCGAAATTTAAAAAATTACTGAGACAGTACATTAATGAAGTATCACCGCCGAATCATTTCGAAAATGATTCAAATAAAATCAAACAATTGCAAGACATCCTAAATGATCCTAAAAGATTTCAGAAATAAGTAAGATATACATATTTCCGGTTGGCATCATTGTCAATGTTATTTTGAGCGGGCGACCAGGGTTCAACTAATTGTACGACTCGCCTGAAGAGGTCCACAAAAGTTGTGGAAGAAATTTCGTCAATTGGTAAGCTAATTATTTAACTATATTATTGTCCGGCTGTGGGCAGCAATTATATCTCAGTAATTACATGCTACTGCACATTGCATGTGTACACTTGCAAAGAGTAAGATTTTCTTAGCTAGCCCGGTACAGTATTTAATTCGACACTAATCTCTTTGTCAACTCGTGATTTAAACGGCGTAGATCGCGTCTACTCATTTTTTAAAAAAATGAACCTCCTCACACATACCTATCGAGACGAAAAGTTTAAATAGTCATAACCAGGATCATAAGTCACGGTACTTTAATCGAGTCAGAAATAATCTGGTACATTAACCAAGCTCGCTACTTTGAAAGAATGAAAATGTCCCCGGTACGTTATCAAATTCATGTTTAAATTAAGACTACAATTGGTTAAAAATACTCCCTTACCTTACTTAAGCAAGTAAAATTTTCTCCTGGTACCTTAATGAAATAATAAATACTTCCGGTACCTATGTCTTTATTCAACTGATTCCCTCCATGTCTCCTCGACAATAACAAATCGTCGAATCAAATGGTGTACCTGTTGTTGTTGTGATATTCAGTCCTAAAGCTGGTCATGCTAATTTATTCTATGCAAGCATTTTCATCTGCCACCGGGCAAATACCCAATAGCAGTTAAGTAATAACAATAATTTCTACATAACTACAAAATCTCACATCTTCCCTAATCTGCTTACCGTATTCGATCCTGGGCTTCCCGTTTTTGTTCTTACCCCACACACTTCCCTCTAATGCTACTTTTGTGTCATATTGTGGCCAATATTTTTCATTTTCTGAACTTAACGTATGCAAGCTACAGATTGCAGGATGTGTCTGTCAGGAAATAACACTTAACAAACAAGAAAGGCGTATTCTTGCAAGATAACATTTGCAGAATCGCGTACGGTTGCAAAAATGCACTAGCGAAAAGTCGAATTTAACTAGTAAAATAGGGGGCCGTCAGGTTCCCACGTGACTAAATTTTAGTTCCTGATTAGTTGTTACGTATACAGAACGGAGGGAGATAACCACCGAAATTTTCAGAGCTCATAAGATAGTCTATGTTCGATTAGGCTCATAGACTCTCTTCTGCTAAGTACTTTGTTTCTCTTTTATTAAACTTAAACTTCAAATCCATTCTAGCGTCTTTTATTCCGTTTAGGTTTGGACGTCTTAGGAACGATTCTAGTACGTGAGGTTCTTTTACTAACATATATCCAGAATTCTCCTTTCCTCGGTTACCGAAGAAGAAATAAGCTTGAGTCCATCTTCCCTTCAGTGTGATCAACTACTGTCCTTGGCTAGGAACTTACATTTAAACATCCTTCTTATCTCAAACTTTAGCCAGGGACAACACATTTAATTTACAATCACTTCCTGTATCAAACCGTGGCCTATTAATCTATCCCTTCTCTTGGTCAAAGTCCTCCAAATTGTTCTCTCTTCCCCTATTCTGCTTGTAAATTCCTGGTTAGTTACTCTATCTACCCATCTGATTTTCAGCATTCCTCTATAACACCACATTTTGAAAGCTTCTATTAATTTCCTATCTGTAACTATTGCCGCCACGTTTCGCACCCATGGCCTACCCAAAGAACACGAAATTTAGCGACGCGTAATTTATTTAAAACTCGTCGCATAAAGGAAACTATAATATCCAGAGTGCTCAGAAGATTAAAACTTCAAGTATTAATCATAGTGTGTAGAACAAAAGTTAAAAAAATAACGGATCCGCCAATTCGTCAATAGTAAAATTGGTTATGTTTTCGTCAATCTTTACACATCGACAATTTATTTAAATTATAGTTATCCTTTCGTTTTCATATTATTAAAAGCTAAAATTAAATAAAAAACACGATCCAATATTTTCAAGAATTCTCACTTGAAATCATTTCGTCGGTCTTTGCTATTAAAAATACTCAAAATACAAGCATAGCTTGAGTTTCTAATAACACTCCTGCAAATTATTTATTAAGATTTACAAACTATAAAAATTCTGTTGGAAATTATAATCACTAAAACTCGTACCTGTAATCATGTTATTTACTTAAATCTGTATATAATTGAGCAAAAGTCATTTGTCGTGGCTTCCTTAAATATGTTATGTTAAAATGTGTTTCTGGTGTTTGTATTGCAGTATACAATTGATCAAACGTGAGTGTGGTAATATTTAAACAGACTCCATAAATAAATTATCAATGCAACGAATTTGACAGCAAACAATTTTATATTTATTCAATATATCTGCTACGTCTCGTCCAGATCTTCATCAGGAGTGTTAAATAGAAAATTGTTTTCTGAGAAATTGTCTGTATGGTTTATTTATTTATACTTATTTGTCAGAATACAGATTTTTTGAATTGCGAACAATTAAATATGAAGGATTTCCATGCTTTTAAGACTACATATTTGATAAAGATTTCAATTCTTCAAAACCCTGAATTTTTCAGCAAATTTTTGATGTTTATGTTAAAAGTTTTCTATTTTCCAAAAATCATTTTAAATCTTTATAGTGATTTAAGTTATAATTTTGAGCATTTCACTAATACGTTCATCGTCGTCTTCTTCTATATTCTCTATATTTTCTAAAATTGTCATTCTATCTTTTGTCGTGCGTTATTCATAATCCTCTCCGTATTGTTTTCAGGGACTACTCTTTAATTAATTTTTAGGTATGTTATCAATTTTACTGTTTATTTAGTTCATCATTTTTGGGTCAAAAGTGTTTCATCGTATAATGCATATATTTATAAAAAGTACCTTAGGGCAATATTTAATTTATAAATCTTCATCGGTTCGCTGAATTCCCGCCCAAATCATTGTTGTCCTCATTGGCGCAACAGGAAGTTTGGAGCTCCTTGTGATGTGCATCGGCGAATGAAAATCCTTGGGGAGTTCGTACAGACAAAAACACGAATGTGCTTATGAGTTACGGCCTGTTGCCCAGAGTAGGAAAAATTACAGTTGGAAATGAAACAAGAAGTAGGACGCTTGTGGTTTTGGATATCCCTGGGTCTGTAATTCGCCAGCTAGCCACCGGCGGCGCTCGCCTCGGTTCCCACTGCCTCGTCGTCACGACATCCAACCTTAATTCCAGACTTTTAATGACAATGACGTGACCCAACAATAAGTAGGAGAAATAAAAGAAATGCATTGTGATTACTGACAGTCCTGATTACACCTGCCGGCTGCCACCGACCATTCAGATTGCGCCGCGTAACAAATAGATTTGAGGATAAAGCGCAGTCCGCGCGCGGAGTAATCATATTTATATGAATAACAAGAAAAACGCCAAGTAAAAGTGAGCTTTCCGTGTTACCGAAAACCGCATTGCAGGGCTTTCGAATTACAAATAAATATGCTCATTATAGTGCTTCCAACTGTTAAGCACGGTGCAATATAGGAAACCGTTCTAATAAATCCCACTCCTACTCTTCAACTTTCTATCAGAATTCAGTTTTGAATTAAATGTTATTGTAGAGTTTCGACATGAATGATAATAATAATATGAATTAATTTAACCGATTAATTTCGTCAATATTAAAATCAAGCAATTAAAGCCGAAACGTACGGTTCATATGTATAATTACCTGGCATACTTAAATTTTACATTAAATGAATATAATGGCCATCAATCAGAAAAAAATTAAGGATACAATTGATATAAATATATTTTTACAATGTTTCGTCCTTAATCTGAGACTAATTAGGTGTACATTAATAGTCAATGAGGTCATAAATTAAGAACAATTGGTTATGAGTTTTTTCTTCAATTGTTATATTAGTTTTTAATTTAGTGGTGGCCAATTTATTTATTTAATTTGTGTTTTATATTTGGATTAAGTCAGTAGCGATATGAATTTAATTTTCAAGTGAATCATACCTTAGCAGTTATTCATATGTTTACATGTAAAACGAAATAAAAAGTCTGCGCCGTGGATAAATTAGTTTCCAAATATAATATTTATATATCCAGAGAGGTAAGTTATTAAACGATTACATGTTCAGCAATTAGCTCATGAGGTCCACAGGATCGTAACTGTAGACTTAATTGGTATTATTAGCTTGACGGTTATTCGCAATCGCCTCCTCTAAATTCATGTTTGCCATTTAAAAACATTGAGCAGAGATTCGAACCTGGATCACCAATCGATTACACTAGAAGCATTTGTCCATCAATCATTATGGATTGGATTTTTCGTTTGTGTTATTCTCATGTGAACGTCACTAACCCACATAAGCAAAGATCAGTAGAATTTACATTTAAAGAATTTCTCAACCATAATAATTACGCGTTTCACACTATAGTTTTACATTGCTGCAAGGGTATTTGAGGAATTCGAAGATTTAATTTTATTTTGCGTATTTCTGAAAAGATATTCAAAAAACATAACATTGATACTAAGAGGGCTTCCGGGAATTCCAACTGAGTAACAATTCAACACTTAATTTCCGTCAGGCCTCATATTCAGTAACGTGGCTTCAACAATTTTCAAAGTTTAATAATCTACGAAGACTTCTCAAAGAGAAGAATCTCTTTGCCAGGAATAACATCGCTCTTTAATCACTTTGATGTTTCGGTTTCTCAGTTATTTAATGAACAATTGTGGAATGTTTACTATTGTTTGAGTTTGTCGTAAATGAGCCATCGATTATCTGTTGATGGAACTCGTTACTTCTCGCTACGTAATGGAATTTAGAAGAAAGCATCTGAGTGGAAAGTGAAAAGTATGTTGGTGTGTGCCGTTAGGAGGCGTTAATGCGTCGTGGGGATGTGACTTGGGCCAAGTTTGGCGCAATTAAACGTCGGCTACAGCCGGCTCGCTGCTTATTGACTTTCTCTGTCGCAAGTGGCGCAATGTAATTGCCAACAGCAGCACAACACATTAACAATAGCCGCCCCCGCAGTCCCTCGCCGCTTCACACATCCTGCCACCACTCATCGTTTCCATTTCAATGGGTTAAGCCATGACGTTACGGCCGGGGATATCTGATGACAACAGAACTATCTCCTTTATTTTTTAATAGTCAATAATGAGACGAGCAATTGCCCAGAAGAAATATCTCTCAAATAATTGTTTCTGCTACATTGCTTGTTGATATAGTCATATCCAGTCTTTAAACTGTCATTTCTGATTCAACTTGAACCCGTTTGCAGAATGGTTGGAGTAATATTGGAATGTAAATGATTCTTCGTGATGTAGTTTTCCCTGTAGCGAATGATAAGAGGGTCTCACTAGTTTAAATATACAAAGTAATGACTACAGATATAAGTTTAAAATAATTTTTAATGCCGATAACACCATATGCTTTACGCAATACATACATATTAAATACAAATTAAGAACATAAATCAGAAATAGCTCTGGTTTTGACTAACCTTCGTACCACTTTAGGTTGAATAAGACGAGCGTTCATTATTTTGGAAATATTGAATGGAGGATTCTGGATTTGTCAGTCCAGTCAATTTTTTGTCTGTATACAACGTTTCTGCGACTATCCACATCGCCGTCATTTGATAGTCTTGTGTTACAAGGAATTTATGCTCTATTTGTACGCTGGCCCGCTTAAAAATAGTTTAATAAACGGAAACATCAATTATTTTAGCAATCATACTTCAGATGTAAACAGTAAATAAATTTGTGTAACATTATGTAATATACATATTTACTGCTATATTATATACTGCTGGTATAAATGTTCTTATAAATGTTCGACCATTAATAGCTTTTTACTGAAGTGTTAAAAAATTACAGTTTATTCAATATTTAATAGTCATTAATCAATTTTTACATAACGAGGTATTTAAAAATTTTAACATTTATCACGGAACTATCCTTCTGTAAAGGGAATTTGGACCTAGCAGCGACTGATTTTTACTTAGTATGATTATTTCCTACGTTAATCAGTCAAATTTAGAAATTATACATATACTAAATTATATGAAGGTATGTAAAATACTTTTAACATTAAAGTATTGAGAAAAAACAATGTGTTTTATATTGTTATAATTTTAAATAAATTCCATAAAAAGTTTTGTAATGCTTTAAAATAATTGTATTTGTACTTTGTTGATAACTATGGCAATGCCGAAAGCTTCTGCTGAATAAATTTGAAATTAAATTATAGTATTGGTTATTAATGTGACTGATTAATACTGGGACAAATTATTATCAACGAAAATCTTATTGGGGCCCGAAAGTTGCATAAAAATCGCGTTGAGTAATTTGTTTGTCTGTCACCAACTTCCTATTCTAAGGCGTCGTCCTCCTGCTCCTAAGGTCAGAGAGTGCCAACGATGAGGAGCAGGCGATGTCGAAGATGATGTTCCGTCTCTCCGGGTCTTCGATCAGCAATAATATATAGCCCCAGTTGGTACAATTCAAAGAAATAAGTCCAAAAATCAATATACTCTCTAAATTCCCCGCTCCCTCTCTCTAACTATTAACTGTCTGCCTTTCTTAGCAGTCTAAACTGTCCAGTTACTCTAAAAAATATTTCCAACACCTAGCTGAGCTATACTTTCCCACCGTTCTCGGAGTCCACATTTGTATTTTCAGGGCATTACAACTTCCAGTCAAGCACTCCCGGAAGCATAAAATTTGCTTAGACACGGAACGTGCTTATTCATTAAAAAAAAATCCTGGCGAACCTTACCCGCCTTCTACACTTTTACTTTTCCTCACAGCTAGTACACATTCCATAGCTATCGATCCTGCCCATGGTACATTTTAGGCGTAAAAAGAAATAAGGAACATCCGACATTAGTTATAACGTGGACAGACACTGTTCCGTGATGTATTTAAACTGCTAAATACTTGTTTTCTGTTAAATACGCTTTGCAGTATGAAAAAGACAATTTAGCGATGATCTTAACAGTAAGTGTGAATTCCTCTCTTAATCTTAACAACTGTTGCGATTCTGTGTCCTAGGGATTACCAGAAACTTCCAAAGCTAAAATTTATAGCTACTTTGTCTATCTATGCAGTTTTTCGTACGTCTCGAGAATATTGCAAAAAATGAAAGTATACTGGTCCAAGGTATTCTATTTCACGTTCGTATGCATGCAATGTTAATATAATAAATTTGGTGCTATTTGTGTGTGTCATTTACATGTATTCATAAACTAATTTCAAAGCTAAACGGAAATAAGGTCTGCTTGATTTCATTGCCTGTAAATATATGTTAGGTAGGTGATTAAGTTTAAGGTTAATGCCTCGAATGAATGAAAATCACTTGAACACTACTAGTGAGGAAAATTGATCACCTTTCCTGAATGTAACAAGCAATACGCCTCGTTTAAGTTTCATCAATTGAATTCTGTCCCAAATCTGACATGATTTTGCATAAAGTAGAAGACGGTAACTTGTTCGCAGGTTCAGACCTTACCACGAAACCTTCATTCCATTTCAAAATGAAATAAATCAACGCCAGATCATTCCTGCCTTTCAAAGACAAGTATGTTGTAATATTAACGGGTGTTATTAAAAACAAATAATTTAAATCATATTTGTATATAATACATGAAAACAATCTGAATATGTTTAGTAAGAATTTTCTTGAGAATTCTAATAAATTATTTTAATTATTAAATCATATATAGATTAGTTTAACTTTCTTAATGAAATGTATGAATTTACGGGTATTTGTGATGCACGTGTTGGAAAAAATAAAGGCGTATTACAGCTACTAAACGTGGGTTTACATATTTCTGCTCTGATCTTGTACCGTGATTTCAAGGTTCAGTCTTGTTATTTGACAAAGGAATGTGATTATACTGATATAATCTTCTTGAAATTTAGAGACTTTTTTCACGATATTCACTGATTAATTCATTCCGACGGAGTTCTATTGATACATTGTATATTCCCCAAGCATTCATAAGGAAGACAGTCTCTTCCTTCTATTGGAGTACTTATTTTCATTATTTAACTTAGATGCAAATAAATATAAACATGTGTTTGATTCTTATGGTACGTCAGATGTTCTTGAATTAATCTACATCCAATTTTGATTCAAATCAGTATTATTCTGAAGAATAGGATAGAAACTGACATCTGAGTGTTCTGACGAAACTTGTCCAAGAAATACGTAATTGTTATGAGTGTATTCCTTCTGACATAAAGTTAGTTGTTATTCCATTAATCCTTCCATTGTACGACTCTAGAAATGTCAGATGTAAGAGGATGGGACTCCTATAATTTGACGCCTTCCAGCCAGAGCAAGAACGGCTAACCACAATCAAACCAGTTAGTTTCGACAAATAACTTCTATATAATTCCCAGCATTGTGGAGTATTATTATATTCTCGTGAATAAATTGTGCTCTTTGAACTCACAATATGCTCTCTACTTTAGCTTGAGTCACAATATGTTCTTTAATCATTGATCAACACAGATAGGTAGTGTTTTTCTAGTAGAAAAAATTACATGCGATATTATCCCTTTTCCCAACAAAGTTTTTAATTTTAAAGATTATGTAGTTTCAGTTAAGAAACTTTATTCCCATTCTTCTCCATAATGATCAGTCAAGACCAAAGCTGAGATTCTGGCCAAAGCCGAGTTTAGTTATTGAAGTAGTTGGGATGAGTAGGGTTAATTATAAATTGACCATATTGACCGAAATTCGAAGTGTCTCCAAGTTGGTTGGTAACAGTTCCGACCTTATTGAATTTCAGTATCACTCCTTCAAAGTGGGCGGATGAGTGCGAAAATAAAAATATGTAGAAATTATCAAGAAAAGTGTAAAATTCATAGTTTTGCGGCTACAGTGTTGTATTGGGACAAACATTATGCCGTTTAAATAGATTCAGCCACGGTCGGCAGAGTTGGGAATAAGAAAGTAGTTCAAAACAGCCACTATTAGTCTCCAATCCAAAGTCTTCAACTTTTTATTCATGACAAATTGACTAGAATACTTTGCAACAATTCAAAACTGGACTAAATGATGGAATAATTTCGTCACTGTATAGAATCACAGGGATTATTTAAGCAGGTCGTGTGTTGGCCAACCTGAGGCTATTATCCAGACGGACAGAGATGAAGATCTCTAGATTACGCAGTGTGTAAAGCTCACAAATGAAGTTAGCAACGGTACTTACAGTCGCTGCGGTTGTCCGACAAAGGAAAAATGGCATTCGCGGTTAATATTGCATGACTAATGACTTTCCTCACTAATGACCAAGTGATACAAAGACATTACTTCCTCTGGCCTGATTTGTCGAAGAGACTTTTCTTTTAGCTTAAGCTATTGTTGAATCTTTTTTCGTGCAGCGTGCAAAGTCTTGAGGTACACAATCGCAGTCAAAGAAGTCTCCTACACGTGGAAGATTTTAGACACGAAAAGGCAATCATACAAGCAATGGCATTATAACTCATTCAAGATACGTTGATACTATAATTTACTTACACCATTGTTGAATGCAGTTATTTTATATGGACGAAAAATGTTTACAATTGTTTTAATGATTCATGGTTATTATGTTCTTTTCGTTGCTCTTTTGTCCAAAGTGCAAACATATTTTAGTTTAAATAGTTTACGTTTTAAATAGTGACTACCACGAATTTATTATGTAATCCCACATTTTAAATAACCACTTCGAGTATTAATTGCCGAAACTGTAGTTGATATCTCTGACGCTTACTTGTAGACGCTTCGGAGATTATGTCTTGTATAATTTTTAACGTCTACAATCCCCCTTTTCAATTCCCTTCCTATGCTATTAAAGGGGAGTTGCCTGTTTCAGGATCACCCTCATGTAGCCTGTTAACCAATAAAAAAAACCTGCTGCTCTTCCACAAAATAATATTATTATACTTCACATTTCTTATTATCCATACCTGCTGTAGTCATCGTGTATACGAATACCTTTGCTTTATATGCATATAAAATCATGCAGACTGAGTCAATGACTTTCTTACCACAGATATGTAAAAACTTTTATACGAGACATTTTTAGAATGGGCAGTGGTTTTTGTTTTTCAAGTTTTGGCAACACTGAGTGGCAGTGGGGGGGGGATCTCCTGGCAGAGCTAGCATCGCAGGAACACGGTAGTACGTAAATTCACGTCGTACTGTCCAGTTGCGTGAAAGTTGTTGGTAATAAATCCCGTCAAATGCTTTGATCCGCTCCCTACTCGTCGGAAGATGAGAATTTTATGAGCTCTATTGTGACTGGAGATGAAACGTGGGTGGCTCATTACACCCCTGAGTCGAAACGGCAGTCGTTACACTAATTTTCCAACCACAAAAAAATTCGGAAACCACAATTTCTAACAAAAAGCTTTTTGGGACCGAAAATACATAATTTTGGTCGAATTTCTGTCTCAGGGATACCATCTATGCTCAACGATATTATGATACAATAAAAGGAGAGAAAAACTGACGAGAGGAGTGTACTTGTTGCACTACAACTCCCGTCCATGCACAGCCCTAGCCACCAAGCAGCTCTTCAACTCATTTGGTTGGGTTGTTTTGAACCCTTGACTTGGATCCTTCAGATTATCAACTTCGCACCTCACCTCCCCACAGTCACGCATAGCTGTCTTTAATTTTTCAACATATAGGCAGGTGCAGGTGCAGAAAGAGGTTCTGGTGGGAGTTCTTCGACAAGGACATAAAGAAGCTTGTGCCACAGCTCACCACATGCATTCAACGGGATGGCATTTATGTGGAGAAATAGTAAACAAGTGAATCAACAACATTTTGTCATGTTTTTCAAATACATTTTTGCTAAAAATATATAAAATTCTAGTACATTTACTTTCTGAATACCTTCTTCTTCCTATGACATTCAGGCCTCAATTAGTTATAGTTATAGTTCAGCTATCATAGTAGCAAAACAGATAATATGTTTTTACAACGTCAGTTTCCTTCCTCCGTGTTATTTATTGTCTTCCCAAATTTACCGTCATTTTTCATAGATATCGAAAAACCATAAAAATAACACTAGGTTTGAAGCTATCATACATTCTTGTACCTTCATAATTTCAGCGTTAGGCCCGTACAGGCTGTTTTAACTTTGGAATATTATAGTTTATAAAACTGTTTGATGTAGGTTTGAATAATTGAAACGTTTTTTATCTTAAAAGACCCACAAAGTATGAATAACTCCGGCAACTTCCAACTAGCATGGCATGCGCAATTCGGATCGTTACAATATTCGTTATGAATGTTGTCTGTTAGGAGTATTGTATTTTGAAATTTCCAAATGATTCAATCATGCATCCTCTCAAATGATTGAATCTAAAAGACGGTCGTTTACTATGACGTGGTCATTTTTATAGTTTCATAAAAATATTCGTCCTTTTCTTATCGACTCATAAAATGTTTATGCTATGGAATGGCTATTTGATTTATGGATGGTGTGCTTATCCAATCTAAATTACGTAAATAAACAATCCTGGACAGTCTCAAATTCCTTCCATCATTTTCTGCAGCGTAGTGATATTAGTAAATAGTGTGTAATGTATGATTGTTACTTTTTTGCCGACGGGCAGAGAGGGGCATCCAGACCGTTTATTCTCAACATCTCAAACCCCATAATTTCATCAAGTGGAGCTAATGATAAATGGGTGCCGATGTGGAATTCAAAGCAACATCAATTAATAGGACGCAACTTTTTTTGATATTAGTCTTGCATCAGTAACCGAACATAGCACCACGACAATTATTGTAGCATGTTGAGGGCCATGGCGCATAAGTCCCAGGCGATATTTTTGTCCGTGCCATAATGTCCAATGTCGCCGTTTATCCGCGACTCTCCATAACTGTGATCTAAGGAGGTGATGGTCCGGAAAGTTTATCTGCGAATATAAACAGGCAGCAGAGATAAACATCGCGCACACAAGAATGCCGCGTTACACCCACGCGCCAGCCAGGTCGCCATCTTGGATAATTGAGCAGCAGTTTCACCCCCTATCATTTGACAGCAATCAACCTCCGACCGCCTCGAGCTAATAATTACAATACTTCTCTCTTCCTTTTCATAGAAAATACAGCCTCATATACACGACGCGAACAAAAGAGCGAAAGAGAAGGAACGAGGAGATGCGAGAGAGGAGGCATTCATAATTGTACACAGAGGTATCTCGCATTCAGGCGCCAATCAGAACTTCACTTGCAGTAACGGTTTCGAAAGCTTTGTCAAGCCGTTAGGAATTAACACTTATCATCGAAAGAAAGACGACCAATCGTAATAGCGTATTCCACTTAATCAACGAAAGACAGACGTACGTTTCCGTAACAGACGTCTCTCCCTTACAGTCGATTACAGTACATTATTATAAGTTTCCTGCTTCCCTTTCTCAACAATATATAGAAAAAATTAAGCATATATCAAGCTCGAACTTATGAAAACAATTTTTTTACAATAATACGAGTCCTATGTCTCATTAACTCAGCTAATAATAATAAAAAATAAGTTAATCAAAACAATAGTACTACCTATAAAGCAATTTTATACATTCTCTCTTGAAATTGTTTTAAAATGCTACGATCACAATTGTTGAGCAGAGTCAACCTTCTGAACATAAAAATACTTAAATGAGTTTCTATATTGTAACACATAAATTTGAGTATGTTTTAATGCTCTTCTTAAGTCCTGCGATGAATAAGAAACGTAATGTTGGCATGTAATGAGAGGGGGGAGGCTGAGAGGCGTGACTTCATAATTGTCGGATATTTTGTCAGACGTAACTTCAGATAAACGAAAAAATACATTTATTAAAATATTGTGTGTGATTATTTTCTTCTTCAAGGTATTTTTAAAACATAAGTTAGTAGATGCCGTTTTGTTCATAAATTTGGAATGTTATCTAGTTTTATTGAAACTCTAAAACAAAATAAATTTAAAATAAAGTATGCATTATACAATTATGATACATTTACTTACAGAATCAAGAATTGTTGCACAAGCGAAGAGGCTGAAACCTGTAGCTCATGATCGTTTTTTAATGTTCAAAATAACAAAGGAAATAGTTTTAAAAATGAGTGAAACAGAAAGTAAACAGACTTGATATTGACAAAAGTAGTTATCACTCCCTCCTTGTTTTTAAAATCTGCTTATATTGCCACAGCCAATGCTCACCCAGATACATAAACTTCCTGAATTTTTGTTTGTTCTACTAATAACCCTCTTCATAACATTTCTATATTTTTATATAATCTCTCTAAGAACGGTCTTTATGATGAATAATTTATCATCAAATTAGTGGTTACTTTTGTTAAACTATATTGCTCCTTTTTTTCGCGGAAACTGTTATGACAGGTTTGAAAGCCTAATGCATTTCATCTTTAGACTTTAAACCGTTAAACTACATCAAATATGTTGATATTTTTGTATTATTTCTAAAAGTAACTTAAATTTTTTGCTCAATACTTTTAATAATTAAACCTTAAATTTAAGTTAAATTTCGAAATTTAAGAAGATCGCTCTCTCAACTTTCATGATGATTTGGCTATTGTATTTAACAATAAGATAATTACTAATTGGTTTCAGCAATCAAATACTCAAGAAAAATTCATAATTCCATGATCAATGACCTTTGACCAATAAAAAATCTATGGCATAAAATCAGGTAGTCATATTATCTCGTCAGCGCTATGATTAATTTAATATTGACAAAATTGCTAATATCGATCTCCTTATTTCTTATTCTTTGCACTTAATTTACAAATTCAAATTAGGCTGACTATGATTAAATACAAAATTAGTAATCTACCTGTTACATTACACAGTAAAAAATTATCTTTATAGTTCTCCCCTTTCTTGAAAAAAAGATCATAATACTTTTATTGGTTTGTTTAAAAATTATTGTTACCTGTGTTGTCTTTAAATCTTGTAATAATTTAAAATTCATTAAATATAACATAGAAAGATTTAATAAATTCCATAAATATATTGTTACATATCAAATTAACTGTTTAGATCGCAATTTCTGTTCCAAATGGTTAAACCGAATGCTCATAATAAGTCGTATTAATGAACATAAAAATAATTTAAAATTACTGTGCATAATTATTCAATCCAGTCGAAGCATAAATATTTTCACTACTCTACTATTGATTGCCAAATATATTAAAACAATTTTAACTTTTATTGTAGATGTTGATATAATCTTTATTCTAGACTGGCGGGTGAGATGCTTCACATAAGAGCTAACGTTACGGCCATTAATATTAAAAACGACACAAATAACTATACGATATTTATGTTTTTTTACTATTATAAATTTTCCGTTTCACTCACTATTATTCTTATTCAATCGTTATTTTGAATCTTGACAATACGATCATGAACTATTAGTTTTAACTATAATTTCGGCCCCTTTCATTGTGCGCCATGCATTTCTACTTCCTTGAATCCGAACGTAATTGTTCATTTCCATATTATAATTGTACTATACTTATTGCATATGTTTAGAGTTTAAATCATACCAGATGAGGTTCCAAATTTAGGAACATAACGTCCTGTATTAACTGCGTTTAAATGAGTTTTTTTCTGGCGAACATGCCGTTGTACTAATTATGTATTTCCAAACAGTTAGGTATTGTACTCAATTATACCTAAAGCTATGTTTAAGGACCACATTCTTATGTCCATGCAGCAATGATAAAAACGGAGTAGTACGGAATTCAACTCGATGCATTCAGGAGTCTCCTTAGGATGGCCTGTCAAGACCCTGAGAGGGATTCCATTTTGGAGTGACACAATAAATAAAAATCGCATAGCAATATGAAGGTTTTAACAATATCTCACCGACAAACTGATATGGATAGTAGGCCGTGTGTGCATGTTGTCTCAAGCACGTCGTTTACACTATCCTTGATGTAACAAAACAATAGAAAATCTCAAGTTTTAACTCCGTTCATCATTGGGATACTGGAGTAGCGCCAGGTCTGCGGCCGCAACACTGTCTATCAAGCGACGAAGCAACGTCTCACACAAGGTACTCTTGTAGACAATTATGGAAATATGAAGAGACTAGTTTTTTTAAAAATCCGTACTATTTCACTTAAGTTGTTCCATAAGTCACAACTGCAGAATTTTCAACAGCTACTATCGGTGGCGCCTCTGTCGGTGGTTTTCGAATGTAACTTGCTGGCACTACGTCAGAAGAAACTTTTACAGTTTTTCTTTCCCTTAGTTTTTCAGTATGTAGCCATTTACACATACAATTTTTTTAATGCTTCATGGACTTCACAATTACTACTCGTAAGTGCCACTGTAGATATTTTTAAAAGAATCTAGTAACTCCTATTGGCGATTATAGTCCAGACAGTAAAATTGAGTATTACTAGAGCAGATAAGAGAAACTTGATTATAGCTCATAAAATATATAAGTTCATTTAAAAAGAAGGCTCGGTGGTAATGCGGAACAGTGAGGCAGGGCTGACAGTGTGATTGGAGGATGACTACAGAACTAGACCAGAAACGAAGAACAAGCCAGCATCTCAATTTGTTATTCAGTTCCTTTTTCCTCATCTTATTATAGAGTCAGAAAAAATTGGGACCTCATTTCAATTGTAATATACTTATTAAAAAATATTTTATCATATAAATAAAAAACCCCGCTGTTAATATACGAATAAAAATTATTGTTTCATAATGGTATTCTGAATTAGACATCTTGGAAACCTCTATCGGTCAACATATGGAAATTTAATAGGTGATTGAGAATAAGGCGATTGTACAAGATGGAGGTGGACGTAATTATGGAATGCAGCCCAGCAGACACCGCCGATCTTTTCAATTACGACCCCAACTACGGCGACTAAGCAGCAGCCCTAACTAGACGGAAAGCCAATAAAGACGCAGGAAACTTTCCCCGTCGTCCTGGGCTGCTTGTGAATACGCTCAAGTGCTCTGGACATTCGTCAATTTAATAAATAACAAAGCAAATTGGAGCAGATATATAATAGCCGCGGGCTCCTCAAGAAACAGGGGGAGTTTCTCAACAAGAGCAAGAGGAAAACTTTGAGGGAAGTAGAGCGCCCTGACTTCTGGACACATCAAGCTCTCGCTCATTAAGAGTGAAACATTTCCACACCAAATTCTCAGACTACATTATTACACTCCGCCTGCTAAAGGTCGTTAACAAGAACCAACACAAAATGATTAACGTGAGCATGACTAGCTCAAAAATTGTTTGCTATCAAAATTAAAATTAAAGGAGAATATGTTTTACACTTTAGTGGCAAAGAGTGTTTTTTTTTACAAATTTAAATTATCACTAAACAAAACGTTTTATTTAAACGTTTAGGGACCTTTTCAGTTGTATGTAATTAAGAATGTGATTGGAATTAAATGAAACGTTCCAACACAAAAATTTAGACAGCTTACAAAACACCCATGGCCGAAATAAGATAAACCTCCCTATTTTATTTAAAAGATATATTTTGTTGTATAAAGGAGATGTTCAGCCATTCATTCTCTCCAGTCCATGTCGTATCGCTGATCGGATTCCTTGATAATCTTTTAGAAGAATCTATTGCAAAAATTATGAAACTGTCTAAATTATCTTTTTTCGCTTATCTAATGTCCGACACATACGCAATTGATAAGTAAAGGCGACATTAACCGTATCAGATAACTGTGGTTCAAATATCAACCTAACACTTTCATCAATGAAACTGCGCTTGTGCAATTGTCGCGATGGAAGAATACTTTGTCACTGGCCAAATGTATGCGTACTTTCCTAATTTATTCCTCAAGCGGTGGATAATTCCATCACAAGAAACCATAACTTTCCCTTCACTTTTTTCGGAGCCGGTTCGCGTGTAAAAACCAACTGATTTTTACCGTTGATTTGTCTCTGAAGTATAGTAGTGGATGCATGTTTCATCTACAGTTAGTAGAAACTCGTCAATGTACCAAACAAGTCACCCGTCTCCTAGATGGTTTTAAGACGATTTTCATAATAATTCAAAATGTTATGGCAAGTAATATTACTTTGGATAATTTAACTGGACGCTATCCCGTGGACTTTGTCGTGTATTTTTCTAATGTAGCTCCAGTGCGATGTTCATCACTTGTGGTCGTCGGACCTCGTTAAAACTCATTCACCCAATTATAAACCGCTTTAAACGTTGGGGATGTTGTGCTATGAACTTCATCCAACTCCATTTTGATTTCCTTGACGGTTTTACCTTTCAAATATAAGTGATCAATCACTTCACGAGGGTAGTTTATTTCAATGTATTGCAAATAACCCAAACTGTATTCAGAAAAATTATTGCAAAACAACTTGTTTTACATATATCAGGTTAAAAATTATCGTCACTACGTGAAAGTCTGAAATTTAATGCGTTTAAAGTATTTTGTGAAATGGTACGTTTTGATTCTAACCGCATTCTTCATCCTTATATACAGACACAATCTTTACGATACGACTGTCAAATACGATTTATTTATTTTATTATAGACCATAACATAACAGTCCCATGAAGTGAAACTGACACTTTCTAGCACGTTTTTCCATAGGGTACTGAAAAATACACAAGCCATACTGATTATATAAATCGGGAAAGCCTTTGATCTTTAATATAAAGGCATTGTCGAGAAACATTTTCTATGAGTGTAGGACATCTGTTGAAATAGATTCTGTTTATATGAAACCAACATTATTTGATAGTTTATAGAAAGTTGTCCCAAAGAATCATAATTTCTTTCAAACCTTGAAGCCGAAGTAATGCATATGTGGTTCGAACTGCTGGAAGTTGAAAACATATTTTGCTAAGACAAATGCATTGTCAAAGGAACAGGAAAGAAACAGAGCCAGTACGGTTTCACTACAATTGTAACGTTCTTTTACCAACGCTAATTGTTGACGAGTCGTTATCTGACTTATTATTTCGCCGCTTCCCAATACATCTTTTCGGTGAATATTTTATAAGAAATACTTTATACCCTAACGACTTAATTAAATCATTTAATTTCGACAAATAAATTGTATCAAAAATATTGACTCAAATTTATATTTACAATACTACAAGTAATTACATTATTTTACTGAATAAGGGTTTTCCGTGGGACGAATAATTAACAAATTGGGTAGAGGCTCGTATACGTGCAATTTCTAAATAGAAAAAGTATTTTGTTTGTCTACATGTTTCTCGCTCATCTTGTTAATCAGGCTCATGTACCGCAGACTTCAATTCCTTCTGGATGGACTTGAAGCCTGCCGAGCTCAAATCATATGTTTAGTTCTCACGTTTTAGACTGAAATAATGGAAGTAAACTTAATTCTTGAATAATATAAATAATGGAAATTAACTGAATATGCTTCTTTGTTGTTGTTGTTGCAGTCGTACTCAGTCTTGATGCAACTCTTCGTGCTAACGTATCTTGCACAAGCCGTTTCATTACCGCAAAACTACCACATCTCACATCATCTAAATCTTCTTAGCTTATTCCATCTTTGGCGTCCCTCTTCTGTTCTTACCCCACGCACTTCCCTCTAATGCTAATTTTACAAAACCCTCATGTCTTAAAACGTGGCCTATTAATCTATCCCTTCCCTTAATCAACGCCCTCCATATTGTTCGTTCTTCCCCTATACTGCTTAGAACTTCCTCATTAGTTACCCTATCCAACCCTCTGATTTTCAGAATTCTCCTATAGCACCACATTTCAAAGGCTTCTATTCTTTTATTTTCTGCAACTCCTACCGTCCATGTTTGGCACCCAATAACGCCACGCTCTAAACGAAAATTTTTAGCAAAGCTTTCCTAATAATCACCCTTATATTACCTGTAAGTAAATTCCTCTTTCTCGCGACAGACTTCTTTCCCTGAGCCATCGTACTCTTTACGTCTACTATACTACTACCATCCCTAATTATTATGCTGCCCAAGTAGCAGAATTCTTTAACTTCCTTCAAAATATCCCTGCTCAATCTAACAGCCTTAGTTATTCCACTGTTTCCCGTACTACCCTCCATTACCTTGGTTTTCCCTATTAATCCTCATGTTGTTCTCTTTCTCCATTACCACGTCCATGCTATTTATTATGATTTCCAAATCTCTTCTAACTCTTCTAATACTACAGTATCATTGGCAAACCGTAGGTATTTTAGTACTTCCCCTTCCAGTATGATTCCTTTCCATATTCCGTTTTAACTTTTTTCGTCGTCTGTTCTATATATACGTTAAACAGCATGGGTAATAGACTGCATCCTTATCTTACTCCTTTCTTGATTTCGGCTTTCTTTTCTTCATCTACAATTCTAATTACTTTCTAAACCCAAACTGATCTCCTAACTCGCATTCTATTTGTCGTTCCATCATCCTATATACTATTTTCGTTAATATTTCTCGTGCATGAGATGCTACACTAATTATCCTCTGCTGGTCGCATCCATGAGCCTCAGTCTGGATTGGTATAGGTATAATTATGCTTTTAATAAAATCTTCTGGTATTCTTTCTGTTTCGTAGATTTCGGAAATTATCTTGAACAGCAAAGTTATTGCTTCTTCGCCCGATGATCTTATCAACTCCGCTGGAATGTTATCAATTCCTGGAGTTTTATAATTGCTTATATTTGTCAGTGTCCTATCAAACTCTAACCTTAAAATTTTGTCTGCCAACTCTTCATCAACCGGGATTTCCTATTTTAGCGATCATAGTATATATTACATAGTAATATTTCGAGTAGTATTATATTCAATTCTCATGTAAAAATAGTTGTGTTCAATAATTACAGTGTTCTAAACATATGCTCATTACTATTTTTCAATGTAATTATTTATAAATTATATTATTTTAATTATAAGTTAGCATTTTTAATAATGTCCGAGATCAGTACTCTCACTTAGTTTTGAAACTACACATCTTTCTATTCAAAGTATCTTCGATCAAGTTATAAATAAATATGTACAATGTTATTTATAAATATTTTTATTACTTTCCATTTTGTCTATGTTATAAAGGAAGTTCGTACTACAAATCACAAGGCAAAATAAATTAGCAATGGATCGGATATTGAACGCACTTCGGAAAGTAAGTAAGGATTATCCTCATAATGAAATTTCGAGCGATTGTGAGTGTGAATTATTAAACATAAGAGACAATGGGCGATCGATGCGGCAAATAAATGTTATGGAACAGAAATTGCTAACTTTTTACTTAGTTGTCGTGGTGATAAAGTATTTGTAGCTCAACTTTAGGAAGTTGAGTACATATTTTATTAAGACAAACACAATATCAATAAAAGTAGGAAGAGACCGTGGCATTTATTGCCCTAACAATATCATTATGCCTCCATTATCACTATGAATGTCATACTTTTTGGAACACTGTATATGAGGGTGGCGTATTATTTCAAGATCGATGAGTGGACAATTCTACGTTCTCTCGCACTCAGCATAATAGCACGCAGTAAAGCGTTTCTTCAACAAATGAACGACGGGAAAAGTATCAAAAATGCCTCATCATTGTGTAATATAATCATGTAACATTAAATTCCTCAAATAATACTGTCACGTGAAAAATAGGAATATGAATTTTAGTTTCTGTCGCTTCACGTTGTTTTCCTCTTAAGCTAGTATCATGACAATAGCAGTTGCTAATTTCATATCAACTTAGTCCAAAACGATATCTCCTGTTAATAAAACTTTTATGAGAGAGCCTAATAATAATAATAATAGTTAACTTAATTCCTGTCGTCTGTGGGGACCATTTATACGTAGAATGTAATTATTGAGTTTATATTAAATCCTAATACAATTCAGTTAAAACTTTGGTACTTCTACTGTAAATAACTCCAAATCGAGAAAGATGGAATTATGTAATAACAAAGAACGGGGACGATATCTTATTATAAACAGACAGAATTAATATTAAGTTGTAATTTATTTCAGTTTACAGTTAACCAATTTAAAACAAGAATTGACGCTAATTGTGAAAACTATGGAGATCATTAGCTCTGCAAAAGTCTCATTATTTCTTAACAATAATTGTCTTTTAATCTCCACTTCATGACACGTTGCGTTCTATAATGTATCAAGTAATATAAAGTATTGATGCAATGCAGGCGTCTTTCTTTATTTTACTCATTCGTTGTAGATCGTTACCAGCTAAAGTAGCCGGCGATGCTCGGGTTCACGTAAATAGTAAAGCAGGAATGTAATTATCGATAAATATATTAAGTACTTGAGGGTACACTACAATCTATTTCTGTTCTCAAATCCAATCTATTTTAAATTCTAGATTGTTTAAGTGATTAAAAATTGTCAAAACGGTAGTTTCTTTACCGAGAGGTGTGATTTGGACCATTTCCGGAGGTCTGAGACGAGAAGGTCATATGACCACAATGGTAGAGAATCGAATTTACAATCGACCATGTGTCCCAGAATTTTTCTTAAATCCGCAGTTTGCTAACTTAAGTTGTAGGGGATCAAGAATTGAATTCATTATTTTATTATATTATTTTAGTCCACTTGGAAATAGAGATATTTACTGATAGGTCTTGGTGAAAATAAGCAATTACTAAAAATTAAAATTTACCTGAAGCGTAAAATATTGCCACATCTTAAGACCTGCAGTGATGGCAGAGCGGTAGCGAGCCGGACTGCAGACACCTAGACTCGGGTTCGAGTCCCAGCCGACGCAACCATTTTTATTTGTTTAATTTATTTACATTGTTTGCATTTAGATTCTAGTATTTTCTGTTTCGAGAATATTCCATGTATGTATAAATGGGACTGGATTCCAAGTCGGAGTCAGTCTTAAGCAGTACGAGCTTTGTTCAGCACTTCGCCGTTGATTAAACGCTTATAACCTCTACGTGTGTAAGAAACGTGACAATATAAACAAACTTACGTATACATAGTATCGACGATACAAAGAAGTTTATTATTTCTCAGGGAGTTAACTCTCTGTCAACGATAGGCTACTTACGACGCGAAGTGTTTATAATTTGAAAATATTTAATATTATTGATCAAGAATATAGGCAACCCGCAATAACTTTCGAAGATCTCCATGCCCGTATGGAACACGAAACTTCGATATAAATGTTTTTAACTTAATTTACGTATATAACTTCAACAAATATGCAATATGAAATTAATTCTGTCTTCATAATAATTGGTGTTGTTCAAAGTGAGCTTTCTTACTTAATCTCAAATGATTTACAACAGTTTAAATAAAACAAAGTATTTATTTTAAAGTTCTGGAAGTTGTGGCATTGGTTCACTATTTTTTTCAGTAGTTTGTAATATGAAAACCCGTAAGTTCGTATAAAATTTTAATTTAATATGTGATGAAATTTACTCATTACAGCTGGCAATATTCCACCTGAGAAGAGGCAAATATTTGCTAAATCATCAAATACGAACCATAAACTGCTAAAAGGTTTTGCTAAATGCTATTAAACGATTTGAAGCTGACTACGCGAGAATATACCAGATGCTGAGGTCGCGACAAGTGACTACGGAAATAAATATCTCGAGGCTAGGCCTTAGAGGAATTTCTTTCTAGGCGCTTAATATGGCACATCTATAAACAACAACGAAACAGAATACGTATAAGTATACGTAATTATTGATGTACGAGAAAAGCAGAACCTCCGGTTTCGACGTGGTATCTGAGGTGATAATGGATAATGGATCCTGCACGGATCACGGCTGGTAATCCGAGCAGAAGGTAGTATGCTTCATGTCTGACCAGGGGATTAGTAAAGGCCCTTTTCACACTTCATTAGACGTGTGTAGGCCAATCTTCGATTTATTTTATTTAACACATTATTTTTAACATATTAATATTTTTATATTTTACATACTATTTTAAGAATAATAATACTATCAATAATTATTTATTTAATAATATTACGAATGCAGTGCCTGAATCGTGATTACCATTGTACCCGATCTTGGTTATATTTTTTGGTATAATTTCCTTGTAATAGTACATAGAATAGAAGAGCTTATTGCAGTAAGATGTTAACTCAGTTTTGTGATTTTGGTTTCTATAGTTAAATTTTCTGGGAGTCTTCTATGACTTACATTGATACTTTTCACGAAATACACAGTTTTTGATGTGAAGAAAGTGTTAATTCAACAAGTGTAAGAAATGGTCTACTTAAGAAAGTGTTACCTCATTGTCTGCAAGCAAGACGGCGTTAACAATTTTTAACTTTTGCATGCGATCGTAGGTAATCATAAACAAGCAAAATCATATTTCTATCCCTGAAGGATCATATGGGTGTAGAAGAATTAACAAACTGCTTGATGGCTTTATAGAAACAGTCTCAGAGTGTAAGAAGCATTTTCTTGCTGGAGTGACTATACCCATGGTCAAAACAAAAAATAAATCATGATTTTTTGCTTTCATTATTTCATTTTGGAGGTTTACTTGACTGTATATATCACAACTTTCCAGATCTGGACATAGATTTTACTGCTAATGAAAAGCAAATTCGTATATGTGGCAATATTTACAGAACTTACGGTTACATGACCATTATAAATACTTCCAGGAGGAATAAGTAATCCAATTAATGTCAGACGGATGGCAAAAAATAAATATTTTCTAACCAGCTTATTTTATGGAAAAAAAGTATTAATGAAATAAATCCAGTACGTCCCTCGTGGTTTTTGGGGATTTCTTCAGTCTCTGCAGGGGGGAATTTAATTTGATATCAATTGTTATCATGTATAAAATTTGTTGTTTTATTGCTACCAAACACCTAAGACAAGAAAAAGATAAAACATTTGTGTGGGAAGAAGGTTTAAATAATTTTTAATTTTATAACTTTCAGAAGTATTATCCAAGTTTATAAACCCTCAAATTTTCATTGCAATCCGTTGATCCGTTTCGGAGCCTATTGACACACAGACAGACAGTCATACAGACACTTCAATAGATAGCACTATTTCGTTTAGCCGATACGCCTCATATCCCAGAGCTTCGAATCCCCTCATAGCCATTGATGTTTGTGCTAGTCTTAGTCCCGAAAACTAGGCTTAAGAGTGAAGGAGAATCTTTACGCTAACAACGTGCCACTTCAAATCATGTCGTAGAAGACGACAGTCTGACAGTCGTCCTGTTCGAACAAGGACCTAAACGAGATTCAAGAACTATATTTCACTTAAAGTCTGTTTTTCATTAAATTTAAAGGGATAAACCAAAAGAAAAAAATCGCAGACAAAATACAAGCTTTAATCCAAAACTACCAAGTTGCGTCCTGGCCTTTGGGTCTTCATGACGGTACATTTCCAAAATTGCCATTGCGGAAACACAAAATTAATGAATATGATATCAATTATTGCTTTCCCTTTCTGTAGCAGTTTGTAATTTCCAATGAAGTTGATTTGTGTTGCAATATAGAATCTGCTTTTGAGAATCACCAAAAAATTACGTATTCTAGAAAAGTGGTGAGCCAATGAGCTCCCGTTCTGTCCCACTGCAATACGGGTTGACATTGCCGACGATTATGCATGCACTCGTACATACATTCTTTATAGTAAATAAGCATATTAGAACTAATATTTCGAGACAAATAATTTCTTAATGGAATTTAATGAATAATGTCCTATTTGTATAAAATGAGAGACTGGTTCTCAGGAAAATGATATGACATCACCGACTCTTTGAGTCACCAGAACATTTGTAATGTTATGTGCATTATTTGTGAATCACGATTTTGAGGAGTAGGTTTAACGTGGAATATGCCGATAACACGGACAGGTCGGTGATTACGGAAGCGCAGTCTGTAATCCGTGGTGTAGGTGCGTAAGTTAGATTGATGGCCCTCGGGACACGGTCAGCTGCGAACTCGTAATGACTGTGCTATGACAAACGAGCCAGTCTTCAATTGATGTCCCCACTGCCACCTATACCGTTCATTCGACTACATGCCAACAAATAAGTAGTCTCAGGAATTTTCTCACGCCACTTTATGTTAC
Organism: Eucriotettix oculatus; assembly: GCA_034510155.1. Lineage (NCBI taxonomy): Eukaryota > Metazoa > Arthropoda > Insecta > Orthoptera > Tetrigidae > Eucriotettix > Eucriotettix oculatus. The sequence goes on from CM067376.1 coordinate 176,284,412, forward strand.
CACTCCCAAGTCAATTTATTCTTATTTTACATTCGAAACTCTGTTTATATTACATAATCCAGGTTTTTGTTTAATGATCGAATAGATTACAAATAATTTTACTGCCCTCAAGAAGGAAAAATCTGATCGAGATGAATGAAGGTATGCGAATTAACAGTACACTATACTGTAGGAGCAAGAAACGCCGGTGAATCCTCAAAGTAATTTGGTGCTAGGCTGATGAATATAGGACTGTTAATATGAAAAAAGTAAATAGAGTCCGGATAAAAATAAATTTAATTATTAAACGGATTGTTTCGACTTTTTTGTCATATATTCACCTTTAAAACTAAAGTTTACCGCCACAAATTAAAATTACAACCGAAATAAAAAACTATTATTGTTGTTTGCCTCACAATAAAACAAGTGGACATCAATTTGGTTTTGGGAATACAAATAATTATCACAAGAAATCCATTTAAAACTAAACTTAGAAATGTCGAAATAGAAACACGACTGTCAATAACAGATATGAAGGAATGGAGATTGAAGAATATCATCTGGAAATATTAACTTACTCGAAAACTTTTAAAACTTTTTCATCTTTTAACTGTCTGTAGAATGTATTAATACATACATAATAATTTATTTTTAATTCCTTATAATTTTTGTTTTTAATTAGTTATATATTTTTAATGTAAATTTTTCAATTATTGCCTCATTGCCGTTGTTGTCTATGAGTTATAAGAGTGTTTTAGTAAAAGCGCCGTTGACCCCAAAAATCCCAAACACGAGTTCTATCAATTTTTGAAGATTTATGATCCTTATCCCCCCTCCTCATCCCCCTTTCAGGCAAAAAAAGTCCCACGTCTGCATGGTGACTTCATTTTTGTCCCTTATTATTTCGTATAATATTCATCAGATTATCATTAAATTTTAGAGTATTGTGGCGTTCTTCTCAGAGAAGGTATCTGTCTATATTTTCAATATTTAGATTCCTTTCTACCCCCCTCGTCCCCCTTTAAGGCCAAAAATATAACAAGTTAATTTATGTCAAGCGTTTGTGCAGTCGCGACGACGACGTTTGCGAGAAACAAAAAGTATAATAACTTTAATAAAATATTATTTATATTTAAGCATTGTTTCATGTGAGCAGAAACACACAATTCCAAGCTAATCAACTAATCAGGCCAAGTAGAATATATCTCACATCGCAGGTGATTGAGTTACGTTACATAAAGACCAGGGTGTCACATACCAAATTTTATTTTTTGAAGATGTGTAAATGTATCTACACACAATATTTCACGCCAATCATAACGAAGAGATGTTTCAAGTATCTTCTTCTTATAAATATAATTGACTGTTTCCGTTTTTTGTCTCTATGTATGTGCTTATTTAAGGTATCAATAGATTTAGTGACTCGATTAAGATACTGAGTCATCTCGGTGGTTATGACGTCATAAAGTTGGGGGGGATGGTAAATTTTCCAACATGTGACTCTTACGCAATGACAAAGAAATTACTGTATAATTAAATATTGTAGTGATATAATGTAAATTAATTCCTGGTATCGCCCGGAACCCTGGTAGTATGAAATAAAATAGACTGAAATGACTTAGACTTGGATATAAATTTTACAAAACTGTACCCCATTTCCCTTCATAATGCTACCCTGCATTCACTTTTGATGTAATGTGTTGAATAATATTTGGACTTATTAATTATTTTATATTTTTTTAAACATAAATTTAATATTTATAATGTTTCTTGAATTATCTATTACAATTTCACCATTTAATTTCTGTTCATTTAGGGAGATGAAAAGTTTTATCCAGAAGTCTGTTAAGCTATATAATATTATTTGGTAAAATTGTAATATAACGGGTTATTCGTAACAATTTGACTACTGATTCATATTCACCCTCTTATTTACCTTAACGAGTTAAAAATCTTAATCCAGGCACTAATACTTCTTTAACTTAAAAAAAATCCTTTATTCTTTTTCAGAGTGATTATTAAAATTTATTTGTGGAGAAGAGTATCTTGAGTCTAGACACTAGCTGAATGAGTCTGAATAATGAAGCCGTTCTTCCCTGTGTGTCTGGAGATCGGTACAAAATTAACACAGACAAGTAGAGCGTAATCGTTGTGAAGGGACGCGTAATTTTATAACAAGACAGGACTAGTGAGACCGTCACAGCAGAGCAAGAAGGTACTTGAAAAGAAATCTCGAATCTTATAATTCGCCACAATAAGTTCATTAGAGGCGGCTAAGGACCTCTATTATCTTCATCTCGACGAGAGGGATGTTAATTAGCCCAAGGTCGGGGTAGATGGCGAATTAGCTTACTCCGCGTCTTCCGGCGCAGAGGGGCGCCGCGACGCGCAGCGCCGCGATTGTAATTAGCTCGCCGTCTCCAGAGAATATGTCATGGTGATCCTCGTGACCATCAGCCTGTGATTCCCTCTCCCCTTTAACATCAACAACTGAGCGTCTTTGGGTATAATACTGAAAAGAAAGAGGAAATTATCCAGCACTGACAAATCGGGAGGAATATATCGGAACTACGTTGATACTGCATGGTCCTTTAGAAATTGGGTACAGACATTCAAAGAACAATAAAAGATGCATGCGTTCAGGGGTTCGGGATTTCATGTAGAAGAATTAGTGAAGTGATATTGCGGCACCTAGGAGAACGCAAAAACGATGCCCACATAATCTTAATGACAACCGTTAAAACAAATTCGACACAAAATCTTGGGAATATAGCATAAAGAAAGGTGGAGTAGGGCCAATTGGCACACAAAAAATTTTAAAGAAATCCAATTCATTACTGTGAAAAATTAAAATTTGACGAATGATACTATATGTATAGATTAGAAGCTTTAAAATTGCTGTACTACAGATTGATAAAATCTCAGGATGGAAAAATCTTGGCCAACACACGACATTCCCTTGTGTAAACTGATTATAAATCTTTTAAAGTTATCAATTCAAGAATATATTAAACATTTTCATTAAAGATCTGTCATAGTGGCTTTGAAAGTTGGTTGAAAGGATCCGATCCGAAATGGACTTGAGCCTGAGGTCTTCCCTGATTGAGATATAGTAATTGATGAAGTAATCTCACACGGGAAAAGGAGTCACTCGCATATCTCAATGTGTAAAAAGCAACTTATAATGGGTATTTTGGGTTCGATTCCTGGTCTAGTCGATATTTTCCATCCTGATACCTTCATTAATGTTTCAAAGTCTCTATGGCAGAGCTTTGATAACCTTGAATTTATTAATTAAAAGGAAAGCGCTAGTTGAAGAAAGGAGAGGTAAGAATAATGTGGAGCTCTCTATGCAGTTCACACTGCGACTTGCAGTGTTGAGTAATAATAGAAGGTTAAGCCAATGATCAGTTTAGATAAATGTTACGAGTCTGGTGCTATAAATTGTTTCACGTTTCTCTGATCTAGATGATCTTTTTAGATCATAATAATTCCCACATCCGACAAAATTTACTGATCTGCGTGGTTAATTATTTTATTCTCGCTGTACAATGAACTATCCATCACGAAATTAATTAAACTGCTCACATTTAGTTTGAGTTACATTATCCGTAAACCAAATTTAATTCTAGAGAGTAATAAGTTTCTTTTGGTAAAAGAGTCCTTTATGAATCTATGATATTCTGTTTTGGACGTCATATTTCACTTCCATTCCTGGTAATCTCGCCCCTTTCAAAAGGAAAATCCTTTCTCCTAAGCAGAAGTTGCGTCCTATTTCACATATTTCTCTTAGATACAATTAATTTTTGCCGATCCCCTGTAGAGCAGTGGTTAGCGTTTCTGTCCCAAACCACAGAGGTCCCGAGCTCGAATCTTGGCACGGGCTTGGTAGTTGTTGTTTGAATAACCATACTCTGATGCTCTTACAAAGAAAGAATTCCCCTAATTGTATACAGTCGCTAATGACCTTGACTGATGGTGCGACTGGTGTGGTATTCAGACCTAAGACTGGTCTGCTGCAACCCTCTATGCTAACCTATCATGCGCAATCCTTTTTCACAAACTGCTTAGCGTATTCCATCCTTGACCTCCCTCGCCTGTTGTTACCGCAAACACTTCCCCCTAATGCTAATTTTACTAGACTCTCATGTCTTAAAACGTAGTCTATTAACGCATCCCTTCTCTTGGTCAACGTCCTCCATATTGTTCGCTCTTCCGCTATTCTGTTTATAACTACCTCTTTAGTGATTCTATCCACCTATCTAGATTTTGGCAGTTTCTTTAGCACATTTCAAAGACTTGTATTCTTTTCCTTTCCGCAACTCCTATCGTCTACGTTTCGCATCCTTATAACGCCACGCTCCTTACCAAAATTTTGATCAACTATTTCATAATATTCACACCTATATTAAGGGTAAGTAAATTCCAGATATTGCGAAAGCCTTCCTTGCCTGTGCTATCTTACACTAATTATTATGTTGCCCAAGTAGCAGAATTCCTTAACCTCCTTTAAATTATCCCTTCCCTATCTATCACCCTTTGCTATTCCGCTGTTTCCCATACTGCTAGTTTTATGGAGTGTTCATAATTTCAATAATCTGTGAATTTCTGCGGAACAGAACAATATCATCAACAATTCACAGTCTCTCATGTAATTTATAAAACAAATATATAGTTTTGAAAGTGTTAACTGATCTTAAAACAATTATAAAATTGAAACATTCTTTTGACACCAGACGAGTTCTTACACCAAATTTTCTGTGTTAAAGGTGACCAATGCTTATATAGTTTTTAAGGTATTGTCGTTAATGGATGAAATGTCGTTATGTAGAGTGTATATAATCATTCTATATGATCCTCAGGAAACTATAGTTTTTCTAAATAGCATCAGAATGCCTAGCATTGAAAATAAACTTTAAAGAGTTCTAGCAAAGTCTATCGTTATAGACACGAGCCTATAGGACGTTATGTTAAAAAAATGGTGTTTAATAGTATGCTCAATTAGAAAAAAATGGGTGAGTAAAATCTGTGTGTACAGAAATTCATCTTGCAGTCGCCTATTGTTAAAAATATGCCCAAGGTCTGTGAGGTACAGAGGTGTCTCGGCTTGTGGGAAGTTTAAGTCAAAACCAGAGAAAGATGAAGGCATTCTCGTCTCTACAGGAGGATTCCTTTTTTTTAGGGTGACGAGGTACATCAGGTATTCACGTGGTAACAACTCCCCTTCAGTTGCACTCTTACAGATTATTCTAGTAATTAAAAAACCGAAATCGTTCATTTATAACAGATGCTTGGTCCATTGATTGCTTCAATTTAAGATTAGAAGATATGTTTAAAATCATAAAATATGTATGAAACACTTTTTAGAAATGATAAAAATAATTACACTGTAAAATCACATAATTTATATATACCATCCAACCATTTATCAAGCTAAGGAACTTTATTTAATAATTGGTCACCGACAGAGCGATCGTATTGTGGGAGCTTGTCTTTGGCGTAGCGAGGCGGAGTGTTTGAAGCTGTAACAGAATATTTTCCAGTAGTCAGCAATCGGCTGGTGCAGGCGGGCGGCGTGGGCGGCGAGGGCGGCGCGGGCGGCGCTCTGCATTGAAGGGGACGCTTAAGGAAAGCTTTCCTCCCCGACACGGCGGCTCTGGCTCTTAATTGCTCTCGACTATTCACGAAAGCACTCTGAATGTATCGTGCGCATCATTAAACACGAAGAATGCCGGCAAAACCACTTACGTAGATTGAATCATTTCAAGAATAACTGCTAAAAAGAAAATTAGAACATCTTGGAAATGATAAGAGGATACTTCCTCGCTGGTGAATACGTGAAAAGCTCTGGGAGCCCATTCAGTTGCAAGGAAATGCGCCATACAAACAGTTCCTTCGCTCCGGCCTGAGTAATTGGCTGGCCAAATTGTTACACGCAAATAGACAGAAGCGTTTCCGCGGAACCATTGTGCTTCCACGAGAAGAAGCGTAATTGATATCTTCATTTCGACTTTAGACTGCACGCTGCACAAACCCTTGCTGGGATGTGGAATTCTCTCTCTTCTCAAACTTGCCAAATATTACAAATACATCTCACTTTGTACTGAATAAACTATTATTCATTACAAATATTTTACGAGGACTTTCGTTGCACAAAAATTTAGTATGGAGCTACATTTTTCTATTAAACGAAATGTAGAGTACTGACATTCAATATAACACAAGCTCGAGCAATTATGGAACAAGGAGAATGTAGTGTAGATTAGAAAGACATTTCGTAATATTTTGTAGAACATAGAAATTATAAAATTACACATTCACATACTTTTAATACCATACATAAAAAAAGATATTTAGAGACATTAATTTGCTACCTTGGTATAGATTCATGTTTATCAGAAATTTAATGTCAGACAAAATAAAATAAACAGAATTTATTTGTAAAAAATGTTAATAATTGATTCCTTAATTAAACGGCCTTATTTTTTGATTTTCATAAATTACGTGCACAGAAACAATAATTATTGAAGATTACGTCGAAAACGTAGTAATTATATTTTTTATAATGAACAGTGCTGTTTTGTGAGATGTTCTTTGCGACCTTTGCATTTAGTGCATAATCAAGATGTAAATTAATCATAATTAACAATTGATTACTTATAGCTGTAATTCTACAAGGGAAACATTTATCTGCAGTAAGTTAAATCTGTTCCAGAAAAATATTAGTGTTATTGATTATTAAAATAAAATACTAGAAATGGTCACATTATACAACACTTGAGTCAATTATATGTGTGCATTTTTTCAATTAGTGAAGAATTTGGGGAATGTGTTAAAAGTAGAATTACCGTTTAAGGGACATTTATGTGACTTAACGATTTATTACAGGTTCATTTATATTCACGAGAATTACCTTCAGTTTCTAAATAAATAATAGTTTGTAAATCTTACAGTAGATAAAGAAACGCCGTGATTTAATTCCATTATTACTCCGGTGGAAGCTGTTGAATTGTTTATCCAGCAGATTCATCTTGAAAATTCACGATCTTCAAAAATAAGAGTTTATTTGAAGGAGATACAATTTCATTATTTCAATTTTTCTCGCAACTGAGAACTCGATTTATTGAATTATTCATAAAATCATTGAATATAATCACACAGTTTTATACATTTTAGAAACGGATCCCATTGTACATCCAAATAAAACCAAGATATTAAAACGGGTTCAGTCAGAGCAGCACAAAGAAATTGTTCGGCTATTTCTTCGAGTCTCTCTGTTTGTTTGATATAAAGGGGAAAATGCTTTTGAAACAATGTTCTTAAATTACAATAATACTGTTCTTTTCAATAATAAATTATATGACCATAGTTTTCAGACTAATTTTTATATATATTTTAAATTACACAGTATAATTTTTAAAATACAACTGTTCTTTATCGAAGATAATTTACGTCTCTCTCTAACAGCGCCTAAACATAGATACTTTTCTGTGTTACAAAAAGGCGCAAGTTAGTGTCAAAACGTCCAGATGTATTTAAAAAATTGTTCCGTTTAATTTTTTCTCTTGTTAAAATTTGCCTTTTAACTGAGGTTGTATAATTCATTAGTATTCATTGAAAGCAGTCAATAACACCAAATATTTGCTTTTAGGACCTTAAGCCGTTCCAAAAAGCACCCAGATAGATAGCAGCTTGTGATCTAAGTAGTCTGTTTCAATACAGCTTGATGTTTTCCTCAGAGAATAATGATGTAACACACCTTGTCGTGCATCCAGCCTAGTATTACTTTGATAACATTGACGCCCTTTCAAAATTCTCATCAAGTAGTTTTAATTTTCAAAACCCATATATTATCCTCGTCATCAATACGTTCTCTTTTCTCATGTGCCACACTTCTGCAAGTAGCCATTTATACATTAGTAACGCTGAACGTAAGCCATAATTTTTGACCACTATATCAATTTTTGTACATAGTAAATTTGTTATTGGAAAGTTACTTGAAAACGAATTTACGAACATATTTTCAGTCTACAAACCTAATTTCGCGTCCTCTACAACGCAACAACTATGGAAATTCCATGTTAAATACCTGCACTTGCCAAAAGAGGTCGTACCAAAAGTAGAGGTGGGCACAAGAATCGATTCAAGGAGTCAATTCCTATATAAGAATCGTTCTCTAAAACGACTCAGTTACGGATCACAGTTCGATTCGTAGAGTTTTGAGCGAGTTACTTAAGTCGTCGAGTTTAGTGAAAACCGCCCGCCTGAGTCGGCTCCGGGGTAAGCTACTTTGAGTAGAAGTCCGATTGAAGGAAGATTCGACTAAGTTGTGAGCGACAATCTCCAAGAACTAAGAAACAATTTGTTGTAGTATTCAGTACTCAGACTGGTCTGATGAAACCATCTAAGCTAACCATTCTGCGCAAGCATTTTCATTTTTTCTGCATAGCTCCATATCCCACAGCCTTCCTAATCTTCTTAGCGTATTCCATCCTTACCTCCCTATTATGTTCTTACCCCACACACTTCTCTCTAATGCTAATTTTACAAGACCTTCATGTCTCAAAACGTGGTCTCTTAATCTATTCTTTCTCTTGGACAAAGTCCTCTACATTGTTCTCTCTTCTGTTATACGTCTAAGAACTTCCTGGTTAGTTACTGTATTCACCTATCTGATTTTGGGCATTCTTTTATAGCACTTCATTTCAACAATATTAATAAATTTTGAAGTAATAAGTTTAGCCCTTTTTATAACGGGCAATATGGTAAACTCTTAATTATTATGACAGCGTTTTTTGTCCTTTCGGTGTGTACATAGACTTGTTCTACCTCTTGAATAATATTATATTCTCAAATCACCAACCCACTCCAATATAAAAAAACGCGGATCCTCTTGTGAGGCGGGATGAGAGAAAAAAGGAATTTCCTAATCTTTATCTTTTACTTTTAAAAATACTTTGTATTTCCGCAACATCGGTTTCTAGAGAGCGTAAATTTTCAAAAGCCGGAAAGATCATGACAGAAAAAAGGAATCGGCTCGCTTCCCAAAAAATTTCCCATATGGTTATTGTAAAAAGCAATATTAATATAGTAAAATAGTTAAAGAAATATATTTATATTTTTATAAATAAGTGGCGTTATAAATATTAAAGATTTTGTCTAACAATTTCTTACTCAAGTCAAATCAAAAGAACGGGATTTGAGAGCCGAAGAGTCGTTAAAAAGAATCTACCCGTAACAATGTGTAAATTGACTCAATAAAAAAAATCTATCTGCCCATTACTAATCAAGAGCATTCGGTTTGAGAGACACAAAGGATTTTTTGCTATTAATGACAGGGAAAAACAAATTCATCACAATTTGTGAAAATTAACGGTCAAAATTATAATCGGCGATTACAGCAATGAAAAAGTAAAATTGCTCGAAATTTCAACTCTTTCGTATTGTAGACGACAAAGCAAATCTGGGACACTCCAAAGGCTCTTGAATAAATAGATAATAATAATTATAAGAGAGAAAGATCGCGTGAGTTAGAATATTACACGTGGTCCAGGACGTAATCGTTTCTTCTCGAAAGTTAATGAACGATGGTATTAGGAGGAGACAAATGCATGTTAAAATATTACTATAAATCATATGATCGCCATTCTTATATCAATTGTATATTTGAGTTCTTCGGGCTCGCTTTACATCGGCATGTTAACCAACGTCACGTCGATAGCCCCGGGCATTCTGAAGTCATGGCCTCGACCTGAGAATGCTACGAGCTATGGAGCGAAACGTCCACAAACTCGACCAAGAAACTAAAAAATCTATGCATAAAATGATACACATTTTTAAGTTTAACAATACATCCTTTACATTTTTATAAGGAAATTCAATTTTAGCTGATATTTAACAATTTACTGCTAGCATCAAGCAAACAATTCGTAGTGGTACGTCGATGTTGGTATCTTACTTTCGATTAAATTTCAGTACACTTCTCTTAATTTCACTCATGCGGATATAATTACGTTACAAATTATGACAAAAAGAAAGTAATGATTGATCAGTCAAACAGTTAATTGCTTTCTGTTAGAGCGATTGTTCTTTTCACGTTTGTGACTATCCAAAGAGCAGTACGTTGGCCCTGGAGACAATATTTGAAATTCTTGGTCTCCCTCAGGCCCGTTGGCAATTAGTCGTGGTCTGAGATGAGCCAGCTCTCTGCAGCCTTGCTTCTCCTCTCCTCTCCACGCCTCTCCTCTCCTCTTCTCGCCTCTCCTCGCCTCCCCGGAACTAACGGTGGTTTATTTCAATTTTGTCACCCACAGGCTGTGGCTGTTATCGGCTTTCCAGAAAAACAAGGCGCGAAGCCTAAATATGACAAACGCACGCCGGGGCCAGGATAAGCCCGGCGGAAGCGGATACTACTGCAAATGGAGAAATATTACAATGAGGATAGCCAGAGAGTAATTACTGGGATATTCCCCTCTGCGCCTTGCTTCCTTCCTTTCCTTCTTCAAAATCTAATTGTGGGTCGAAAGTCGGAGACTTATTAAAAGTTGATGATTAACGACTGAAATTCTGCATTTTTAACATGAATCTGGTAAAAAAATGAATACAAGCTTCAGTAAGACTAGAGTGTACATTTCTAAGAATTTTCAAGATATTTATTTAATTCATTCCGCATTCGCGGAAAAGGATTTTAGAGCGAGCGCAAACTTTAACTATTTTCATGATCATAAAATGCTGCTTTACTCTCATTTGGTGCTCCAGAAAGGTATATTCTATTATCTACAGTAATTCAATTATGCTGGATCTAGGCACCACTGGGCGGTGAGCGCGACGACTTCGTGAACTCCATATTTGACAATGAGGTACATTTTCTAGTCACGACTAGAGTAATAAGTACAATACACTTAAAATATGAATTCTTATTATATAGTTTCCTCAAATAAATAACTACATCAGTACACTATATGAACACCCGGTACCTTAAGAAAGCAGAATACTCCCGGTGATACAATAGAGTCAACAATATTCAAGGCATCCTAATAGAATATCTAGGGTAAGTCAAAAACACTCCCGGTACCTTGTGATGAAGAAAATTTTGATCATTAAGACAGTAAAAAATACCTCCGGTACCCTAAGTTAGTGTAAAGTATCGTACGTTGTATAAATATTTTACGTTTCCAATCCTTTTCTGATACTGTGAGCACAGGGTTTGGTAGAAATTTCTCCACACGTCCACAAATAGAGCTCAACTGAAGTTGCAAATTGAACGTCAGTAACTTCAGACATGAATCTAGGTCGATATCGTCTTATTGCTTCACCTACCTACACCACTGCACACTCTGGGACTGTAGTACCACTTAATTACACGCTGAATGTCAGAATTCAAATCACTGATTTCCACAATTTAGAAATAGACACTAATTTCCATGTTTTCGCGTTATTTTTATGAACTGCCATTCTAAACCATGGGGGTGCTACCTCCAATAGCGAATGACTTTGAAATTAAACATGAACAGAATCGGCAGGAAAAGTATTAAACGCATTGACCCAAAAATATTTCATGCATGCAAATAAATACAGATTTTACATGTTCTTAATTTTTCATTCCCATCCACTACTACACCAAAGGAATGTCATACCCCCACTGTGTTTGTTTTCGTGTAACAAACTACACATGTACTAAATTTGGTCCAAATTAAAAAAAAAGGTTATCCGGAAAATAATACTAAATGCAACAAATTTTATTTATATATATTACAATGGAAATTAAAAAACTATCGAAGTTAACATCGCAGTTACTATATCGCAGCCGCACAGTTCCAAAATTTTATACTTGGGTTTATGCTGGAAGTTTCGAACAATTTCCCAGCAAGAAAAAAAATCAATTTGCACTCTATTAAATGTAGTTAGTGAACTACGGCTTTACAATCAATTAACAATAAATTAAAGTGAAATGTTGTTACAGTTTGTCCCTGCAGCTAATCTCATATGCTTTACTTTCACACCAGACCACTATTATTTTTTAATTGAAATATATTTCAGAATGAGTTTTCATTAATATTATTCTTCATATATCGCTTTGTAACTGAAACTTGTGCACACGACCATTTTTTACTTAACTAAAATAATTGTACCAATTTATTTATTGTAATTTCTGTAATTGGAAATGCACGTACTGTAATTTCACGCATTTCTTTTCAGTATGATTTTGATGAAGGTATCGCACACTCCCAACAAGATGAAGAATCACAGCAGCAGGTAGAAACGACGTCGATTAGCCTGCCACTCAAGAAGGATTCAACCTCACGAATGTTTTATAACTGTTTCACAAATTACTCAGAATACCGTTATATTTACTTTTCCTTTGATCACATGGTATTTCTCACTGTGATCTCTGTGTTCAAACAATGAAACTATTAAACGCATATAATTCCCATGCGAAATAGATTACTCTGAATCTATTATATTGTTTCTTCAATTCATTAGTAATACATTTTATTATGAAGTCGGTCCAAGCATTCATTTGTTATAACCTATAATATCCTGAAGTTCATGAAGTAAATCAAAGATTCAAATAAATTAGTAACATTACATAGAGATTATCGTAAACCATATGGTATAAACTAAAGATCTGTGAACCAAAGAGCTCAGGCTGGCGCTAATAAGGGCCGCGGGGTCTGTTATAAAACCCTTCTATTGCGTGTTTAAGAACCCTTTCTAGAGTCAGAACAACGGGAAAAAATTCAGGGCATGCAACTAACCCTCCAGTGATTTCCTCCAAGCAAAAATTGTTAACCTAAATATATGAATTTCAACATTTAGAATGTGTACCAAATGCTATACACATTAGTGAATCACTTACATATTTAATGAGAAATTAAATTACGCTACATAAGTATAATATCTTGTCTCATTCAGATAATATAAATATAACTTTATTATTTGGTAGTGCTTTGACGTGATGGTATTTTCTGACATTAACTAGGTCTGAAATGCTTCACAACATTAGTTAACTACATATAAAAAATAATTTTAATAATATTTATTTAACAGTTAATACTTACAATTGTACTCCATAATTGTGAGATTTTCTTGGTATAATTACAATCGTTAAAACCGCTTCTGTGATTCAACATACTAATTCCATGAACAGTATGTTTTTATTATATGTATAAGATCAGATATAATACTAATGTAGCGTAATTTAATTTCTCAATAAATATTATATAATTTGTTATTTTAACGATTAAATTAAGTTTGGAATACTTGCATAATAAACCACTCATTTGTCCATTTGCAATTCAGCTATTTTTCTCAAGGTAGTAAAGAATAAAAACCTATGTAATTATAAACGCCTGCAATTGATTACTTACAATCATTTTTGGTTAGATTTTCGATATTTTTGATTAATGAATATATATTCATTACTTGTCAATGTTTACTTTGAAACTTAAAGTATCGATGGCTAAATTTTAATGGTAAAATCGCGGAAGGGTGGTCGTCGTTGGAGTTATAAAGTGATTTGTTAGAAGTCTTAAGTATATGTTTCACCGAAATGGATCAACTTGGTTTTGGAATCTTCAACTTGTTCAGGCTCTCGCTAACGTAGATATAGGTCTAACAATCATTACTGGAACACAGTCTACAAATTGAAAATTTATATAAATCTGAGAAATGTGTTCAAAAACTTTGCAGAAAGCAATTCCTTTCGAAAAAATAATCACTTAATATTTCCTTTTAATTAAGTTGATCTAAGAGGTGTGTAAATATTTTATTATTGGAAGGTTAAGTTTGATTATACTATAAATATTTTATAAAATTTTATAAATTCCGGAATAAGTCTTCAACTTTTTCTGACCTATTTCTCCCCCTGACTTAATATTGCCGTATGACTTCAAGAGACTCTTTTTGCTGTCACACTCTCTCTAAATTTCAAATCAAAACCATATAACATCATATTAATTTATTAAATTTCGGTTTCAAGGAAAGCAGTTAAAATAGGGTGAGATGGCTTGATATTAGCAAAGTAAAGTGAGGTGAGTGGAGTGGAGAAGGATGTGTGTACCGTTACGATAGTTTGAGGAGAGGAGAGTAGAGGAGAGGACAGGACAGAGTTTGGCGTTTTTGTGGTACGGTACTGCACTGTGTGGTGCGGTTGTGCGGCGGTCCCTCCAGCGCCCTAATTGACCCCGTTCACAAATTATAGGCTCGATCCGCGTACACAACCAGGTCCGTGATAATAACAGCTCCGGTATGACACGTAACAAATTCGATCGGGCAATTAACGTGGCTCAACTGTTTGCCTCTCTTCCATCCTCGCGCGTTTATTTATTACGTCTTGTTTTATTCTGGTGATGTTCCTTTATTACTATTTATTATTAATCCCCTATAGGCAAATAGATTACTTAAGCGTGGGCACACTCTATCTGCCCGCGCAGCCACATAAAAGCGGCTATAAGCCAATTTAGTGTAATTATAAAATTCTTCAAGTATCATTATGCCATAAGAAGCAAAAAGAAAGCAACGAACCGAGGAATGGGTAGATATGATCCCCTGCAGGGGAATTTCTTGATCAAAATCACACAGTCGTGAAGACAGACAGACGTGTACATCACGGGGATAGGCTCTCTACTCCACCAATCAGCTACTATTATAAATCTTTAGCTTACCAATACAACAGGCCGGTTCGCCTACAGTCTGCCTCGCAAGCGGGGCACGTCGGCAGCAAATTCCGTCTCCACGTGCACAAAAAGTCACCTTGAGCATTTCACGCGGACAAGGGACCCGTGTTATTTATGGACATCAACTTTGCTACGGGAGAAGTTCCGACCGAATCTGGTTCACTGGCCGTGGGGAAAGACCTTGCATACTCCCTATTCAGGGAACATTCCTTTTATCAATTATCACTAATAACAATGTTTAAACTGCTTATAGAAAAATAATTCATTTTATATTGAGATGATATACTCATCAAAATAATACCTGAGAATACCCCGGGAATATTTCACAGTTCACTAATCACATCATTGACACTAATTGAGTTTATTTAAACTGAGGACCCCCAAAACCTTCCAGGTTCCTCCTTCTAGTGGATTCACTTTTTTTAAGAAGATCTATAGTGTCATGGAGCCAAAACTTTTTGTGGTGCACTGGGTGAATGAAGTCTGGTTCAAGTTGTATACGTTTAAATTATTCTAAAATTACTTCTTTGAATTTGGAAATGGTCCATCTGTTTGGTTAAATAATGCTAGTATTATAATTAAGTCAATACAATAGACCCTACTGTAATCACGGAATGAGTAACGAGATTTACAGAAACTATAATAATACCCTATAATTATTATTATACCTTGTAATTAAATCACACTTCTTAATCAGTGCTATAATGTTATTTACCGAAGATTTGCTTTAATTTATATAGTTTTATATGTTTTAAGTGATTGTTGATTATAATAATAATAATACAAAGATAAATTAAATGGCCGCTTTTACCCTTGGTCTTCAAATTTGGAACTTCGTCAGATTTATGAATGCATGCAATTATGCATAAATCTTGATAAAAAGTTGAGGTCCAAATATAAAATACATTGGCAACACACATTTTGCTTGTTACTCTGAATGAAAGATTTCATACATAAAAATAAATGCAAGTGAAACCAACATAAGCTGAAAATTATTTATAATAATAACAGCATTATAATTGACTACTTTATGTAGAAGCCACAGTATTTGCTTTGTTTATATAATTTTAATGTTCTTTGTTTTACATTTGCGTAAATTTCCCATTGGTGATGAATAGTTTACTATTGTTGATAACTAACAATGACTATTTACTAGGATGTTTATTTTTTGGAAAAACCCCTTGCATCACGTTCTTGAAGAGACATCTCAAAAATTAGTTAAGAACACTACTCAGAAGAATGTTTTTCTCCTTCTATGGAAAGTTAAGAAATAAAATTGTACCATATGCAAATGACAATTAATTTTCTAATTTTCAGATCCTTATATTCTGACATTGTACAGCTTAATTTGTTTTTCAGTTTATTGCCAATTTAATTGATTAAACAACAGTTAATTAGAGAAAAATTTATTTGTAACAGTTTTCAATCCATGTTTACTATAATGCTACAAACTAAAGAGTAAAATTTGTTATTTGAATTTGTTTATACAGTCTGAATGGTTAGATAAATAATCTTTCTGTTTACTGACTGATGCCAAACAATGATTAGGAAGGTTTAATGATATACTATGCTATTAATGGTTGGCACAAGGCGTCTAGGAGTGGCAATATGGCACGCATGGTACTGAAAATTTAAAATGTACTGTATTTATAAGTTATCAGATAAAATTTAAAACTATCCTAAGATATATTTAAATATTATTTTTCAATTAAATGGAATATTCAGTCATTTAATGCAAATAATTGAAGATATTTATATATAACACTTTTACTATATTAAAATAGTGGTTTTGTAATGGAAGTATTGTCGTTAGAGTCATTTATCTGGTCGTCTTGTTAAAGGTTTTCCTGAGTTTCCCAAATTCTAAGATGAAATATTAACACATCAACACAGGACCCATGCAAGTATGTTCCATATTCTTAAAGATGATAACTGAACACATCGCCTTAGCAGCTTTCGAATGATTCTGAGAGGTATATCGGTAGCCTCCACGAGGATTTTAGGTGGGCAGTGTAGAATTCTGTTTAGCAATAAGTATTTACCGATGAACATCGTTGGCTGGTTTCCTGAATTATGAATACTAAGCAGATTAGACCGAGGATATGATAAAATTCGCAAACTTCGTTCTTGTACACCTGAAACTCAATCACTCATTCAACAGCGTATGCAGCTTACACTTGTTATATGCCCATTAGAATTAAGTAGTGCAACAAGTTCAAACAATAATTATATGAAATCTGTTTCTACGTTTAATTGGTAAATGAGGCATAAATTCATAACTGAATACTGTCAATAACCAGGACTTCAGAATAATTTAATAATTTCTGTTTCCTACTAAATTATACACCCATAATCAGTCCTTGAGAAAATTATTGTGTAATTATTCTTGAATTTTATCTTAAGTTCTAAAATTTTGGAATAGCTATTACTTATTGTTCTATTACTTAAATTTTTTGAATTTTGATTTCGCAAACCTACAGTTAAATAACAAATTTAATTCCTAGGATAAAATTATATGATATAAACTTTTTGGAGACTAAACAGAAAACAATGTTATTGTAAAGCATTTTGCAGGAGAGACAAAACTAATTCAACAGGAAGGGTGTCGTGGTGACAAAACCGTAGGCACGTGTTCCATGTTTCTTGCATGGAACAAATATTTATCAGAAACCGAACCTTGTTACATGAAATCTTCTCAGTTCTTCAATGATATCAGAAATAACGTGAGATGGTCACAAAGGAAATTGTTGTTACCATGATAAGTATGTTTTATTCATGATCCAAAATACTGGACATTTGTTAAATTTGTGTATAGTATCTACGACAATAGTAATGAATCAGAAAATTATATTTTTAGTGAAAGAAATACGATGTAGAGCTGTTCAACGCGGGTAAATTTTTGGTGCATCTCTTTGAGATGAAAATAATAGAATATGTTTCTATTTTATAATTTCAGAACTGAGTGAGATTTGGAAGTCAGGAAGTGCCTTACTTATTCCATTACCAAACAGAAAAAACTATTAAAATTCGGATGATCTCTAATTATTAGTTTCCCCAACTGTGCAAGAGTATAATGAGTAGACAGGGGGAGTATTTTTTATAAAAGTCGAGTGCTGTGTCTGGTCCAGAGATGGCAGCTATAGCTACAGCTACAGCTACAGCATCTGTAAAGAGGCTGATGGTTTACGACGGCCCCGCGCCATTACTACAGTGCTTTATCGGAGAGTTCGCCGCCTCAGGCTCCCGCTTCGTGACTCGGCCGCACCTCACAAAAACACTTACACTTTCCTCAGTACGCTCACATCCGCGTTTACCTAAACTAAAATTATACATCTCATTCGTTCATTACTCAATTCCTCCGGATTTTATAAAAATATATACCAAACGTTGCCTGTGCATTACACATTTCTCAATATTAACTTCAGAGAAAGGTGTTGGTTTCTTCTTGTCCTAAGAGTGCCTCACAACCCTACTACTGCTTTGCTTTATCTGCAAATTCTATCTTCCGCGTGTTTTGTCCATCATTTCCATCACCTATCATCTTGCTCTACGCCCATTACAACTGTCCTACTTTCATATACGTTACCCCCGTAAGATTCATATTAATATTAACTATATTATAAATCCAATTAATGACTATTTTGAAGAAGCTTGGAAATTAATATTTTCTTCAACTGTCAAGTAGGCAGTTATTTGAGAGTAAATACTTTTCATGCCGCCATAGCTTTCTCCAAAGAAAGTTAATGCTGGCTTCGAGTTTAATTTAATTAATTTATCGGCTATTCCCAACGAGGTAAACTCAGAAATAATAAGCTGAACTAATTTAAACTAATTCAGATTTTATTCTCAAGATATATAAAGTTTTCCGAATTTCAAGTTAGGACTCTGGGGTAAGAGGATTCTTCGCTACGAATAGCTATATTGTGTTTGGATTCGACACTTAATTTATCAATGACATCGAAAAATATATTGTTTTCGGATTACTTCAAATTGTAAGTGAAGTAGGAGGATTCCTTATGAGATTATCAGGAAATATATGAGTAATGCTGTAAACGTACTAGTTTAAAATATTTATCTCCTCTCGTTCACGTTTCTAAAAAAGCTAATAACAGATAGACCATTTTTAAACATTTAGCCCTTATATTAGTATATTTCTGTCAGGAGTGGCTGCGGATCTTCTACGTTAACTTTGTCCCAGATTTCAGAAATAGCTGTCAAATCTCTTCATACATTTTCTAATTGTGGGAATCATTTTAGATTATTTGTTGCTCAGAGGCTGTTTTATGACTATAAGAAACCTATTTTCCATATTGTCTTACACCAGTTGCTTTACTTATAACTTTTCATAATGCAGAATTTTTATGGTTATCTTGAAATTCCAATTATCCATGCTTACATCGAAGAGTTTTCTCTCAGTTTTTTATAAGGATGTTTTATTTAGAGAAGAAAAGAATTAAAATGCCTACCATCAAGTAAATTTTCCGATAAAATACAGTGATTTATAAATTTCATTCCATAATTAGTTTCCGATGCCATATTTACAGCAGCGCACATCATTTGAGCTTACAATTCAAATATTCCGGTTATTAGTTTCGAAGTTCTTACGTGCTGAACTCATGTAGGCCAAATCCTTTTCTTTAACATTTATGTAACACAAAAAAAATCCATTTTCTGGATGAGGAAAGTATTTATAATTGATATAGAATTGGAAATTGAAAAGAGGGTTTGGACAAATTTTAATGTTTATTTACTATCTGGCGACTTCTTGCGGTCTAGTGGTTAGCGTCGCTGCCTCACACATAGGTCCAGGGCTCAGCATGGGCTTGGATGTTTGTGCAGCCTTGGTCACGGAGACAGATTACGGCTGCTGGAAAATCGCGGACCATGTATCACTCCAAATTTGGAATGTGTCATCTAAGACAACAGTCCAGGCGGTAGGCTAAAACCCTTAATGGACTGCAGAGCCAAGGAAGAAGAAGAGAAATTAATTACTATCTGGATGCCGGACTATGTCCGGGTACTTATTTGTATTAGCCCTGCATTTGAGGACTTATTCGCCACTAATCTATTTGAAAATTAGTGGCATCAGCGGGATCGACCGCGATCTGCTTTCCTACGTATTCCGTAAGAGTATTTATTTCACTATAACCAGCTCGATGTCCCCCAGGACTTTAATAGTTCCAAGAAATCTCCTGGTTCCTTAAATAAGCACGGTATCTTAAAGGAGTCTAAAACGTCCTTGTGAACTGAATGAAAATATCCCTCACTTTAATGGAGTTAAGAATTTCACGGTACAGTAGACACGCTGGGAAAAAGTACTAACAGAGTTTAAAATGTTCTGCGCTTCCGTGAACACACGAGGCAGCTAAAAAATATGAAGTTCATTAATGAAAATACCTGAAGTGATCGACTAGAGGCTAAGCGAGATACGTGGATCTGCGACAAGTCTGTTTGAGTGCAAACGAGGCTTCTCCATATTCAGAAAATTACTTTTATATTTACAGCATAGCTCGTTATTGCCGATGATCAAACCTGTATTCTGTACTTAGAGCAAGTAAGGTTTGGGGTTAGGAGTGCGTTAGAAGCTGAGGAGTCGATGGATCGATTCCGATCGTGAGTTATCTGCCCTAATGGCACGCTAAACGCCAGGGCTCCTCAGGGCAGTGGACTTCCCAGAAACCTCCAGCAATTATAGCGGAATCACGCTACAAGAAAAGTGGTTCGTCATTTCCAACGGTAATAGGGCTGCAGGGACATTAATATCGAGCACTCTGGAGATATTAGACCCAGGACGATCTACTGCGTACACCGTGTTATTACGTCCAACCCTTGCTGCCCCTAAGTAATGGCTGTCCCATGGGAGAAACTCCTATGAATAAACAAAA
Source organism: Eucriotettix oculatus (assembly GCA_034510155.1). Taxonomy (NCBI): domain Eukaryota; kingdom Metazoa; phylum Arthropoda; class Insecta; order Orthoptera; family Tetrigidae; genus Eucriotettix; species Eucriotettix oculatus. Next base: position 176,304,954 of record CM067376.1, read on the forward strand.
TTTTATTCTTCTTCTTAATTTAACGTTCTTCAATAATATCTTATCAGATACGTTCAGTTTTCCGATTTACCTATAATTCAGGCGTGCCTAATATCTTTTCTCCCATTTCTGGGATACAATCTAAACATTATGCCCCTCAGCCATTTCACAATCGCTTACTTATAACCAGCCAGGTACATGAATGCGTAATTCAATGTGAAGTGACAGAGTTCCGCGTTAAATACAAACATTTCAGGGAAAATTCTGTCAATAAAAACCCTTGAACCAAAAATCCTAACTAAGAATAATACACAAATGATAACAAATAGGGATTAAAATCAGTAATTCCATATGAATAATCAAGCTTACATTTCTCCTTTTCATCCCTGATGTCACTATTATGTGAAATAAAAATCGAATCCTCCTGCTGATATTTTCCACTTTGGAGGACGCTTTATTTCAACTAATATATTATTCGTATTATTATTAAAATTCAGAGTGATAGCAGACATTCGAAAACTTATTAATTAGTTAACCTATTCTCATAATAGTTATTGTAGATCGTAGGCTTTGTTGAATCAAAAGTTTTTGGGTTACTACCCGGGTCATATTAGAATTTAAAACCGACGTTTCGATGAAAAACTCATTCAGCTTTATCAAGTTACTTTAGTTTTTCATCGAAACGTCGGTTTTAAATTCTAATATGACCCGGGTTGTAACCCAAGAACTCTTGATTCAGCAAAATAGTTTTTCGTACAAATGTATTTGAAGCTGATTCGCCTGAAATTACTTAATAACATTTCCGTCGAAATTCAGCCAATGGATGAATAAAATGAACATTGGGTTTTCTGTAAATTGGTCGTCACCTTAATGCTATATATATAAACGGACTGGAGTCATTATAGAAAGTTACTTAGGTAACAATACAAGCGAATAACTCTACATAATTTATAATAGACCCACAGATAGACAAAGCAGCTACAAAAAATATTTTTCATGATATTTGTCAAAACAATTTTCCTTCTAAATACTGAATTCAATGAAAGCATTTTTCAACTCTTTTCCATTTAATGGTTCAATGGTTCAAAGCGTCCGTCAATGTCTGTACATAAAGATCATACTCCTTTTATAAGACGGTAACTTTGTATTGTTTCAAAGATCACTTTGCCGTTTTCTTTTGAATCGGCATATCTATTTATAGTATTGATATTAATTAATAAACCATTTTGTATGAATTAAAATAATTAATTTAAATTGTCTTCGTGTTTAGTTCATACTCCATTTATTTTAGATATAACGAACATCCGTAATTCTTATTTCTCCCAAATTATAATTTCTTAGCTCGTCAAATAACTCAGCAATACCGGGAATCGTTGATCTAAATAATAGAACAAAGGCAATTTATAAACGTCATAAATTGAAATTAACTCGATCCGCAGACTAGAGTAACTCAATAATTCCGCAGTCACACAAAAGGAACCGCTCGATATAACTCATAATTTTAAATCTCTGCCACGTCGTTATTTAAGTGGGTACTTAATAATAGCGGAGGTAATTTCGTAACTTTGTAAGTACAATCAATATTGATTAACTCGTTTCCTCTATTTTATTCCGAATTACTTATTTAATATACAATAGCTCTCATCATTCATGTAGTGGTCAGATAGGTGCACAAAATATTGCACAACGTGCTATTTTTTTCTTTAGTTGTTATATCAATAGGACGCACATCTATTTCTCTTATTCTGAACAATTTTTCTACATTTCCTTAAAATGCAAATAAAATACTCTGAATGTCGAAGAAAGAATATTAACATACAATTTAGATACAATTAACGTCTGCTAGTAATAGTGTATTACAATTAAAATTCTTATAATAAGTACTTCGAAAAATATAATGTGCATTTGCTTCCTTAACTTGAGTTTATTAAAATAAAATGTGCATTAAGTGTAAAGGAGATTAAATACAACGTGGAATTTGCCGGCAGAGCCTGTCTTAGGCCAGGGGACGCAAGGCGTCTAACAAGGTGTTGAGGGCGGACTGGGAACATTAATAAGACCTGGGAAGAGCCCCGACACTTAATTACATCAAGTATAATTATAAGGCAGGCAGGGGCGGAGGTGTGGCCGGCTGCCGCCTTGATTGATTCATCACAGTCATTAACGCCTCCAAGACCGGTAGCGGCTCCGAGAAAATTCCCCTTCCGCAGTTTTTTTAATTAGAGGATTAGGAATCTGACTAACGACTTTCAAGATATTTCTTGCAAAACTGAATCGCTCTCTCGGCCGGAAGAGAAACTTCCAGGGAATATTTAACTGCTGATGAAATTGGCGTAGTTAGTATTTTAAGCCATTAGTTCAAAAAAATGGAATATCTGATTAGGCTTTATTTCATTTTTCCCAGATATTAAACTTATTTACAACGTGCTACAAGTTTATTTTAAGTAGAGCATCGTTTACCATAATAATTAGCCTGTTAGGACCATAAATTAGTTTTAACGTATGCTGCCCTACATAATATTTTAATTTTGTAGTCATAAATCATTCAGCATTATATCTATTTTAAATTTTTGGATTTTAAAATTTCACTAAATATATTAAGACAATTGATATAATAATACGACGATTTCATATTGGACAGCAATAATTTCTTTTTTATTATGATACTTTTATGTCTGGGGAAATAACAAAAACATCACTTCATACCCAGACAGCTTCTTAAAATTTGATTCCGTAAGTTTTTAAAATTGTGGACTTAACAAAAAGGAAATTTTTGATATTCATACTAAAATAATGTAGCCCATTGTGTTTGACAAGACATAAATTAAATTTTTACTTAATAAAATATTATCTGCACGTTAATACATAAATAATTTTGTTTTTAGAACTGTAACTATACTTGTTATCTGAAATTAATAGTCTCTTTATTAATCATATAATACATGCTATGAGTCGGAAATTTGCATATTAAAGATAGTAGATAATATATTAAGAAGAGTGTTGACATTATCTTATATGCTATTTGCAAGAATAAATGTCTGTCTAATAATGTGACAATTACAGTAATTTTAAGCACCCTTTTTAACTTTATTTAATGTTAATAACTAAAAATTTAAATATTTCAAGTTTTGGTTTAAGTTTTAATTATAGTGCACGTAATTATATAAGACAATTTTTATCAGTCTTTCCAACTAAATTTATTGTAATCATGTTCAAATCTCTTAGGATCATTACGCGGACCACACCGACGGGGAGGAAAACAATTTCTCAAACATGAAAGTAAATTAACGTTACGCACATAATTAATATTGATTTAATTTCCTCACTCATTTACGTCTCGTATCAGCAATTCTTGTTTTTATCACTCGAAAACCCCCAATTTCCACCATTAGAAAAATGTGAATGACCTAGGGATAATTTTATCGCGATGTTCATAACACCTCCAATTGTTAATTTAATAGCTTCATTGAAATTGCGTAGAAGTTAATCAGGCTATATAATATTCAGAAAGACGATATTAGGCTAATTACTGATCGCATACGTAAAATAAAGTGTAAATTCTGCGTTCAGGAAGAAGTTACAATATTACACAGTATTTTATAATGTTTTGTGGAATACTCGTGATGATAAACCGTCATATGTTTTCTCCAACACCAAATCACAAACGAAGTAATCATTGTTCGTGCTGGTCACACAGAGTATTTATTTCAATGAGTGCATGACTGAACTATTTTGGTACTCCTTCGTTGGCACTACAAAGCCAAGCAAATTTCATCAATATGCTGTGACCTAGTTAATACCTTCTTAAATACTATAATTTATAACCCATGTTGATTTATTCGGCTCATAAATTTTGCTTGAAATTAGAATTTTTAGTTCAAAAGACCCATATGATTTTTATTACAATAAGTTATTTATAGAACGATTGAGCATTTTGATAAGAATCTCAGTTTCAGTGTAAATTATGTTTGTAAACAGAAACCTGAAACTGTAGTTCAGCCCAGAATTTATTCCCAATCAACGTTTTATGCAATTAACCGCCAATTTCACGAGATGTACATTTGGGTGATGCCATGTGAAGTGGTGACGATTTCCGTTTTTCAGTTAGTACTATGGTGCCTTAGCTGAAAATATGCAAAATTTCAGTTAGAAATATTAATTTATGGCTGAGATACGCGCTTTTTCGTAGAATTCTGTCATGCGTCAGAGTTAGAAATACCGAGCTTTAATAATATTAAAGAATAGACTCTGAAAATTCGTTTCTACCGTAAAACGTATGCGTATATTACGAAAGTATTAATTAAAAGTTACCCAAATAACATCCCTGGTCAGCATGGTAAAAAAATAACTTGTTTTCTTCGTATTGTTAAGGAATCCTACAGGTTTTTCAGACGGATGAATCGTTTTAAAAACACCAGATATCGTTTCCTACTTGACACAATTAGAAAGATCAGGACATCTTGCAATAGAAAACTTATGTTTAATTCTGTATCTAGACAAATAAAGTCTCAAATTTCTGGTCGAAATCAACGGTATATTGTGGTTTATTGTGCAATAATCGCTCAAATAACGTGCCTTTAAATGTTATTTCCCTTTCTCAGATGTATGACGCAGGTGTGAAGTAAAACGAAACTTGTTTGGATCAATCGTCTTTTTATTATTTCCACGAGGTCACAGAAAACGCAAATTATTCCTTCCTGAAGGAAGGATTTTCTTTTTCAGTGCTGTAACATAAAATGGCCTGCTATAAATTTCGTAATCCGATATAGTAACAATCAAGTACAATACACACAAAATTCTTTGCTTGGATCGGTGGTGGCTTTGCTATTGCCAATCTAAGATTGGCAAGGGCAGCTGCGGGTGGGTTTCACTGCTTGCATCGTTTTCAAGCCGAATAAGTTTGTAAAAATATATTTTTATATACATTTATAATAATTGAGCTTCTAAATTGGTAGGTGGTGTTCCAAAACCGTATTAAAGCAAGTTAAGAAAAACTCAATTTTAAGTAGAGGAATCATTTGGATAATGAAGCCTGCGCTACGGAAAATTCTTACGAATTATTTATGATTGACGTTAATGTATTATCTATAACAATAAATAAAATTGAAGTTTTGTCTGACTGACTGTCTGTCCCTGTGTTTCTCTCGAATAGGCTCTGAAACGGCTCAACGGATTTCAATGAAAATTGGAGATTTAATTTAAATGTGTGTATGTTTCATTTTGATACACTGCTGAAGATATTAATGTAAATAAAAATATTAATTCTACGGGAAGATTTCTTGGAATTGCCGCGCGAAATACGGTGTGTAAACCAACTGCGAGTTACAAGTCCTATTACGCGTTCCTATATCATTCATTCCACTTGCAGCAGGCTGAGAAAAAATGAACTTCTTTGGATCGTTGATACGATGTATACTGAAATTGATCAATTTTTATTTATCACGTCAGGAGAATTTTAAAACTTAGTAATTGCTAATATGAAAATAAAAAGGAAACTATGGAGTTTGGTGTAATGCGAGTCGCTGTGGTACATTATGACCTTCAATATGTAATTTAAGTAAAAATTTAACCATTAATTGGGAAAATGTTTATTCTGTTAGAATACTGAAAATATATTCATTCCTGATACCGTACCGGGGGCATTTTGGACTTTCTCCAGATACTGGGAGTATATTTCAGGTTTATATTGTGACGTTTCCGATGTCGGTTTAGTTATGTGTTGACCAAGAATTAAATTAAATAACGTACCGGGATAATATAACTAAATACCCGTCAACGCCGGATCCCCAATTAGTAGATGATAAACAACGGGTTCAGCGATTATAGACTTCGTCATAGCAGGTAGATGTTTGCATCAAAATGTAAAACTAAGAGAGTGTGTTATATAAATCCACTTCTCAGTAATGAAAATTAACATGTCTAACTTGTGACAAAATAAGACAGAAGCGAGAAAGTACTGGCGAGAGATGAAGAAGACAGAACTTTTGAGAGATAGGTGCCATAATAACAGACCAAAGTTAATTCTGAGATATCCTGTACTTGTCAAATATCCTCATAAATATGATGTAATTAGTTCTAAGTAGCAGAAACAACAGTAAAGCTGTAGGCACTAGCTCGAGTATATATGATGAAGGGAGAGAAGGAAATTGTATGTCTGGTTCGTTAGTGAGGATGTGAGCGGACGTGTTGTGGAGACGGCCATCAGCGCCTGCCCGGGAATAGGTATTTAGCAGTAGCACTAATCGTAAGAGGGAGCAGGCATTATCTTGAGAGGCGCTCGGTAAATACAGCGGCGAGGAGAGGAGAGGCAAGGCAAGGCAAGGCAAGGCGTCTGCACGGACCTAAATACAAACCTAATTGCGGGAGACAGAGAGAGCTCGGCCATCTGGCGGCAACGAGAACAGTCGCCAGAAACGGTAATTGCATTAAGGAGGGATGAGTGGTACTAGCTACGCACACATACCTTGCTTGTACTCTGCAAACATCACCACTCTCACAATTAACATGGACTTACCAACATCGACAATAAAGAAAATTTCCGAAGTGTCCCTTCACTATCTTCGAAACGATGGTTAATTGATGCGCAACTCCGATACATACATGCTTGTTGGAAAATTTAGTGCCTACTTTTGATCAATATGCACAAAGTTGAAACAATTTCTCTGACTCTTCCAATATACTTTCGTGTATGACATTGCCAATGTAGCAATTTGTTTCAGAACCTCTTAACTATTTCAGCTGTCAATACTTTAAATTGTAATACGACGTATTAAGAATTATAGATAGCAATTAATGTGTTATATCGAGTATATATGACAATCACTGCGAATTTAATGCACACTATTTTTATTTAAATTCATTTTTCCTTCTACATATTTGTAATTTAATTATTCTTCCAGCTGTCTTCCAGATAGCTGCTGCACTTTACCTTCATCAAAATTAACGCCCTGTGCCGTGAGATTTTGGGAAACATCCACAACAGCCTGAAAATGGTGAATGGATATGCCGACGTCGATCGCAATAGTTAGCTGGCGGGCAAGCAGATTATATGCTGAAAGAGGACAAGCTAATAACCGGAATACTCGTCACACCGGCAGACCCCACTTCAGTACTAAGCATTTACAACGTGTAGTAAGTTAACGGCACGGTTTCGACTAAAATACGCATCACAGTCGGAGAGTTTTCACTCCAAGTTGGAAAAGGAGGACCCATTTGGCGTGACAATTCTATACTGAAAGTGTTGGGGTTAACAGAAAAGTGTGCAGCGAACTTGTGTAATATTATGTGAATGATGGAAATAACTTTCTTGCAAGAACTGGGCCAGGAGATGGAACGTGGATCGTCCATCTTGAACCGGAGAGGAGAGAATCAAGACAAAAGAAATTAAAACTGCACTTTCGGATGGATAAGTTTTTGCTTCGGAGTTTTCAAATTTCGAAGGGCCCTTGATTGTGGGAATCATGCCATGTGGAACCATCATTAATTCTGAAGCAGAAATCTGGAGAAACTTCAAGCTCGACTGCGTGGTGTATGAGCACACGCATGTCAGGCATAAAATCGCGGACGAGATCAGAAAACGCGGATGGACAACGTTGAAACATTCGCCTTACAGTACTGTCATAGTTCTGTGCGATTACTATCCATCTCTTTGGTAAACTGAAGGAATCCCTTCGTGAAACGGTGTTTGAATATGATGGTTCCTTTGTGAAGGCTGCTAACAGTAGCTTAAACGTGCTGGTCTAGCCTTTTATCTTGCACGTATACCTTAGTAAGGTAGTTCAGAGGAGTGGAGTGGAGATTATGTGGAAAAATAAGATTTTCTTCCTAATGGGATACATCTACACACTGTAAAAATAGTGAAGAATGAAATGAAAATAAGAACAGTGTACATTATTTTCTGAATGGCCCTCGTACATTCCTGAGATTTTTAAGTCAGTCAACCGCAACATTAATCAGTGTGGATTATCATGACTATGTGACAAGAAACCGTAAGATCTAACATCAGATAAGCAACGCGTCGGTCTACAGCAGACCAGTAATTCAAATAATAGTATACCTCTATACCTTGGAAACCTAGAGGAATGGGAATAAGACGATATCATATTTCATTTTTCTTCTGAGACAAAAAGATATTTTTTCTTATTGAGTGCTATTTATTTTCTGTGCGACTACATGCAAGTTTGCATTACGTTAAGAGTCTTTCAAAAGTCGGCTTCCTTTCTCTTCCTTTTTGATTCCGTCCTTTCTATCCCTTTTCCTACGATACTAATGGGAAGAGATCACAACGTAGATTACCCTCTAGTGGCCGGCTATTACTAGAACAGCGAAAAAGCTCATTCTTAGATGTTTTTCATATTTCCCTCTCTGGTTCCAAATTAAACTGAGGCACCATGGTCATTGAATTCTTTGGCGTTGTAAAAGTTGGGCAACCAGTAAGAGTTGTCCTCTGTTCCCATTAGTACAATATTCAAACTGCCTTTAAACTGCAAACAGCGCTTCGATTTTGACGAATGTTGATTGAAGCATCCAATTTGACGTAATAATGTTTACCGTTGAATAGTGAACGATTTTTGTACGAGGTCTTTCTTAGATATTATGATATTAAAAGCTATAAAACTTTAATAGCGACTATCATTAAACTAAACAAACTGTAATTGCTGTTTTCTAATGCTGAACAAGTTTTGTTAATAGAAACTAGAGTTGTATTTTCTAGTCACTTCGAAGTGCATAAATATTGATAAGATTTGAAATAAAGGCTTCCTCTCCTAACCTCTAAACCATTGCTAATATATTATTTGGTGCTTTTTAAAACATGTATTTGAACGAAGTTGTACCGAATTATCTGTGGTACGAATAATTTGACGGACTTAACACCGAACACTAGAAGTATTTAGCAAATCTATTAGCTTTACAATTATCAGTATTTGTTTCCTATTCTGGTCCTGAGCAAAGTCGAAATTTCCGTATCACCTCTGAGTCTCGAAACGTATTAATAAAGCTGATTTCATCCAATAATTTGGGTAATGAGCTGGTTTTCCCAATAAATATGTTGTGCTGTTCTTTTCGCAGTTATTGATTCTTTGTTTAAGTGTTCAAACCGGTCTTTACGCCTCAAGTTTTCCTTACATACTTTATGGTTTCTAATGTAATTGCAGTAATCTTTCTGATCATAAATATGCCCTAAGCTTTTGACATAACATATTTATTAACAGTTTCTAATGTAATAATTTCGACGGTTACCCAACACTCGTCAACTGAACTACTATTGCTTGTCCAATCCGATTATTTTTATTGTAAGTAATTTATAAAACCTGAAAAATTATTTTCCCGTAATTTTCAAATATTTTCAATGTCTTGTTAAGAAAATATCAATGATAACATTTAGTTCTTTAGTACTGATTGACCCTTGTGACATGAACTTCCCAAATGAAGTTCGTTACAGCAACCGACATTTCCCCACCTGCTGCAATCTAGATCGTATGTTCGTTTCAATTCAACAGCCTGATAACATAACGTGCTGCAGAAGATTTTAATCACTTTAGATTACAATTTTGTTCATTGTTAATTTTGATATGTAATGAATTACATAATAAAATATTGCAATTGATATTTACTTAATAAACTTTATTTTACGTCAATGTATATAATAAAGGAAACTTTTCTGGAATTATTCAAGAGATTTATCATATATATATATATATCGTTTTATTTTACTTTTTGAAGTTCATATTACCAAATTCGATATCTGCTGCGTTAAAATCAGCGTTCTCGTGTTTTCAGAATATTATAATAGGCAGTATTATGAATTAATTAAAACCATGGAATAAAGTCGAAGTAATTTTATTTGCTGATGCCGTTCATTATTAGATGGATGTTATTAAGAGCTCGTTTTGGTTACTTCAAGTCTTATCAGAATGGAATTCCAAGGAGAGAAACATCAACATATTTTACTATTCCATTTTTTTGGAGAAACTCATAATTTGTGGTACACACTGGAAGAAGGCATTGCAGAGATGGTCCCGAGAAGTCATCTGCAACTTCTTAGTGTACAGTTTCCCCAAAGAATGGTAGATATTTTTGGATTCATTATAAGTAATACGAAACATCCATAAGACGAAACATGCGTGCGTCAGGAACAAAACACTTGGAACTTATTCGTGCAAACCACCTAAATCATTTGGTACTCAACAATCCTCGCCAAAAATACTGGAATTAGCACAAAAAAGATCACACAATCGTTGTATGGAATTTGCATTCAATGGGTAAGTGCAAATATTGAGCACATGGCAACCACAACCGTTCAGCGACAGGAATAAAAGATGGCGATAACCATTTGTTCGTCTTTGCTGGGTCATTACCTTGTGTCTAATCATAGGCACAAACTATTCCTTGGGATAATCGTCAACAGAATTCAATTTTGATAAAGAAAGGAAATCGCGGAGGCTGTTCATTTATCCTCGAAATTCGGTAGATGTAGTTCCATAGTTTCTCAGGTTGCCTTCGGGAAATGGTGTGTTTGTGTCCTGAACGTCGATGTCCAACCAGTCGCAGACCTTTCCGTATGAAACTCAGAGTTTTAACTATATCTTCCAAAAGCTATGGAACATAAGCTTCAACCCTGCTCATCTGCTCATAAAGGATGCGTGCCACTCTACGAAGTCTTAACATATCTAAAATATTCTATAATAACCTCACGAGATCTGTTGCAGAAATGGTTACGTGAAAGTGCTTTATTAAGTGGGCGAGCACAGTAGCCGATGTTTAGCGTCCCCTAGCATAAATGTTATGCATCAGCATCAGGTAAGTTACATGATTATAGATTTGGAGGCAGCCAGTTGTCTGCTCCAATAGGATCAACAGCCTAATCTTACCATATGCAAAACGTAGGCATTTATTAATATCCGCTTCTCAACTTAGAATTATCCTGTTTATTTTCACCATTTAACAACATTAACGGATCGATGAATAATTTACTTGCTAAAATTATACACTTTGTAACGAATCTAGATTTGAAATGTGATACATCAGAATTTATTTACTTCGTACATCAATTAATAGTATTATAAATAAAAATTAATTATCAATTATAATGGCGGATAATGAAAGATATTCGATCACGTTTCCCAACTTATATTTTTCTGGTGATGATCAGACTCAGTAAGGACAAGCTCAGGATGTACAGGATGACGAGATGATATTTCAAAAGGTTTTCTCTCTAAACGAATAATATATAGTTTCGAAATTACTGCCGCATATCCCTGCGGTCATAGTTTGTTATGATTTTTACTACATCTGTCCACTGTACGTCTCATCGACCGAGTTCAGGCTGAACCGCCAAATCGAGAAACTCTTGACAAAAGTTCTGTAACATAATGTAGTCGGAGTACAATTTAACCTTTGATTTTTAGAGTATAAAAAATACTTTCATTTTCTTCCCCACAAACTTTTATTTTTATGATATTGTTAAGTGTTCCCCGTCTGATCTATCGACACTAATTTATTTTATGATTTCAGAACAAAGAATAATATTAAATGTATTTTTATTATGCAACACACAGTAATGAATATGTTCTGTGTGTGAGTTCTCAATACAAACACGTTAATGGTGCTCTACAATTAAAAGATAACCTCTGAATTCGCATATTGCATAAGCGCAAAATAAGTAAATCATTATAATTTAGTAGGCAGACATAAATCTTTGATTACAAAAAAAGTAACCAAAATACAAAAAATAGGTTGGTCATGTAACGTAACGTTTCTGCTAGTCTTGTAACTTTCGTCAGGCGCCGAAAAACATCAGCTAGAACGATACACGACACGAACCACAATACGTACCCGTCGCTCATGATCACATGATGTAGATTCTCTATTGGACTCCATTGCAAATGACTTAGTAATGAACATCTTCAAAGACAGGTGGCCCATCTGCCAATTCACCAATATTCCACTTAACGTAATGTTATGTATACTAAATAAAATCCTCAGCTCCACTTGGTTTGAGTTGAATTAAGTTCATTATCATCACGAAAAATGTTTTCCAATGGGAAGCCCCATTTCCCTGCTTAGATTCTCATGAGAGATTTAGAGAATGCTTGTCTTTGTTCCTTCCAGTCTAATCTCTATGCTTTTTTATTAAATTCTCTCATGGTATCCGGCGTTGTTACCCAGGTATTTATTTATATTAGTACGACACAGTATTGAAATCGTCTTAGTCAACGAGTCATTAGACTGGTATCGACAATAATCTCATTGATTATACGTGATTAAATCAGGCTCGGTAGCACCATTTCCAATACCGAACCACTGTAAAACTTACTAAAAATAGCTTATACGTTGTGTGCGTACAACGAGAACAACGACGATGTTCCTGAAAAAACAATGAAAAGTATCGTATCTTAAATAAAATATGAGTTGTATTGAGATATATAATCATCTAGCTTGACAGGTAACGTGAGGGCATAATCTGTAGGTCATTAAAATTTGTTTGTATGAAAGAGGGGAAGGAAGTAACCTAAATCTACGTACGGTCAACAGCAACCTTTCTGAGGTGAACACCAGAACACGCCAAAATTTTATGGCAATCAGATGAATGGTATAGAAACGCATAAGAGACAAATACTAAAATTGCAATAACGTTGATCGAAACGCGACAAGCCCAGGGCGTAAACATACATTGTCTTTTTATATAAGAGCATATGACATTTTAGTTATAATTCAGGACTCATAGACGTTATTACAAATCACTTTCAATATTTATAATTCCAATGTACAATATTTTTTATGAACATGAACTAAACCTTTCTTTTTATTTCCTTGATGTAAGTGAATATAGATACACAATTCTTCCATTCACACCAATTGGTTTATAAAAACACCTGAGTTCGTCACTTTGTTTTTGATGTATGCCTTTCTCGCGATTCTAACGTTTTGCATCACCTAATAAAGGTTAAAAACATATCGGAAAGGTTGTGCAGTATTTCATTTATCAATAATTTATGGTCTGTATTTTGTTATTTCTACACATTAAACACAGACAAGAAAAGCTTTCATAAAGAAGAAGAAGAAGAAAAGAGAAATTTACTTACGGTTAATATAAGTATGGAATTAGGAAATCATTACTGTACGTATGAAGTGTGGAGTTATAAGGGTGCAGAGCGTGGACGATAGGGGTTCCAGAAAAGAAAGAAAAAATAGATTCTTTCGAAATGTGGTGCTACAGAAAATTCTGAAAATCATATGGGTGGATAGAGTAACTAATCAGGAATTTGAAAGGAGAATAGGGGAAGGACGAAAAATTTGGAGGACTTTGAGTATGAGAAGGGATAAATTAATAGGCTACGCTTTGAGAAAAGATGGTCTTGTAAAATAAGCGTTAGAGGGAAGTGTGTGGATAACAACAGAAGACGGAGACTAAGCATGGAATAAGCCAAGAAGATTAGGGAGGATGTGGGATGTGCTAGCTAAGTAGAAGTGAAAAGGCTTGCGCATGATAAGTTAGAAAGGATGGTTGCATCACTCTTAGGACTGAATAGCACAACACAAGCACAGACGTTAAAATTTTTTAATTTAAAAAAGCTTTGATTGTAATTGATATTATTTTAAGGGTACATACTTCAGACGGGGTTTAACTTCCAGTGTACAGCAAAATATAAATTGGAAATTATACACATTATGATAATTTAGAAGTGTTTTAAAGGATATCATGAATTTCAATTCCTGTGTGTGTTAGGTCAGAGGTAGGAAGGAGTTGCAGGACAGGTGCTAGGGTTCTAGGGTGCTGCGGTGCTGCGGCTCCCTCCTCGCGCGCTGACTCACGCCGACCTGCATTAATTATGATGGACAACGCAGAGCCTAGTTTTAATTAATTCTAATCACGATTACACTGCATCCCCTAACCAAATTCAGACAAGCGTCGAGGGAGTGACCCATTGTTTATACCTGTCAAGGCAGGTTGTTACACTGTCAAACAACCCACTCACGGCGTATTGATTCTACATTCTCTCTCTCTCTCTCTCTGTCGCCCAAACGAGCTGCCAACGAAAAAAGAAAAGAATACAAACGCACGGGAGAATAGGGGATGTTCGCTATTCAATACGAGAAAAAGAAATAACTGTAAGAAAGGCAGGTTTGTCTTTTTCTTTTCGGAAACAATGAGGCGTCGGGCGATAAGATAGTGAAATTAATGATGGTGAGTCTGTTTTTCAATAAATGTTACCTCGGATTCTAATTAAGCGCTTCTGTAGATTGTGGCACTAGGAATGGATTTTCGAGCATTGTGTTGTGAATAATAAGGCATGACTCGTGCTTATTTGTTCCGTTGTCAAATGGATATTAAAGCAAGAGCTAAAGGAACGACAGGTAATTTAAATATTGTATTACCATTACGTTAGCCTTCCGCGTTTGTCCTGTAATTTCGATGATTTGTAGACAGGCCCTCCTATTTTCTTTAATGTTCCTTCTTACAGATAATTGCCAAATACTGACGTATGCTCTTTAAAATTGTAATGCTAGTGCTTATAATAATGACATTAAACGTCTGTGAACTAACTCCGTCATCATAATTTATTCATAATATCCGAAATGAATAGTATGAAATTGTTAAAGAAACGATTTCTTTAGTGTAATTAAGAACATTATAAATGTTGCTGTTATTAAATGAACGACGCACATGAGTCTAATTGGCGTGCAGTAGAACAAAATCAATTATCAATTGCGGTTTTAATATTTTTCCTCCTTTTCCTTTGTCTACATTCTGTTCATTATTGTAGCGTTTGATTAAAATTCATCCGTGCCCAACATTTTTAACTGAAAAGTACTGCATTATCAATTCCCTTGCCCGTAATGAGACTGTAATGAGTGTCTTTTGTTCGACCAAACACTCATTTGATGTCAAAGACGTGTTATTAATGACCCAAGAAGAAATGAAAATTACTTTCTTTTCTTCCAGATCATTTGTGCGCGCAGCATTTAGTGATAATTACCGGATCAACTGGAGAACCATTAATCTATTAGAATATTACGCCGGTCATTTCGGCGAATTCCAGTCATTGAGACGGAACAATAATAATTTACTTGTTGAAGTGTTATTAGTAGACTTATGTAAAAAAGCCATTGATATCATTACATTTTCATCTATTTTTATTAATAACGAATTATATTGTACAGATTTAAAGATCACGCTGGAAGAAAATATATACGTGCTTTTAGAGATTTTATTTATTGACGCACAAAATAAAACCTCTGTGAGAAGAAATATAAACAGGTCGATCGACAAACAAAAGATACGTAGGTCTGTTGTTGAAGGACTACGCTCTTCAGATGAATTGATTACCCGTTTTATATGATAATTAATATAAAGTGACATAATTTTTCCATTTATTTGTTTCTCAGCATAAAGTTAATTTAAAATCAGTTACTTTTATTCTTTTATAAATGTATATTGTGAACTGAGTTTTTCTTATATCATGACTTCAATCCATATTAATGATGTTGTCTGAGCTGTACTCCACGTTGGAATACATTTATCCGACTTGCCCCTGTCATCTGCTTAATGTGCCTGCCCCACCTACAAAAGAGATTATCTTCGTAGCTTAAGAACTCGTCGGTTCCGGTTCATGACTCTCATTGTTAATTGGCCATCTTCTATTCGCAATTTTTTCTCCACCTTCAGACTTTTTATGTATCCACTGAATCTCGTCGTTTTTCATTAAACAATTTATTTTCGCATATCCGTATAAGACTCGATACATATTCGTCAATCATTGTGAAACTGTTCGTGCGCGTTAATGTTACACACCACGTGCCCACAAAAAAAATGTTCGATTAAAATATTATATATATATATATATATATATTTAATGTCCGTCCGAGTTTAACTTCCGTACTGACCTCTATAACCTATTAGCGTAGTCACATACACTCTAAACTAATCTTCCAACATTCGAACATTGTCAATAGGGTCAGATAGATGGCTATTTTTTTCTAATACTTTGGTTCCGCAATAAAACACAAGTACGAGAGGTCTTTTGTGTCTATGATTTTTCATTCTGAGGTTAGTTTCCGTAATATTTTTGTCGTATCAAGTGCGTGCTTTCTTATCCTTATCTACTACACGCTGCTTGCTTGGACTAGTCATTACTTGGGAACACTACTGGTTGACTAACTTCGTTCCAAGTCAAATACATTAATAACGTAAATAATTTATGGAAGGATAACATACTTTTCTCAAGACTTTTATTTTATTGTTTGTTTAATTTCAGCATTTTTGCACTGGATCGTAGGGTGAAGGCTTGAGAAAATAAGGGGGAGGGGAATTGTCCACAAGTACTTCATAATTTGCAGAACTTTTATGAATACTTTTTACAAAATGAAGTATCCCAACGTCCTATACTTCTCATAAACTACTACACGCATCTTATTAAACACTGGATTGACCTCAGCTTCAAGTATTTAATTTTGGGAGTTCAATCACTCCTTCCCTTTATCAGTTAACATCCAGTGCAATAAGTCTCTTAAACATGATTACGAAGTAGGTGGAACTCTTCGAAACGTAATTTGGAAATTACTGTTAAACTCCATACTAAGATTTCAATCTTTCTTCTATCCTGTTATTTAAGTAACAGTATTATACGGCGAGCGAATGATTTCAAACATAACATCTATCATATTTTCGGAGCGCGATCATGGAAGCCACGATAAGCTACAATTAAACAACATAACTGAAATTAATTTCTTAGAAATCATATTTTCTCTTCTTCTTTGACACTGCTGTCCATTGCGGTCCTAGGCTGCGGACTGTCATTTTGCATGACACATTCCGAATTTGGAGTGACACGTATCGATTCTCCAGCACTCTTAACACCCGATCTTCGCAACCATGACGACACAAACATCCAAACCCGTAACAGCATTCGAACCTGGGACTCCTGGGTTGGGACGCAGTGACGCTAACCACTAGACCACTGTTAAATCAAGTAAATTTTGTCCAACAGGTAGTTTAATAATTAAATAACGTATTGTCAAATTATAAATATAATTTATACCAACCAATAAAATTGTAGTATCTGTCTGTCTGCTCGTATGTTTGTTTTGAATAGGCTCCAAAACGGCTCAACGGATTTCAATGAAAATTTGAGGGTTCAGAACAGGATATTTAACGCAAGTATTCGTGAAAATTTCATTTCGATAATGATATTAATATAATAGAAATATCAATTCTACAGGAAAGTTTCTTGACTTGCATGCATTGGAATCTCCAAAAATCTTGATCTATGTTCAGAAACGGCTTAACGTATTTCAATGAAATTTTCAGAAATTGAAACAGGAATTTTAATTTAAATTTTCGTGTGTGTTTCATTTTGATATATTGCAGAATTCAGAATATATTAAAGTAAATGTTTATAAATCCATTGAATTGCCGCACGAAAGGTGGCGTGGAAACCAACTGCGAATTATAAGCCCTATTAGGCGTTCCTTTACCATTTATCCAACTTAGTGTGTTATTATAAGCGTAATTTTGGCAGCATTAGAGAGAGAGAGGGGGGAGCGAGCATTCTCACTCCATCTAATGTTGCAACGCGTGAAATCGGGTCGTGTTCAAAACCAAATGCGAGTTGTAATGTTTGCCATGAAGTGATCATAAATAAATTATACCGTGTTTTCGTTTTTAGGAGGGCATAGCTATATATAGCCATATATCTCGTAATTATTATAATTACTATAAATAAATAATGTCATTTAGTCAGGAAACTGTTTATTACATACACCGAAATTTCTTCTCTCCGGGGACCTATTCAGGTATAAAATTTTTAATAATTTTGTATACAAATATCAATTAATAGTGTTGACAATTAAAATTTAGAGACACTGTTCTACCTTAAGAGTCTGAGGTCTCGCAATCGAGAAACTTTTTGAGTCTACTTCCTCCAGTCGGCTACTGCTTCAATGTGTCAACAACCAATCAGACCCTCTCTCCTTGGCGAGACATAGAAAATCGATCCTATCAATATTCAAGACACTGATTTCGTTTAGAATAGGAAAGGTAGTAGCACTTGGCTCTCAATTATTTATTACAGAAATGATTCTATACAAAATTATTAAAACGAAACTGTTTGTATTCTTTTTTGTAATAAATACTTTTAAGACTCAAGGTAATTTATTTATTTAATTATAGTCTTTAACTTAAAGAAACTTTAATTAAAGATATTTCCCTGTTAGTTGTTTCTCTCTTACGTCAACATCTGCGTGTCTGCGTCAGTCATACAACTCTATCAGCTAATCGTAAAATTTCGTGACTTAACGAATTTTAATTACAACACAGCGATCTCTCACAAATTAATTTATTTCAATAAACAAAAGACTTAATATGCACAATAATCTAAGAATGAGCGTCTGTTACTCTCAAATTCAAATTTACAAATTTCGTAAAGTAATTCTCTCAGAGATTTGTTTTACAGCAAACAATCGCTCTTTTTCTCAAGTGTTTGGTGGAATTCTGACAGTTTTAAAAAACATAAACCCTTTGATACTACTGACAAAATGAAAAGAACAAACAAACACAAATCCTGTGGAGTCGACGCTTCCGGCGCTCCAACCAAGAAGACGAAGCCAGATAATGTTCCTTAATTCTCAGCACTTCCATGGTTCAGCATCGTCTTGAACAGTGCTAAAATTATCTCGCGTAGCAGCTTTAGCTGATAGACTCGTACACGGACGTCAATGCTGAATTTTTTTTTGTAAATAATTTTTTGAAAATGTCGCTTCGTATAGCGACTTGACATTGAATTACAAAAAATCTCCCTCGCGCACTAGAGTTGTACTCCTCAATCATTAGCATTGCGACTCATGAAACATTATTAACTAATTAAAACTTTCTTACATCAAATATTAGTCAAATTTAAGCATTATTTCACGATAAACAGCAATTTAACTATCTACGTACGGACGTAATTTTCTAGTTCTGCATGTCTTTATGGAAGGGCCATTTTTGGACACAAATGAGGAAGGAACCTAAATCTTCAAATGATCGACAGAGACCTTCTTTGGGGTGATCAGCTCTACACAAAAAAACGATGCAAACGAACGAATGGTACACAACACCAAAGAGATACCCTTATATTCCGCAGTGTGTTTAAGAAGGAACGGTAATTTGCCCTTTTCCGTTAGTTCCTATGATATTATAAGAGAGATCAACCAAAGAGGATAACTCTAACGCAGACTATATTCTAAAAACACATACATTATCTTTTATTTATAGAAAAAATTATCTTGATCAAAATAAAATCTAAAATCATCAATCACGAGTTAAACAGCCCAATTTATTTATAGTTTTTAATTTTTGTATTCGTGTTATTTTCAACTCTTCTAATAATTTAAATTATCCAAATATATATACGATAAAATTAAATTTGCGGTGAAACATAATGTCATATGCAAACTTAACTGTTTAGATTGTGAAGCTTGATATAACAGTCAAAATAAATTCTCACTAGAAATAAGTCTCAATTTACACAAAAGTAATTTTAAATTCAGCGTTAAACATTATTCAGTCGCGTCTAGAGACATTTATTTAAATACTCATTAAGTTGATTGGTGAAATATCAAAATTTTAGAGGAAGAATGTAAATATTTTTCTTGATTGGTGTGAATTTTTAGACATCACATAAAACAACTCATCCATTAATGTTAAAAATGAAACATTAATTGATGGAAAGTTTGAGTCTTCTTATTGTTATGAACTTTTTTGATCATGTAATGTAATAATTTATTCCATTATTAATTTTTGACCGTTAACGATACGCTTAACAGCTGAACGTTTATAAGTATTTCAGCCACAATGTTTGTGAGTTGAGCACGCTCAAAAATTATTCAGTATATATCGCTTAAACTTCTTGTAAATTTTCCTAAAAAATACCTCTAATTGTATAATATATATGTGCTTTGTAAATTTTGGATTTTTTTTGTATTTTAAAATTTTTAGTATAATTGTACCTGAATATGTAGCAATGTACGTAACGTAGCTTCAAGTTGGTCTAAATTTTATTTACTAAATTCAATTTCTTGTATGACTAAGATTGTCTAGTCATTTATAAATTAGTACGTCATAAATAAGAAGACCGTACATATATGAGAACAATAGTGACATAATCCACTACCACTGATGGAAATAAATAAGATTTTCTTGACACTTTTTAGTTTTTCGTTTCTGTCCACATTATCATTTTCCTACTTTGATTTTTTGATCAATATTAGGACTGTCAATAATCTCAAGATGTTTAAACCTGAAAATTCCAAATAAACCAAAAATGTGGATGATATAGCCCTCATAATGTTCATAACTATAATCTTTCATTTCATTTATAGTCGCATTAACAAAGTAGTCATTAGCGACTTATACAAAATTACAATAAACACTACATTTTCATCTTTAAATTAACAATTTTATACAATTTAACTCGATAGTTATGTTTTCAATGTGATATTTAAATATACATATTGATATATAATAATGGTTTACTATTTTTTCCCATTCACAAACTAGTTCTTTTCTTTCATCGTCAAATTTCGGACAGGTCTTTGACAGGCGTTCAACTGAAATCTGGATATTGCACTGATCACAAATCGGTGGGGCATCTTTTGTTATAATGTAAAGATGAGTTTATTTGGTCACTTCTCTTAACATATTGGTTATTTTTTAATGCTTAGAAGTCTAATTTCCTTGAATTCATCATTCATATATTTAAAAATTAACAGATAATATATAGAAACGAAGAAACCTAAATTCTAAAATTTGTATATCAATAACAAGAAAATACAAGTGTATTCTTCATAAGATTTAATATCACTAGCAAACTATCGAAATATATATGTACACACAAACGTCATAAAATTCATGAAAACAATAAATGCATTAGGTAAATTGTGAAATTTATTATGTAAGCTAAATATAACTAAATTGTAACCATAAATGTATTAGACAAATTGTGTGATATATTAGATAGCCTCAATATAACCAAATATTTTGTGGTCGCTAATAACAATAGTTCATGCAATATTTAACTTTTAATATTAATAAATGATAAAAAAAAAGCGAAAATGACGGACTACGTAATTTACTCACCCAAAGTGAAAACTGTTTACGGCATCTAAAATTATAAAGTAAAATAAAAAATAGATTAAACTGATTAAATTGATTATTTAATAAAATAAAATTGGAAATAAGTTTACTACAATAATACTATTATTTGAAGTTGTTTTTTTCTCAAAAACTAATTCTTCGTTCAATTCATGTAAGGTTTATTTCATTCCTTGTATTTATTTAATAGTTGATTGTAAATACTGCTTGACATTTTTGTATTTCTCATTTTCATTTGGGAGTGCAATGCAGCCGAAACTTAAATTGATTTTTAGGGAGACATGTTACATGATCCAATAAATACCAACTCCCCTTCAATAGTATAAGAACGTACACCAGTACATACGCAAAGATGCCTCGAAAGGTCAGATCCTTAAAATACAGAAAGAGAACGTTGCATCCCCGAAGGCAAGCCCCATTTTCAGTCTAGCGAAAAACAAGATCAGTTCCCACAGGTAACCCTGTGCCAGGGAACTAAGAAAACCTACATCAGGGAGGTCGACGTCCAGTTTAGTTGCTGAAAGTTTAAATATTGGATCCGAGGGAAAATAAATAGTTTCTCCAACAAAACAATGTAGATGCTATTGTTGTGGTATTCAGTCCTAAGAACGGTTTGATGCAACCCTCCATGCTAACCTATCTTGCAAAAGCCTTTCATTTCCTTATAACTATCACAACCAACATCCTCCCTAACCTACTTAGCGTTTCCATCCTTAGCCCCCCTCTTCTGTTCTTACCATACACACTTCCCTCTAATGATAATTTTATAAGACCCTCGTGTCTTAAAACGTGACCTATTAATATATCCCTTCTCTTAGTCAACGTCCTCCATATTGCTCGCTTTTCCTCTGTTCTGTTTACAACTTCCTCGTTTGGGATTCTATTTACCCATCTGATTTTCAGCATTCGCCTATAGCACCACATTTCAAAGGCTTCTATTCTTTTCCTTTCCCCAACTCCTATCGTCCACGTTTCGACCCCTTTAAACGCCACGATCCATACGAACATTTTTAGCATCGATTTCCTAATATTCACACATACTACCCGTAAGTAAATCCCTTTTTCTCGCGAAAGCCTTCCTTGCCTGTGCTATCCTACTCTTTATGTCTACTATACTTCTACCATCCCTAGTTATTACGCTTCCCAAGTAGCAGAATTCATTAACTTCCGTCAAAATATCTCTTCCCAATCTAACACCATTTGTTATTCCACTGTTTCCCATACTACACTCTATTAACTTCGTTTTACCTCTATTAATCCTCATATTGAACTCTTTCTCCAGGACTACGTTCATGTCATTTATTACGGTTTCCAAGTCTTCTTCTGACTCCCTAATACAATGTAGATATATTGTCGAAAATTATTAATAACAATGAACCGTGCAATTATTTTCCTTTTTTTTAACAAGTCAATTGGACTAAGGTTGGTTCTCAGGCAATTAATAGACGTGAATTCCTCATATTTATTATTAGTAAAATTAACTCAACCTAAATATAGTCAATAGTCAAAGCCGGGAAAATTGATTAAGACCAGTTTTATATAGAGTATATTGATTAGCATGCCTGTGTAAGACAAACATACACATATGCAAATGGAGATACATGTATATATAAATTGAAGGATAAATCACAATTATGTTTGTACGTCAGTAGCCTGAGCCGACAGGCGACTTAAAATGTCCGAAAGCGTTGTGCATAATATTAAGTTAAACGAAATGCTTTATTGCCGAAAGAGTTGATGGTTGTGGAAATACAGTTTGACAGGCGGGAAATATGAACAAAGACTGGCAAGTGAAGAAGCGCGGGCCAGCCTCGATGGCCTAATAAGGGAATTACGTCGCCTGGAATTCTGTTCCAGGACTCATCTCCCGGGTCGGCCTCTACTCAGAAATGCAAATTACGTTTCCACATTTCCAAGTTATCAGGGCGCAGGATCTCTGTCTTAGCTAATGAGGCCGGTACACAATTTGTGCTGTCAAAAGCTCTCCTCCCCGTTATAATTGCGAGATGTCTGTAGATAAAGCACATCGCACGGCATTCACGTTATTACCAACACATGCAAATGGAGACCTTTCACTTGTCTGACGAATCCCATTTACGCTCGCGCCTTATTAAAAACGTTTTCTGTACTTCTCCAAACGTAAACACTCGTCCGGAAAATTAACTTCAGCCTGAATAACTCCTCCTCTATTTGTAGTTTAGCATTTTTTCTTTATGAAATGACATCACCCTGAAAGCACTCGTGTTTTGTCGGCAACATTGGAGCCAGATTCAGTCTATGAAAAGTTTATTTAACAAACTTTTATTATACACAACTATTAATAAAATTTGTGAAGTTATCAACTAAATAGTATCTCGACTTCAGACAAGTGATTAGAAACTGTCCCCAAAAAGATAGTTACACAAGACAATCATATCTATCCTTGTATTTATTATACTATATAATTATTATGCTAGCGCCGCTGCTTCACAACACAGAGGTCCCGGGTTCGGATCCTGGCATGTTTGTGTCAATCATGGTCACGGAGACCATAGAATCGAGACGCTCACCAAGTATCACTACAAATTCGGAATGTGTCACTTAAGATGTCATGACGCCATCGACCTGGTAGGCCAAGGCCCTGAAAGGGCTGCAGAGCCAAGGAAGAACAACAAGAAGGATGTAATTATTACATTACAATCAAATAATTATAATTAGGACTATATGTTTAAAGAATGTACTGATACTTGTTGACTATCAAAACTTGGAACAAAATTATTTATTGTTAACTAACGTAAAAGTGAAATGTTAATTTATAAAACATAATTTTAAAAATATTAGTCACTTGTCTTTGATCCGAGGAATTTCCTTGTGAGTATGGAATACTAGGTCATATTTGGTAGATCCAAAAGTAATTTTACAGGAATTATAATTATATCGTGTAATTATTTACTACAATCTTTAATCACATATTTTAGTATGTCCGTGATATTATTTACAAAATGTTTATTTTAATATAAATCTAATTTTGTTATCTTATTAATCCGAATCAACGAGGGCGCTAAGCAATAAAAATTATTTCGACTGTTTATTCATTGATAATTAAAAATCATAATTTTCAATCCTCTATTATTCTGAGGATTGGGTGTTTCGTAAGGTGACATGCTACATGTGGGTAATCTATCAGCTGGCAATTAATGTTTAAAAGTTTAGGTAGGGATTTGAAAAGGTGTATGCTGTAAAGAAATCAAGGTATCCAACAGTTACTTACGGCTTCCGGGCTATATTTTAAAGACCCTACCTGTTAATCTCCTAAATTAAATGGAGGGCAAACCCTAGAAGATCTGCATCAGGTAGGTAGGGCTTTAAGTGATGCTCTGTACTGGAGTTGAAGGAATCTCTCCAGCGAGAAGTTTTATAGTATTCAACACGACAAGACAAGTTCCTACTCAGAAGGCAACAAGTTGGCTTTTTTCTATCAGTAGCACTTCGACACCATACGAAGCTAAACTTTAGCAAGAATATCAATTATTGAATTTAATTTGTAAAGAACTTTGACTTTTACAATTTCTTAAAGGTGTCAAATTTTTGGTTTAAAATCCAATAACAGTTCTTTTTTTCAATAAAACTGATAATAGTTAACTAAAGTATATAATAAAAGACGAATTGGCTAGATCTTCTAAGGCATTGTCTTTATTCTTTATTAATATGCTAATCACATTTGAAAGTGGTGAAATCGTTTCTGAGAAATTATTCATATTTATTAAATTTAAGTTGTGTAGGAATATTTCAGTGTCATTATTTGTCTTTCGTTACTTCATTAGAAGAAGAACCATAAATCTATTGTATTTTATGTTCGAAGAAATTTCATTTATAAACGCACTCAAATGAACTGTAATTGTGATAGAATGCTCTTGGTAGAAAATGCTTTTTGTTTCTGATTTTTATATATAATAGTATACTTTATTCAAGAGAAAAAGAGGTCTAATGAGCCACAGTGACAAAGTAGAGATTACATTCGCTAATAAGGGAGTAAGTCAAAAGTTTCATTCCCAACAATAACTGCTAAAGAAGGAGGTGTGGCTACTTTTATTTCCAATAACTTCAAGATTAAAACCATTGACTCCAGCCCCTTTGGCATTGAGCAGGACTTCAAATGTTGTGCAACTCTAATTGAATTATAAAGCTCAAAATTAATTGTTGTAACTGTATATTGATCAGCTATAGATAACTTTTCAGTATTTTTTAAACAATTAGAGTTACTCTTATTTCCACTTTGCAATGTGAAGTTCAAAATAATCTTGTCCAGTGGTTTTTATATAGATTTTCATTCGAAAATAAGTTATTAACTTTCAATTTATATACAGTATTTAATTTTCATACCGGAGTGCAAAACTCAAAACGCACCGCCATAGATAATACGTTCATTGATATAATGCACTATGAAAATTAAAGCATTAAACCCGTTAATAATGGCCTCTTAGACAGTTGCAACCGTCATTTTATTTTATCACTGACTGAGAAATTCCTCATCTCAAGACACTCAGTAGGAGAAAACATCAAGGTGACAGCGAGGCGTATCAAATCCAAAGTTTTGTCGGATTAAAGAACATTTACCTGAGACCAGTTCCTTGATCCTGGGAATTTTGAAGGACACATCTCCCTCCAGAAATTAGGTAGAAAACCGCGGACCAAGCTGGAAATTCGATTGGGGCTAATCCGCGCCATCCATCTCATGGTGAGAGGAATGAGAGACGACTTGGAAAGATGGAAGTGAGAATTGGAACAGTTATGGATAAACATTTAAATAAGGAAGAAGTCTGAAGAGTGCGTGGTGGTTGAGAGTGGGGAGGGGGAGAGAGGTCCTAAATCTATTTGTTGTCAAATACAACCTATTGCAATCCTAGGCTGTGTAAATGGCAAAAAATGTCAAATTGATTGTTTCTCACAAAAAATGTCATTTTGACCTATTTCCTGTTCTCTAAGAACAAAAAGTCACATGACCAAAATTATAGAGAAGCAATTTTACAATCCTCATAATTTTTCCGGCTGGGGTTTTATTCTCTTTGGAAATAAAGCTATCAACTAATAGGTCTAGGTGATACACAAAGATTAAGACTATACTCTGTTCTTCTACACGTTAAGTACGAACTTTGCTAGAAACGGAAAACACCGAGAAAACACCTTCAAAAACCGGAAATGAATGAAGGTTTGTTGATATTTTCATTTTTTTCACATATTGTAGTTATGTTTATTTAATTTAATACTTTTACCTGTGATGAATGACACTATCTAATGCATAATATTTTATTTATTTTCTCAAATGAGCAATACTAAATATTAAAATTTACCTGACGCGAAAAATAAAATCAATTCACTTGTACATCGTATTGACGATCAAAAGATGATTATTATTTTTCAGGGAGTTAGCTCTCTGCTAACGATAGCTTAATTACTATCAGAAATGCTTATAATTTAAATAATACTATTATTGATAAAGAATATAGGGAACCTGCATTCACTTTACGAGATCTCGATTCGCGTATGGGGCTCGAAACCTTTTACGTAAAATGTTTTTCACTCTTTAACGTATATAGCTTTAGTTTATTTAAAACAATTTAAAGATCATGGGTAGCTTCTGACGTTGAGGAACACGTGTGCTAAATTTGTTCAAATTCGAACCAGTAGTTTCGACGTCTAAAGTTGTGACATACATACTGACATAATGACAAATGTTTATATATATATATATATATATATCTTTTTACAGGTAAGTATGGAGCATTTCAAAAGCTCTGGAAGTATTAAGAAATTGAATAAAGGATATATTGTGACTACAAGTGGTTTTAATTTACGTGTTGTAAATTAAAAATTTTAATATGTTTCTGAATTTTGGTCATTATATTCAATATAAGTCAAACTAAGCTCCCTAATATATATATCAATATTTCTTCAAACATTTCCCCATTAACGACCAACTGAACTCACAAATTAATAAAAATAATTATCTGTCTGGAAAGTAACAATTTCATCCATGGGAAATCAACCCGTACAAGAGAGAGAGTGTGCAAAAAATTGCTGTCCTTAATGCGAATTTGATGAAATTTCAACTTGTGGAAACATTAGCTGTTACTAGGAAGTTTCGTTATGTGGGAAAGAACAATTACAGGTAAGTTGTAGTCCGATACATAATTATATAATTGTGGTAGAAGGTAAAAATCGAAGTGAGCCCTTCGAACAAAGGGTAAGAGCGGGAGCGGTCATTAAGACGCAGACGCATGCACGTGGCGCATGTGTCGCGTTTTTGCGCGTGCCGTCTGTCGCGACATGTGCTCCGGCATCCATCTCCCGCCCCGGGCGCTCGGATGTGGACGCTTAATCAATTCTCAGGCCTGTAATTCCTCCGCGCAACTCGACTCCCAAATGTTGCCGCGATTTCGGTTTCCTAGTACCGCGGCGAACAATGGACAAACACGCGGCCGATCTGCGAAAAGCTAACAATGCGCTCGCCGTGCGACGCTTCCGGCGATGGGAAGCGGCCACCTGCAACTTATCAACCCGAGTCGGAATTAACCATCAATCTCGGCAGAGAGATTCCACGGCAGTTTCACGGCGAGGAAGGACTGTTCCTTGAACTACGCTGGCATGTTGAAATAATTACAGTGGCCTAATGTGGCGAGAGGGCAGACAGGATAGCGATAAAGCTGGCTAGGCCGCCCATGCATTACAACTGCATTTTTAAATAACAAAACTCTCTCTGCTTACTTTTTTCTCATCTTCAAATACTTAGTGAATATTTTTTATAATTTACCACAGAGAAGAATATTTTATTTTAATTTTATGTTTACCTCATTCCATTATTATAAATTTCGAAAGCTTATTTATAAAAGAACAATTTACTTAGTTCTTGATATGCAATAGAAAACTGACGAAGTTAAGAGTACAATAAATTGGCATAATCCGTCTCTCAAGTCTTTGAAGTACTGAGAAGACTATACGCGCACTGTTCTATGAGTGTGTCTTTTCAGTCTCCTCACTCTGCGTTTTTCGAAATTATATGTAATTTTTTGTTTCCCATTGTAAATATTTTTTGTAGTCGCCAATAACGTCCCTTGTTGACGCATCTATAATCTCAATACAAAAATATCTAGTCACGAATACGGCAAGAAGTATTGCAGCACACCATTCCCAAAGTAATTCACAGTGTTTTATCTCATACAATTATTTATTTCAGATAGACCGGATAGGAATGTGTCGGGGGGAAGGAGAAGAAAATTGAATGTCTATTTAATATTAAGATATATATGACAACCCGCTAGTATACAAATTTTTAGTTGAAAATAAATGTTAATCTTTTTCTATTTAACAGCACTACGTTTCTGCACTTATTTTTACTTTCTTTAGTTTTGTATATTATAGTCTAATGAACACAATTTTCCTTTTGAAACGGAGACAAAAATCAAAATTAGTTGTTCAGTCCCTCTTCCACTCAACGTGATGCTGACGAAACACAAATTCCAAAATTCTACCCCAAGAAATTACTTCCCCGCCAGAAAAAGTGGGTGAACAAATAAAATTATTGACTGGCGACAACCGCAAAATAATAGGAAATTGAAATGACGTCAATTGATGTTAGAACCTTGCGGCGACCGAAACACGGACAAGAATGGTCTTATATGTTTAATGCAGGTGTGTTTATATTACACCGTGGCCGTGCGTCGGACGTGGCGTACGACGACTCCTTCCATTTCCACTCCCCCTCTCAAGATCAGCAATAATCACGCGACTACACCACTTCATTTCGTTAAATTAAAATATGTGCACCGAAAATTTAATTGAGTATTTTAGGGCGCAACCTACACTGCAAATGATTGATCTGAAATATTTGGACTTAATTTTTAATTATTAGTTCTTAAAAGTCTTCTTCAAAGCGACCTAAGAGACCGCGAAGCCACGAATCCCAGCCCACTGACGGCAACTGAGGCCATGGAGTAGCATAAACACCAAGCTCGTGGCAGACACGGCACGGTATAACATAACTCGGCCTGTAAACGATCAGGTTGTAAAAAACCAGACCGGACCAGGATTAGTAAAAATTGTTGGTCAGCTTGAGCTCAGGTCTACAGAATGGATAGAGAATTCTCGTACATGTTGGGGAGATAACTCAGTTTAAAGTAGCACCACGTATCAAGTGAACGTCCTATCTTCAATTCCCGGTCCTGTCGAGATTTTCCATCCTGATCCTTTAAATCAACTTCATGTATCTTCTCTTTTCTCGAATAATAGGAAGTTTCAGTTAATAAAAATAATGCAATGTATAAAAATTATTATACTGATACTTGAAATGAGTTCGTTTTTTTCAGGAAATAAAAATTAAATATTTGTCTGTTATTTAAAACTGATTTCCGTTTTTGAGTTATAATGAATTAATACCTTATATTTGTCGTTATAAATGTAAAACTTCTTAAGGTTATAAATAGACTCTGAATTAAATACTGGAAAATTGTGGCAAACGCTAACTAATTTTCTCGATGAGTAAAATGCAGGGTGAATTAATATAGCGATTACTAAAATCAATAAAGGAGTAAGACAAGGATGCTGTCTGCCGTCCACGCTCTTTAACTTGTATATACAACAGGCGATGGCGAAAGTTAAAAATATATATGGAAAGGAAATAAAAACGCAAGGAGAGGAAATTAAAAACCCTACGGTTTGCCAATGGTATTGTGGAATTACGTGAGTCAGAAGAAGACTTGGAAACCACAATAAATGGCACGAAATTGGTCATGGAGGAAGAGTACAACATGAGAATGAATAGAGGGAAAACCAAGTTGATCGAATGTAATATGGAAAACAGTGGAATAACAAAGGGTGTTAGATTGAAGGAAATTAAGAAATTCTGAGACTTGGGCATCATAATAACTAATGCTGGAGGCTAATATAAGTATGAATATTAGGAAATCATTACTAAAAATGTTCATATGGAGTCTGACGTTATATGAGTGCGGGATGTGGACGACAGGAATTGCAAAAAGGAAAAGAATACAAGCTTTCGAAATCTGGTAGTGTCTCGTAGGCGAAAAAGTAATTTTTATATAGCTACAAAATTACAAAAGATATTACTTTTTATATTTTACAATTATGCGATCGTAATTAAAGAGAAAACGATAGCTAAATCACAGCTCAAAATGTTTGTTTTTCTTACACTAGTTTGAATTCGTTTGGTTTTTTTCTTATTCACAGGTATATAAGCTATTTCTCTCCCATAAACATTGAATTAATTAATTTATTAAGTTTTATTTGTATTTTGCGTTTTAAGAATACTAGGTTGAGAATATGGATTGTTTAGTTACCTTTGCGCCTTACAAGTTTGTGTCAAGACACGAATTTACATTCAGAGTTAACTTATAATCTGAAAGCTGATGTTGAATCGTAGACAAGAGAAAGCTATATTCGGTGAAACGCACCATATTTTTGTAGGAGAATATTATTTTTCGTGAATACTTTAAATGGGAGCAGTTATTTGAAATTACATATGCAGTAATTCTCAACAAGTCCCACACTATAGTTCAAATATTTAAATTATTATCGTCCCATAAATTGACATTTTTTCTGTCAGACTTCAGTCAAACTTATAATCATATATATAAAACTGTTTGGAAAATCAGGAAAACCTAGAAATAAATTGACTACAATACAAAGTCCCTTCAGTGTATTTAATACTTTATATTTACTCCGTTCATACTATACAAAACGAATTGATTTAATAAATATTTTTAAATCCTATTACATTTTGGGAAATATATATTACCTCAATTTCAAGATTTAACTATTATATATATATGGTCCCAGGGTGTCCCGGGTATTCATATTATATCCTGTAGTCAAACAATAATCTCTTGGTGAATAACTAGAGAGATCCGCATTTTTCAATCTTTACCTTTCCAGGCCCTGTGTCCCTATCCTCGCTCAAGGAATGTGAATTTCGTCATAACCGGAGTCATGACTCATACAGTAACGTATTATATTAATAAATATACTGGTATTTTGAATAACAGTATATTAAAAACTCTATAAACATATATATTTAGTTTTCAGGCACGTTAAGAGAGGCGACATAATTATATATACCCTGGATTCTAGACCAATCTCTTTTATGTAATACTCTCTACCCCCAACGTTACGAGTGCTTTAAGTGCAGAATAGAGTTGATTCGTTTTAAAATAACATCGGGAGGAACACTACCAATCTCATTGACCCACAACAATAATTATCCGACGCAAATACGGGACATTTTTCAGGTTTTAAATTTTCCTCCCCAGTCCATCTACGCCCCAAGGTTTTATCGAAATCCGATGAATGGTGCAGGAACACATTCGAGACTAACATTGTACATTGAAATTTCACAATTAACAGCTTATATGCATCACATCGCGAAGTTAAATATTGCTGTTGGTACTGATTTAATTCAATTCTGTCAAGCGTGCGCTCTCTTACATCGAGTGCAATATTAAATACACTCAGTCGTTGAAGTCACTCGGTAGTCAACTATACACAAATGCTTCAATTAATATACAACGTTTGTCGTGACTTGCGTTACATCTGTTGAGGGTTTTCTTAACTTTATTTTACGGGAAATGTAACTGTTATTCAGTAACGGATGAAGGAATAGACCTAAATCGTAGAAAAAAAATTTCTCTGGTGTGAGCACTATAACTCCTCATAATTTCATTACGATAGGTTGATTGGTGTAGGAACGCATAAGGAATGCTAATATATTTACATGTTTACCTTAAATTGAATTTCGGTGTCCCAACGCCGGACCGGAAGGAGTATTAGATATTTTCGGAAATGCTTGCCTCCTTCTTCCGGAGAAATGCTGATATATGTATACTCAGAAACTGAGAAATATATGTATATATATGAGTTTCTAAGTGGGTGACCGTCACGCCGTCTTATTTACTGTTCTCAGGGACGGAACTAAGGCCCTCGAAAATTAGAGATATTACTACTTCCGAGCCTGAGGTAATTAGTAGGTTCTTATTCCCACATTCTAATTCTAATTATATATATATATATAAAATTTACGAATGTACAGTACAACCCTCATTATGCCTATTTTAAAACCGAAAATGATCGTTAATTTATTTATTTCTATTATTAATATTATTTTGGTTAATAAATATTTGACGCATTTATATTTATATTTAAATTATCTCGTCGCAAGATCAATTTTGCAAAGAGACCTATTTAGCGAATATATAAAACCTACCAAAATAATACTATTGTCACGGACGTTTCGGATGTTAAGATATTTAACACCAAGTATACATCTTTCGGGAAATAATACTTTGTGAAGTGGATAAATCCCAAAGTATTTTAGATTTAAAATGTCAAATTAAGTTCGGGAACTCTATGTTTCTGAAAGATTTAAGGTTGTACAGGAGAACCAATAACAAATTATTAATATATTATTTCGGAAATTTGTGTTACTCATGTCAACAAAATTAAATTAATTTAAAAAATGTTAGTATTCTAATGCTGTTTTCACAATAACAATAATTTTATGCTATTTTAGGGTTACTTTAATGAACCCTAAACGTCGTCATTAGAGTTGAAGGATAATCTTGAATATACAGTACACCACAATTGACAAAAGCACCTGCTATAGCCTATGATTTGGCTAAGCCAATTTGGTAATGCTTCAGGCATTCCTCACCTCGTTTCAGAGTTACTCAAAGAACGCTGCGTAACGCACGAGTAGCACGCAAAGAAACCTCGAAATACAGACTAGGTAACCCCCGATTTTTCGTATCATATAATACTTATTAAAGTCTGTAACTTCAAATTATTGTTTTAATGAGGCCAAAAACAGACAATTAATAAAACGAAAACCAAAATAATTTAATACATCTACATCTTCAACCTGAAGAGGGCCCAGATTACGACAGAAACATGTAGTTGTATTAAATTATTTTCGTTTTTGTTCTACGAATTGTTTGTTTTTGACCTCATTTAAACATTAAAATAATTTTTTATTAGCTTTTATAATTCATCGTCTTTTTACATTTTCTTTGGAAATAACATGAAAAGAGAATGCCTTTTTATTGTACCATTAATTTTTTCTGAAATTCGTGTACATCTATTTTTAATTCACGCGTCCAAACTGTTCCAGATTGTAATAGTTATTCACTAAGTTCAAACAAACATAGCAAGCAGATACAACAGAAATTTATCTGAAACAGTTTATTAGTGAACGTGAAATGTAGTAACTTACTGTATAAAAATAATATAAATTACTAGTTTATA
Source organism: Eucriotettix oculatus (assembly GCA_034510155.1). Lineage (NCBI taxonomy): Eukaryota > Metazoa > Arthropoda > Insecta > Orthoptera > Tetrigidae > Eucriotettix > Eucriotettix oculatus. Next base: position 176,338,354 of record CM067376.1, read on the forward strand.
ATTTTAATTTTAAAAAATTGAGTATTGTAACACATTATCAAAAGGATCATATAACAGATTTCACTCGAAGAAGATGGCGGCGTCAGCCGTGGAAACGTTGTGAACAAATACGTATTCTTTTTTTAATTATTTTAAATCGCGTAACCGACAAGGTCTTTAGCGACTTTAATGTTACAAAACAATATTTCATATTACAAAATTACATAACACCTAAATATACATATAGTAGTTTGTTAATTTAATTAACTTTACAATGTCTTTCTAGAACGGTGATTTTCTGAGATCTTCTTTACCTGAGACATCTATTCTGAGTTGATCGTACTTTTTGAAGTCTTGTATAATATGGTTTGACAGTTAGTAGTACATTTCATGCATCGCATATTGATGGGGGGCTTCCTCTTTATCTTTAAGATGAAGATATGTGTTATCTTTGTATGTCCGGCTCTAATTTTTGATGCGATTATCTGATCGTTTCTGTTCAATTTGTTGTTGGCTTTTATGGAGTAGGAGTCATTCATATCTTTATGTTGTTTACTTGCTTTCAGTTCTTTCCATGTTATATTCCACTTTTCCTGCCTCTCCTTAATTATTTCAGTCCATATTTGCATACATGTATTTCTGCTACTAGGATTTTTTTAATGCATGTTTACTGTGTGGATTCACAACTCCCTTCAACATCATGGTTTTGAAAGTTTGCTTTATTTATTAGGCTCTTGATTTTAGAATAACGTGGAGGCTGTTGACTGGATTCAATATTCATGATTCTGAATCTTTGTGTACAACGAACTTCATCACTCGACTAGAACCCTGACAATTTCATATTTAATTCTAAATTATAAACAATTACAAAATTTATAAAAATCAATAATGTTGTGATAGTGAGTGATATTTATACCAGTTTATTCCCTTTTGATTCCAATTTGTAAATTTTTATGTTTCCCTTAAATTGTTTCTATATCATTGTTTTTGTAATGACACCTGGGCCAATGTTTCGGTGCTATTACCCAAGACATAGATAATTCAGTGTATTTTGTTTATGAGTCTGTAAATGATTAGGAGTTCCTGAAAGTTACATCTTAATATGCGCAATAAATTTTTATTGATATTCTGCCGATGAGAGTCCGGTTATCGGCCTTGAAGTCGAGTGGTCGTCCACTTAACATAATTACTTTCATTGTCGCCCTTGAGGACGCCTGTTTCTGAGCATCAGATTGAAATTACGGTATTTAAAAGGCGAGGAGATTTCGGACACGATAGCACAACGAGAGCTGCTCTGCTGTCGTGTTGTTCCTCTCCTCTTGCGCATATATTTATAATTTATTCACGCCATTGTTCGAGTTGTTCCCGCCCAAATAATCGTCCATAAAAACAACAAAAGAAACATAAAGCAAGTTTAAAATTTCATATTATTTTATATAAGAAAAAGCGGTAATAAAGCAATGGCCGAGGGCAATGACCATCTGTTTAAAGGACCCCCTCCCTGCGTATAATGCCCGGGTCCAGTTGAGTTGATGGCCGCTCTTGACGGGCGAAGAACGAGTTCTGCTCGCCTCATTATGTTCACACGTCGCACTCGCCCGCTTTTCAAATCTATAAATACGCTCGCAAAACTGTCGTTTCATTAGTGCGGCATTACGCTGGACAACGTTTAGCTAAAGCTTCCAGAGAAGAGTTTTTGTTCCGCTGTCAGGAACCTCAAGAGTAAACTACTTAATGTTTTCTTACTTCACCAACGCACGCTACCGGAACACACAAAAAACACGAGCATAAGTAACTGAAACATTAATGTGCAGTATACTTGACGTCTTTTAGTAAACAGATAGCAATATTTCATTCATATTAATGCTTACAACCTACGCATTCTGCTTTGTTTCGTGTACATCTCCATCTACTGTCACCTTCCAAAGGAACCATGAAAAATCTACAGAACAGGATGGTTTAATGCCCAAAAATCTCGTAAATTACAAAATTCTCGTGTTTTAAAATTAACCTACCATATAATTATAACACTAGCCGAGTATTCCTGCTTCATAAAACGAAACTAACGTTAAATATAACTTAGTTCCACTCGGTTGCATACCCAAGGTGAAAGAATAAAACAAATTCTGTCACGAGTTGATTTTTAAACAACGATAAGAAAGTTGCTACACTAAAGCGATTAGTACATTCGTTTCGGTCTTTATTTCATATCCCCTGAAAGAAAAAATAATAACCCTTAACGTAAACACAAAATGAACAACCATAAATAACCAACAAATATAAAAACAGAATACTGAACATCAAGATGATAAGTACAGTTATTATGTTCTTTAATTATAGTATTTAAAGCGTGTTTGATTTTTTTCGAGATAATGCTGAGGCCAATCATTCAGTTTCATAAAATTAACTACGTTCTTTCCACTTATCTGGAACTTTTATCCCTATAGTAAAATATGACACACTGACGTGGTATGTTGTAACGTCACATATGTGGGAAAAAAAGAATTTTTAAAAACTTTTTAGCTCATAACGAAGCCTTATATGAGTCATTCATTTTATTCTAGGGAAATTGTCCAGAAGACGCATTAACATCAACACATTTTCAATTGATGATCAAATAGTAAAAAATATTTATATGATGTAAATATGTTTTATTTGTGACTAAAATAAAATTAAGAAACTGTGTAAGACATTGTAGCGGTAAAGATAAAAGCTAAATTTTTGTTAATATCGTTGTTGCAACTATACATTTTATAACTGAAGAGTAGAGAATCAAAATAGAACCGCGGACAGAAACCAATATTATGAATATTTAAATTAAAGTTGTTCTCAAACACCATTTTTAAGTATATAACTATGAGGAAATTAAACAATTGGTCCTATTTGGCAAAACGACACGTAAAAACTGAAGATTCAGTTTTATTAATTCGATTCGACTTTTATTTTTCCTTCGTCTAATCTCTGGTATACTATTCAAATAATCATGGTGCATTGTATCAGTAGAGCTTATCAAACCTCTACAGTTATATGTAGTTTTAATGACCTATTTATCTGTAGAGGTTAATATCATTCTCGTTTAAAGTTCTTAAAATATGAAATAGTAATTAAAATTGTAAATACATTTTTGCTTTTATTCAAAGAAATAATGATACGGGACTGTTGTAATAGTTAATTTTACTAGAGTATTTTTGACATGAGAATTCAATAATTATGATAAAGTATAAAATACTACTGTTCAGATATTTAACAACAATTTTTAAGGTCCATGCCATTCCCAGTCCACAATATTGACTCTTTGCAAGATACTGCAAAACTCTTGCTGAGCAAACTTCATTTCTTAACCCACGACCACCTGATTAACCATAGATGTATATCTTGCGTGAGTAATGATTTAGTGTTATTGTAATGTATTTAATCATCGCGGACTTTGTCTTAAAGTGTGAGCCAGATGTGTAAGAAAGTGTAGCAAAAAATGGTCTGACGCAATGAAAATAAACTAAGCTACTCTTGATCGAATCCCAATATCAATCATCAAGTTGTTGTCACCTGCAGTTCCAAGGAGAAGAATTGGATCAGGCCCAGAAGAGGTGGCATCTAGATAAGACACCTGGACGACAAGAAATGAAAGCTGGTTTGGACGCGGTCCCTGCCTTCTCGATAAAAGATCAGGTGTCAGCAGACGCTGGTCCCGCGTCAGGGCTGGCTGGCTGGATGGCTGACTGACTGGCTCTCTCGTCAAAAACACGCAAATTGCCCATTCGATGCTCTCCGCGATAACTATCAGTTTGTATGTGTTTGGAGACGTGCTTACATTATTTCCTCTGACGCGGAAAGCCAGAAAACAAGCAAGAAACTGAACATATGACAACTATTTGACTTGTGTGGTTTGGAAATAACAGGAAACGAAACTTGTTAGACATAATTTTGATGCAGACGTCGGATCTAGCGTGATAGATAGATTGAGTCTGACTACTTAATGGATTTCAAGCCAAGTCAGCAAGAAGATAACAGCATAATCGTACTGTCCAAACAGAAGACGACCTCTTCTATATTATGCATGATTATTGTAAATTAACTTCTTATATTTTCCCCAACTAATAATTTGTGAATCTTTCATTCAGAATGGGTGCACCAATAATCAACAGTCATTCTTTCTTAACTTTAACCCGCTCTTCGCTGAAAATGGAGTTATGAGATATTTATGTTAAACAGCAACAATACGAATAATATCCAAAAATTGTTTTCCGACCAAGTTTACAGTAAATAAAAGAACGGTCAATAAGTCAGCATATAATTTTATTTAACAAATATTAATATGATGTTTCGTCTCCCTTCTGGGACTTCATCTGGTATATGACAAACATAACATCACAAAAGGTTAAATATGGGTTCAATATCACAATTATATATATATAAATAAATACATATATACATATAAATTGTTAAAAACTTACAAATTTCGCAATTCATGTCCTTCACTCCTTGACTCCCTCGTCCGAAAAGATTATTAAATGTATTGAAGTATTTACACGTAGTACGCCTGATAAAGTCTCGAAAGGGAGACGAAACACCGCATTTGTATTAATTAAGTAGCAATAAAATTATATTCTGACTTATTGGCCGTCTTTTTATTTAGCAGTTTAAATAATGTCATTTTAAACCATGTAACCTCGGGCATGTAGTCCTTTTATAATGTTGTTGTTGTGGTATTCAGTCCTAAGGCTGGTCTGATGCAACCCTCCAATAATAATTTATCGTTTATTTAATGGGGAAGATAAATGTGGTGACTCGTTTCCCCACATCAGTTTTCTTTAACGTTAAATTAGTTATGTTTATTATTTGTTTAGTCATTACTTTTGTCGTTGAACACAGCAAGATGGAAATGGAGTTGGGGCATAGCCATATTAATATTATTATTATTAGAGGGCAGACACTATAAATTTAAAGAAAGTAGAGTATTCTTTCACATGGCTTGAGTGTAGTTCTCGGGATATATAAAACAAATGTAATCTGAATAATATGTGTATTATTAGGTCTTCTATTAATATGATTAAATCCATATATTTGGTAATTATTTAGAAGCCTACCGTAGGCCCAGTTTAGCCTAGACGGGAAAGGTATCCATGCCGACGTCTAAAATTATGCAGAGACGTTAAATATCTGCCGACGACAGAAATCAGAGAGAGAGAGAGAGAAAGACAAACCACGTGATCTTTTCCGTAGAATCTTTAGAGAGACGCGAGAAAGGAGAATATCTTCGGAAATAACCCAATAAGACAAACAGAAAATTACCATTTTCCACCCATCAAGCGTTTAAATTTACCATTATTTAAATACTGTCTAGTTTGCTTGCGATTAGCCATTTAGACGGTGTCCAGACTAAAGCCGTAAAGTCAGAATTGGAAACATTCCGTTCATCACAGAAAGTATTACCTGGGCCAAATTTTAATACAGAAAGCATTGTAAAATAAATTGCGTCCTTTCAAAGACAGATTATACCTGTAGTACTTTCTGCACAGGTCTTCTTCGTCTGATGGCTGGATTAATTCAAAAGTAGATAATTTACAATAAATAAGAAAATAAAGTCAATGCAAGGGGGAAGAAAATTTTTTCCATTATATTTGCATAGTTGCTAACAATAACCTCACACTTTGACATGGTTAGTGTAAAAGATTTAAGTTCTCTCTTCTAAAGAAGAAAAAATTGCTCTAATTGTAAAATAATTTCAATTTACTTTTCTTCTTAAAAAATATATTTTTCTCGATATGTCTTATTAAATATATTATACAAATACTCAATATTGAAAAATTAGTAAATATATTGCAATGAGTTGTTCCTAATAAAGACCAGGTCACCACTGACATAGAAATGTAAATATCCAGCTATGGTGTGGGTTCTGTTAGAAGAATTTTCTTGCCTCAGTTCTTGTTCTATTGATTGGCCGAGCACCGAGAAGTTGTCACTCTGTTAATCGCCGCGATTCTTTGAGCAGGACTGGAGCTGAGCCTCATGGACACTGGATTACCACTCTATTAAGTCTGTTTCGTGCAGAGAATAAACCAGCTCCAGAACGTGTCAGCAAATTCGTTTCTGGAACAGCGTATAGCGGCATGAAAGAAAAATAAGAGACTAGTGCAGAGCTCGGTAAAGAGTTGAAGGGTGTGCGTTAGAGATTATCACGCATGTTCAACTTGATATGCATTTCTTACGTATGTATATATTATAATCATATTGTTTCATTTTTGGAGATTTCTGACGGAGATTATCTACTTGCAGATTCTTCGTTGGCGAACCGACCATCATACCATTTTCGATTATTTCCTTCGGTTTCAGTGCATTTATTTACTTTAATTCTGTTATTAGAATCATTCTACAAAATTAGGGTAGTCATTTCTAAACGAGACATTCATTTTACTCAAATAAGAGACATTACTTCAATTAAAAATGATCTGTAAAATCTAAATCGATATTTCTGTTAAATAGTTAGTTTATAGGTACGAATACTCCACCCCAATTTTTATTTCTGACAACCTTCACTTGCATACTATTGTATTTTATAAATGCTGCCGCTTCACATTTCTCCATTCATCACTCCATGGCTCTTGTTTCATGTAGTTAGTTCCTACTGTATTCTTAATGAGTCAGTCCCACTTATTGAATTGCCGTCGCTTAAGATCGCGTGAGTCCTAATTCAGAGCTCTCTTTGTCCACCTCACAGTGCGTTCTGCCTAGTGACATTTCTACTTTGTTACATACTTCAAAGCGAAAGTCAACTTATTTCTCGTTACATAATTTATTACCTAAATTTTCAATTTATTGGTTTTACTATGTTATTGTATATAGTCTATTTATTTGTTTTATAAATCCTGATACCGTAATATACCATTCAACTCTCCAGCATTGAACTATTCGCTCTGTTATGCCCTCATCAAGTGTTCCATCTCTAGTTATTTTCAGTCACTCGTCCGTCCTCCAGAATTATATTCTCTTGTGCTCACACTACACTCATCCATTATGTTTTTTTATGTTAATCTCCAACCGCCAGCTTTCTCGTCAAATATTCTAGATCACCATGGTCTTGGGCTAGGACTATCTGATCGTCAGCAAACAATAGGGTATATAAAGTGTTTTCATTTAGTAACGGGATTCTCATTCCTCTAGATTTACTCATCCATTTTAGTGCTCGTTGTAGGTATATTTTAAGAAGTAGAGGAGATAGGCAGCACCCTTAATTTCTTTTTTTACATTTTGATAATCAGTCCCGTATTTTTATTCTAGCCATGGATTTTGGTATAGTTAGCATTTATGTTTGTTTTTTCCTTGGTTTTCCATTCATATGCAGTCGTAAGCTTTCTGAACGTCTATCTATAGAAGATGTATCTCCTGGTCTCTGATAGTTTTTTCCTATCATTTGTGTCGTGGTAAGCAGGTGATCCACCTTCGTGCTCAAAATACAGCCTGTTGTTTCATTTCCATTTCTCTATATTTGTTCTCTATTCTCTTCTTTAATATCTTCCCATATATTCCGATCAAACTACTCGACACTGCCAAACTTCTATTGTTTGCACTGTCTTCGCCATTGCCTTAGTTGAATACAGTCGTGATGTATGAGGTTTGTCACTTCTGCACCATATATGAACACCTGGAACATTTCTGTTATATGTCGATATAGGTTTCCCGTTCCATATTTTATCAGTTCTCGTGTCATTTCTCCAGGCTCATTTTTAAAAATTTTATATGCCTCTTTCACTTTATAACTTACGGAAGCCAGGTATGGCAGCTCAAAATTGGTATAAAAAATATCAAAATAAGAGAGATCAGGGGTGTAGAACATACCACAGTATTTTACATCAAAACAGAACAACTCATATGGTTTGGACACGTGCAACAAATGCCTGAAAATAGAATACCCAAGGAGACATTGTTATAGACACCATGCCGCAAAAATAAAAGAGGTAGACCGAGAAGAAGATGGCGAGAGATAACAGACAAAGAGGTAAAGGAAAATTAATTACTTGATGAATTCTGGATGAATAGAAAAGAGTGCAGGTTATGTGTCGGAAAACGACGTAGAACGTTCTAAACTGACATATATATTTTTTCAAATTACGCCTCGATTCATATTCGATGAAATTGATGTAGATAAAATTTTAGGTATAAATAACCCAAATTAAACAAGTGGCGTACGTACGTAGAGGTTAAACTGATAATATTAGGGAATGAATTTAAAGGACGCAAAAGTTTGGAAGCTCGTGTTAAGAAAACAAGCTTAGCTATCTGATAACGCACTTTGAGGCACAAACTTGTGTTTTAGCGCAATATAAAGCTACTTAATACAGTTGTTTCTGGTTAGAATAATAACATTTATAAATTCAGTATTACGAGCTCTTCATGCATAATTCTGAATACATTTCTGGCATGCTGAGAAATTTAGTTCAGCTTATTATTCTCTCTGATCATTAATGCAACACACAAACACTGTGAAAATTAATTCCTTGGCGTGTTTTAACTAAATCTTGTGCTATGGAATCGCGAATTGGGCCAGTTTCTTGAGAAGTACTGACGTATTTATGCTGAAAAAACGTTCCATTCAAATAATTTCTGGTGCAAACTGCAGGTCAAGCAGTAATCCTTCTTCAGAATATTACAAATACTGGAACATGAAACTCTTTAAAAAATGGCGAACTTCAGGAATATGTAACTAGAAATAGGACAAGTACCGCGTTGCTCTATGCCAAACGATTGTTCAACGTGAGGAGATAATTTTATATAATAGTCCTAATCTAAATAACAACAATAATTAATACACTTTAATGAATAACTGTAAGCATATTTTATTGAAAGTATCGTTTTAGTCAGCAAAGAACTTTTTTGATGATAAAAATTATTCTCACAAAATGAATGTGCCGCACAATAAATCAAGCCATTTAAAATTGGCTGGCAATTACGTACATTTTTTTAGTTTTTATACTTTCTTTCTTACTTTGCCTGTTTAATTTACAACCTCGAGTTGACGTCGCTTAGCTTAATAATTTGGCGCGGAGTTTGTTAGTGTTATGATGTTTTCATTTGCATATTCTATGTCTCCGATTTATGGACGTATAAATAATAGCAGTAACAATAATTATTTAAGACAAAGAGTGTTTTAATAATCTCTTATTTTGAAGGTATTTAAGGAATATTATACGATACAACTTTTGTATGCGTTAGGATGTAACCGTCGATTGCAAATATGCTATTACATATTTCTTAATACTAATAATTACATACAACCATAAAATTTTGAATAATTATTCATTATAATTTGACAAATAAAACGGACATTCCGAGATAAGCGCTTTTAACTGAAATGCATGTCTCGTTTCTATTTCGAACATTCTACACGTTTTAGTATTACGCGCCAATACGCGCATCGAGATCTACAAACAGTGAATGCGGGTTGCCTATACTCTTAATACTATATATTGTTCAAATTATAAACATTTCACCTGTGGTTGTTGGAGGGCTAACTCCCTGAGAAATAATAAACCTCTTTGGATCGTCGATACGATGTATATGTAAATGGGTTTTACTTTTACGTCAGTTAAATTTTAATTTTTGTTAAAACAAATAAACTTAAAAATAATGTATCCCAATAAATATAACTGATGTGTCTGGAATAGGCTGCGAAACGTGTGAAAGAAGGACCTTTTCAAAACCAACGGCGAGTTATAAGGTTTGTCCGGAAGCGAATTCGCAACATAAAAAATATAAATTACAAAAGGTTAAAAATATTTGTATGTATATAAAAATAAATGTATATTTGTGTGCTTAGATACAAAATAATGAAAGAGGTACATAAATGATTCCATAATTTTTAAATATTCAATGAATTAACTTAATCAAAATACAGTATCTGTTGTTTCGTTTTTAGGGCAAAATGAAAGGAGTTATTTGTTCTAGTTTCTCGCGAACGAAATTATTATAATAACAATGTGCACCATTTATGTTATTAATTAGAAGTATAATAGACGATTTATATTGTTAAACTGAGAAACAGACTCATGCGTCATTAAAAATATTCTTATACACACACTATAAGAAGTATATATGATCTATTATTAGCAAAGAGGGATTTCCTGAGGGAGATTTCCCTCTAACACGCTTTTCCACAGATTGACTTCGCAGCTCACCTGACTAGGTTGGGAATGCCTCGTACTCTCTCTGGTTTCTTCAAAGTTCTCACATACCGAGGCACCTTCATCTATTTTAGGAGGTGTATGCACTGGAGTCGAAGACCTTGGGCATACGGTGAGAATTGCCCGCTGACCCCAACTGCCTCCTAAAACCTGTGGAGACACGTAGAATGTAATGCTGCGATACCACAGCAAACTCGTTACCATCATTCGGATGGCGTGAGAATAGTACCGAACAACACGACCTACCTGATGCACGTTTTCTAGGGTTTTTCCTGTATCTCTTTAGTTGAAACACCGGGTAGGATCCTTAAACTAGAGCCCCGAGGCCATAATCAATCCTTAGCTACATTTCTCTCCTTCCACATCCCACCCCCCTTATGAATTCCCTTCCTATGCTATTAAAGGGGAGTTGTCTGTTTCATGACTACCTCATGTAACCTGTTACCCCCCAAAAATAGTAAAATAACCTCTTGACGTATCAGAATTCTGATTTAATTGTGTTTTCAAAAAATAATTTTTTGTTCATACGTACCGTCGGGGTACGAAACATGTAGTGTATTATTATAATATTATAAAGAAAAATCCGCTTTATTTTCTAAAATAATCATAGCATTCTTTCCTATAATACCGTTACCGTTTTCCTCAACTATAATCCCCTATACGTATTGCTGTGGTTCGTTTCCCACTTTCTGCATCATCTATTAACTCAAAGCGTAATAACTAATTTTAAGATCTGATCAGATTTCTGAGTTCAGTAACAGGATATAAAATGACCGCAATGAACATCTGGCTTACGGGACAACACGGGGATTGAAAAGTTCCTGGACAGATATGACAAATGTCTAAACGTAGAGTGAATTATGTCGAGACGTAAAGTAAGATTTAACTGGGTACTACGCGTAGTACATTAAATCCGAGATTCAAGCGTAACGGCGATTACATTGCACATTACAGAGCACCTTTCATGAACAAACCCATATTTGGCAAATTTTTCATAAGTGGGCCACACAGCCAGATGGTGATAAAATTGCTAACCTTAAATACGAAATACATTTCTACTGTAAAACTATTTATATTATATTTACTAATTATAAATAATAAAATTATATTATCTGACTTCATCTTAATCTTAAACAAAATAAAATAGACAGTGAACGGCCCAATGCATCGGTTATATACAGTACAGAGTTTGTAACGCACCCGAGAAATATTTTTTTTGGTATATTTTCTAAGTACTTGAACTATATCGTTACTTTAAACGTTCATTAAATTTACAAGTTATTTAGCGCTAAACAGATCAAACAGATGGAAGAACTACCTTATTATTATGAATGAAATTAATTGTTTATGTGTAAAAAGTGTTCAAATTTCGTACGTGTGTGTGTGTTTGTTTGAATGTACGTTCCGCATACAAATCTAGACGCGTGAAGCAATTTCAACCACATTTTGCACACATGTTCTTTCCGAATCGAAAATCAACACTACAGGGCAGGGGTGGAAGGGGCGGAAAATTTTAAATATGCAAATTCAACCGCTATTTCCGTGGAATAAATACTTTTCGGAGTCAATTTTTACGGCGTTTTCCCGCAACACTATTTGTCCTACACATAGAACAGGGTACATTATGGCCTTACGTAGCCTGCGTGTATGCGTGCGGCGGCGGCCACGACGACGTTTACGAGAAACAAAAGGTATCATAACTCAAGTAAAATGTCTGATATATTTATATATTAATATCCCGGGCATCTTCGGACACCCAGATAGTATTATAAATAAAACCGAAATAGTGACCAAAATCAGGAATGGTAAAATTTAATTAGAATACGTTGCGTTCCCCAACTTTCCGCAGGAGCAACAGTAAATTTTTGTAATATTCTAATTAAAGAACTGCGGACGTCCTCAATGATGAGGGGCGAAACGTATTTCAATTAAAACATACTATTTTTCGGTTTCGGCCACTTTTTGTGTTTTATTTATATGTAGGAATATAGTTAGGTGAAAGCTAGTAAGTTACTCCTATATCATAAAGTCTCTGTGATTCTTAGAGTTATGTTACGATTTGACTTAAAGATTTGTCAGCATTACACTATTGAGAAGACAGGGATTGGACCAATCATTTTCCTTTATCACGTTACTGGTGAGTCGTTAATCCGTTATCTAATTATGTTATTTAACGCCGTTTATCACTTCCTGCAATCACGGTATCTCCTCGTCCATTTTGAACAACTGAAACTGTCTTGAACTGCTAATACCTGTAAAAATAAATTAGGCTGACCGAATTTCAATTTTTAACTTTTAAAAATGTTGGCCGGCACTAAGTTGTTTCCAGTATCAAAGAAAACTCAATTAGTAATTTATTTGAAATGGAAATTAGATTTTGAAACATTCGTCACCTATGTCTGCAGTTGGTGGATAGCAGCTTGATATTACAAAGAATTCCCTCGGGTCTCTCTATAATAACGCAAACCAGTCGAAATCGGTCTAGTGAAAATCAAACAAAGTCAGCGCATGAAACGGACAAACAGGAAATCTGATTACCCGAGTGCAATATTTAGGCAATATGAAAATGAAGCTAAGCCAATATAAATTTAAGAATAACGCCGAAGACGGAGAGTTATATAGTCATATTTTCCAGTAGAATGCAGCTGAGCGTGGGCGTTTGCGTACAGGTGGCGTCGCTTCGCCCACTGCGATGTCCGTGCATGAATAAGGTGTTGTCGACACGGTACATCTTACTCCCATCGGTCGCGAAACCGAATACTATTTTATCTGGGCCTGCCGTAATATATTCAGAATTACACAAAGTACCATTCCGACCTAGTGCCGCGGTGATTGTTTAAGGCGGTCCCGGTGTAAATTGGTTTCCAGGCGGAGTAGAACGGACAGCGCTGTTTTATTTGTGGCCGAACGTGTTTTACTTTTTCTCCGGGTTTGACAGGGCGAGAAGCATCTTTTAACGTTATGCATACGAGAGCTAGCTCACGTGCCTCAGACAGACGTACAGTCGCTTCTCATTCGGCAACATCAATACCGTCTTGGGCCTTCTACAAAAACAATATTCATAAAGCACCGATGCTACGAAAACTCGTCGGGAAAAAACATAAAACAGTGGAAAGGGTAGTAGGCCGAAAATTCATTCGACTTTCAGGCCAGTGTAATTTTATCGTTACGACAATCACGCGGAATTTGTGTGTTTTAGAACAAGAAAATACCAAACGTAATTTGGAAAAGGATGCCAGGAACAATGAAACATAAGTTGCAGATTAGAGAAATTTACTGTCGTAGTTTCATAACGTAATTCCTCGTCTTGAATACCATAAAAGAAATTATACGCCTATTCGTACACAAATATAATTTTGAATGTAAATAAAAGAAAAACATTGAGAAAACATAAATACGTATTTTCATAATTCATTTTTTTTAAAAAACGTTATTGTTTTCAGCAACTAATAAAATAAAATATAAATATAAGAGTTGGATGAAAATTTTCAAGTACATAAAACTTTAATTTTACAATAAATCAATTGTTTATAATACTGTTAAAGAAATTGATAAAAATATAATCACACAACGAATCTTCCTTATTTTTTACTTCACTAGGTGTACATTTTAGTTTGATTGCTGTTGTGTTATTCAGTCCTAAGACTGGTCTGATGCCACCCTCCATGCTAACCTATTCTGTGTAAGACTTTTTATTTCTACATAACTACCACATCCCACATTCTGCCTAATGTACTTAGCGCATTCCGTTATTGGCCTCCCTCTTATGTTATTACCCCACACACTTCCCTCTAATGCTAATTTTACAAGACCCACATTTCTCACAACGTGGCCTATTAATCTATCCCTTCTCTTGGCCAAAGTTCTCCAAATCATTCTCTCTTCCATTATTCTGCTTATAAAATCCTGGTTAGTTAGTCTATCCACCCATCTGATTTTCAGCAATGTCCTCTAGCACCACATTTCGAAAGCTTCTATTCTTTTCTTTCTTGGAACCACTATCGTCCACATTCTGCAACCATATAACTCCACATTTCATACGAACATTTTTAGTAATGATTTCCTAATATTCGTATTACAAAATACGTTTCGAGTAAACTTTCAAAAAAATCCTATACCTCTTTCTTGTAATTAAGTAAACGTTGATCTTAAAAAAATGAATAAACCGCTACGTTGAAAACGAATGTAAAGATATATTTTCGTAAAAGTAAGTATCATTATTTTTCTTAATATAATACATTTTTATTACGTAGTAAAAGTTTCTGAAAATTAAGAAATCATTGAAGAAAACGTTGTCGGGTTTCCTCCCGGTCAACAATTATTGTGTGACATCTTCAAAACATTGTGCAGTTGTTGCTGTTTCGCCATATACCCCGGGAAAGCCTTGTATCTTTGATAATAATGGTATTATTTGGCAGAAAATATCAAATTTAAATTATTTGATTGATTAAGAGGTTGGTTTAATTTAAAATGTATTTAGATGCTATGAAACACAAGGGTTTAAGCTCCTTCTGATCTAGTTTAATGAAACTGCTCACGTTACAAAATAGCAGAATTATTAAAATTATAGAACGATGCCTACATTTTTAGGAGAAAAATTTAGCCTGTGTTCACCAGGTAGACAATCATTGTGGGAAAATGATGAAGACATGAAAAGTTTTGGAAAACGAAGTTTTGTGATCCCCAAGAAGCTAGGACATTTGATGCAGAGTTTATAACATTGCAAAGTCTACTTTTGGGGGTACGAGCTTAGAACACTCTTTAAGTTTAATAAGCCTAATAAGTTCTGTTCTTTACGAAGTTGAAGATTTTTTTGTTTCTTTTTTTTTGTTTTGAGAAATGGTTAGTACAAGCTTTAAGGCCGCTAAGCCCAGCGCGAGGCTGTAAAAACAAGCAAGGATGTGCGAAGCTGCAGCCAGCTCGGCTCAGACAGGTTCCGGCGCTCCGAAAACAAAGACGAAAAAATATTGTATATATAACATAGCCGGTTAACACGTAAACTTATCCGCGCTTCCATAATTGAGCTCCACCCTTAGCAGTTTAACCCTCACCTTTGGTACCGGCTCGTCCGAGCAAAATGGACACCTGGTCGTTATGTACACCCGCGAAACCTTATTAATCAAAGATGCGGATCATAGGGGTCAGCAGGTCATTCTGTAAGCGTCTATTAAACACAAATATCTGTGAACAAATCACAAGTCAAGTACCAACCTGTTTGTACGTTTTGGCACAGAGCCGACCATTTAAACTTAAATAAAGTGCAAGAACAATAAATATTCATATGATTTTTTAATGGCACTTATAATTATTTGAACGAATAAATTCCATATTAATTCTTTTAAGAAGCATTCAGATAAACGCGTAATTTGTCACAGGTTTTGATTTTTATAGACAATATTTGCACATTTTTTGCTCGTTGAACTATGACGTTTATTTTGGTCAGGATCTCCAAATCCATATCCGCAGGTTCTATGTAAGTTACCACGTGCACCCACCACTATTCGATCCCGACATATGAAACACGGTTTAAAGATATAAATTACTCTCGGTCTCCGCCGTCGCCTAGGCATGTTTCATGTTAGTGTACTGTGTGACAAGCGGAAGAAATGAGAAGCTAGCGGCCCATAAAATAAAATCATTTTTCGGTCCGATATATCGTTGTGAAACATTGTTTTCAAAGATGAATTTAATGAAATCAGAATATATACCAAGCATCTTTACAGTTTTTCGGAAACAAGGATATCACCTATTCCACTTATTACGATGCACTAGCCAGCCAAAAGAAACGTAAAAAATCTCAGAGAAATCGGTATTCTTTCCTTATAAAACATTTATTACATTTGTTTCTTTGCTTGGAAGTAATATAATTGTGATATGTTCCCATTCCAGAACTTCATTAATTGTTGTTGTGGTATTCAGTCCTAAGACTGGTCTGATGCAAACCTCCATGCTAACCTATCTTGCGCTAGCCTTTTCATTTCCTTATAACTAGCAAATTCCATCCTTGGCCTCCCTCTTCTGTTCTTACCCCACACATTTCCCTCTAATGCTAATTTAACAAGACCCTCGTGTCTTAAAACGTGGCCTATTAATCTATCCCTTCTCTTAGTCAACGTCTTCCATATTGTGTGCTTTTCCCCTATTGTGTTTGGACCTTCCTCATTGGTGAAGATATTCAAGAGCTTCTATTCTTGCCTTTTCCGTAACTCCTATCGTCATTAATTAACATTATTAATTTCGTTAAAAATTTATACTATTTTATACAAACGAGCTTTCAGCCAAAATTATGCAATTATCTACACGAAAAAATTGTATTTTTTGTCAACTTTTAATATATTCAAATACCTATTCGATATCTATCGAAATTCAAAATGCCGATAACTACAAGTGACGTATACGTCGAGTAATACTTGTATCGGTACAAGGTATTTTCGATTATCTAAGCAAAATTAATATGACGATATAAATTTTCAAATATCTTTGGAAGTTTGCACGGGATACGCAAGTGGATCTTAACCATTGTAGTATTTATTCAGTTTATTACTCTTAGATAATTATAAATATCCTTAGAAAGAAATAAGCGATTCCCGCCACCTTACTAACATTTTGAAATGCGCACGTTGGGAAGATCTAAATTAGCCCAATATGACTGGCGTTAGTTGTTTGACTCTATCTTAGATTCATCTAATTCTCAGCATGCAACCTAAAAAAAGTGAATTTCTGTTCCGTTTCAAAGTTTTATATCTGAAATTAAGTGAATAATTCTCGTATATAATTAGTTACAATATCTGACTTTTGGAAATAAATAATACAAGGGTAATAACGTTAGGAAAAAATTTCATACAAACCTATATTTAACATTAGTTTCACTTATTGTTAGCACTATCAATACGTTTATGGGCTATTGCTTTTAAGTGTTATTTCGGCCTCTTCGCTAGTGCGACATGCACGTATTCCATTTTAATATCATGTTTCTGTAAGTAATTGTTCATTTATATATGATAAACGTATTTTACATATTATACTGTAAATTTATTTTGTGTTTACGCACAAGACGGTTCTAAACTTAGAAACAAAACGTCACGTATAATCTACTGGTTAATATAAGTTGTATTTCTTTTAATTTTCAGATATATTACATCTCAAACCACCAGTAAATGTTTTTGTCATTAAAAAGATTTTTCTTACTATTTACTGTATTGATAGCTGTCTGTGATGTATCCCAATCATATCTATAATAGTCTCACAGTATTGTAATTAAATTTCAAAATTACGTATTACTATTAGTTTTTCCTTTTGTAATTGATGATATTTTACGTTATTTTGACGTAAAGTAATTTATTTCTCTATTTAAACGCATTCTTGTATTTAAATTAGAGCAAGATTCTTTAAGTTCATCTAATTGAAAATATGTTGCTGCAGTGCCTCTCCGTATATCCTATTAAATGCTGTACATTCAATTCAAGTATCTAAGTATTTAAAGAATGTCGGTTTACATGACTCAACGTAGAGAAAAGTACCAGTTTCATCTGAAAAGCGTTATTTAAAGTCATTGCCTTTCTTTTTTGTAGCTAATTATCGATAACGTCTGAAGTGTTGCCTCCCATTATCTCGTGGCTCTCGTTTTTCCAGGGTTCTCGTCCTTCTTTTTGCGTTTCCGAGATGGCAGCATTCCTGGTTTTTACAACACGTGCTCCTGATATTGTTTGCAAATTCGAGGGTGGCGCATTAACATAAAGTATTGTTGTAATCAGTGGCGGGCATCGAGGGATCGCCACAGCTGCCTGGTCCACGCCACATAATCGCCACGTCCTTAATAAGGCTCGCTTACTCGGTGACACGTTCAAGGGACTCGTTAGCTGTCCGGATACCAAACAAATAAACTCAGAATATGTTAAAAACTCGCCTGCACGGCCACAAAGGCTCTCCCAATAAGCAGCTCCTAACAATATCAAGAGACGTGGGAGAATGAAAAGTTCCTGGGCATAACAAGTTTTCATTTGCTTCTCTCAGGAAGTTCATGGTTGTATGGCCGGTGGTCCTTGAAGAAGGACGGCTTCTTTCAGTGTGAAAATGCTTCGGTGCAATCCCGGCTAATCCATCCGACGTTTTCGCAGAATCGTTCTATATGAAAAATAATCACGAGGATATTATCCCTGCATCAGACTTCAATATCATTCCACAGCTTACTTTATTATTCCTCAGATGTTTTTATGCAGTAGAAAAATTTCAATACACAAGTCCAAATACGGAAAATATAATTTCATTAGTAAGCTGATTACTGTTTGAATGATTTATCTGACTGCTAATAACACACTAAATATAGTCTAATAGCTATCAGGCAGAAAACGTTTAATAATTAAAATTTTTAAAAACACTACAGTTATTCCCTTAATTTAGGACGTCGTCAAATGACCAATAGGTATTAAAAAGTAATAAAAAAAGATGAGGGACGAAACACAGCGTTAATATATTGTAATAATTATATTAATTACTAAACTGTCATTTCTTATTACTTTTCTATTGAGCGGCCATTTATTTATTCTGTTTGAATTATTTACAGTCTTAAATACGAAATACACTGTTTACCGTGAATATAAGCTGTCGGCCAATTTAATCACGGATAAATTTACGTAGTAAATGGCTATCTATCTTAATAAAATATTCTGCTTAATATATTCAGTAAAACAAGCATTTTAATGCTTTACTATTCATTTGAAATCCAAATAATAATTTGTTGCCTATTTAAAACCGAATATAAACAAATATTTACATTTAGGTATTCATATAATAGTGGTGGTGTAATTGTAAAATATTTTTCCAATTATACTCAATTCCTTTTGACAGCTATTAGGTCTTCCTTATTTAAAAATATGTTAAACTTCGTGGTCAAACATTCATCGACATGACTGGTTGACTGATATTTCGTTTAAAATGCACTGTTTTGTGAGATATCAGAAACGTAATAATTTCAGTATAGTTGTCCTTATAGATGTAAATATAAATTTATCTATATTGTCACTTTTTACAGTTGAACATCGTAAGAATGTATTTTTGTCTTACTGTCGCTAGTTAATTACCATAATTTGAGGCTTTGCGTGTGCGTTTCGAATAACTTTTCATACAGTTGGTTGTAAGTCTACGTCGAAAAATTGATAATTAACAATTATGTTGTATTATTATTTAAACAAGTTGTAATATATTATTATTCGTCGGTGACATAAGCCCATTTGAAAGTATTTATGTACTTGAGTTGAATCCTATTCCTCAATTGGGGACCAACGTAAAATTATTCTATTCTGGCAGAAAAGAAAATATTCGTTCGAAGCGTTTTACGTAATTATGCTGCTTAGTTCTGAAGCATTATTCAAATTCAGTGACTCCTAAAACTGACGACTTTATCGGAATGATGTTTTATACATTGTACTCACCTTTTATGTTGGTTTTTAACATTTGGAGAGAATATGTACAACGAGATAGCAGAAGATACACTTCAATATATATCAACGGTTTAATGATCTCTTCAAATTCCACATAATTATTTGGAAATGAGATTGTAAAGTTTTAGGTAAAGGTTATGACGCTAATCAATCTAATATTATAAATTATTTATATATGGCTGATTTTAAATAAAACACAAATAATGGCCAAAAGTCAGAAAAACAAAAATTTAATTTGAATTAAAACGTTTAATCTTCAATTTTCAGGACCTCGTCGGTTCATTTATCAAAATCTCTTTTAATATTTCGCATTGTTACCGCAACACCGGGGCTTATGTTACGATAGCAACATGAAATTTTAATTAATAACTGAAGAGGTCCCTAACTTTAGGGACGAAACGATTTAAATCAAATAAAATTCTCTTTCTGAGTTTTGGCATATCTTTGTATTATATTTATAATATTAAATTATATTATTTATTTACTATAATTCGTGAGGAGAGATTTATTCCACAGTCTAATGAAACTTGAATTTATCTGTTTAGTACAAAATTCAATTTTGGGCCATGATGGTAGCGCATACAGGAATTAAAAATAAACCTGGATCCATTCCCATATCAGGATTGCGGTATATTAACATTGATTTACTCTTAGCTAACAACTGAGAAAAATTATAGCAACATGTGGGTATGTATAAAAAAGTAATTGTACATACTACCTTCTATAATTCCATTTCTAATTAATTTTAATAATGTAAATATAAAGAATTATTGTTCTATTGAATAATTTAAGGATATATTGTGTATAAAATATTAATTTTTATTTTAGAAGATATTATGTGGCATATTTTAGAATGGAAATTAAATTAATTTTTGTTGTTCGTTTTTCAACAATATTTTTAAATATGTGTTTGCACAAACGTAAACAAACGTTGATTATAGTAGACCGTACTCTCAATTTGTATTGTATGATCTTTGGACTGTCGTGGTTTAGTATTATGTACTGTTTAGCAAGCGCAGTACATAAACCTAGTTGGAAGGCTTGTTGGCAAGGATAAGTGTGTGATTGAGGAGTAGAGTGAATTGGTTAGCATTTACGCGTAGTTCCGACTGGCGATTGTGTAGAGTGAAGCTATCCCTGGAATGCGGCTACAGCCCGAGAAGTCTCAACACTTCTGAGGTGTTCGCCCACCTCTTAACTTATGCTAATTCAACACGCTCCCAGCAATGTTTTCTTATTTATTTCTAAACCGCGCCCTCTCTCAATTTTAAACACACACAGATGACTGCCGTGTATAGGCGAGGCGAGGAACAAATTACGGATCTACATGGAGGGGACTCTCCTTTTCCCAAAGCGACGCGACGCGACACGACACGACACGACGTGGTGGCCTGGCTCCATCACTACACACTACCTCTCAAATGATCCTACACATTTTCATTTTAAATAAGAGTTCCCTGGAATTTATAAATATTTTAGAAAGGATATTTCCTTTCTCATTTCTGGCTAATGGCGAATAAATTAAATGTATGTTCATATATAGTCACTCAACCAAATAAAATCATGCAAGAGGTGAAAGCCCAGCGTCACATAATAATGATAATCTTTTAACAAATTAGTGATTTGTGATCCAAAGAATCACGTAATTTCTATGTTACAGCATAGCCAAGAACTCTTTAAGCAATGTATTATAGATGTTTGCAACTATATTTATCCGTTGTAATTACTATGGCCTGAAGGAAACTGACAAGCAAAATAATAAATCACGACTACAACTGCTGAAAAAATAATAACCACTTAATTATTCTATAAAAAATACTAATTCATACAAGAAGTACTACGTTTGCATCTACTTTTCATGCAGCGATATACAATCACCGACACTCTTTTTTTCATATAAAAAAAACCAACTACGTTTAACGTGACGAAACATCGTAATACAAACGTCAGTGGCTAGCTAGGAAAACTATATTTGTTTCCGTTAAACGTTTCCAAGTGGAACAGTTTTACGAAATGCAGTTGCTGTAAAAACAATCCGTGCTAAAATCGCGAACACTTTTGTCGTTTAGCCGAACTTCATCACGTTTACTGCTAGTCGTATATCGAAAGCAGCAAATCCGGACTAGAAAACGCGACGTATACAAGAGGGTAACTTGTTATCAGTCGTCATAGATCAATGGCATGAATATTTAAATGTAGATAACCACTTTTACGATTTTCATTCCAGCCGGATTAATTGAATAATTTTTATTGTAAAGGTTTCATTGAATCGCGCTAGCTAATTCATGTTTCAAGTAACTTCTAAGTAAGTACTTATTCTTTAATAGTTATAGATTTAATACGACTGATTTTTAAATATTTAGGCCAATAATTTAACCATATTCATTTATAATAAAGCTTTATTAATCGAGTTTTAAATTGTATTAGAGACATAAGCTTGCGGAGGTTGTAATACATAAGATAAAGTGTCACTTTTCTCCGTACATCCTTTATAACCTTACGTTTCATGCAACAGAGTATCTGAAACCGAACCGATTTCACCAATTTCTTTATAAATGTATTTTTTCAAAATATTTGAACTTCATCGTTCCACAAGAACATATATTACGTACAATATCTCTCTTAGGCCGAAATGATATTTCATTCCCTAGTTAAGTACCCAATAAACCTAACCCGCATAATTTCTATGGATATATAATACATAGGTGTAACAGGGATTTAAGAAAGTGCCATTCCACCATATTGATTATAAAAAGAAACGTTCCAAAACCTGATTTTAATTGGTTGAATAGAGAATTTGCTTCGTTTACAGGAGAACCGCTGAGCGTGTTTTCTCTGAAACTGTAAATAGCTTTGAGGTTATCGTAAATTGCCAGCAATCAATTTAAAGTAAAAGGTTTTAGCTCAGTTTTCACAATTTACTTTTTTTTAAGGAACGTGAAGTGATATGAAATAAAATTCAAGAAATAAAGAAAAGATTTATTATAGGCAGGGACCAACAAGTAACATTTATTTTTAAATGTTATAAGCTTGGCAGTGGAGTACTATTTTATAAAAATACCTAAAGTTCTATTCACTGTGTAAAAATCTATGTTATAATATTAACTATAAGGTTAAGAACCATTTCCATATTATTATTTGTTCTGTGAGTTTACTACTTCCTTCCTTTCTGTCCCCCACTAAGACTTTGTTTATGTGCTTTTCCCAACTATGCACTAAAAATCTATATTCCGAGAAAACGAGTTGAGTGTTTACACTAACCGGGTAAATTGTTGCCATGAAATTCGCGTAAATTATTGAAGTGGAATATCGAGCTTCGTTAGCATCTATGGTAACCCCAACTGATAATAGTTGTTGTGGGTGTAACTTAAACAAGGGACGTGACGGTAGCGTTGATATACTGGTACTCATAGTGGAGGGATACGAGTGCCGAGTGCCGAGTGCTGCACGTAACAAGGAACCGAAACGGCGGGGACAGTGGAAGAGAAGAGAAAAGAAGAGCTCGCCTCAGACCTGTAATTCCAGTTTTTCATTTGATGGGCGAGAA
Source organism: Eucriotettix oculatus (assembly GCA_034510155.1). Taxonomy (NCBI): domain Eukaryota; kingdom Metazoa; phylum Arthropoda; class Insecta; order Orthoptera; family Tetrigidae; genus Eucriotettix; species Eucriotettix oculatus. The sequence goes on from CM067376.1 coordinate 176,361,498, forward strand.
AATGAAACAAAAGCCGCTGGACGCGGACGCTCGCATGGCGTCGTGATTCACGAGCTGTGGATCGTAGCCAGACTGTACTTAATTTATTTTCGCTTTACTAAGCCACGCTCGCTCGCAGCCGCCAACAACCATAAATAATCACCTTAACCGCGGAGTTGTTCTCGCTCATCGGCCCAGTGCGATATTCGCCCGGGGAAATGTCCGGATGTCCTTACAACACCTGTAACAGGTAGCCATCAAACGGACAACAGTTCACCGTCAAGCATTCTAATGTTAACGTGCTCCCTCATCAACAAATGTCACCAAATATACACATCAATTAGCATTAATGGCTCTCTAAGTTTTACAGCGCGATAATTTTTAAATATTTAACCAGTCAAAATACTTTAACACTAATATTAATATCAAACGGATAATATTGCCAAGGGTAACTGACAAATAAAGCCATTATTCTACAACCGAAACAAAGAGAAATAATCCTGGACATTTCACAGAATTGTGATTAGTTTTTGTTTGTATATGAAAATAAAAATTATAGAAACGACTGACACTTAACAAAAGTAAGTTGATTAAACGTCAACTGTCTTACTCAAAATGACCAGTACAAACACTGGGATAATTCTAATCATTCCCGACATTCTCCTGTGGTTCGGCCCTATATTCAACAGAGAATTTCAGGTGTATTATGCTGTTTAATTAATATATAGAGCAAGCGATGAAAAAAGTTAAAAAGGAATAATACTGCAAGGACAAAAATAAAACCCTACGCTTTGCCGATGATATTGTAGTATTAAGGGAGTCAGAAGAAGCACTGGAAACAATAATAAAAGGCATGAACGTGGTACTGGAGGAAGAGTACAGCATGAGGATAAATAGAGGGAAAACAAAGGTGATGGAGTGTAGTATGGGTGTTGTATTGTAAAGGGATATTGTGAAGGATGTTAAGGAACTCCACAGCATAATAACTAGGGATGGTAGAAGTTTAGTAGAGATAAAGAGTAGGATAGCACAGGCAAGGACGGCTTTCGTAAAAAAGAGAAATTTACTTACGAGTAATATGTGTGAATAATTGGAAATCATTGCTAAAACTGTTGGTATGGAGTTATATAAGTGCGAAATGTGGGCGGTAGAAATTGCAAAAAGGGGGAAAAAATATATGCTTTCGAAATGTGGTGCTATAGAAGAAATCTGAAAATTAGATGGGTGGATAGAGTAACTAAGCAGGAAGTTCTAAGCAGAATAGATGAAAAACGCGCACAATATGGAGGACGTTGACCAAGAGAATGAATAGATTAATAGACCCCGTTTTACTACATGAAGGTCTCGTAAAATTAGAATTAGAGGGAAGAATAAAGAGGGATGAGAAGGATGGAATACGCTAAGAAGATTAGGGAGTATGTGTACTTATGCAGTAATGAAAAGGCTAGCACAAGATAGGCTAGCATGGCGGGCTGCTTCAGACAAGCCTTGGGACTATACCACAACATAAAACATCGAGGAGGTCATTAAAAATGAGTTTATAATATCGTTTCAATGTATTGTAAATAAATGAAAAATTTCCTTAAATAGTTATGAAAAATGTTATCGTGAAGTTGGGAATTCGGGGTGGAACGGGATAGCGGGGTAGAACGGGATACTCCCCCTTCTTTTGTCTGGATAGTGCTGAATAGTAATGAATAGGAGTGGAATATGGTCACTGGTTAAAGAAGAATCCTGGTGGACAACTTGACCAAGCTCTTGTTTTGGCGTCTTACACATCTGAATTTATCAGTTTTATGGCATTTCGACAAAACTCCTCGATTTTAACTCTTTAACGGTAAATATTCATAAAGTAGATGTATTTAGCTGCAAAAAAGTTACGTATTAAGTTAAAAACTGTTTGTATTAAGACCTAAACTAAAACTTGCGTATGGGGCGGAATGGAATACTACTGCGTGATGCAGAATGTAAAGTGTTCCTCAAGAAAAAAAAAGGAAAAACTGACAGACTCACCTTATAAGAATGAGTTACAGGATGTTTTGCCCAAAAATAATGGGTAAAGAAAGAAAAGGATGGGGTAAACGGGAAAAATGCTAGCAAACACAGTGCAGTAGCAGCTCTTTGTGAAAGGAAAAAATGAAGCGATCAACCGTACGAAAAATAAATATAAGAAAGAACACACTATTACAATTAATTTTATTGTATAAATTGTAATTACAGAGATTGTCTTCAAAATTTCACCAAGAATCTAAATTTGTTGTTTTAAATTATAATATATTAGAATAAGTAATTAATAGAATAAACTGAAGTTACGATACGACCTTTCCTTTTTCGAAAATTTTACAAAATTTGATAAACAATGAGTGTCCCGTTGCTTCCCTGGTTTTAGAATTCCATATTTCTGAAATTAATTATAAAAATTAGTTTAATTTTTAATGAGTGTTGGGTATTCTGATTACTTTACTCTCACAAAAAATAATTACTATGCCTTATATTTTTTTTACAATTATTCCATGAATGACTAATATTATATTTGTATTAAATATTCGCATCTGCATTGCAGAAATAAAAAAGTCTATTCATGAGCATTCAATTTTATTTCTGCTACAATAACATTGGAATAATAGGATTTAAAGAACGTGTCACAAAGTAACAAGATGCAAATGGCATGTCTTACCGGTAGCCCTATAATTTGCGATTTTTCTATTGTCCGTCGCGCAGTCCAGCTTGGGGCAGCGTCCTTCGCCACTGTTTTGTCTCTATGGTGACCATCAATATTCAAATGGAGACACATTTGTATTGTGCTGCATGCTGCCCGTTGCATTTACCGACAACCTTTGTGTTTAGTACTTTTTTCCTTGTGACTCCCCCTCACCAATTTTCATCGCCCCCTGTTTTAACTCGACATCCCTCCCACCATGGCCTTTATTCCACACGTCCTCTTCTGTTCATTGTATCGTGAACGAGATAAAAGAATCATAAAAACCCTTTTATAGCCGATGATACTAATTACGCATTGAAATTTCAATAGCTTCGCAAAGAGCATTGTCCTTTTTCATTTTGATTTTTTACTCCGTTTAAAGAATAGTCTACCTAATGACGATCAAATGTTATTGAATAGAATATGTTTAAAATGGCGGCTAACCCGTCGGGGATATGCACAGGCATAGCGGTGCCCTCATTAGAAGAGATGTAGGGGGTCCTAGCCACCTGGACAGAACTCCACACTCCACTGTAAACAGTTTTACGTTTCTTTCCTTCCTGTTTTCTATTCTCTCTCTCTATCTATTCTTTTTCTATATGCTTTCTTTCATCCTTTTCCCCTTTATATCTTGACACTTTATTGTTTCCCTTCCCTCATTTATTCTCTTCTATCTTTAATTTCCAATCCTTGAGTTCATATTTACTTCCTTTACTGATTTTATTTCCTTATTGATTATTTCAATTAATAACGACAATATACCTCTATACCCAAAAAATATTTTATTTATGGTATTAAAAATGTTGGGGCTTCCGTCCTTTGGTCACATCATATTCACTTAATGCCTATAAAATATATGAAATTGCATTTCAATTAATAAAATACTTTAATATTTCAATATATCTAATCGTGTCATTTAAATATTTTACAGGATGAGGTCGGTTTAAAACTGTACATAATGTGGGGAACATTGAGGAAAGTAATTCGATATGGAGCACTTGCGGTCCAGTCGGACACGAAATGCCCTCAAATTTAACCACGCGTTTACATGATGTCACACCTGCTCCAGACTACTTGTCCCTGGGGTGGGTTCATACCAGGCGCATGAGTACGACTAATGAAACAAAAAATACTAAGCTGTAAATACACTTTCAACTTACGATAGTCTCATTAAAGTGAACTAATTAGTTTTGCAAAATAATAAAAACAAACATTCGCCATCTCGCATGCGATCGACCATGGACGTCCGTTGACGGACTGGATACATAAAACTGTGTGTAAGAAGCGCTCTGGTGCATAAAAGCCCGACACGTGTTCGGAAAGTGTTTGTTGTTCTCATTTCTTATTGGGCACGTATTGGAAATGTACATTTGGGAAATTAATTAATTTAAGAAGAAAACGTAATTGTTGCCAGTACTGTAATTCTTTGTTTAATTTTTTTTCCAATTTACCTGTGAGCTTCATAATGAATAATTATTACAAACTTTTCGAAAAAAATATTAACTTAACAAAATGCAGATGTGACATCATATAAACTTGTGGTTTAATTTGAGGGCATTTCATGTCGGTCCCCAAGTGTCATATATCGAATTATTTGTTTCAGTGTCCCCCACGTCACTACGTATACCGTCCTCACCCTGTATGATTACCAGGAATTAAAATATACACTCATTATTCCATAGTGTATTCAGTTAAAAATCTAAGTAATAATACGCCGCGACGTACTGACATTGTAAACAACGTTCAGAGACTGTATTTACTATATTTATCTGATTACTTTAACGTACATTTTATAAAAGAATGAATATGACATTTATCGAAACCTCTTATTAACTTGCTGAGTTAATAAAATTGGAGTCTGTTAAGTGGTTGCTTTCTTTATCTGATATAAAAACTTAATTATAGAATTCTTAGTGACATATAATTGCAATACTGTTTAGACAAATGTTTTATTGAGTCTTTTACTTTCACGTTTTTAGTGATGTATTTCAGTTATCTTCAATCATTTTTACATTATTTTTTGTAATTTTTACTTTTTTTAATCCTTTTTTATGTCTCACCTATTATTATTTGTCCTTCCACTCAGGTTTTTGGTACTACTCTTTCATTATTTCTACTTATATTTAACTTCTTATAGTGGCATTTCAACGACTTTGCGTAACATCGTAGTTACTTAATGTCAATGAGAGTATTGTGATATAAAACAAAGTTTGGTCCTAGTTCTAAATAAAAGGAAAGAAGGACCTAAACATGGGCATCGTCCTAATTTCTGAAACCTTTCAGTGTATTAAAAATATTTCCACCATGACCGGAATAAGATTTAATCCTGATCCGGCTATGATAGAGAACATGACTGTGAATTTTGTTTCCAATTCTAAGCAAAAGCTCTTGGATCATTTACAACAAATAAAATGACGGCCAAAAAAGTCAGCATTTAATATATAACTATTCATTAACAAAAGCAACGTTTCATCTCCATTTTGAGATTTCTTCAGGCTTAAAATTTAGCAATACATCACATTTCTCCTTGACTCCCTCAGTCGAAAAGATTATTGAATTTACATGTGAAGAATTTGGTGTCGGGGACCATCTCCAGCGACAATTTTAAGCTTGAAGAAGTCTCAAAATAGAGATGAAACGTCGCTTTTGTTAATAAATAGTTATATATTTAATGCTGACTTTTTTGTCCTTCCCTTTATTTATTGTAAATATTTAAGTCAGAAAACTATGAAGTACTCCAGGATCATTGTCTCAGTTGACACAGTGACATCTATCGGGTTTCCTCAGTTGCCGCCCTGTCGGCGTGCAGTTGCTGTTTAATTATACTCAAGTCGCTGAGATCGCCATCGCTGTTTGCATAAGATTCTCTGTACAGTCCACTCCACGTTGCAAACACTCTGTAAGACTTCTTTGATCCAAACGTACAATGAAAAGGACAAATGCAACTAAAAAACCCACATTAATACATGCTACATTCATAGTTGTACAGGTCTAAATTATATGAATATTATGTCAAAGCCACCTTCTCAATGCTGTAGACATTTAATTATAAAGCATTTCTCTGACACATGAAAACTCTTTTTCAGAAAATATCCATTATTTCACACCTTGTCCTATGGTTGTAAAAATGTCTTTCATAATAGCTCAGTTAAATAATACTGCTTTACTACTATGTAGTCAATCCCAAAACCACGGTTAGCACGAATATATCTATTGAGGTTATTTTTAAATGATATCGTGATCAATTAACATGTTGCATAATACAGCATGAGCTACATAAAATAATAATACAATTTCAGGTACATGGAAACTTAAATAGCAAGATTTTTCGCTGAGTGGAATTTTTCAATTATACTATATTACGAAATGTAGAAGACTTATTCTTGGAAATTATAGGTAGATGCGTATTTCACCATATGTTGAAAACAGAATTTTAAAAAGTAAAACAGTGAATCAAGAAAAAGTTATAATTTCTAAGTAAACAATGTCCTTTTGTACGTTCGTTAATCCAGATTGTGTTCCTATTACATTCATCCGATTGCGATGAAAAATCTGGTGAGTTTAGTGATGACCTCAGAGAAGGTTTCTACCAATATTTTAAATATATAGGTCAAAATATGTCTACCCTCGAAATAGCTGTGAAAACTGAATTGATGTCGCGAGAGCCGCAAAAACGAAGTTTTAGAGCACTTTCAATCACCTTCCGCTAATAGGAAAGGGAGTATGTTCACAAGTACGTTTTCTAAGAAAAAGTCCGCAAACTTCAATGAATTGAATTGAACTGTACACCGACAGCAACATTTCAGTTCATGGCGGTTTTGATTTTGAAATTGCAACTGATAATAAATAACACCGGCATCATCTTTCCTTTCTCCAAGTTAATTTTTAAAAATATTCACAAAGAATTACTGGCAAATAATTTACGTTAGTCAAACGACAAACGATATGTTTAATATATATTTTGAGTACACAATAACTTAAATTTTCTTTATTTCTTTATTGCATTTTAAACAAGGATTTGAGTTTAGAACATTTCTTTAATAGTTATAGCTTAAAATCTTTTCAAAATTCAGAGAAATGTAAGTATAGTGGACGGTTTTTTCATTTGATTAGAAAATTCAAATATTCAAAATCCGCTGTCAAAGTTGGTACAAGATTCTAATGTAAAAACCCTAATTTTTTCCAATATTTCTGTCATGTAATTAAAAAAATGATTATTTCGTAAATTTAGCCAAGCAGGAATATTTTTCATCCCCTTAAACTACTGATTGTATTTTTAATTCTTATCAAGACAATTTTCTACTTCTTTGACGTTCTGTGTATATTTCTGACGCATTATAGAGAACGGGGACAATTGTAAATCAATTGAAGTACAGGAACGCTTTTTCATTGTCTTAGAGCAGTAGAATTTTATTGTTTATTTAACGTAGCAGCAGACTTTCAGACTAGGTTCTGGAACATTTGAAAATAATATTTAGTTGATATAGGTATGTGTGTGCCCATCAATGTTTATGTCAATTATATCACGCGAGATTAATGTCGAATATAAATTAATAACCGGGCAACGACGGGCAGTATTCTAATGATATATAAAATTATACTTCTACTTAAATCCACAGGTAAATGAACCATGAATTTAAAACTTATAAATAGTATTGTTTTCAGTATCAAAGTATTATTTATGGTTTTCAAATACACTGACTTTAAGGCTAAGTATTACACAATCATTTCCTTCAAATTAATTTCTTTCATTTCGATTTGTGTTTACGAAGACACAATGACAGTTTAAAATATTTCAATAATTCTTTGAAAAAGTAATAAAAGTTAGTTTTAGTTACGTGCATTACTTAAATTGTGACCATTCTTTTATGACAGAGATGCTAAAAGACGGGTAAAAGAAAAAGAAGGGTATCTTTGTTTGAACTAGGTCTCCGATAAGAAATTTCCCTTTCCATCCTGAAAATTTTTGTGTTTAAACACTTTTCTTAAAGACACCGCTTTTCATCACACCAATAAAAATCGATTATGCTTCGTACTGTCAGTTGATACAGGGTGGCGAAGAATATCGTATATTTTCTTGATCTCAATTTATAATTACGAAATGAGAGTCCACTCAATGGAATTTGACTATTTCTCAACAAAATTTTGATTAGTAAATGTTATATTGACTATTCCACTATTAAATTTACATTAGTAAAAAAATAATTATGCCAGAGAGAAAATGTGCACTGAATTCTTTAAAGGACCTACTCCGTGGTTTGCATAACCTATTGGGTGTTTTTAAACTATTAGCTGTAGAACCTGTTGATTAAATAAATCCAAAATACAATTCATGTTTCAAATGGATCACTCAGCTTCCCTGTTTGTAAAAAGAATTATAAAACGTATAAATTGCCACAGTGTGTCAGAATTTGGATGGACTGTGATTTCCATTGCAACAAAGTCAGCTACAAGTCTAGAAGGAACACCGATGTCAAATCACATACTATTAATATGAATAACAGAAGAAAGGCTTTCAATCGAACTCTACACTATGGCTATGATACTCGATTATAAGATAATGATGGATAAATCTCAACCGAACCTGTAATCGAACCCGAGACGTCCACTTACCCTTACCAGAATTACGCAGGCTGACTTTCCGTCAGGTGCTAAATTTCCCCATCCACTGTATAAACCTGGAGACAGTCTAACTATTGGTGGTCCTGAGTCCGGTCGAGATTTTTCCATCCTGATCATCAACTCGTATGGACATTAGCAAATTCTGTTTGGCTCACACATATGTATTGTCAAATGGAAAACAGGTGGTCAGAAAAAAATTATTTATTATTAAAAATAGGACGCAATAAAACCCATATCATCCCCCTTTATTTCGTTAATTACGTACGCTTTGGGTTATATAAAAGTTCTATATTCTAACCAAAATCTAGAGCTCTGTCTAAAGTCATGTCCAAGAGAGGAAAGTTCTCTACGGAGAATCTGTCCTCTTTCAAGGGAAATTATTGCCAGCGGTGGTTTTCTGTTGCCTTCCATCGGGATTTGAACCCAGAAGATGGCAACAACCATTTATTCCCTGGACGAGATTGGAATCCCTGTTATAGCTGGGATGATAAGTCCCAGAGGATGATACATGTATGCTACCACGCACAACATCTTTTGCCCTTGCCGGAGATCGAATCCGGGACCTCTGTGTTGTGAGGCAACAATGCTAGCCACTACACCACAGGAATTCGACAGTTATATATATATATATATATATATATATATATATATATATATATATCGAAATTCAATGTAATGATCAACTAGATAAAACGGGACTGTTACGTTACTCATACAGAAACGAAGATAAAAACTTGAAAAAATAGTCTCCAATTCGAATTTTATTATCATCATCTATTTGAAAATTCTTTGTACAAAATATAATGGTATAATAATTTTAAAAGTCACATCTAAAACTTTCTCAATAAATAAACGACTTACAGCAAATCATCTGACATTACGTTAATTTCAGAGTTTTTTTAGTGCAATATGTATGATGCTTTGGGCAGTTTCAAAATACATATTACTTTAAAAGCAAAAGCTTGTATGTATAATTTATTAAATATATATATATATATAAGTTCTGAAAAATAAGATGTGAACAAATATACAGGAAAATTAATATCGTATAATAAACTATTTACAGATAAGTGCTGCTATTAAAATACAGAGTGAAGAAATATGTATCAACTAAAGACATAATATTGGAAAAAGTATTTTCGACATAGAGTAGCCAATAAATACAACTGTATCCTTAACACCGAAAACCTATAGAAGAAATGATCTCGAATTTTGCAGAAAGGCACTCGTACTCCCAGAATTAGCTCATAACATTACATATTAAATATAAACCAATCGGCCGACCTCCTGTGGTATAGTGGTTAGCATTGCTGCCTCGCATCACAGAGGTCCCGGGTCCGAATCCTGGCATCGGCATGGATTTTGTGTGGGTGTTATCACACTGAGTACGAGTAGTTGATGCAACTTTCAATAAACCAGAATGAGACATTTATAAGGATTTTACCCTTTAACTAATGCCTTCCTGAAGTGTCAGAGCGCAGGGCACGTTACAAGAACAAATAATGGACAAATAAAGTACTGAAATTAAATGGGGGAAGATTGCAGCCAAGTGGAGACAATAATGGTAGTATAACGGCTACACTAATTGTATTAAATCAGCGTACAATAGCAGATAAATTAACTTCAATATGGGAAAATAGTTACAGGGACAGTAAAATAGTGTAATCCCAAAATTAGTGTCAATAAAAGGTAAAAATTATAACCGTCATTAAAAGGGGAAGATTATGATGACTTATCCTTCCAAGCAAGAAGTCAGACTCTTAATGAGGCCACTTTCCTGCGGATTCTTGATGTGAAAATAAAATGGCATATTGAAATTCGATATCGATACCAGACTAATTTAATTACATTACGTCTGTCGCTACCTTTAAGAACTTTCCAAGTTCTGAATCTTTCCTTTCTTTAACTTCTCTATAAGAAGTTACACTTTTTCGTCTGCAACAGAAAGTTTCATTCCATCAATTCACAAGAATAAAACCCAGCTCTAAGTTATACAAGGAACGGGATCTGTCTATATCCCAATGAATAACAAATATATAAATTCACATTTTGTTAATTTATTCTACTTCTATTAAGAAATAAAGCCAGAAAAATAATTTTAAAGTATTAAAGGCTTTATCAGAATATTTGGTTAATATTAACTCATAAATTATTTGTGGATTAAAAGTATAGTATAAACATTTTTACATTTTATATATCCGATGAATTAATAACATTTGAACTAGTGCATATTTATATTAATATAAAGCTATTAACAAATTTTGTTTTTTGGTAGTACTAATTCAAATTTAAACCAGTTTAAGAAAATAATTTCCTCCAGATACGTCTGAAATGATATGGTCGTATAGAACGTTCCACAAATAAAAATTAAACAATTATTTAAAATATCTCATTATTATAATGCACTAATAAGAATGATTTAAGAATTGGTGGATGGTGTGTGCGCATTTTACGTGCAGCGTGACTGTACAGCACACGAGGGCGTGTTTAATTGCGAGCTGCCTTCATTACACCCACACACCCGTGAGGTCAGAAACTCCAGTGATTGCTGCTCATAGATAAAAACCAATCAATGAAGTCATAAAACTCCACCCCAACTCGTGCACATAAGAAAGGCTTTAACTCTTTTTTCGAGAACTATTTGAGAAGGAATTCATTTAGCATGCCAGCAATACTGTCACCCATACATATTAGAGTAGAAACGTGCCACGATTCATTGCTTTTTTCAAACACAAAGATAAATGTTATTATGATTAGTACTTCCATTCATCGAAACATAAATTCAATAGGTAACACTCTAATTTCATTTTTTAGGTATTCGAATATAATTTTTAAAACAAGATAAAACTCAGAGAGCTATGCGTTATCAAATATTTCTGATATTTTCTCCAACAACACTTGAAAAAATAGTTATTTGAAATAAAAATAATATGGGAAAGTGGATTATTTATTTTTCAACTTCCTGTTTCTATTACAATAATTATTGTGAAATTATGCTTTAAAATATATTAAATACAAAGCACTTTTTGGGATAAAAAATTATTTACCAGTAGTTTCCGATGAGTGACATTCATGTAGTAGTGATTAAAGATAACTACAGACTCACACCGGCAAGTTTTTTGTTAAAATGTTCGGTTTCGTAAATCATTCTTCGTTTATAGTTCTCTTCTTTTTCATCTGCGAGAAATACTTCAAAATACTTATTGACTTTGCAATATACAAATAAATCAAAACATAGTTTTCTGACTTTAAAATTTACAAAAAATAAAAACCAATAGTACAAAATAACTATTAATTTTCTTGACGTTCTTCTAAGTGTTCAAAATAAAAAAATTATAACCAATTGGTATAAAAAATCTACATATTCAGGAAGAGTTCTGAATTATATGTCCAATCACCCCATTGCTCAAAAGAATGCCATGGTTTATAATCTGGTAGATAAGGCTGCCAACTTGTCACAACACAAATACCACAGGGAAAATCTAAATAAAGTTACAAATATTCTATTACCAAATTCATACCCAATCAATTTCATTAACAAACATGTCAAAATTAGATTGAATAAAATCTGGTATTCCGACAATAATTTATCTGTTATAATGTTTAATGACAGTAAAATGAATTTCATAATTTTACCTTATATAGCTAACATACAATATAAACTAATTGACTTGTTTCATAATTACGGTGTAGATGTTGTTTTTAAATCAAGAAATAATTTAAATTTCGTTCAAAATATTAAAGACAAAATTAACTTTCTGGAAAGACATAATGGTATCTACAAAATTAATTATTTATATTGTAACGCATTGTATATCGGACAAACTAAAAGAGCTTTAAAAACTCGCGTTAAGGAACATAAAAACAACATCGAATTAGACATTAAAAAGTGCACAGTTGTGTCCAAACACATGTTGTTAATAATCACATTTTCGATTGGTAAAATATGGAAACTTTAGACGAGGAAAATAATCACTTCTCGAAAATTATGAGTGAAATGTTGTATATCAGGTGCAACCCTCATGCAATCAATGTTAAAAATGACACGAATAGTTTGAACTAAATTTACGATACTCTTTTGCTGCAGTAGTTTAACGCTTTAATATTCTTTTCCATTGTTAAAATTTAACTGCCGAAAGCACTCATTGATACTACATCATTTTGGTCGTAACCGTCGCTGGAGATGATCCATGCGCGACACCGAATTCTTCATATGTAAATTTAATCATCTTTCCAGCTGAGGGAGTCAAGGAGTAAATATGTTGTATTGCTAAATTTATAAGTTTTTAACCATGTTTTTATATATAAATTAAAAAATTGTAACATAATAATAACATTTATTGTATTATTATGTTTGTAGTAAGCCTGAGGAAGTCTCAAAATGGAGATTAAACGTCACCTTTTTTTAATAAATCGTGTTACTTAATGCTGATTTTTTCGCCGTCTTTTATTTATACTAATAAATCGTTTAGAAAGGGAAATATAGAAATAATTGAGTAAGATGGTTAAGCATTCTGAAACAAATCGCGTCCTGGAGCCGTTGTGTCCGGGGTTAGAATTACAGAAGTGTTGTTTATTTGGCAAGAGTTGCGTGGGAGCCTCCAGAAATACGATACTGCCGTTGCTGTACGCGTTAGCTAATTGTCACGGAGAAGTACATAATGGTGTCCAGTTGCCAGCTGTGATATATGCTAAATAGCCCGGCCTGTATAGAAGAACGATACCGTTACCTCTGACGAATTGTGTTACGCAGCTAATTTGTTGGGCACGATATGGAGAAGATTTGCTGTTAGCTGAATTGCACTTCAGACGTGTTTCACTCGCTTTATCTGAAGACAAGAGTCCGCTCCTTTAAAATTCGTATCCGCTATACACAATTACCTTCTTGAGGCGGAGTGTATAAAGAATCGTTGGCAGGCTGGCAGACAGAGCTGCTACTTGCCCATATAAAAGGCTTCTCGGGTAGCTTAGTCTACACGCCCAATCATTAGTTGTCCACTCCTCTACGCTGGAAAGTTTCCTTTCACATATGAGAAGTACAATAGTCACCACGCGTTTACTATCCACGCCACTGGGACGCGTGGAAATCAAGGCTGACCTCGGGTAAATCCCTCGGGACGATGTGAGGTGGAAACCTTTTTAAATTTAATTAAACAACATTTATCCCAAGATAGAGCTCACTAATGAAATGGAGGAACATTGCAGCATTCATTTTTTGTTACCATTCTAAGGAGTGGTACAGAAAAGAACTTTTTTCCGATTTAATTCTCAATTTCTTTTTTAACCACCCTCTCAGATATACACAAAATATTGTTCATAACCTTATTAATAGAGCTATATTACTTATAGATTAATTGTTTTATAAAGAAGATAAGATCTAAAATAATGATTATTTTGTTTTCCCGTTAATACCTAAAGATAATGCGAGACGAAATTTGTGGGATTTTTATGAACAAAGAATAAAGTTTTAACTCAAAAAAGTAGACATGCTTCAATTGAAGCTCAGATATAAAGCATATAGCTGAATTTAGAAGAAAAACAAGATTAAAAAATGTTGACCGGACCCATGCACCTTAGATCAATGCATTCTTCAATGAATTTATAGAAATTAGGTTGTGATCCTAGCTTAGGTTAACAGGAGTAGAGAGATGTTGAATCGGTCCTCAGGACGTTGACTCGTACTAGCTCAGTGGTAGGGTACCCGCCCAGAAATCCAGAGATGCTGGTTTCGAGTACTGCGTCCGGTCGACATTGCAATTCTTGTCTTTCTTCTAAATAAAGTTTTAATAAATAGAAATTCAATATATTATTAAATTGTAAGGAATGCAGTACAGTCTAGATAACACATACATCAATGGTTGTTAAGAGAATATAGTATAAAGGACAGTGTTAAAAATAAAACACATCTTTCAATTCATTTAAGAGTTTAAAACACGATATTTAATGGGATAGAGTAAAAGTCCTGTATAACGAAAAACAAATTCAGGAGGAAACTGTGAGAAGGAATTTAGAAGAACAATTATATAAGTAAAAATAAAGAAATAGGGAATATATGTGTGTTATACGCTGGTATTTTAGGTTTAATAAAATTATTTGTTTTTATAAACTGTAGTAATTATATTCTAAAATAAAAGTATATTAATTTTAATATGTTACAAATCGTAATTTGTAAATATTTTTCTGAAACTTGATCAATGTACTGAATATATGTCTGTATATTTATACACTTTCGACTGTTAAATTTATGTAGGATATCTTTCGCATTAAGAGAATAAGTTTTATAAAGCAGAGGGCAGAGACGCACGACCTCTTCTAATCATGTTACGCGTTTTGACTTTATTGTTTTATTTTGAGTTATTCAACGAGATAACACGTAATTCATATATTTTTCAGATAAATTTGACCCAAACGTCAAGAGCAGGGACAAAATGAACTTATCAGGAATGAGAACAGGACGTAAAAGAATGACACATCTTTATATTATAACAAAACATTCCACGCCAACACCTGACCAGTGCAATATCCAGATGTCCAAATTTTGATGAAGAGAGGAAACAAACAGAGAAAGAAAAAGACATTATCAAGTTCCTGAAAAAGCTAATTTGTAAATATAAAACTATATAAGTCACTAATGAGTTAATTTTATGTACGACTATTTTACAACTGATTATGAGTCGAATAGTGTATAGCACAGAAGAATCCTCTCCAATTTAACTCATATGTCAGAACGAATTGCATTCAGAGAAATTAAACGAGAATATTTGGAGACAGGCAGAGCAGATGCTGAAATTCCGGAATTAAAGAAACGTAGAGAGTAGCCAGTGTAGGTTGTAAATTGAAAGGATGAGGAATTAGGCAGGGGAGAAATGCAGTCAGTGTGTTTGTGAAGTTGGACGTTATTCGAAGTCGGGAGAGGAGAGAATTAGAAGTATTGGTCGATAGCTGGAAGTAAGAAGTATTTAAAAATACGAAAGAAGACGATTTCAATAATTTATCGAAAACAAACACAAATATGCACAAAAATTATGATAAATCAGTCCAAAGCTCTCTGTTGAAATATGAACATAATCTTCCAGATTGAGGACTGGTTTTCTTTGTCGCTCGACGGTACAAAAATCTCCTGTTTTCCGCCTACCGATATGACAACCTGTTGTGTTCATACAATAAATAATAAAATCGAAATACACATATATGATTTAGTGTAAAGGAATTGATAAACTCAAGTGAACGTAAACGGAAAAATATTAAGAAAAGCTCCATCTTCACTACAGTTTTCAAAAGAAAGGAATCTTCTTCTTCCTTAGCTCTGCATCCCATCCGGCCCTTGGCCTGCCGGGTCGACTGCGGACTATCATCTTACATGATTCATTCATAATTTGGAGTGATACGTGGTCACCGTATTGATTCTCCAGCAGTCTTAATCCCAGTCTCCGAGACAATGATGACACAAAACTCAAGGCCATGCCAGGATTAGAGCCCGGCACCTCTGGCTTGTGACGCTAGCCACTAGGCAACAGGAGGTCGGCAAGAGAAAGGAATACTGGATCTTATACTTCATATAATCGCAGGGCACGTGGAGGGAGAAGTAGACTGAACTTGATACACGACTTCTAGGGAAGAATAAGATGATGTGTGATGAAGAAAGAAGCTCAGGACAAGTCAAGGTGGAGAGAGAAATATGAATACACAGTAAAATTAATTATGGTACACTGTAATTTATTTATTATTTTAGTCATTAAGATTTGTTTTAGAAACGAACATTAAAGTTAAACTCAATAGAATTTTGGGGTTTCTTTTTTTAAAAATTATGTTCACTTAACATTCAATATTTTCTTCTTAGAACATTACGCAATTAGCGTGACATTGGTATGACAAGTATTGGTAATTTACCTTTGCCAATTTCACCATAAGATATTTTTTAATCACTTGAAGTACATTGTACTGTCAGGTAGCATTAGCTAATACTCTTCTGTAGGGTAGATCTAGTGGATTTATTCTTCGCAGCCTATATTTGTATATTATTTGTGTTTTTCAATTGGCTGAAGTTTAGAGAATTTGGTTGATTCTAAAGTTTATTGAGGTATTTAGCACTGAAGGAGCCATTTACTGAGGATGACGGAATTTTGGACGTACTATGGAGCTTTGGTGTTCAGAGATGTCGGAGATTTTTTGATTTGAGTATTTCAACATTTTACGTACTTGAAGTGCCCCAAAGTTGGATAATACACTAGTAATTTGTTTCCCGTTGACAAGTTTGAATTTCTCCTTATGGCTCAATTGTACTTACTTAATTTATAATTTCATATTGCAAGTGAAATCCAAGTTATTTTACTCCCTGTGCTTGTCGTAGTTCCTTGTTATTCACTGTTTCTTGTGAAGCGGTTAGTCTTCGTTTGATAAAGGTTTCATGAGTTGAATTGAAATCCAAAAAATCGTGTGATCACCCAAACAATTTACAGGTCAAACATTACTTTAATTAAAATAAATAAGGATAGAGAGAGACAAACGGAATCTTAAAACATAATCTTCAAAATCCATTGTCCCAGAATAATTGTAGATAGGTACATTTATTGCATTGGACTGGTCAAATATCAGTGGAAATGTTAACACTACATAAAATAATTGTGCCAAAGTTATATTCAACGATAAAAATAAATACATAAATAAGGTAAAAAGCAGCTCTATTACTCAATTAAGCTATATATTTTCCAACTAATAACTATTGAAAGCGTCCTGCTGTCTCTGCGCTCCATCTATTGATCTGCACTTCACTGAAAAAACTTAAACATTACATTTAAAAATTATTAACCATACCATTTTTTAAATATGATTTTTTCTTTTCCAACTTACTTCATATGGTCGAGTTTTATTAATACCAGTCTTTCCTTTATTTTTAATTCATCTTTATCATAAGTATAAGTATTTAGTTTTCATATGAATTGTTTTATACCCCGTGGGCAAGCCACTAGAGCGTTTACAGGAAGTTGACTACAATCCCGACTTGTCCTATTTAGAAATGATCGTTCTGTCTAATCCTGCACCATGTAAGCCTAACTTCCTGTGGTCCAGTGGCTAGCGCCGATGCCTCACAACCCAGAGGTCCTAGGTTCGAATTTTGGTAAGGGAATGTATGTTTGTGCCCTCATGGTCACGGAGACTGGGGTTATGAGAATCGATACGCTGACCACGTATCACTGCAATATGTCATGTGAGATGACAGTCCGCAGCCGGCCCGGTAGGCCAAGGCGCTGAATGGACAAGAGATCCTAGGAAGAAGAAGATTAAGATAAAACGAATCTATATGTAGGAAACATATTTGTATTAAATAGATCGAAGAGCCTTTGAGTCACAAATAAATATAATAGAAAAAATATAGCAAAATTTAGTAATACGACGTTGCGTTCCTTGCATTGGATATATTCAGGTGTATGTTAAATAAGAAATGTTTGTGAGATGAGTACATCCAAATTTTTATCTGATTTTATCTCTTGATTTCATTTATAATTTAATATACATATGAAGCGGTTCCAAGGCAAGGAACGCAACGTCGTGTTACTATTTTGTACTAAACCTTTAGCAATAAATTTATTTCTGTCTTTGAAACAGTTTCTCCAAATAGTCCGATTATTGTGAGAATATCTGGATTATAATTGGACAAAAGTTTATAAATTTAAAAAAGATCACATTGCACAAGCATTTCAAACCACCACCTTGCATGGAAAAAGAAGCAAGAATATAAAGAGTTTGATTTGCCTCCCAATGCACACATAGTTCTAGAGAAGAAACAATACTTTGTTTCATTGACGAAAGAAACGTGTCTGATTGTGTAAGAGTAATTGGAGCTACTTTGGCAATGTTCTAGTTGAGAAGCTGGGAGCATTGCACGGTCGATGAACCTTGGCCCTGCACGAGGAATTCCCGTATTGCCGCCACGGGCGGGAAACGTGAAGCGCGTATTATTTTAGAGAGCAGGGGAGGTATTGAGTGATTCCTCTCTAATAGCACGCTGCGAGGTCACGCGTTCCATCCCCTCGCGGCGACCATGCTTCTCAGCACTAACTCAACACTTCCTCTACTCTGCTCACTAGCTGCATAGCCGCGTCTCGCAAATACCAAACAAATGTGTCAAACACATTTCATACCTGTCGCAAGTATCAATAATTATATAATTCCTGATACCAAGCAATATCATGAAAGTCTTACTCCACTAAATTATTCTGAGAAACAAGACAGGTGATTAGCCTAGCTTGTACGTGGAGTTCGTCCTCCTCCAAAACAAGGCTGTTATTCAAATTAGGAACAGAAGTTTAGTCAATCGCTGGAATAGTCTCGTTGGATGCGCCTGACCGGCATTTCTCAGAGATATTCGGGGCCAATTTAAACTTTTTAGGTTTCAAGTCAGAGACTTCAATTGAGACTCAGATAAGAGCCGTAATGCTAAATTTAGAAGACAAGAATGGAAAAATGTCGACCGGACCGGACCCTGGACTTTTCGTTTTCTGGGCTACCACTCAGCTAGTTCGAGTAAATGTCCCAAGGACCAATTCGATTTCCCTCCGTTTTCATAATCTAAGCCAGGCTCAGGTCTTGGGTTCGAGTCCTGGGTCCGCTCGACATTTTCCCATTCTTGTCTTCTAAATGTTTTAGGTTTTAATAAATGACAACATTTCTAAGGGATGTAATTATTAGGTGAGGTCGTCTCGTCTAAAGCCGAATATATATCACAGAACGCCTCCGTTACGAAACTGGGAGATAAAATCAAATTTCAAAGAAGTGCTTATGCCACATTTTAAAAATGCGAAGACATTTGGAAAAAATACGTGAAAGTAACACACCAAAATATTTATTTCTACTTTCCTATAGTTCATACGTTCATGTAGTATGTAGTCAAGTTAACAAGAAAAAATTAATAACAGATTAAATATTACAAATCTCTGTGATTTTGATTATTATTAACGAAATTTACAGCTAATATAAAAAGTATTATTGCATTAAACATCAACCCCAACCATAGCATTTTATTTTTATTATTGCGATTTTTAAAAATGTCACAGAAACTATAGAAAAATAAATTTGTCAAGGATGTCTAAATGCAAAAACATATGAAGAATCCCAAACTCCGGACCTACGATAATGTACAAATTCTTCCCATTCCCGTCACAATCGTGCTCTATATAAATATAATTCTTTTAGAAAGATGCCTCGATCTGAATTTTGTAAAACTGTGTAATGTGAAGTGAACAGCAGAGATTTACAACGCTTTCCTACACTATGAAACTAAATTTCCACACTGGGTAACCTTATTTGGTCTTCGAAGCTTTGGTGTAGCTGGAATTAAACTAAACATTATTTAAAATATTCATGACGTTTATTTTTCAGATATGTAGTTTTGAATATTTAGTACCCATAATCATCTCTGTATATTCAATGCTGTATTCAAAGTTGATAATTTTTTTCTATTTAACTATAAAATATATAAACTTGTCAAAAGTGAACAAAAGTACTCCTGTGATTACGTACATATTAACGTAACATAGTACTTGAACTGGTCGTTTATCATATATATTACGTAAAACATCAGATGTAGTAGACAATTAGGTATTAGTAAAAAAGACGCGTATTGACTGTTACGAATCTTTCTTATATTATACTAACTTATTAAATAATTTTCTTCTTGATAACTGCTTGCCTTCGGTCAGAGAAAATCCAAATGCAGATGTCGGCATGCATAACACAAAATCTAATTTGGGTGCCTTTTCTTCCAGTACGTGGCTCACAGAAAAGAATCAAACTCCGTTTGGAGTATTAACATTCTCGTATCCTTCGCCGTTATACTTATAAGGAAGACTTATAATAACCAAACCTTGAGTGTCCCTTATGGAATGTAACACGCAAAACACATTTCGTTCAGAATATTTATGTGAAAGAAAATATCTCCTCCCATTACAAGGTATCTATCGAGCAAACAAATTCTCAGTTCCAATGTTCACTTGCCTTCTTCTTAGTATAAAGATATGAATAAAATTACATGCGCATAAATTGCTTAATTTAACTACCAAAATAGTATTGAGGAGTCAGCTCTTTAACTTTGAATCAACCGACTGTTACAATTATAGTATAGCTTAATAAAGCATGAGACTCATGTTAGCAATTTCAAATCTTCCTCTTAGGATTTTAAGTAAGTGTAAAATTTAGCAGTGAAGTTCATGATAATGTTGACAAACATTGATCAGATACGTATAAATGCAATTACTTGTTATTTTGTTAGGCGTTTCCTTTTCCTATTTATCTATTAAATAGCTATATTAACACTATCTGATTTCCCAATTTATTTTTTCTCCTCACAAAAGCAAACTCTTATTTTTAGACATTTTATTATACACTCTTCTCATGAGTAAAGGAACAAATGACATACAATTTCTTTAAAAGGAAAGTAGCAATATTTGTTCCGTATTCATTACAATTGAAATGTTATTCACACACTAAATGTGAGTTCAAAAAGAATAGTATTAAACCTGCTGATTACTTTAATTCACCTAAGTTTACTGATTCATTGCAAATCTATACAATAAATTACATTATAATAGCCCAAAAGATAACTTTTATGGTTTGGACCAAAAATAGGCGAAAGCGATTACTGAGATTTTTACATTAGAAATCATTTAGTGCGCATAAAAATTTTAACATCTAAGTAATTCACAAAATTAAATAAATATACTTTGTTTAAAATGATATATTTTAGCTATCCTTTGAGAATGAAATAATTATTAATATACTAGCTGGGGACCCGACAGTGTCCGGGTATTTACTTATATTATCCAAGTACATTATTTAATTCTTGGTCAACACATGACTAAACCGGCATTAAAAACGTCACAATATGAACCTCAAATATACTCCCAATATGTATCTCGACGGAGTCAAAAATACTCCCGGAACAATCACAGGCTAAAAATATTTTCAGTACTGTACAGAATAAAATTTCTTCCTGGCATACAGGATGAATTCTGACTTAAATTGCATATTAAAGGTCATAATGTACACACAGCGACTCCCTTTACACTGAGTATGACACCAAAGTCATTAATATCCTTATATATATATATATATTACTCATTTGCACCCCCACCCCTCCCAGACTGCAAGGGGTTGAAATTATACGCTACAAAAGTAATTGACCTCAAAAGTTCTTTTTCTACTCTAATATGAGCCTTAATATAACAATTCCACCAATTCCAAGCCTCCCACTTGGGAAGTCGTTCGGAAGATATACGCCAAACTTTCATAGGTAATTATTACGTTTGACCATCTGTTTTTTCGCCTCTCTCCTGAACCCGACGATATGGGTTCTTGGTAGATCTCGTTTGAGAAATTCCTATTGTTTGCCTCCAAACGCTTCTTACGCTCTTTTTCGGTCTCGTTGTCTCCAAGATTATGAACTCCACTTGCGTTACACGTACGCCGACTCAAATTTTGAAGCCTCACTGGAGGCATTTTCTTATCACTAACAATAAATAACACGACGATAAACCTCTAAACTCACATCAAAACAAACTAAGATTTGCTAAGTTTGCGAAAGAAACGGTAATTGAATGAATGTCTATCTATTAATAGCAGTGGTTGACACAGAGTCAGAAAGAGAGCTTATGATTGGTTCGCGGTACACCTTATAACTCGCAGTTGGTTTTTAACAGGGCCCGCTTTCATGTTTAAAACAATAGATGGAGTGATATTGCTCGCCCTCCCTCTCTCTCTCTCTCTCTCTCATGCTACCAAACTTAGGCTTGGATTTGTACATATTTACACTAAGATTTTCTGAACTCTGCAAGATATCAAAATAAACCATACACGAAAATTTAAGTTAAAATTCCTGTTTAAATCCCCGAAATTTTTAATTAAAATCCGTTGATCCGTTTCGGAGCATAAGCAGATCAAGTGTATAGGCAACCCGCATTTACTTTGAAGATTCAAACGCATGAATAAAAAGAAACCTTCCCGTAAAATTTTTCATATTATGAGATTTTAGAAACTTTTCCATGAGATTTTTTAAAAATTTTATACTATACCAAACTTGTCCTAACAATATCGAACAACAGAAAACAAGAATTATCCAATTTGATGCATTCGTTCGGTAGTTATTCGCGTACATACAATACGGCGATTCATAGATTGTATTAGATATAATATAGCTTGATGTAATTCTGGTTATTTATGAAAATGTTGTAAACTTTAATAGAATACTACCCATTTCCTTGGAAATAAATGCAAGGAACTTAAAAACATTATGTTCAAAACTACCGCTTTCAATTTATGATAACATAAAAAACAAAGTATTTACGCCCTTATTTACAAAACGAGTACAAATTATCACAGAATTTATTATGCATTTAATTGTTTCAAAATAACTAACAAATCCATAGTTAAATGCTGTCCAAATTACTCTTGAAAATATGAGTAATAATATACTTAAAATTATTTTTATATATTTTTACGTGACCTAATATTAATCAACCTTATACATTGGAATGTCATACATAATCCTGATTCATATTTATCCTTACGAATAAAATGTCGATAACGTAGAATTATTATTTAGTATCTTGTCGTTAAACTTATTTGATTACAGTCCGGTTGCCATATTATTGTCTTCTTAGCTATTACCTTAATTTGGAGCCAATGATGACGCAGGAAAAGACTCAAATTAAACTGCCACGTAATGTGAACATGTCGACATTTCTTTTTATCTGCAACACACAAACGGGTTCGCTAGTCGACGTAACAGCGTGTGTCATTCTCAGCACAAAAGAATGGAATTAGTCCGTAATGCTCTTAATTTACGTGCCACTGGGAAAAGCCTAAGCAATGGCCAATTTCTTGGGGTTTCCTGTCGTCGTCTATTGATCAACTTCGGTTTCACATTCGCTTTACAATTAGCTCATCAAGCGTGTCCCGACACTTTATTCCACGCGACAATGCCAGTTTCTTCTAACAAAGACCACACGGAAGGGAAAATAAGGCTAAATACATCACGGCAACTGAAGTCGGCCATATTCTTGATACTCCCCCAAAGAATATTGGAATGGGATTCTATTTTCTTCAAATTACCCAGATATTCAGCCTGAATATTTCCAAAAAATTCTCAGGCGAAATACATATTGGAAGTACTTCATTCACTTTAGAGAAGAACGCTTTAGTGCCTCTTCATTTACTTCCACCATCTGGCCTGATAAATTATCACACAAAACTAAACTCTTTGCAGGCCAACAAGACTACGAAAAATGCGTTTTTATGAAAAATTCATTTTATGATCACAATAATATTTTACTAAAACTAAAAATAAATGCTTACGTAAATTATTTGTAAGAAACAGTTTTCAAATTTAATATGAGGTGCTGTTATAGATTAACCGAAAAATACAAAAAAAACAGAGCAATATGTAAATTTAAGATTAGAATAGCTGCCAAAAGTTTTGCAAGACGTTCCCGACTCATCATAAGTTTGTGTGTTAGTTTCTGGATGCAAGGTTTTTCTTTGCAATAGAATCGTTTTAAGTTGGAGTAAATTTTTCAATATTCTCGTCCATTTTTTAAATCTCGGCATACCTAATGGAGAAGTTAGTTGTACCGAGAGATGAGAAACAGTTTGAAAAGGAAATAAATTTACGCTTATTGCTCGATATCTATGTGATAAGTAAGCGGTTCGAGAAAATCAAGTACAACATTAAGGCAGCGAAGCTGGAGACAAAACAGACGACATAGGAAAGTTGGTCGTGCAGAGATAAGGTTGACACGACCAGATGAAGCTATGGCAGCCACTAAGTGGACTTGTAACTCGCTATCGGAAATGCAGATGGACGGGAGCAACACACGACGAGCCCCAATTAAAATCTGCGCAGGCTTCTATCTCTTGTAATGAAGACTCTATTATTCTCAACGCCCTTGCATTCCCTCTCTAATGGGGTACTTTCTATTTGCATAATTCTGAGAAACTCAGGAGTGTGTTGCTTAACTAATATTGCCTACGTTTGCAGGGGAAAGCAACTGCCTCTTAAAGACTACGTACTTCAAATCAGAAATGTCGTTAGTAGACATTCCTTCCTACTGATACTTATGTTAGTCCTACTTGATTCATCTTAAAATATTTCAAAGTATTTATATATGCTATAAACAGCATTCTAATATTTATTAAACAAAATATTTTTTAAAAAAAGAAAACACAAAGATGACTTTGGGTTATATTATTACTATTGTTACCGTAAGTGTTTGGAAAAGTTTATTGAAAGAAAACATGTTTCAAAGCTCTTTGGAAAAGAGACTTCCAGACTACTCAACATTTTTACCTTTCAAGCCATTTGATAATGCCATCAAACGTATGGATGAATTATGAAACGTTAGTGAACTATTATAATCATATCCAACGATTTAAAAGAGAGCGACTGCTTTCATTTTCAAACATATCACTTTTTATGAAGCTGTTATTACTTTCAACGATTATAATATTTAATTTCAAAAGAAAAATATATATGTTGATGTAAGATGAACGAAAATATCTAACAATAACGTTTCAGCACGAAATAAAACATTTTCAGGTGCATTGAAAGAAGGGAAACGCTTTTCCTAGAAACTAACGAAAAGGAATAACCTGAGGTACAGAAGAAATGATATATATTTTTGTGGTATCAATTTCGGTTTCAGAATTAACCGATAAAGGGGTAATTATATAATGGGCTTTCCATGTTTTAGATATTTATCAATAATATTGGCATTTTCGTAAAAATTCATCCATTAACTTGGTGGGAGAAATTAAAAATTAGGTCCATAAATAATAGGAACCTGCTGGAATGTTTTAAGAGATTCATGTAAATATTTTCTGCAAATTTAAGGAAGTAAAGAGAAGGTGCACTCAGACAAAATCGTAATCTCACAATTCGTAGAACTGTAGTGCATTGGCAAATAGTTTTAAAACTTAAAATAATTTACGCAGTCACAATTTTTGAGTGTCGTAATTATTTTCAGGCAAATTTTATTTATATTTTAAAGGTAAATATATTTTTAGTATTGTAGTTAATATTGTAATTTATACTTCAAAGCTTCACTTTTTTGTAGATACCAATAAAATCATACTTAATTGCAGTAATAAATTAATTCACGCATGTGGTGATAGTTCCCTTTGACGGTCTATAATTTCCGTTTCTCTCACTTCTACAACTTCTCCATCAGTTCCTTTCGCTACACGCTACTGTTTTGTCGCATGTCTTGTTATTTAAAAAGAGCACATACTGGCACTGGCAAATGAAGTTTTGGAAATCATTTCACTATGCACTAGTGTCAGAATATCTTCAACAAAAAATACAAATATTTTGGTTTGAAATAGCGATTTAATTTGTTTAGTTTTGAATGCATTTTAAAATATCTTTGAACGTAATTATTTAAAAGACGGTGTAGACATAATTCTGTGGTAAAACTTAAATGCCAGCCTGTTCCTTATGCTCACAAATATTGAAAAGCGTGACAGTTGTTAAATAATATATAGTTTTTGTCAACAACAGAAAATTAATCTTCAGGCCGAACTTCATACATGTTCTGGGTCAAAGTTCGCAGATCCATTCATAGAATGCCACCGTCTAGTTTTTATTTGGCGTAGGTTAGAATAATCGTCGTTAAGCCCCTTATTGATAAAACCGGTTGCCTTGTTACATTATAAACTTTGTTTTTAAATGTACAATCGCTTCCAAAAGATCTCAGTAAGACTTATTAATCACTCGAAATCATCCTTAACACCAAGCGTGTTGATAATTTATTACCGTTCCGAATGTAAGAACAGAATTATGTTCTTTTGCGTTAGGTATCGACGAGAACGATTAATGATGTGGTAAGCGCTAGGTTGACGCCTCAAGTTGCGATGTTTGGTTTGTGTTTTTCTTTTGCCGCTATTGAAATGGCGCACGTGGGCAAGGTCAAGGCCACCTATTTTAGTGAGCCGCGACTGGGAAAGCTCTTCGCTTCCTTCATAAGCAATCGGCATCCACGGACTTGCAGCCGCAAATGTTTCACGGAACCACGATGTTCAAGGTACGCAACACTTAGGCGCGCATCCCTTTCATTGTAATAATTCAGAATTTCACACCGGATAACACTAATCTCACGTATACAATCTACTACTAATGCATCTGTACACTCAAATTATTTATATACAATCTTCTTCATTTTGACTTAGGTAAATATTGATTATTAATTATTTCAATTCCGTAGTTATGTACTGTTGAAGACTCTCAGTATAGATTACCTGCGTCATGAATTGCCACTATTGCGAACAGAAATCTCATCCGCAAGTTTACGACCAAGGCGACACTGCCATCTGATGTGAATTTCCGGTACCATGCAGATGCCGTTCAACAGCAACAGTCCCAGGAACTATCAACTGGCAATCTTCGTGTGGCGTGGACAGGAAATTAAAATATTACTCTCACATCTACCAAAAAAAATCTCTTCTTTCAGTTCCACGTTCCCAATATTTTAGCGTATTTATATCAGCGGAGTAATAGGTTGCTTCTTTTAGAAACAATCGTTCATCGTAAATTGTGTAAATTCTTTCTTCATCAAGATCCATCTTAATTTCCGAAAGGTAGTGCTGATGACAAACGTTATTCTTTCTCAATAATGCAACCGTTGAGACAACGTAATACCAAATGCATTCCAGAGCGTAGACACCAATAGCTACGATACATCATCTCGCTATGCAAATGAACTACTTTTCAGATTTTTGGTTCTTAATAAGACAAGCTGGTTGCTGTTCTTTTTTCCTATTTTAGAAGGTTTACATGAATCTCCAAATCATTAAAGTATTCCAAAATGAATTCCTTAGTAAATATTAAATGAAGCACACATATTTCTCATAACTTCATTCGTACAGAATCCAAATTGTCAACAAATATATGCTACTGTCATGTATTCTGCTTTAATAAAAGCATATTTCTGTCGGCACTGAAATATTTCTCAATTTACAAGGAGCCCGACAGATTATGCAAATTTCAAGCATTTGTAAAACCTGTGCGTTTCCAAATCCAAATTAAAATTCGTCGTCAGTAAATACACAGGTTTGTATATAGAGGCATGCAATGGCGTGTAATGTAATAATTATGTAGTGGAAAATTTTTAAATAACGACCAGGTGTGACTTCAAATTAAGTTATCGGATCGAATTCTTTCAACCGAATAAGTAATTTGACTAAAGCCAGCAGCTAAACAGATTTTTATATGTTCAACCATGAATCGTATTAGTTATAGTTGCTCTATTCGCTATGCAACCCATTATTGAACTATTTTTCTAACAAAAAATTATATACTTTTAAAATATAATTATAAAGTTTAATTCCTCTGGTTAGTTTTTACAAGTACTCTTCTCACATTTGTACTGTTTTCAAAAATTCCGGGTAACTAAAAGTGTTAAACTCTTTTCCCACAAACTTCCTAATCAATCTCCCAGTTTACGTACTTTCGTCTACTTATTTGTTATATATCCAAGTAACTTGAGATTTTTGGGCTTAACAGGCTGCAAGAGGGCGATTCCCTTTAATTGCATAGGAATGGAATTGAATAGGAGGGATGTGGAATTTTGGTGGGGGGACAGACTACATGAGGGTGATTCTGAAACCGGCAACTCCCCTTTAAGAGCATCGGAAGGGCATAAAAAGGGGTATGTGGAGGGTACAGCAATGTAACCAAGGGTTGACGAGGGCCCCCGAACTATGTTTTAAGGATCCTACCCGGTGTTTCACCTAAAGAGATGCAGGGAAAAACTTAGAGAAATTGCATCAGGTAGGCCGCACATTTGGGTACTATTCTCACGCCCTTCCGAATGACGGGAAGCGAGTTTGCTGTGGGGTCGCAGCATTCCTTTCTTTGTGTCCCCATTAGTTTTAAGAGGCAGTTGGCCGACTGATCCAATCGGTTCAGTGGACATCTCTTACCGTGTGCCCAAGACCTTCGACCCCAGTACATACACCTCTTAATATAGAGGTAGGTTCCTCGGCATGTGAGAATTTCATAAATTTTAGAGTGCAAAAATTCACCACAGGACCACGTAACCACATCTTAGAAAGGTGTGTAAATAATACTCGAATGTTCGATGTCATGGAACAAGAAGTAAACGGTGTTGCATGGATTGAGAGAAATTTGTTTAATTTCAAAGAAAGAATACGAAATACATGTGGAATAATGCTGGAAAAGGCCACTTTTGTAAACTCAAGTACAATCCAGTTCTTAAAAGTTACGAGTTCTTGAACAACTACAATCTGGAATGAAAACATCTTGCTTCTGAACAAAAAACGAGTCTTATTACAAAATTACAAAAGACTGATCGCGGAATTCTTGGTTTTCCTTTTTTGTGCAACTACAAGGTGATAAATAGTCATACAATGCAGACAATATTATAAACTGTATTACGTTCCAACATTATGCCATAAATAAGCTAAGTTTTGAGGAGCATATAGGTCAATAAATTACCTGTTAAAAATTACGTATGTACAGAAGATTAGAAGATCACTTATGAAGTACGTAAATACAAACCGAGCATTCCATTTTCTTCCACCATTAGAGTGCGAAAGGAGAAGACATTTTGAATTAAAGTTTAAATAAGCCCCAAAATAGATAAAAAAAATTAGTAAAACAAAAACTATAATTTAAAAACAATACATGTTTCGGCCCTGATCTTGACCGGGAACGAAAGATGAAGTTGTTTTTTAATTATAATCTGTTATTTTTCACTACTTTTTTTTGTGTTTTTGGCCTTACTTAAATTTAAACTTACATATTATATTTATTTTGACCGGGATAATTGAAAATAATATTTAATCTTAACTGTTATGGTTTCGACCTGAGTGTTTCATCTTTATCAAGCACGAGAATGAGATAAACTCTTAGAATTAAAAGTATCTACACTATTCTAATCTGTAATTGAAATAAATTCTAGTTTGAAATAATAACTTACAAAGGTTAATTATAACATTTTCTTTATTAATCTGAGATTAAGAAGTCAAAGTAACTTTTAACACTGGTCCCATAACAAAAAGAAAGTCGCTTCTCTCACTCTTTATTCCTGAAGATGAACACAGGCAATATTGTTGTTGTTTTGCTTGCAGCGGCAGCGGCAGTATGGCAGAGCGTTAGTTTCGGCTTGGAGGGGTACGAGCACGCAACGCAAGGCTAATAGCCTGGAGGTTGGATGCTGGATGCTGGATGGTGGATGCTGGAGACCGCATTCCTTGCGGGCGGAGGTATTCATAGCGAGCAACCGATAGAGCATCCCAGCCAGACGGCTTGACGCCCGCCCGCAGGTAACCTGTTCCAGTACAGTCGTTGCCTCTCGACAAACGGACGCCATTGTTCTGCCATTGCCTGAGCGGCGCAGCGTTGACCTTGCGCATCGTCGCTGCCGTCGCACTATTCGGCGTCTTCGCGGATCATTTATCAGCTACACCACCACCGGCCATTTAAAGCAGAATTTAAACTCATTTGCTGCCAAGAGCAATTTATTTAAGTGAAATGCATTCCTATCTCTTCGTATTTTATTAATTTGGTAGTTTCCAACTACTTAGATAATTTGAATAACGACTGTCGTTTCGTTTTACATTTATTGACGCATGCTTCAGTTCATATTTGTTTTCATTAGTTCGAATGGTCATAAATTACTTCTAATTTTCATCGTTCCGTGAGATCTCGTGGCAGTTTTCATGCGTTGAAATATATTTCTAAAAGTAAAAGTGTGCTAAAAGTTAAGTTATACAAGGGATATTCAATAATTAAAAAGACAAATTGATCTAGAAATTAATTTTTTATTTTTACAAATGAGACCTCTACTACTTCCCACGAATATCAACACACTGTTCCAACGATGAAATAGTTTTCTTATACTTGATTCAGAGAAGTATTTTGTTTTCATTTGAGCTAGTTTCCCGCACATCGTTTTACTTCATCATTGATGCTAAACTTATTTTGTACTCTGATTCAAAATGGTGAAACCTACTTTCATCACTCGTTAAAATCTGGTTTAGAAAAGTGTCCCCTTCCATTTCATAGAATTCTTTCAAGTCTGTACACATTTCGAGTCTTGCTTCCATGAGTTGTTGCGTTGACTCATCTGGGCCCACCTTGTGCTACTGTTGCTGTACTTGATTTTGCCACTGATAACGTTGAGAACTCTACCAACACTTTCTATATCATACACGAATAATGTGGCCAGAACGTTTGACTCAGTTTCTGAACTGTTCTGCCCCTTTATAAAAATTTCCAATGTTCATTCAACTTTCACCATAATGTAAAACCATGTGATAAAAATTTTAGCCTGTTTTTTACCTTCAGAAAGAATAATCCGGATCACTGAACGTTGTTCTCCTAATTTGTAAACTTCAATTGGAGTTTCTATTTTTAAACGCAATTTTGAGGTTATATATATATATATATAAACAATTTTTCTTCTCAGTCAAGCCAATTTAAACTTATGATTGTAAACAGGACCTCCTACCAAATCTTTTCTTCTACATCAATTTTTCTATTTAATTATTTAAATGACCGTCATTGAAAGAAAACCGATTTACTCCATGAACTTAAAATTTGAATCGGTCATTTACATACATTTTACTATAGTGGTAGTACAAAGTATCTCAGGAACTTAAATTGATAAAGAAAAAAGTTTTAATATAAATAATTTGACAGTAATCCAGAAAAAAATAAATAAAAGAATAAAAATATAATTTTACAATTTACAGATTTGGTGTCCAGCAACTAATTATTACTTAGGATTTTTATTTCAATTTAATGATTTTATTTAACTTTATAATTTTAATGATTTTCCGAACATTATTTCTGTAATAATAATTTTAATTAAATATACAAGTAAAACAAAAATAACGGATTCCTGGTTTCGTAAGGAAAGCAAGAGGAATCTCTCTAGCTTCTACATGGCTATTCTCTAGAGAACGAGAATGTAATCCAAGAAATTAAAAATTCTGTAGCCTAGATTCAGAGAATGTGATTAGCGCTGACGCGTACTGTGACCAACGGAAATGTTCGTGGTTATGGCCCCTCTACACTATCGCCAATCTGCACGAGCGATGTCTGTTTGGTATTTGTACGATAGGTGAAGCAGTACTACAACTAAATGAGTGAACCGCATTTATTTTTACAAATATGGTATCTATGTTATTCATGACACAGTACTACCATTTATCAAATAAATATGTGAAAGAACGGTTGAAAATAATGGCCAAAATAAAATAATAAAATATTTAAAATAACAGTGGTTCAACAGAAGACTCGGGCAACGTACACTGCCACTCGGGTTCGACAATAGCCTCCTTTTACTCGGATACCAAATACCGTCTCCGAACATATAGCCGACTTGTTATGATCATACTTAGATTTTTCTACTCGATAGTATGTTTTAAGTTATTGAAAATATATCAATTCTACGCTCTATTACACTAACAGTCTATAATTTACTGAACATCCATTTGTAGGTAAGATGTGAACCAGATGTTAAAATTAATAATAAATTTCTTCTTATCCCTTTAGATGCTAACTGTTTTAATGATATTTTGTCATAGATAGGAATAATTATTTAGAAATATTCCATCTATATTAAGTTTTTACTTAAGAGAGTTTCAAATTCTTTGAATAAATATTTAAATAATATTTGCGTTTCTGTAAGCTGGGTTGAGAAGAAGTAATTGTATTGTACTCTGGTGACTTAATATGTATAATATGCAAGATCATTGAAGCTATGAAACAGAATTGGAAGATAAGGATGTAAAATCTCGACTGGACCAGGAATCGAACCGAGAGCAGAGAGATTTATCCATTCTAAGGTTAAAAATGATTAATAACCACCATGACTGAGCGTCACTGAAAGCTTTTTTTCTGTTCTTGAATCATCATTTTAGTCACGATTTAGTCGTAATATCCAACTTCCCCATGCCCTAAAATAAACCGCGGTTAAGTAAATTTTAGGTAAACATGAGCTGCAGGATAGAGAAACCTGGCATAAGACTGGACAGTCGTCTTGAATAACTCAGTTGGTAGAGCGCCCGCCCGGTTATATTCCCGGTCCGGAAGAGATTTTTCCATCCTCATCTTCTAACATGTATAATAAGGTGTAATATTTTAGAGAAGATAGGATATACAAAATGGGTGGGTAATTCACTGTGGCTCTCTTGAAGATCGTGGGAAATTGCTGGAGGACAAACACATTGAATATTAGTTGAAGAGAAATAGCTATGATATTGATACATTACTTAAAAAAATGCTACTTATATCTCTATCGAGCCGCCTCAATTTTTTATTAGTTTTGTTTGTCGTCACCAATGGCATGGTATGAATTTAAATGGGATGCCTTAACAAACATGTGATTTAAATATGAGAATTGTTACGTAGTACATTTACTGAACTCCATTAATAATTTGTCAAAGAAATGAATGTCACAGTTCTTTTTATATATATTACCAAAATATGGAAGACAAGTATTATGTATATCAAGTATTAGAGTGAAATATTTCCCACCTTGAGTAACAGGCTTCAGAACTCAAATTCAAACCACATAGTCCCAAATTTGACAAGTAACTGCAGTAATTGTTTGAGCAGAGAAAAATACGTAATGAGTAATGAATATTTTTCGTAGTGGAGGGCATGGCCTTTGGAGTGGGACTGTCAGGGCCAAGGTGTCACCCGAAGCTTGGACCCAATCAGCGCGAGCTGTGTGGTCGCCTCGTGATGATGAATGATCATTGTTCTGGCTGCCTCTAACGAACCTCCCAACACGCTCGTCCGATATTATTCCGCGTTATCGGCGCATCACCTTGTCACTCGGCATAAAAATGTCATTCTCATTAGGAGACTTAATGTAAATGATGAATGCAACGTCGTGCCTGCTTCGAGAAAGGGACAAATTGAAGCTCTTTCCTTAACCACAAAATTATGCATGGATTTCCAATTTCTGAAAGACGGAAAAAGCAATGCGTCATCATAACGAAGCCTTCGCAAAGAAACTCATAATAATGAAAAGTCTTTAAGTTAGTGTCAAAACAATAAATTTTGCATTCTCGTTACTCCACATTGGGTACATTTTGTAAATGTAGGCTTTCTCCTTGTAGATAACATCGAGCGATTTACATTGCATTGAAAACAGGAAAAATTGACGTTTTCTCAGTACATGACACAATACAGTGAAAACTAAGGAACTTGATACAATCTTTAAGAATCCACAACACAACCTGTCGTTACAAAAATAAAATATTCTTGCTGCATTGAGAATACGTTAAATTTTATTTTCAACAGTGTCTTTTAGCAACGGGAATATACAAATTGGCTGCTGTATTACACATGAAGTAATTACTTCATCTTCTAAACAGGAGATCATTTCGTATAAATCAATAGACCCATAGTTTCTGTGGAAATAATAGTTATATGGACTAATTTAAAAAAATTATTCTTAAACGAGTAGCGAAAGTAAGTCATCCAAGGAAATTTTTTTAATTCGTAAAACAATTTTAAAGGATTAATATTCTCCTTTAAGTTTTATTTCAATTGTTTAAATGAATACCATACACGAATACTTTTATTAATCATTTTTGTGATAACGTAATAGATGTACAGTCCCGAATATTGCCGAAATAACTGAAGACAGAAACGTGAAATTTGAATTACACTAGTCTATTAAGAAGAAATAACTATTTTAAAAATAGTAATAAGTAAGGTCTAAATACTTATCATTTTAAGTGTCTTGAAGATGAATGCAAAAGAAAAAAAATTGTGTATCGTAAATACGTCGTTATGAGAAAATATCTAATTTATAGGATGTGCGAAGTATTTTTCCAGTACCGAATTCACGTCATTGAGTTAAAAAATTGTTTTTTCTATTATAAACACATTGAATAAATGGTAAGCATGTAATGAATTTTATAAAATTGGAAGTAAGGACTGTCCATAGTACTTATTTTACCAGTCAAATGTAATGTAAAATAAAGTACATATTACGCAGGTTTTTAAAAAATCCTGACAATAATTATGATTTTGTATTAGTCTCTTACTCACTGAACTATTACTTTTATGAGACACTACAGGAAAGCAAGGATATCGCCATAACTGATCAAATAATGATGCATAACAGAAAATCAAACATTAATTATTGAAATTATTATTCATAATTCATCACTACAGGTTTTTTTAATCTATAAATTTCTTATGCATGGAGAGCAAATAGTTGAATTTGATTTTAAATTTAGAATAGTTCATTATGAATGAAACAAAGGAATTATTGGAGAACGTACTACTCGTCCATTATACGTGGGTTGTTCAATAAATCATTATCATAATTTTCATTTGTTCATTCCATTATTATGTTTATATTGACTGGATGTCTAATGTAAAAGTGTCAAACGTTTCCTTGATTTGATTTCAGAAATTCGTCGGTGGCTGGCGTGTAAGTGGAAGCATGATTGGTTTCACCTCCACCTGACGAAATTGAGTTTAAAGCAAGATGGAGAGTTTCTTCCAAAAATTATCACTGATGCTAAAACCTTATAACATTTACATGAAACTGAGAAGAAACAACATTATACATACCTAGACAACAACATTGATGGCTATGCTAAAATCATATCAATTTTCGATGTTGAAGGGTGTTAAATCACACTCATCTGTAATTGGGAGCATTTCATAAAAAAATTTGAAAGTACATCAAGATCATATTTAATTGCAACAGTCTAAGTTTCAAAACACTCGGAAAGGAGTAAAGGGAAAGGGGGAGGGGGAGGGTGCCTGCACCACGACAATTCTAGGTTCCGCAATGCAAAAGTAGATGAATATCTGTCAAAATCTATGTCAACTTTATTCCTAATCAGTCCATGTTTAGGATTTTTACCATGTTATTTGCATTTCCCAATGTAGAGATACACGTTCTGTTTGGAAATTGTCTTCCTACACAAACGAGTAGTGAAGGTCCTTTCGTAAAATAAATTTTATCACTTATTTGAAGACTGGAAAGCGCTGAGAATATAGCTCGTATATAATGGGAACTACTGTATCGTAATTTTCAACATGATAATTTTTAATGAGCATCTTAGTACATGCAAATTGGAAGTCTTAGAGGTTCGAAAAATTTTGTTGTGTTCTTAATTATTCACGTTACTTGAATGCTTGCATTGCAGTCTTACCAAAAGCAGATAGTAATGCAGAAAACCAATAAGGTCAAAATTTAACATGGATGCCAATTTTTATTTTATTACATGTTTTATCTATTTTGTAGTCGTACCAACATCGAGGTCATTAGCGACTTCTTTTCTTTTCTTTGTGAAGTATACTCAGTCAGTGAATACACAAACACCCAGGCTCTTGTAAGGAATCTCTGTAATGCGAGGCTGTGAAGCTAGGAACTAGACCACAGAGGCCAGGTCGATAATATCTTTGTTATAGGATGATAATGCACTAGTTATTGGAAAATAACTCATGGCTGGTTAATGTGATATTATTAGAATAAATTATGCTCACTAAAGATGATTTCTCTGCCAACATACAAAAAACGAGTGATAATGATAATACCCAGAAAGGGTTGGCGACCAACAGTAAACCGTTTATATTTTTGAAGTTTTAACCCTTGTTAAACGCAATGAAAATCTTTTATCTGGCCAGTGGAGAGTATCACGAACATAATACCAGAAATCACCTGTGCAACAATACGTCGGTTTTAACTTATCTATCGAGTATAAACTATACCCAGATATCTCAACAGTTATTTAGACAGTGTACTGCTGGATTGGGATATAAAAATGGCTAATAACCATACTTTTACTCATACTATTACGCCACAAAACTGCTGGTGAAAAAACAATCTTTACAATAAAAAATTTCTTATTTCACACCTGACCCTTGGTGAACTCATGACTTACTGTGATGAGAGCAGGAACTAAGTGTGCAGTGACATCAGTGAAAACAGTGGACCTGTAGCTGTGTATTAGTTACTATATCATAAATTTACGAGTCTATCAGAATTTCTTCAGTTTATAATAAAATCTAATTATAACTTGCTAAATTAAAAGAAAATTTCTCGTTTTGGTACAACTTTTCTTCCTTTTATAGATATGATTATATTTAATCTTTTTTCCCTCTCTTAATTATTTTTATGTATATATTATCCTATTATAATTTTTTCAAATTTCATTTACAGCCTATATTTATCAGATTATTTATATTTGTGTGTGAAATGTCTCTCTTCCCCAAGTAATTTTAGTTTGAACATCATTTTTCTGTCTTAAAGATTAATAATATGTAAATAAAAATACGGCCAACTAGGTGTTTATTTATTTTTCCTTTATTTGTGAATAATTCATTGTGGCATTTTATTATTCATTTATGTACTCACTTATCCTATATCCTCAGTAGGGGACTGTGAGAATCAATCAATCTAAACCCAAAAATCTTAGTGGAAAGTCGTAATTATTTGCTTTTCACATTATTCTGGAACAACGTCAGAACTTCAATAAATAATTATCATAATGAATTTATTACTTACAGAACGGACAGGATTTTTAACATTAATGAAAATGTGCATAGTATTAAGTATTACCATGTCCAACCATTCACGCGTGTCATATCAATATTCAGTACAAATGAAACATTTGGTATAGTTGTTTGCTGTAGTGACGATCTATTCAAACTCAAGAAAAGTACTCAGTATTGATTTAAAGAGGAACATATATCAACTGGAATGCAGCAAGGCTTTCAAATAATCTTCAAAAATTAAAGATTCAATATGTAAAAACATAATGGTAATTAATCACTATGGACAGTGTGTATCACAATGATCCGAAGAGTTCTTTTTCCTCACTATGATCGTTTGAATGGCTGGAGAAAGTTTTGGGTTGGAATGTAATTGGGGTGACCGACCGCTTTCTCTGATCGCTCACATTTTTCGCGAACGTGCGACAGTCAGGCCACGAGGAGACCCAGTTGCATGCCAGATGGTGCTTGCAAAATATCTGATTTGCAGTAATCTCCTTCAATAGGTCGGCGACGGGTCGTAAATAATTCAGCACTTCCCCGCTCAACTGGAACGGCCGAGGCTTAAAACATTGCGTCATGCAACTTGCTCCAATAAAAAGAAACAATTACAATATTGATTCTCGGCGGAAGTTTAGATGTAGGTCGACACTCGTAAAAAGGAAGCGAACTGTGCAACTCAAATTAGTTCAATGCTAATAATACGTAATTACGCTGTTTCTTTTTTATCTTATGTTGGAAACTTTTAAAATTGAAATGGGTTAAACCAGTTTCCAATTACTCTCAGACGTATGTGCACTTATAATAATGACCGAGACAAATTTTACTGCAAAGTTACATTTCTTACATACACAAGGTGGTAGTTGGATTCGTAGTGAAACAAATCACATTTGCTATTAATCCGATTACACACGATTAAAAAGCAATTTTATGGTCAGTTTAAGTGATGGAAGGGATCTAAATATTTTTATCCTTGAATTAGTAATAATTTAGATGAATAAGTAACCATAAATGCAGATAAGTGTAGCAAGGCAGACGATAAAATGATGCAATTAATCACATTTTTTATACTTACGGAACCTTTATCTAGAAATACATTTGTTTTTCCGTGGCCGAAATAATGTGTATTTGAATTGTTATAGTTTTTCCTTCCATTTTAATATCTCTTATGTTTTATTAACACATCACCATGAAAAAATTAATTATATTAAAAATATATGCAAAATATTGATATAATTATGATATGAATCAACTTACTATAAATCGTCCGACTCACCATGAATTCAGGAAACCACATTTCATATATATTTTTCTTTCGGACCAATTACAATAATAAATCTGAAAACACATTAATGTTTAATTAAATCATGTCTGATCTAAATATTATGTCTAAAAGAAATAACTGTAATAAATTTAGTTTTTTCTGAATTCATTTAAAAGAGAAATCGAAACTTTTGGCCCATTAATTGTATATACTTGATAAATAATATATTTATATTGTTGTTCTGTTTCAAGCAGCAGCATCTGTGTACCATGTAGTTTCTTGAGTCTAGTCAGAGAAGAAAACATCGCCTTTCTTTATTCTTCAAGTATCTAAAAATACAAAATAACCGTCATTTCTTCTCCAACACAACGTTTCCAGGGTGTTTTAAATAGTGAAAGGCTGCATGAGGGTATCCACCTAGTGAAAACTCCGCTTTTATAATACAGGCATGGTATTGAAAGGTTGGATACGGAAAGAAGAGAGCAAGGTAGCTTAGGGACTTTTCATACTTGTCCCACGTCCTTCCGACGTCTGAAGTGGAGTGTATAACTGAAATAGGTAATATTAAAGGTTTAAAATGTGATTGTTTTATGTTAACAGGCAATGAACTTTATCTATTTTCCTTTCAAATCAAGGTTGATGTTGGATGAATCATTACATACTTATGTTTACTAATTATACTGTAATGGATAAACGTCTACTAAACATTGGCTTTGTTAATTAAAAGCAAGGACGCAAAGATTCAAGTGCGTTTGACCTTGTTTGTCTGTCCAGCGGTGGAAATAAGTGTCGTTGGGAAGATCAAGTGAAATATGTTATGTGTGAGCTTTTAGAAGCCATACCGACTGTGCCGTTATTTTCGTCCAAGACGCTGTACTAAGTAGCAGTACTCACATCTGCAGGACACGAACCCAATTAATGTTTCTTCGTGGTGCGTGAAGCAGCAAAATATGTATTTTGTACCCACAGTGAATTGGTTGTCATATTTAATTGTAGTAGGCCCGCGAGAAGAATCTGTTTTCATCGTTAATTAGTGATAAGGCTCGTATTAAAACCGATAAGCAGCTTTATTAGGTACTAGAGTCGGCGTGAACAGCTCAGTGGGGACTGCAATTCAAAATCACTTGCCTGCAGTTCTAATGTAAGCTGTCACTACGCATTATCACAATAACATCACAGGTCGTCGTCAGAAAACATAGACTCGAGGCGGTTCGTCAAACTTCCGAGACCGCAGCTACAGACAGGTTCTCAGTATTCTCATGATTACGTTCTATACTCATAATCGATTTTGCGTTTCTTTATTTTAATCTATTTAACATTAGCTAGGGAGCCGGCGTTGCCCGAGTATTTATTTATATCATCCCGAAATATTATTTAATTATTGGTCAACACATAACTAAACTGACATCGAAACCGTCACAATGTGAACCTTCCAGTATCTCGAGAGTCCTAGATACCCCCGGTACAATAGCAGGAATAAATCAACTTTCAGTATTCTAACAGAATAAAAGGTTTCTCCCACTTAATGGATAAATTTGTACTTAAATCTCATATTAACGGTCATAATGTAACACAGCGACTCGCATTACACCGGTTTCGACACCAAACACGATAGTTTCCCTTTCATTGACATATCAACAATTACTAAATTTTAAAATTTACCTCACGCGAAAAATAAAACCAATTTATCTATACACGTATCGACGATCCAAAGAAGTTCAGTTTTTCTCAGCCTGCTGCAACAATAAGTAGTAAGAGGGATCAATGATATAGGAACGCGTAATAGGACTTATAACTTGCAGCTGGTTTATACACGCCGGCTTTCGCACGGCAATTCCAATAAATATTCCCGAAGAATTAATATTTTTATTTATATTCATATATCAATATCTTCTGAAATATATCGAAATTTAATATGCACGAATATTGAAATTAAAATCCTTTCTTTAAACCCTCCAATTTTCATTGAAATCCGTTGAGTTTTTTCGGAGCCTATTCGAGACAAACATACGGACAGACAGTCAGACAGACAGATCGATACAATCTTCAATGTTATGTATTGGTATAGATTTTAAATTATTATAAATAATTGCATAGAGGCCACAGTTCCATAGTAATCACCAAAACCCTGAGAGATATTTATTTTAAATTAATACCTTTTGTAAATATCAGTAACTAAGTAAATTCAGTTCAATACTGGAAATAAATTCATTTAAATACGCAACTAAGCTACTGTAGATAGTAATGATATTATTATCTTACAACAACCCCTACTGTTATCATTTTAAAGAAACAATTACTTTAAGCGAGTTTACATTTATTTGAGAATTCTGTGTAAGTTTATCTTGTTTAATAATCATCAATATTCAATAAATAAGTTGACAATGAGGTAATATTAAACAAGCAACAGTCATTGTCAGAAAATTAAAATATTTACGACGTTTCGTACATGTTTGTTGACTTCAATTATAATTATAATCTAAAATTGATGGTTCACAAATTGACTGTTGTTATTATTGTATTCAGTCCTTAGACTGGTCTGATCGAACACTCCATGCTAAACTATGCTGTGAAAGCCTTTTAATTTCTACATAGCTACCACGTCCTCCCTAACCTGCTCAGCATATTCAATCCTTCCCTCTAATGCTAATTTTATAAGACCCTCATGTCTCAAAAAGTGGCCCATTATTTTATCCGATCTCTTCGTCAACATCCTCCAAATTGTTCTCTATTTCCCTATTCTATTTATAACTTCCTGGTTAATTACCCTATCCAGCCATCCGAATATCAGCATTCTCCTATAGCACTACATTTCAAAAGCTTCTAGTTTTTTCCTTTCTGCAACTCCTACGGTCCACGTTTCGTACCCATATAACGCCACATTTTATCAATATTCACCCTTATATTACCCACAAGTAAATTACTCTTTATTTACGAAAGCCTTCCTTGTCTGTGCTTTCCTACTCTTCTACCATCCCTAGTTATTATGCTCCCCCAATAACAACTTCCTTCAAAATATCCCTTAGCAATAAAACACCCTTAGGTATTCCAGTACTCGT
This sequence comes from Eucriotettix oculatus, assembly GCA_034510155.1. Classification (NCBI taxonomy): domain Eukaryota; kingdom Metazoa; phylum Arthropoda; class Insecta; order Orthoptera; family Tetrigidae; genus Eucriotettix; species Eucriotettix oculatus. Next base: position 176,402,669 of record CM067376.1, read on the forward strand.
CACACTACACTCCATTGCATTGGTTTTCCCTCTATTAATCCATTTGCTGTACTCTCTCAAGGACAATATGAATTGAAAATCATCTTCTGGCTCCCATAATACCATAATCTTTTCAGCAAACCTTTTATTGCATATTTAATATGATCAGTATTATTTAATTTTAATACTTCTAGACAAATATATGGCTTATTACTGAATTTTGTAATCGAAGTGGTCCTCCAATGTTATTGTTTGTGTGTGTGACTTAAAACAATTCGTATATTTCGGAACAGAATACGATTTCATTTATCTATCTGCGTTTATGCGTTTAGCATATTTAAAGTGGCACTGAATTAAAATTTACTAAAACTCGTAGCTAATTGTTCTAAAATGTTTACAATAACCACTATTTGACTAATTTGTGAATCAAATATATAGACTATATTGTTTCATTTCCTAATATTTTTTCGATTATTTTTCTGATTACCGCATTTTCAAGGTAGATATTAAAATAATTCGTTCGTAATTTGAGATAGAAAGTTGAGTATATAGTAAAACTAGAAACCTAATTGTTCATCATACAGAAGTTGGGACTCGGGGCATAATAGTAAAAAAAGAATATAGTGGCTCCGTACCGGACATGTTTAATGCATGTTCCATAAAGTGCTAGGCTGTCTACTTCCCAACACTCACTGCTCCCTGCTTTCTTTAAGCTGTCTACTTATTTACATAACCGCAAGACAGCAGGTAATGGCTCAGCTTCATAATTATATTATCCGTAATTTTAATTGAATGCCATTTTAAGTTCCCCTCGGGATAACAATTTTCAGAAATTAGACTCACAAAATGGGACGTAATCATGTCTAACCTAATTAGAATATCCGATATTATCAGAGCTAACTAATACCGTTCCTCGGTACAGGAATCTGCCGGCGCATAATTGTTGTTCCCACTAGAGCCTAGCCTGTTCGCAGAGGCAATCTTCTGCCATCTGCGCCTCTAATAATCCGAAGGCATTCATCATGGGGACGTGGCCTGGTGTAAACCGATCACGGCACCGTAAAAACTTAGGGACGTATTAGCATAATCGCGAACACGTTCACAATTACCGTTTTCCGCTCAAATAATGGAAAAGGAATGATTGAGTTTGTAAAAGTCTATTCGATAATTAATGACACTTGTGCAGGTCTCCGTCACGCCATCTGCGCACCTGATTAGGAACTTCCTTTGTAGTCCCACAAAAAAGGAATTAATAAGGCAAACTCGATGTATTTCTGATCACGTATCAGGAAGGGATGGGCCCTTGAATCGATGTATATTAAATTAAAGGCTGAATTAACTATTACGTTCACGAAGTTAGTTAAAAATAAACGTGTTTGGAGTTTACTTCGCGGTACCTTCCTCGTAATTGAGCAATTGTGGTTCCGTACGAACTTATACATGAACTGTTCAATACGCTGCTCTGTCGTGCTGTAAAAGTGACTGTCATGGTTCGTCCCTTCATCACCATATCGATTAGCTCTACTTCCGGTCCCCACCTATTCTGCACGAATACTTTTTCACTTCAACTTACCTGATCAGTTACTTTTCAAAGTAACTGGCTACGTTATAATACACCAGACACACCTACAGAAATATTAATGTTTTTTACGATGAAAATAAGAGAAATAGGAAAATGTATAAGAGACATACCATAGCTATTACTTAAAAAAATATAACATCAAGCTATACTGGATACGTCTGCGATACGTCATGTAAGTCAGAAAAACAAATGCATTGCAAGAATAAAAATTAAGTATTTACATATATTCTTTTCTTACTCCTTATTTAACTGCCATATAACAAAATAATATTTTACATTTCTTTGCTATTCCTGGAATAAATTATTTTTTATAGAATATCAGACAATTGATTGACTTGCGCATGACCTAGTATTATTGTATATACAAGTAATACTACTTTAATATTATAAGAGAAAGAACATTATTCGAAGGATGAGAACGGGCTCATAAAGACTTTTGGAAATCCAGGTCTAAATTAGCCTTCATTGACAGAAAAATAATATTCATGTCTAAATAAGCTGGCTCTCTTATTTCCAAACCAACTAAAAACGCCGTTCAAGCTAATTACTTTTTAATGGACTTTTAGATATTAAGCACAACTTACATGTGCAGATACAATTTGTTCTTCGCAGTTCTTCCTTAGACCACCAAATTATTTATAGTAGTTTATTTCTTTGACAAAGCATACATGTTTACAGTTTAAAGAACAGCTGATATGAAGTCACAAAAATCAAGAATAGCACCATCATTTGCGATTAAGATATTAAGAAAAAATTGGGACTTCTTAGAATACTTCAAGAATACCAGGACATGCAGATTTTCAAATTTGTTGAAATTAGTGTAATAAGGGTTATAGTCAATGGTGGAGTTTAAAATAAAATATTTTAAAAGGCCAAATAAAAAGTGATAGAAAGATATATTTCAAAACAAATGACTTAAATCAACTGTTTGACAGATTTTTAAATTTAAACAAAATTACAACGTTTCGTTGCTCATTTGAGATTTCTTCAGGTAAAAATTTCGCACCCCAGGCAGCCGTGTAAAAGTGTAGATCGGTGGACTGTGAGAATCATATCTTAACGAAAGAAAGTGATCAAAACAGAAAGTAAAATTTCTGAAATCAGCTACTTGACGTGGTGTGTTCCCCAGTTATTGATAGGCTTATTGCATTGTTAGTGTAACTTAGAGGTTGTCATTTGAGAAAGGGTTGAAGATTTACGTGGTTATTGGTGTTGATTTCCTTAAACGAGTGAAAAGTGATACTAACTTTGAGAAGGTTTCAGTGACTTGGACAGCGACGACAGTGACAGGCAAAGAAATTAAATTTATTTGGAAATAAGTTTAAGACAATAATGATGAACTGGGAAAGATTATAGGCCAAATGAAGATGGAGGAAGACAAAGAACGTGGATAAACGAAGACGTTTAACCAATTTAAACCCATAATTCAAGAGGAAAAATTAGATTTCTGAAAGAAAATGTAGGTAATTGCTGGAGAAGACTTTAGAAGTATATTTTCTACGTGACATAATAATTACGAGTAGGATGCGATGTAGTGATACTTGCATGTTAGTTGTAAATCATGGAAGAAATAAAGGGTAGGCCGTAATTAGTAGTTGTTTAAATTTGTTTTAGGTTGTAGAAACGTTTCTCGGGTTTCCAACCGGGTAGTCTCAGTAAACAGCGACGTTTCGACAGATAGCAACTCCGTCATCTTCAGCCTGGAAGATGACGGAGTTGCTATCTGTCGAAACGTCGCTGTTTACTGAGACTACCCGGTTGGAAACCCGAGAAACGTTTCTACATATTCTTCACCGGGAAAGCCTTCGTTCTTTAATTGTTTTAGGTTGTTATTATGGCTGTTATTTTGTTCAGGTATTAATATTTTTGAGTATCATTGATGTAGAACTAGAATGATATTGTTGGAGTTATAGAACTGTAACTAATAAATAGTAATAATAGGCGAATGATCAAAACAAGTTAAGTTTTACTTGATGTCATGTACATAATAAATTGGAGTAACATCTAAGAATACGTTTTTCGAGCGATTAATGTACAATGAAACAGGTTGAGACGATGTTTGTCGACAGCACACTAGAATTGACTTTGACCCAAAATTTTAGACATCCGTCGAGACACCAAACTAAAACATAAATTTTCTATTACATAAAATATTGTCTTTTCCGATGGCGTAAATTTGGCGTTTTTCACTTTGCCATTAAGTTTGTGCCCGAAATTCAACAAAGTATATCGTCTACAAAGCTGTAAACCCTTGAACTTGTAGACACAAACGTAGACTTATGATGTGGAAAGTATGAATGTCCTTTATTTATCCCAGCAGGCTTCTTTGAAAATGCGAAACAAAAATTGGTAAAAAATATTTCTGTATCTTTGGGGTGCGATGCTGGCCAGGAATGATATTTATTTGAATTTTCATTATATTCGTAAGCTATGCTTGTAGTTTACCTTAAAAACGAATTTTCAGGATCTATTCTCTAATCACTGCCACAATATTGAAGCTCAAGTGGTACTGTTGAAGAAACATCGACTCCAACGAACGACAAGCTTCTACGAAAAAGCCCGTATCTCAGCCAGAAATGTATATTTAAACTGAAATTGAGCTTATGTTCATCTAAGCATAAACTGTCAAAATTTCATCAAAATCGGGAATGGTCGCGCGAGAATCGTTCCTCAAATCAGGACACTTGATATGGAATGACCTAGGTTTGGATTTACTTGAGTTATACTCGTATGCTTGTAAGGTATTACAGTACGTGTAGGTTACTTAGTTTCGCTAAAGTTGTATAAGTAAAGGCTGTTACGGGAGAATAAGTTTTAAAAGAAAGTTATTAAAAACGGAGCTAACTCATTTGGAGGTGTCTTTTCTGAAAATCATGCGACCAATATTGGAAGTTTGCTGATTGAAATAAAACTATAAGGAGACAGACGATTTAAATACAAAATATTGATGGAAATGCTTTGATTGTGAAACAATTATTTTACCTTGGGCAAATGCAATTAGTTGGTAAATTTAGTCGACTGTGTTGGACAATTGAAACTTTTTACCATACTTGTTAATCTTTATGTAAACTTAATTAATTTGATAGCATAGTAGTTGATTATTAATAAAACCAGGCGTTAACCCTACAATTTCATCGACGTAACGTGACTACATCATAAGCAGCTGTCTCTCGTAATAACGAGACAGACATATTTAAAGGTAAAATAATTTTTAATTTGGGCCAGGATATTAGAACTGTCTTCACTTTCAATAGCTGTCATGTTTTTTCATCTCTGTTGCTAGTTAATGTCATTAATGAGGCGATACAATACTAGAAAAATATCTACAAATATGGTAGCTTGTTCGCGGAGCAACATTATATTGGATAAGCAGGTTATGTGGGAGTCACTTTCCTTGAGAAAGATGGCAAGCAGAGTCTGGCATGTCTTAAGCTTACTTTGGTCGAATTCCAGGAGCTACTTATCCGCCACAATATACACCTGGATAGCCTTTCATCATTGATATAATAATTTTATCCGGATTCGTTGTATTGGTCGTCCATTAAGAATCTCAGAATCCAAAACAATCGAGTGAAGTTATGGAAGAACACAGCCCTAAATGTCACCTGTGGAATTCCTATTACATGATCTGAAAGGTCGTGTTTGGAGCCGCTTCGGGATCCATATTTCGCCAAGCAGGTAGATGTGGTATGCAGCCCGGCATTCCTACCTTCTTTACTGCGGGCGGCTCATCAGATTATGCTTGTCGACCAATAGGATTGTTGAGGAGCATGCTAATCAGACGGAGCATACCTGGTTGCGACTCCCAGCTCACTGCACACCGAAATCAACCCCCATCAAACTTTACTTATAATTCTTCCACTTATTTGTATTACGACACATTTCATTCTAGGGTATGCAAATACTTTTACTGGTAACATTACTTGAAAAGGTCTGACATTTCTAGCAGTATTCTACAAGTTGCACTGAACAAAAATTATTGAGTACATAATCGTTGAGCATTACGCTTTTCCAACTAGATACATACATAATCTACTTGCAGCAATGACTTGTATAGTATTCTCAACTAGATTGAATTAGATTCTTTTTCCACTGATCCTTGGGTGCATCAAGGCTTCACGGATTTGGAAAGTGTCATCTGATACAAGGATCTTAATGTATAGCTAATTTCGTAGTGAAATGAGTATTTCGTTTAAGTTATGAATATAATCTTATCGGCTTTTCACCAGAGTACAGTAGGAATTACTGTAAAATATTACCATGAATTTTCTTCAATAAATTCAGTGAAGAAACCATCGTTCTTTGACCTTTCGGTCATATAACACATTTTCATTTACCTCATTTTGTGCTTAGACACAATATCAATATTACAACTTAAATAAAAAAAATGTCATCTATTTTAGTGGTCCATAAATTCCTCTGCCAGCCTCTTTGGTCTCGTGCCACAGAGGCCCGGGGTTCGAATTCTAGTAAGTGCTTGGGTAAATTTGTGTGCGTCTTTCTGTTCCAAAATCGAGTAACCCTTACAAGGAAGGTAAGATCTCTTAAATGGTAAAGTAGTCGCTAATTACCTTATCTGTTGACATGACTTAAAAAACTTCCAGTACATAAGGTTGTTGTGGTATTCCGCCCTAGTCTGATGCAACCCTCCATGCGAACCTATCTTGCGCAAGCCTTTCCTTTCCACATAACTACATCATCCCACAGCCTCACTAATCTGCTTAGCGTTTTCCATCCTTGGCCTCCATCGTCTGTTCTTACCCCACACGCTTCCCTCAAATGCTATTGTTACAAGACCCTCATGTCTCAAAACGTAGCCTATTAATCTATATCTTCTCTCGGTAACGTCTTCCATATTTTTCGCTCTTCCCCCTACAGCTATTGAAAAATTTGAGAAGTTCAGATTTGAATTTAACTTGATTATCTTTTAATTCATTAGTGATGGTTGAAAGCTTGTCAAATAATACTCCAACATACTCCAATCCTTTTTCTGCGAGACTTAAAATGATGTCCAATTTTTTCTTTTTATATTTAATGGTTGTATGAATTTATATTATATTTATTGCGATTTCTAACAGTCAGGTTTTTTAATTTTTTTTAACAAGAATCACGTGATTTTACTATATGAATTATTCTTATGACAACGTTTTGGAGTGAAACTGCCGTGTTTCTCTGTAAAACTATCCAAAACAAACAATACCATAAGACAATAGTGAATAAATATATGCTGTATACAATAGTTTTCTCGTTCACGTATTAGCATAATTTCTTATTATTCTTACTGCATAGACTACTGAGCCAAGTTTTTATTAGTTTATGATGTGATTTACTGTCTACCACAAGTCCTAAAATGTAATATCTGCATATAGCTATGAAACTATTAGTTAGTATTAACAGCATTATTATTAGCCCATAAACCACAGGCCTTATCGAGAAGCTGCGTTTCAGACGTGTGGAATGAATCATAATAAATCTGTAGTAGACAAATTAAACTAATTTTTTCAACGCTCACTTCATTCAAATTATTCTCGTGGCATAAATAAATTTTGTTCAATCAAAAGATCGTTCATTTGAAACGAAAACACTGTTTCCCGAACGTTCACCATCGCTGCCATTCAGTAACGAGTGCCACATATTCCTTCCTTAAGACAAAACTGTTTCCAAAGGAAAACTAATTCTGGTAGCAAATAACGTCACACCACGACTTTTACAGGATATCTAAAACAAAATTATAGATTTGTGGGAAGAGTTTCACAAGTTTTCACGTACCTTAACTTAAATTGATAAATATCAAAGTTTTTAACAGAAATATTTTTGACGTTTTTGCAGAAAGTAATTTTTTCTTAATTTTAATCCGTTGCAAGTGGACAGTGGCTTAGTAAGCCGAGACTGACAAGTAACAAGTTGTCATGAAAGGAGTGATTCTGTAGGCTGAAGCCGAAGGATGGTCTACGGAGCTTGTTAACAGCACCGGACGCGCTGCAATTATGATGCCAATGTCGTGACGAATTTCCAGGAATCGTTCGGGAGCCATCACCACGTTCAAATTTAACGGCACAAAGGAAATAACAGTAAAGACGAACACAATTAATATCATCTGCACGGACAGTGCAATGACCTGTCCGGCTGAATAGAATTAGTAATTACGCCATTGTTGTTTATTCTTGGTGCGACAATATCGCTTCACTGAACACTTACGTATTGAATTTTAATTGGAAACCGTTACCTATTGTTGGAAAGATAGATTGCAATCGAAATTTATTTGTAATGACCAGTAACAAGTTTTAAATTCAATAGTTTAAATAATTTACTTAAACCAACTTATGAGTGATAAGCATTTCCGTCCGTATATTTAAAAACAAATATAGCAATTTGGACCAGAAAACTAAAAAATGCTCACTCGAAATAAACTACTAGAGGGTTTATTAAATATAACCAAGTCCTGATTTTATGTAACCAGTTATAATTAATACCAAACAACTTCCTTAATCACAACTTATTCTATGATCACGCATTCAATGCGCCCTTTATAAATAATAATAAACTTATTCTACCATTATCGTTGCAACATACACTAAATATCATGGTCTTAAGAATTCTGTTCAGAAAGGTGAAGAATAAATACATTATTTTAAAAGAGAGCATCAAGTTATTTATGACATGAATGTAAACAATCTTACTAGAGTTTATAAGTTTCAATTGAATCATTTCTAATTCCTATGACCAGAGTTAATAATTCATCATTTCAATTTTCACTACATAATTTAACCACTTTAGACACTATAATTATAAACATTTCTAGAATAACCTTCCTTACACGCACATCTATACATATAGGTTTCGGTTGCAACTGTCAGTCGATGCAGTCCATGAAAAAAAGTTTTATATATGGACCACATATTTTATTAATATTTATGTATGAATAAAAACCTGCAGACATTTATTTATATCTCGTCTTTACCTGATGAAGTCCTTGCAGTACTCTTTTGATTTATCTTTATATATTATCGTTTTGTATGCCCTGCATTAATGCTTTTAATTACGCGCCATCCTTGCACTGTTTGATCTTTAATTTCTTATCGCCTCTTGATTTTATCTTTATAACGTCATCACATTTTCTAACATCCAATCTTCTTTCATGGCAGCCCAATGTAAACATACATGTTGACTGTCATATTCCTTTTACCATTTATAATTATTAATACGCTCACCTCTGCGCTTTCTGTGTCAAATATTATGCAATATCGCTCAATTCATTGCTATTGATTCGATTTAACGCTAGAATATAACACTGACCAATCACTTTCGTTCTTTGTTACCGTGTCGTTGAATTAATATTCTAACATGCCTTCCTTCTAAGCTGTATTCGTGTCTTAACTCGTATAAATTTCTCTATGGGCCTATACATGATGTATATGAAAGGAATACACATAGCCTTCATAATATATGTGTGTGTATACCGATTTCAAACAAAGAAACAGAGTACCTACTCTTTAATGAAAAACATAAAAATACGAGAATCGATTAAAACATATGGAAATAAAATAAACCATCCGGTTACCCGACCTTCGCTCGTTTTTCACAAAAGAGAACTAATTTATAACGAAATATTACTTACTACGGTTTAGTAAAGGTTGTGAAAAGTACAACGTCCGCCATGTGAGGATTGCCAAATATTTGTCATAACTGATTCCACGCGAAATTTCGCGCCCTGGTGCGTGGGTCCAATAGTATGCGATGACGTCACGCCACGTTGCGCAGTTACGTTCGCACTCTGCTTAAGACTCTCTTTGTCCATAACCCAGACAACTTCAACAATATCATGTTATACGTTACATTATATTGGCGTGAAATCTCATTTGGACCTCGACTACCGGGTCCTGACTGTCACCTTCAGTGCCACATTCCGGATTTTTTGAGTCGCGAATTTCTTTCAGCCTTAACCTCAGTTTTACTGATCCTGACAAGCACAAACATCCATGCTCATGAAGAGATTCGGACCCTGGATTTTTGTGATGAGAGATGGTGACACTGAATGACTACGCGAACTTCAATTACAGGTAGGCCACCAGCTCCTGGTCTTCCCTTTCTATGCCAATTCTTTATTTATTTTGACAATGTCACATATATATGTATGCATGTATAGGCAGAGTGTTAAAAGGGTATCGAGTAATTTGAAACGTGATAGTAACCCTAAAAAGAAAACGTCCAATAAACATGGTTCCGAAAACGCGCACTTTGAGATTTGTACTCTTATCCATAGTCTTTGCAGACGTTTGGTTGTGAATATGTCTGGTCCCCACAAGGCGAACAGTGAAAGACCTCCGTCCGTCCACGCATCTCAGATAAAGAAACTGTTTTACATGAAGTGGACGAAGACCTGGGCGATTGGCAGCAGCAGAATGCGTGAGCCATCCTCTTGTCTGAGTGGTGCTACATGAGCAGTTACTGTATCCAGGCACTATGACCAGAAGACCATCGTAGCAGGATGCAGTTCTCTCAATGGCTCTTGCAGAAGTATGCTGCAGATCCTCTGTTTTCGTCGAAGACTATATTTACCTACGAAGCGGGATTCATAATCAGCATGTGTGTGCTGATGAAAATCCTCTATGCATTTGCAGAAAGAGGGCGTCAACATCATTTCTCCAACTTATGGGCAGGCGTCCTTGTTGATGAACTACCAGGGCGATACATTCTACCACAATTATTACTTCATTAATATCAATTTCTTGTTAATGTATTGCCTGTTTTGTTGCAAAAACTTCAGATGTAGCTTATGCGTGATGTCGTACCAGCAAGTTTGCTGCTTAATTTTCGTGAACATCTGCTATTTCTGGACCGTTGGATTGGTCAGGATGATCCCATCCTTTGACCTCCCCATTTATCAGACTTCAATTTTCTACATTTTTGGTTATGGCGATACTTGAATTCATTAATATACGACACCCCAGAAACTATAGGATCGCGTCTACTATGCATGGCAGTACTTACAACATAATACAGGTGAATTCCAAAGAGGGTGTGATTCCTTACGCCGAAAGCAGAGGAATGCATTGCCGCGGACGGACGTGACGTTGAGCCCGTGTTATAATAAGTATCATACATGGACGTCTGGTTGAGCCTCTCCTATGAGCAAGGGAACAGGTAGCAAAAAGTATGCGTTTCCAGATCCATGGGTGGTGATATTTTTTCAAGGTGTTATGTTTACTAAGACCTTTCCCATTGTTAGATGTGTTCCACCTCTAAAACATATTCAGGGCTTTTATTAAAGTCTTATATACCACTTGGTCAGTACGATGGTATTAGTAATCAAAGTAATTTTTAGTTTTAGGTCATATTTATTATGTGTTGTTACATAATCCTCGGATGAATAGTTTTCACCGATGTTTATAATCAAAGCTTCGTTCTGTATTCTCAGAATTTCTTACAGCTAAATGACGTGTATTATAGGTTATAAAAGTGTAGATAAAAAGAATATACGAGCCTCCGACATTGAAAATCCATCCATCCACATTTAACCTTTCGTCGTTCTGTTGAGTGCTTAAGAAGGAGGTCAAATTACATTTAGGCATTAAAGTGAATCGCGTTCATAGACGTTTCTATGTAACTTAGAAGAAAAAATGATTTTACAAATTTTCTCAAAATACGCATATATTTTGTTTGGCACCGTTTGGCTACGTGATGGTGGAGAATTTGCGGCTATGGTAGAGACGAGGCTAGAAATTCCCAATGAATTTGTTTTGTGAGTGAAGTAGTTGTGGTGTATTTGTTTTGCGTGTTGAGGCAATTAGAGTGCCGCGGGCTGTAGCGGGCGTAGCCGTGTAATGGAGAAGACTGGAGTGCAGTAGGAAGTCCTGTGCTGTATCGGATTTCTGTGATAAGGAGAGAGCACACCTGAACTTGAGCGCAGAGCTTGCCTACCGGACAATGGCCAATAAAGCACAGCCTCGGGCAAATGCATTGACCAGCTCTTACAAGTATACGTGCAACGACCATTATTTGCTTAAATTTAAAGATGCTAACAACAGGAAGAGGAGGGAAATATTCAAATAACAGGGTAAAATATTGGCGTTCCGTGTCATGTTTGCGTAACACTGTCTCAAACACTAATTTTCGCTTTATTTATAAGGCTAGTTCTGAAATAAAGAAAATAACTTACAAAGACTGCTAGCTTTCATTTTTGTGGTTAAACGTTCAGCAACGGCCAATTATTGTAACCGCATGTCCAGCATGTTTTGCTTAGTTCAAGGACTAAGAGTAGTAATTAGAAGAAAAGAAACGAACATATTTCGTCATTGAATATTCCTGCGAATATTGCTAAACCTTGAATTTATCACGGACTCTTAAAACTTCAATATAAACATTGAATTTAAAACAACAATATATGTACAACAAAAGATTGTCGTTATGAACGAAATTATCTATGAAACAATACAGTATTATATAAAATCAGAATTAATACAATAAGAAAAAAAATTAAGTTCCGACTAATGTAAAACCCTGATATTGTTTTATTTTTTAAAATCTTCATTGTAATTATCCCTGCTAACATTAAATGTTAAATTTTTATTTATTTCCTTTACTATATGGAACAAAAGATTAAAAAATTTAGAAATTAAATACGTATATATATATATATATATATATATATATAGGATTTTGAAGAACACAAGATTAAAAATGGAGAAAGAAGGCTTATACATAATTTCTACAGAAGCAGTAATTAGAATTGAAGATCAAGAAAGGCAAGCATAAATCAAGAAAGGAATAAGACAAGGATGCAGTCTGTCGCCCATGTTCTTTAGCTTATATATAGAACAGGCGATGAAGAAAGTTAAAACAGAATATGGAAAAATAATCGTGCTGCATGGAGAAGAAATAAAAACCCTACGCTTTGCAGACTATATTGTAGTATTAGGAGAGTGGAAGAAAACTTGGAACCATAATAAACAGAATGAACGTGTACATAGGGAAAGAGTTCAATACGAGGATTAATAGAGGGTAATGGAGTGTAGTACGGGAAACAGTGGAATAACAAAGCGTGTTAGATGGGGAACAGATATTTTGACGGAAGTTAAGGAATTCTGCTACTTGGGAAGCGTAATAACTAGGGATGGTAGAAGTATAGTAGACACAAGGCAACGAAGGCTTTCGCGAAAAAGAGGAATTCACTTACTGGTAATATAATGTGAATAATAGGGTCAATCGTATGGAGCGTGGAGCTATATGGAAGCGAAACGTGGACGATAGAAGTTGGGTAAAGGACAGGAATAGAAGCCTTTGAAATGTGGTGCTATAAGCGAATGCTGAAAACCAGATAGGTGGATAGAATTTCTATCTAGGAATTTCTAAATAGAATAGGGGAAGAGCGAACAATGTGGAGGGCGTTGACGAAGAGATGGGGTAGATTAATAGGCCACGTTTTGATACATGAGGGTGTTGTAAAATTAGCATTAGAGGAAAGTGTGTCGGGTAAGAACAGAAGAGGGAGGCCAAGGATGGAATTCGCTCCGCAGATTAGGGATGATGTGGTATGTGGTAGTTATACGGAAAAACGCTTGCGCAAGATAGGTTAGCATCAGACCCGTCTTAGGACCGAATACCAGAACAACAACACACTGGTGTATAATATATATATATATATGTATATGTATACCATAGTTTCATAATTCGTCACAAAACCCTCGTCGTTGTTCCTAGTGTAAAATTATTATCCATTGCTATGAAAATAATATAAATCTGTTATTTTGCATAGTACACGCAAAATTAATTATTAATGTTTTTTTTAAGGTGTATAAATGGCATTAACGATTCTTTTCAGTTTGCCACGTGCTGACACAGGGAATAAGAAATATATATAATATAACTCTTAGGTGTATTGCAAACTTAATAAAAAAACATGCAAGTTTTCTAGAGTTTTCCCTACATTTCTTTTTAAGGATCACCCTTGTGTAGCCTGTAATCCAAATCTGAATGTCAGTGTTGAGAAGTTTGTTCCGGGACCGCAGACCTTGGGGATACGGGGAAGTACTGTACACTGATCTTACTGGAACAGTCGGCCAGATGCCTCCTAATCTGGTCGAGGCACGGAGGAGTGATTGCTGAAACCCCACATGAATCTCCACGACGTTATTCGGAAGGGCGTGAGACTAGTACCCAAAAACCCGACCTACCTGACGCAGGATTTTTAGTCATTTTCCTACATCTCTTACATTTGTACACTGAGGGCTTAGTTAACCCTTAGCTAACATCCCTTCATATTTCATGCTCCTTTTAAATTTTCTGAACTATGCTTATATAGGGGAGTTACATTTACTGGATTATCCTCATGTAGCATGTCGCCCTAAAAAACCGTTTCCAGGCGTGGGACAAGTAGAGATGCGGACGTGTGTCGTGCCAAATCCCGACGGACGTGCCTGATTCTTATTTCCAGATTGACGTTGACCCGACAAGTTTAATATCTCCATGTGTTTATTTTCCAAAAAAGCAATGACTGAAACGTGCGTCGTTTTGAAAGGGTGAAGTTTTATGTTTTGTCGTTTTTTAACGAAATTAGCATTCCCGGCCATAAGTTTCTAGAGACGATTTGGCCAACATCGGCCTTTTCTACGCTTTCGCTTTTGCTAATGTCGAACGCGTCTTATAATTGGTCGAAATTTGCGTAAGCATACGTAATACTGATTTATTATTTAATTAGAACGGTAAAGTTCTTCAGAGTTTGTGTTTAAGATTATTTTTTCTGAATCCTCACATTAATAATCTTAAGAGAAATAGATATACATCAGTTAACCATAACCCATACATGTAAACATTTCCAGAAATCATTATTACATTAACAATTTATATCTGTTGGAATATTTAATTAATGTACATCAAACACCTGTTTCTCTTTATAGCTTCTGATTTTTCAGTTACACAGATATTCCTGAATTTTTTACTCATCTCGAGTTGAGAATTTATTTCACAGTTTTGTACACTTTGGAGAAATATATTTGTCGGCTAGTCGCTTTTTGGTATTCTATGTTCGCACTCCGGGAATTAATTTTTTGTTATAACCTCGTCGAGAAAACTAACATCGGTCAAATACCTGTCAGCCAATGTACAATGTACCCAAGCTATCTGATGTAGATTTCTCTTCGTTTTCCCTGCATCAAATTTAGGTTAATGCTGGGCACGATCTTGAAACAATAGTCTGGACGCCTTAGTCATCCCTATAGCTACCTTACTCTAATTCTCCATTCTACATTTCAATCCCTTCTTATACTTTTAAAGGAGGGAGGCTACTCTCATGTCGGCTTTCACCACTGTAAAATAATTGTAGGATTCTTCTGTAAATTTGGATAAAATTCCTGTAAATTTCGTTGAGTAGTATTATGGTTGTATTTGCTCAAAGTTCATGTCTAAGTTAAATAATTAGTGATATGGGTTTATTACAAGTGGGTTAAAATTGGGCACATAAAATATTTATCAGTGCCGAATTTGCCTATATACAATAGATAGGTCAATTGTTTACGGGTCAAGATCGTCTATTATCGTCGCCGAAAGGGACATCACAGCAAAGTTTTGCCGCTAATATTTGTATACAATTATCTGTTTTATTTAACTTATACCAAATTGTTACAATACCAAATTTTAAATAAAAAATCCAGCTAATTTAAAATGGAACATATGCAGGTAATTATATGTCATTTTAAGTTCACAAATATGGGCGAAATAATGTGAATGTATGAAATAATTTTTTTGCTGACTAAGTGGTTTAATTTTTGTTTATAATTGAAGATGTCAGAGTAATGATTTATTTCAGTATCAAATTTTCGTGATTAAAGAACGTTTACGTCTTCTCGGCTCTGTCTATAACTCTATTGGGCCAATAACATCTCACGAAACGTCACGTCAAAGACAAGTTTTATCTACTTTCACATTCACTAAAAATTAACTTGGTGGACTGAACTTAAAATTTTTATTAAAATGGTTCAACAAATGTGATGTAGCCAAAATGTAATTTATCTGAAGAAACACTTTTTGGAATGTTAGCCATTGAATCTTAATATGTCGAATAGAAGGCTCAAATTGCTAGTAACATAGTTATATATTTACATAACAGTCGTCTGGTGAAATACGAAAAACTTTATACTTGTAAAGATCATCTATTTATCTCAAAAAGTTGGATAATCTTTTCAGTTCGCTGTTAACACTATAACGTGGGTCTTTATAGCCCGATGTTTTCATGTGGTATTCGGACATGACAAAGTAAGGCTGACAGGAAGGCCGATTGAGATCCCCTGATACAAGAAACGTAAAAATATTCTAAAATATCACTAGATTATAAGAAATGTACTGGTGAAAGCACAGCTGAACATTTTTTTATAGATTTAAGTGAGAGAACAAGATCAGAGATGAAGGACGATTGATGTTCCTTGTACAAAATTGTCAATAAAATTCATGTAAACAAAAGACCGGTGCATAGATTTTTATGCTTTTACTCAGACTGTAGGCATCTCGTATGAACGGATATGTAATGTGTAATAAAGTCCTATTAACTTACTTCTATCCTTAATAAAATAAGAAAATAATATAACATAAAATAAATAATGTAATGTCACTCGGGTGCTTTGAATACTCTTGAATGGGAAAGACTTGAAGAAAACAAAAGGCCATAAATTCCATAGTCTATTTTCGTTGATCGTGCAGTATTTTGCTCTAGTGTCCACAGTGTTGAATACGAACATTATAGGTTCGGGGACTCAGGCGATGCGACTTGATGCTCGTTTTTGTTCTTTTGGGCCCCACATGAAAGCAGGCTGTCGTGCGCTCGGCACGGGACATTTGGCGATCACAATCTGTGTGGGGGGAGATAGCCTTCAATTTACCCATTAGCGCCAGGCCCTCAATTAGAGTGATTAATTTTTAGTGAAGGAGGTAAGTGGCCGGCGGTCCAGCTCCAAGGCCGTCCGCCCGGGGTGGCACCTGGAACCTGGATCCTGGATCCTGGATCCTGAATCCCGGACTTGGTCGCGTGCTTCCTGTCGCATGTCGCATGACTCGTACTCCTAACTTTCTATTCGTATAACTCCCAAGAAGAAAGGTATTCATCCCTTAGACTGGTCTGATGCAACCCTCCATGGTAACCTATTCTGTGCAAGCCTTTTCACTCTGACAAAACTACAACTTTCCACATCTTCCCTAATCTGCTTGGCGCAATCCGCCATTGCCTCCCTCTTCTGTTCTTACCCTACACACTTCCCTCTAATGATAATTTTACAAGACCCACATGTCTCAAAACGTGGCCTATTAATCTATCCCATCTCTTCGTCAACGTCCTCCACATTGTTCACTCTTCCCCTATTCTGTTTAAAACTTCCTCGTTAGAAATTCTATCCACCCATCCGTTTTCAACATTCTTCTGCATCTCCACATTTCAAAAGCTTCTATTCTTTTCATTTCAGCAACTCCTACAATCGATGTTTCGCACCCATATAACCTTACTAACAGTTATAGTAATGATTTTACAACATTCATATTTATATTATCTGTAAGTAAAGAATTCGTTTTTTGTTTTAAAGTCTTCCTTGCCTGTGTTATCCTACTCTTTATGTCTACTATACTTCTACCATCCATAATTATTATGCTTAATTCCTTCAAAATATTCCTTCCCAATATAACAACCTTCTTTATTCCATTACTTCCCCTACTACACTCCATCACTTTGGCGTTTCCTCTATTTATCCTCGTGTTGAACTCCTTCTTCACGATTACATTCAAGCCATTTATTATGGTTTCCAAGTCTTTTTCTGTTTCTCTTTTTTAATTCATATAAAAAACTTTTGTCGTAAAGACTATCTGTTTGGACAATAATAATTCAGTATATACAATATTAAAATAATGAATATAAAATTAAAATATTGTGAATAATTTACTTGTTGACATGGAGGTAGGTTATTATATTTAATAAGCCTGCTTTAGTAGAAGGGTTCTGACTCTCTTAATACTACAATATCATCGGGAAAGTGACATATTATTTAAATACTTCTGTAAGTCATTTAAAAATAAATATCTACAAGAGAATTAATATTTCGTACTGTTCTGCCTAATACCAGGTAGTATTCAGAACTGAAATTTTTTTATAATGAAACCTCCTGGTTTATATTAAATTGCTGAACGAAAGTTTGTACTTACAATTCAGTATAATTTTTTGTCACTTAAAAAGTTTATTATGGAATGAAATTTAACACAGAAAAATACTGAAATGAGAAAGAATCAACAAATACCATCCATGTAGTTATCAAAATCTCCGCACACACATTTTCACTTACAGATTTCTTATATTTATTGAAAAAATAGGCCGAATGTAAGCAACCTTATTAATTTACTGTACGTCTTTGGTGCTCTGATATTTCTTCACGTCAATTCACGTATTCACAGATACATTTTGTAATCGTGACCCACTTAAGTGTATCTTATTCCATATTTAATATATTGTCTTCCTGTAGAATATATTTTTGTCTCAATTGCCTTAACCTACTTCATGACAATGAACATAAAGATTTTGGTCTGTGTAAAATAGCTAGCTGAATACATATGTATGAAAAGTGGGAAGAAAACTGAATGAAGCTTTGAGTCGTATGCATGAATTGCAATACTTCACTGTCCGAGCTTACAACATACATTCTAGTTTCATCTGTATAAATTACACAACACTTTTGAGCAATTAAAAATTTTAATTTCCAAAATCGCTGAAACGATTTAAGGATGTTCCATTTTTTTATCATTTCCAAACAATCACGTTCCTGTCAGTACACGTCTAAAAATGATTTGAAGCTTTTTGGACATTTAATATTGAAAGAAACAACAGAAATAAAATGAAGTTTACTAAAAAATAACGTTTCAAATCAAATTCCTAAAACAATGACGACTTTTTCATGAAATTTTAACTAATATTATATGTGTAGATGTTTTACTACTTTTTAATATTTAAATTTTATGTTGGATGACATTGCTGCAATGTATTTGGTACTGGGGGTGTAACTAAATAAAATTATAAATATCGCTGTTATCATTGACGCCCAGCACTCGTTACATATTTAAAAGTAAACATTGTACATTCTTGTATATTAGTCACCGCTCAAGTTAACACAAAGTATAATTGAAATTTATATTTTTGGGTTACTGTCAATAATGGCATAAGCAAGCGAAGTAAATTCAATAATTCGTTACTTTGGCAATTTCACACTACAGCGGTTGTCAAGTAAAGCATTGTAATGAATTAAGGTGGCGATTGCCATTTTATTTCATCAGAGGCGATACTCAAAACACTATGGTGAAAATTTCCTCATTGGCGACAATCAGGCGGCAATAGCAACCAAATCCGACGGAAATAAAATGCAATAAGACGCCAGCAAGGTGGGACATCAGCGAACTGGACGTGTGAAATTCTTGGTTTTGAGAATTGACAGACTATAACTGGCCCAGGGCATTCAACCCGCTTTCTCCCTCCACGAAATATGAAGAAAACTACGAGCCAAGCTGGACATTTTATTGCGGCTGGGTGTCATGTGATCTACCATCCACCCCAATGGTGGGGAATGAGCAAGATCTTCGAAGAAGGAGGAAGGCAGTTGTGAAATAATCTTCGAAGAGGAAGCCAGCGGGGAAATAAATTTGGAAAAAGTAGAAATGTGGAGAGCAGATGGCAGAGAAATCAGTGTGTCAGGAATGAACTTTGAAGTAGCTAAGTGGAGAGAAGACGAGGTATCTAAAATAAGATTCTGGAGTGGGATTCTGAATAAGGAGAAAGTTAGAGGAGATGAGACCCAACATGTTAGTCTTGCCGTAGTAACAGAGACACGACAACTAGAAATCTTACTTACGTAAGAGAAGGAAAACGGACAGACGGCAAAGTGCGGCAAGGTGTCTTCGCCCGTCAACGTAATCCGGAACCAAATTTCTCGGAAGTAAGAGCCAGTTACTGGGACACAATCTCCAGGAGCAGCCCCGGTAACCGAGCCGGGCCCAGCGAAGGAAGCAGCGCCTATCAAACGCGGAAGCTTGGAAAACAGGTGTGTCAGTGCCAATTAATTCATCAAAATGCGCAATGACTATCTTTCGCTTGCGCAATTCCCCACATTCCTGACCCTATATTAGATTGAGTCTATTGCTGAGCTACTTGTGGCACATTGATGGACCACAATTTTAAAAAATTGTCCTTATTTAATTTAAAAATTAAACCCCCCATCCCATTATAGCATGTTTCATAAATCTAGTAAATTCATTTATTAATCAATTTGAAACACAATCCGCCGAACCGGAAATGTAATGATTCATCGCGTACAACAATTTTTCATTCCTAGGAAAATCTTTAACAGTCATTGCAGCATTGGCATTAGATTAACTATTACTCCATAATCTTCAGCCTCAACAATTTCGGCACTTAGATTTTTACAGTTAAACACTGCTGTTGACTTTAATGTAAACCTCGTGACAACGAAGATATCGTAATCGAAGTCAGTTTAAACTGCTGACATAAAGTAAATATGATGTTTTAGAGTCAAGTTCGTTAAAATTATAATGGAAGCAGATGGCGTGGTGTCCGGTGAATGCGCTAATGACGACGAGTGAGGGTTTCTCTCTTCACTTGTGTACTTCCGCTAAATCGTTATGTAACTCGCAATGGCCAACAAATTAATAGAGGTGTAGAAACGAGCTAACGAAGCCATATGCCGTCTCCCGCACAAATATCGATTCAGGCACACAAGGCAGGTATTTGCTCTAATTGGAAAACCGGATAATGACCAACTTGAGCAATTATTAGCTTATTTGAGAGGCGAGTTAAGCAGGCTTCCGTTGCACAATACCTAATTGTTATCGATGTATGCATAATGTATGCTTTCTGATTGGGCAATCAGCGTTTCCCGCCTACCGTTAGCAGCAGCAAAACAATTACGGGAAATTGCGCAGTTACCTAACTGTCTATAAATGTTTTAATCATCTTAATCCTAAGCAGTTCATTTCATTTAGCTGCACATGTTTATAAAGAGATTAAATGTGATATTTCCTGGAAACCAATACATTATTCCACGGCGACATGAACGTTCAAGAATTAGCCCTAATATTGAGCCGCAATTTATTACCTTGCATAGTACCAAGGTAATGGAGCGCAGGTGAAATATGCATTTTACTAATTTACAGTGCCATTCGTTCCATTCAATTTACATCCCAAAAAGAAAATTAAGTTCACACCACGTTCACACTGATCTAGGCTACCTCTACAAACTGGTCTGACCATATTTCGCTGGAATTTGTAGTTGTTAACAAACTTAAGCGTATATCATCATTGCCGACATACCAGTTACCTCTACCAAACTTTCTTGAAAAGATTTTTAAAATAAAAGTGAAAGATTGTCGAAATACTTCTATTAAAGTTCCTGTAAGAGCGTATAGCTTATTTAGAATAAAGACAAGAATGGAGAAATGTTTACTTCCCTTATCTTCAATTCCATGCAACTTTGATCAAATTACACAATGTCCATTCTTCTCTGAATTCCAAAAAATTGGGTTGTGAAGAATGTGATTCATAAATTGTGGGTGGACCTAGTATATCTTTATAGGAATGGAGGGATATTGAATCTGTCTTCAGGACGTCGACGCGGACTATCTCAGTGGTAGAGTGCCCGCACGGAAAGCGGGAGGTCCTGGATACCTTCTTGTCTTTCTTCTAAAATTTTTAAAATAATAATTAGTCAGGGTAGGTAGCGTGGAAGGGTAAATTTTAAAAAAATTGATGTGCTTGATATCGATTAAATCAGATGTCCACCAACAGAATAGTGTTGAATTAAATACATCACAGAACCCGGCTCCTAGATAGTTTCAAATGACCAAGAATGTTATACTTTGACAATTGTGGTTTTATATAGATTAATATATCCCTTTCCACTCGCATCTTATTTGAGCCAGTTAAGTTCCGGTAAGGTTACGATTGATTACATTTATTTTTAATTTTTGAAAATGCATTTCTCCATTATGGTGTCGTGTTCATTTATCTGTTATTATGAACTATAACATATTCGCACTTTAAATAAATTGACGAGATACTAAATTTTGTGTTCTTCTGAAACGCCTTTTGATTTGACGGTTTGTGATTGTCGTGGCACGATCAAGGGAATTAAATATAGACAAAATGTTTTATAATTTTACATAATTTTAATTTTTTAAATAATTTTTCACCGCATGTATTCTCGACCTATTTAGTGTACCTTGCGAATATCTCGGATTCTCTTCTCTATGGAAACTTCGTACAGAATGCTTAATATTGTAAATTAATTTAGACAAATAAAATACACGTCACACCATTGAAGTACTGAGAACCGTCATGCTGGTTCTGATTATAGAAACATAACTTCACGATAAGTAGGCGTGGAATGTTAAATATTCAAAACATGAAGGTGCTTTATTTTGATTAAATCAGATGTCCACCAAGTGAATAGTGTTGAATTAAATACATGGCAGAGCCCTGTCCCGGCGAATAACATATAAACAAATTAAACTTCATCCTAGGACAATTACTAGTTTAGATTATGTTGTTTTTGTTGTAATTAGTCCTAGGACTGGTCTGATGTGACCCACCATGATAACCTATTGTGCGCAAACTTTTTCATCTCTACATAACTACCACATCCCACACCCTCCCTTATCTGCTGAGCGCCATTTTTTTAAATAAAATAATGAAAATAAATAAACAGTTGACAGTAAACATTGGCATAAATAGATAGTTCACTCAATAATTATAAAGTGACTCTCCATATCCTTCTGGCCAACGCAACAGAAGAGAAGGTGAAACTAAATGACAGAATAACCGTCCAACGATAGATGCGTTCTTAGTAAAACAATTCCATGTGTTGATGTAGAAAGTGAGGAACGATATTGAACTAAATTTTAGCTTGATAGATAACACAACGTGAACTCTTATTTTTAATACTCGAACAGAGAGAAAGTTGTTCTTAAAATAACAATTTTCATTAAGTATAAAATCTGAAACTTAATTTGAAATCGAATCCAGAAAATTGAAAGAAGGTAGTTTTCGTCGTAGGTGCAAAGAAAATATGAGAATGGGAATGGAGTGTAAGCAGTTTTATGTAGAATAAAGGCACAGTGAGTAGGACATGTGCTGACCGTATAACGGTGAGAGAGCGAGCGCTCTGGATTCGCAGCCTTTCAGGGACCACGGCAAGAAATTGAGCCTTCAATTACAGGAATGCGGATGCAGGCGAGGTTTCACTGCTAATTACGCTCTGTTAACGAAGCTGCATTATTTGTATTGACCAGTGTGATGGACATCGTGCTCCCATTAGCAACGGACTCCAGCAAGAAACAGCACGTGATTGAAAACAGCAGAGCTGCTTACTAATCTACGCTTAGTCACGTCCTTCTTGTAATTAGAAAATAAGAAACTTTTCTTGTCTCGTCCTGTACAAAACCGCTTTTTATTCCTTTTTCCTACGGCTTGGCTTCGGCGGCTTTAAGAAATGCCAACAGACAGGATTAGGTTAACAAAACATTTATTTCCTCATTGAAAACAAAAAGGATGCAAAGTTGGTAAGAAAATAATTATGCTATTTTGATCCTGACGCTGATAATCCGAATTAACTCCTTTGAATATTTGCAGAGCCCCTAGTTAGTTGCAATGATCATTATTTGATAAATATGCTGAGTAATACGTCCATAAATGAAAGAAAGTTATACGTCATACTGACATGTCTTAAAGATCTATCCCAATGGTAAGTAAATTATTTATAAAATTTATATGCAGTGTAGTAGGACATTTTTCAATAAACGAGAGGAGAGGAGATTGGCTGGTCTCATATTTTTATATATTGTAATTTGCGTATATGTATAGAATTATTAAAGAAAAGGGTTAAGCGGGACTATATCACAATTAAAATTATCAATCTTTAGAATATTTTCCAACGTAGTTCTGAATTAATTGCGAAATAAATCCCTTGAATTTTAGACATTAAAATATGCATATATATATGGCATAGATTATGTATCTACTCCGAAACGCTTGGGTAAGACACCTCTAGCCTCCCATTTATTAGTACCTAACCAAAAATCGAGACGTTTCATTATAATAGTGACATTCCCAATGTTGTTCATAGATGCAGTAAATGCCTATGAAAGAAAAGGGAAGTTTTCACTTTCCCACCATTCTTGGAAAACATGATCCTTTTAAGAGATATTTTATTGTTGACAGCCTTCACTAGTGTTAGATGTGTAGTCAGGCGGACAAAATAAAAATAATAATTTCGCGTTGTTATTGAACATTCCTTAATTATAAGGGCACGATAGTAGCACAAATCAAATACGAATTGAATGAAGTGCATTCGGACTCTGTACCAGCATTGAAGACCGCTTCTGGTTTAATGAGTTTAAACTAGGTCTCAGAAGCACAGAAGCTGAAACTCGATCCGGCCGCCCAATTGAAGTCACCACTCAGGAAAACTTTGAAAAAGTTCACAATATCGTAATGGAGGATGGCAGACTAAATATGCTGTTGCCGTAGGCCTCTCGACTGAACAAGTTCATTTAATCGTCCACGAAAAAGCTTTATGCGCGATGGGTGTAGTGCTGTTGGTTTTGAACCACAAACGGATTCGAAAAGCATTTCAGCGCATAAACTAGCAATTCTAATTACTGGTGACTGCCTTCTGTAAAGGTTATGGATAACTCTTCTTTCTTGATATTTTATTCCTGTCCTCTTCATAGTCATTCTTGCCTCATCCTACTCTTCATGTCTACTATCTCTAGGTATTACTCTTCCTAAGTAGCAGAATTCCTCAACTTCCTTCAAAATATTCCTTCCCAATCTAACATCCTTTGTTATACCACTATTTTCACCTTGGTTTTCCGTCTATTTATCCTCTGTTTGTAGTCTCCTCCAGCATCACGTTCATGCCATTTATTATGTTTTCCAAGTCTTCTTCTGAATACTACAATATCATAGGCGAACCGTATGGTTTTTATTTCTTCTTCTTACATTATCATTCCTTATCCATATTCCATTTTAATTTTATTAATCGACTGTTCCTTAGTAGTGTGTTCCCCTTTACATTATCAAAGACTTATTATTTATCTACAAAAGGCATAAAAGTACGCCTACTTTTTTCTTATCCTGCCTTCTAATGATAGACATAGAGTAAATTTTACTTCACGTGTCCCTACATCCTTCATGAAAGCAAAGTGATCATCTCATAATTCACATTTTATACAATATGCACTATTTCCGTTATTATTTTGCACACTGTTCGCAACTATAAGAACTGCCAACAAGCCTCTGAGACAATTGGTGCTTCACTCATAAGTTTGATACTATTTGTGTTGATGAAAACGTTTTGGTTTACTTTTACATTGTTTACACCTGTGGAAGTTCTTATGATAGGTACGAAACGTCATGTCATATTTTTAGTTAACAAATATTGTTTAAATTATTACAAATTTGGCCATAATTATTTACCGATAATTATGTGTTACTAAAATCTTTATATGAATATTTGAAGGGTAACGTTTCCCTATATTTGTACCATATGCATTAGTGAAGAACATTGATAATTAGTGTAAGCATGTGAGCAATTTGTAGTACGAATAATGTATGATATTTTCAGTACTGAAATGTAGGAAGTGTGGTAGGGACGCCTTATTCGAAGAGATATATAAAATACAGTGTACGTCGTTGCTTAGGACGAGCGAGCATCAGTATCACGTTGAAGTAGCGTACGCCACTTGTGTGGTGACAAGAGTGGGGCAGATTGATAATTGGTTGTAGCGAGGAGCATTGTTCGTGGGCCTGCTAGCTTGTCTAATAGTTCTCCACCGACACTCCGCATCCGCTCTCTCCGTTACTTGTCAACCTCTGAATACCCGCCATAATTGTGAGAAAAGGCCGCCCTGCAACGCACCGACAAAATTGCTAATTTGCCGTAGCCGCGGAGTCGAGACGGCCGGATTAAAAATCGCTTTCTTTTCTTTTAAATTCCAAGACTTAAAGTGCTAGTCGGCTGCTGATACATCTGTTCAATTCCTATAGTCATTTTCTCGGTTTATACACGGAGCCTGTGGTTCTTCTGAGACGAAATTCAACAAAAGAAAATGCATAATACATAGTATACTAGCTTCAAATACAGAGTACAGTTCCAGAATATTTTTTGCAACAAAAAGTTAATATTATGCTACTAAAGAGCAATGTTACAGAGTATATTGTACCTTCGTATTACAAATAGGTTATAATGCCCAATATATTAATAATTAAGTAAGACATTACACTTGGGAATTTCTCATAAGAGATGAAGAAACATAAAAATTTATCAGACAGATATGAGAGAACAGGTAAATGAATTGACGTGAGACATAATTCCCATATTCATGCATTTAATTACACTCGTAACACGTGAAACGTTTCCGGGTATAAAAGGTGATTTCCAATTTAAGTATTATTTCTTATATTTTGTTGACAATACCACAATGACGTTGGATTTTATATTTTTAATTGTAGATATTGGCTCAAAAATTTGAGAATAGTATATTACTTCAAGATGTACGTACAGATAACATATGTAAGAAACAATACAGTAAACAAGACATATGCACCTTGCGCATAAAATAGCAGACCCATATCTATCATTCCTATGTTCTTAAAAATACTCTAAACGATTATTCGTGTTGTACTTATTTACTTGAGCTGCATTATCGCAGAGGAAAACCAATGTAGTGTAGTGCATAATATTCCTTAGATGAACAGTTAAAGATAGAAGGAAAATTACTGATCTACCAAAGGAACGTGATGCAGTAGATAATCAATTATTTATTTAAATGTTGCAATTTTGAGTAATACTTCCCTGAATACCAAATCTTCATAATAGAAAGCTTATAGTAGTGGTCTAGGCTAAGGATTGTCAGATCCAACATATTGATTCTCCAAAGATAATTTATTCTTATTATTTATATTAACGATCTGACAGACTTTATTATCCTCTAAACTGTATTTCATATCCAGATGACATAACAGTTTGACTTTTAGAGAATATTGTTTCGAAAGTTAATAGTGTGCTGTACAATATAAATGTATAGTTATGCATTATTATATTATAGATCACCCTTATGGATCATTACTCTAGCTGATGCTAGTTTAAGTCCTGTGCATAATTCTTACGTGGAAGACTTTTCTGTAATTTCCATAAATTCAACTTGTCTCATTGCTAGGAAACATAGTTGATATTTATATTTAGTCAAGTCATTAGTGCAATATAAGCATCGACGAATAAAACCGAAACAAATTTATACTTTGCAAGTTTCCATTCAGTTATGCGTAATAGATTCCGTCAGCTTTTTGGGGGTAACAGGCTACACGAGGGTGATCCTGAAACAGGCCAACTTCTCTTTAATAACATAGGAAGTGAATTTGTTGGGGTTAGAGGAAGATAGCCAAGGGTTGACTAGGCCCCCGAGCTATAGCTTAAGGATCCTACCCGGTGTTCCACCTAAAAGAGATGCAGGGAAAACCCTAGAAAACCTGCATCATGAAGGATGGGCTTTAGGGTACTTTTTTTGGGTAACAGGCTGCTTGATCCAGTATACTTTTATTAGTGCTGATTATATACCCAACTGTAAGCTATTTTTGAAACGTTTTCAAGCAATCACATTATTTAGTTGTGGTATTCAGTCATAAATCTGGTCTGATGCAACCCTCCATGATAACCTATCCTGGGCAAGCCTTTTCATTTCGACATAGCTACCACATCTCACACCCTCCCTTATCTACTTAGGGTATTGCATTCTTGCCCTCCCTCTTCTGTTCTTACCCCATACACTTCCCTCTTAAGATAATTTTACAAGAGCCTCATGTCTCAAATTGTGGCCTATTAATCTATCCCTTCTTTTGGTCAAAGTCCCCTATTCTGTTTAGTGATTCTAACCACCATCTGATTTTCAGCATTCTCCTATAGCACCATGTTTCAAAGGCTTCTATTGTTTTTCTGTCCTCAACTCCTATAGTTCACGTTTCGCACCCATAAAACACTACATATTATTTAGGGTAATTATATTTGGCAATAATATTTCTTTTCATTGAATTTGCGAATTTGACCAAACATTGCTTTTCTCTGTACTACACTAGTAATTTTATAGGTTTAGGTGTGAAAGGAAATTTTTACTCAGTTCAGTGTTCATAATTATTCACCTTGCGGTTAAAACTATTTTCCTAGAAAAGTATTTAATGTACGCTATCCGACCCACACCATTTCGTATATATAGTATCTTTCTTATGTTATATTTTCAGTCGTCCCTTTCTTTGTGGATTGAGCTTCTTAATCCGGAATCTTTCTAAACGTATTACGTAGTGTGCGTTTCTAAATTAAAAACAAGTTGTAGATATAAGTTTGTTTCAGTAATTATTTTGTATGTTTTTATTGCTTGGTACTAAACCGTGATATATTGAATTCATTTAACAATATGAATGTCTTATAGTTTGTAATATTATATTTCTATTTCGTTTGTTCGCCGAGTGTTTGCTATTGGACTTAGGTCTCTTTATGACTATTAATTGTAGGTTTGTATTAATTATTTTATTTATAATACCGTACCATATTTCCTTAACCAAGGATGAAGATATTTAAATAAATCAGAACTCCAAATCAATAAGTTCAATAAAAAAACATTCAACTCAATTTTTTATCAATTAACAACATGAAAAGCAGCACAAGGAAAAATATGATATAAATAGGCCTCCTGGAAAATGATCAGGTTACCATAAGCTGCTTCAAGATATAAGGAATATCATGAGTTTATCAATTTTAGAAACATTTTTTTGATACAGTATATAAATTAAATTCAAAATAGTAATTCAATGGAAAGGAATCTGCCGCTTTGTTGTTTCAGAGAAAGATGTGTCCTTGTTCACGTTTATTAATGGCGTTAAATATAAAAATTTAGTTTAAATTAAGTAATATTTTCACATTTCTATTCAAGAAATTAGTGTTAGGTACTGCTGCAGTTGTAAAGCATGGCAGAACTGTAGGTAATTTTGTTTTAACTTAGGTGAATCGGAGAGGGAATGGAAAATTGCTGGAGAGGAAAGAGGGCGCGGAGCACTGGGGTAGGCGTTTAGGGGTAGATTCTCCCTCAACCATCTCATTAAGTAATTTCCTATGCCTACTATTAGGAAGAGTTCACATTATTCAAAATTTCCTCTATGAAGTCATTATTTATGTCATTAAATTGTGGGACTTGGCACATCAATCATTGTCTGATACTAAACCGAGAATATATTACGTGGCCCATGTTGGCCAGCGTAGAAAACATTAACTGCCGCGTCGTTCTCTATTAACGAACTCTCGAGAAGAAGAGGAATTCGGAAAAGAAATTCGTTACTAGCGCCAAAAAGAAGAAAAATTAAGTTTGTAACTAGACTGTTACGTCGCTTCGATCCACGTTGGAAAATTATTATTTAAATGATAATTTACTTTAGAAATTATTAAACATGATATGTAAAATAAATATTATTCTTTCACATGTCATGAATGAATTACACTAATTTACCAATGTAAGTCGTAAAAAGTTGAGAAAAGCAATTTTTTCTATACCAGACTACTTTCCAATAAGATATAATGTGGCGTTTCTGTAAAAAACTAATTCTGAAGACAAAATCATATTGAAATGCTTTTTACAGAAAGAAATACATTAAAGGGAATTCAATACTGACAAATAGAGTGAATAATATGATCTTCGTACGACTTAATGTCTCATTAAATTTTCCGTAAAAGTGGGAGAAATAAACAAGAAAAAATTTAGTTTCTATGATAAAATTTGCACCATTAAATTATTATTATTATTATTATGGTAATTATCAGAATATTACACTGAGATGAAGATCTGAAAACAATATTTTATGCTAATTATTTTTATTAAGGAAATGAAGTTATTATTTTATCATTATTCATTCAAACTATAAATTATTAAAGTGGCAGAAATTAATTAGCAACATTACTATGTTTTTACGGGTTTTTATGACGTCCAGTCTAATCTCCTCGAGATTCGACAGATAGGAACCGAGAAGTGCAGTCTAGAGAGTATAATTGAAGAAGAGCTGAGTATTGCAAGTGAAGATAAGAGAAAGTTGATTATATAGAGTGCACACAGAAGATATCAGTTCATTTAAAGAAAGCGCGGTGTGTTGATGCTGAACGGTCAGGCAGAATTGGGCATATAATTGGGGATGGACGCCGTGATTGGTACTGGAGAACAAAACGACATCTAACATCGTAGATGATCGACTATTGGACAGGAAGAAGACACAATATTTGATAAATAAGATCTAAAACATATAAAATTTATAAAACTGTAAATAAGTCTACTTTGCCACATTTTAATGAACTCCTAATACCCTGAGAAACATATTTCAGTAGTGAAAAAATTAAATTATGAATGTCAGTTGAATTGTGTATGCGATCAATAATAAAGAATAAAAATTGATAATCGCTAACAATAAAATCTGGTTTTGCAATAGTTTTGTATCATCAATTTGATATAGCATTTGCTTCCTTTTGGAAAAATTGTAAGTATATCACATTTAATTTACACGATTGGAATAGATACACCGTAATAAGAATCTTGAATTAGCCACGGAGTCCGCTTCGTAGAGGTTCAACGAACTTGCACAAAATTGGCAACATTTTCAATCTTTTATTCATCAAGTCACAGTGGTTCAGACGGTACATAATTAACTATGAGTCACGCGAGAACTCTGCGTCGGTTATATTACTGTTTGGTTTTCCATCGGCGGCTTTAACTGCTTCGTGGCCATCACTTGCACGATAAGCGAGCTCATACATCTTCAGTATTGGATTTGAGCCTAGAAAGGAGCCTGTAACGTGTAATAGCGTCTCACATAACACCTTACTTGTGCGTTTATGTCCAATCGCAGTCTGAGTCGGGTTGTCTCCGACTATAAATCTACTGGGACTGCTGGAAATCGTTGTTATTTACAATGATTGATATGATATCTGTTCCAAGTTGAGAGTATATTTTCATGTACGAATCGGCTTTGGTTTACGAACTAGTTTGAGTCACATATTTTTTAACGTTATGAAAAAGTATACATTGTAGGTAAGAGTTATTCAGTCCTATGGAATTGTATTAGTGTAGAAGTTGGAGTGTCGAGGTTTTGTGATGGTTCCGTCAACGCGATAGTCAGATGTAGCGCGTGGTGGCATTGGGAAACGGTTCACGAACGTGTTATCGGATCAGAGAGCAAGCACAAGAAAGGACGGACTCATCGGCCACGCAGGTCTCGTAGCTACTTCGATTATCCCAATTTCCGATTTCCTCCTCGTTCACCTCACGGGGTCACAATTAGCAGGGGCAGGGTGGTCTAAGTGGCGACACGACAAGACAAAGAGCGGGTCAACACTCCTCACCCTCACAACAAACAAGCCAACTCTCACCTCCGACACTGCTCACGAGTCTGACAGGGCAAATCTTCATGTAATCACACATCATTATTGTCGGATTTAGTAGACTCGTATAAGCTAACTGTTAGACGTTGTAATTCTCAAAGTCTGAAGAACATTGATCTCTGTTCCACATTGCACAGGAACTGGATCACTTCGGTGCCGGTGCAGGAAAGGTCAAGAGTAGAGCATGAAATAAATGCGAATTAAAACAATGCAAGGGTGAATTCAAAATAATGTTAAACACTATATCACATTTCTATTTAAAATATTTAAAACACGTATAAAGGTAAAAAAGGATATTTATACCTCTGTTCTCAATACCACTCTCATAAGTTAATGACTTTTACCGTGTAGCTTAAAATGTTGTGTAAATTGTTATTTGTTGATTAATTGCCAATAGCATTTCCTAGTCTTGTCTTGAATTACATTACAATGAATCTGAAGCTGTGTAAGTGCTTTTGTGCGCAGAGGATGACCTGGAAT
Organism: Eucriotettix oculatus; assembly: GCA_034510155.1. Lineage (NCBI taxonomy): Eukaryota > Metazoa > Arthropoda > Insecta > Orthoptera > Tetrigidae > Eucriotettix > Eucriotettix oculatus. The sequence continues at coordinate 176,434,208 of CM067376.1, forward strand.
GTTTAGAAAATACGCAAATACCTTCGACCTAGCGTATATTCGATTCATGAAAAATTTATTAACACTACAAGCAGTCTAGTGGAATGCATCTTAATAGCTGTGAATCATCAGAGTAACTATGTCATCATTTGCTGGTTATTCCATGAGATATCGAGTGTGACTCATTTGTTCTGTATACCAATATCGTCTCCTAATACTCAATGTTTAATATTAGCCTCCAGTATTAATTCGCTCCGTGACCTTCTATCCAAAGCAGTTCTCCTCAATTTTATCGGTTCCAATTGATGGTTAGCGTCACTGCCTCGCACCTGGGTTCGATTCCAGGCCAAGGGTCTTGATGTTTGTGGGAGTCTTCAAGTTCCCAGACTGAGTAAATCCAACACAAGGGAAATAAGTTCTCTAAAGTCGCTAAAGATCCAGTTGTTGGTGCGACTATAAAAAGAATTTTAAAAAATCATTCCATGTTCCTTTGTGATTAGCAAAAACTACTAACTCTCTCATGTGTTGCACTAAATTCCAAACAATTATTTATTAGTGCGTTTCCATGAATTTTACAATACAATTTTGAAAGGAGTCCATTGGCAATTAAAATAATGTTATATGTAAAGTAAAATATATAATTTACCTGATAGAATAAAAACCTTACGCTTTTCCGTCAGATGATATTATAGTATTAGGGGAGTCAGAAGAAGACTTGGAAACCATAATAAATGGCATTAACGTGGTGATGGAGAAAAAGTTAAATTTGAAGATTAATAGAGGGTAAACCAAGGTAATGGAGTATAGTATGGGAAACAACAACATAACAAAGGCTGTTAGATTGGGAAGGGATATTTTGAAGGAAGTTCTGCTAGTTGGGGAGCATAATAACTAGGGATGGTAGAAGTATAATAGAAATAAAGAGTAGGATGGCACAGGCAAGGAAGGCTTTCGCGGAAAAGAGGAATTTATTTATGGGTAATATAAGAGTGAATATCGGGGAATCGTTGCTAAAATGTTCGTATGGAGCGTGCCGTGGAGTTGCGGAAAGGAAAAATGTAGAAGCCTTTAAACAGTGGTGGTATGGGAGAATGCTGAAAATCAGATCGGTGGATAAAATCACCAACGATGAAGTTCGAAACATAATAGGGGAAAAGCAAACAATATGGAGAACGTTGACCTAGAGAAGGGATAGGCCACGTTTTGAGACATGAGGGCCTTGTAAAATTACCATTACAGGGAAGTGTATGGGGTAAGAACCGAAGAGGGAGAGCAAGAATGAAAAACGCTAAGAAGATTAGGGAGGATGTGGTAGTTATACAGAAATGAAAAGGCTCATGTAGGATAGGCTAGCATGGAAGGTTGCATCAGACCAGTCTTATTACTGAGCACCACAACAACAACAACCTGATACATATTGCTATAATTTACATAAAGTGCTCGATTTGTTATTTAGACGTCACACTGTCTCCATCTGCACAATTATTAATTACGTTAGTTACACTCAATTTAGTCGAAACAGGCTTGAATTCACACTGTTCGGGTTGAGACACAAACACCAGCCAATGATAGTGTCGGCAATAATTATTTATTTTGATTTTGTCCTTAATTCTATTTAGTTAGCTATATTATTTTTAAGTACGTGGGGGATCAATGGTTCTGGAGTCAGTGGAAGAATATGCAGTCTTGACTAGTAACGTAGAGTTCGGATTTCAATTTAGTCGAAACAGGGATGTGTATTGTAAGACGAGGATTTGACGGGGAACAATGAAGAAGGAGCGGTGACCGCGTCGCGTTCCTCGCATGCCAGGTGTGGCCTCCTCTCATTCACAAGTGTAATTGATTGATTGAAAAGCGATCGATAATGCTAATGACGATGACACGTCAGAGCGACTCGGAATGTAGAGTCTTTGTGCACGGCCTCCCGAAGAGAAACCATTCTCAATTTCTTTCTGTCGCCTAATCAAGATGAATTACACACGTGGCCCACGGCCAACGTTAACAATCAGAGCTCTTCTTGTAGTGGGGGCGGATAAAGATCTGAAGCTCGCTTGTCAGGGGTGCCAACACACACCTTCTACAAACACAATTACCATGAGCACTCTCCGATTGACCAGAGGGATCTGAAAATCTACATGCGCAACGTTAAGCAAAATAACAATAACGAATTATTTTCTGTTTCGCTTCCTGACAGTACTCGCCGTCGAAATGATTTTTGAGCACGTTCTTGTCACATGAGTTTTGAAAGAATGCAACTTTTAATAGTTACCCACAAAACCATAGGAAGTCAAGATATCAATATAGCAAGAGAGACCGCAAAGAAAGCAATAAACTCTTCTTATACAATATATTAGGTAGGCTTTTGAAAATAACAGGAAAAACAATTTTCATTTAAAATATTATTAAGTTCGGCTGAACAAGTTATTCTCGCCTTTCCTCAGACTTCCTACCAACTGCTTCAAGCTAAAAATATTCTAAAGTTTTATTTAGTAATATTACCCTACGGATCACATTCAAAAATTATTTCTGAATACGATTACTTAACGAATATTGGAATGTATAAATCTAATTGTAACGAACTAATCATTATCGATAAATTAAGCTTTGGTATCTAAAATTATATCTTGTATATAATTAATCGTATAGAATATCTATTGTGTCTGGACAATACTTAATCTTGTCATACTGTAATCATAGTATGTATATAAATGTTCAAGAACATTATCATTTGGAAAATACCACATTTGCTTATCTCTTTTAAAACGGTTTCCTGATTATTACTGGAAAAAATGTCATAAAAATGATATAATCGTAAAAATTAGTCGCGCCAGATATAATACTACAAAGTTTTGCTCTCTTTATAAGTTATTCATGAAGATATCAAAAATTCTTAAAGTAAAGAATTTCATCAAGCTTTGAAACATAAAATATTTACAACAGAGTAAAGGGAAACATTATTTGCAAATGAAACACTCCAGAAATTATTAAGGACACTTGACGTCCGTGATTTATAGTCACTGAGACTGAGATTAAAACTAATGGCGAATCGATACGCTGACCATGTATCACCCTAAATTCGGAACGCGTTGTGGTATGTAAGATGGCAGTCAACCAGTAGGCCAAGGCCCTGAATAGCTTGCAGAGCCAAGGAGGAAGAAGAAGAAGAACTATGTCCATATAATAGCACGCCGCATCGCACTTGATCAACTATGGGAAGGCCAGGATGTTCTGCGTATAGGAAGAAGACCTGGTTCAAGCCTAGCTTTTACTATCCCTGAGAAAGAGGCCAGTTTCCATAACTTACGTCTTATGTTTAGAATATTTTTCGTGGCATATAACCATTTCTGAAGCGAATTGAGTTATGTCTCAAAATTTTGTCGTTTTTCTAGCAATGGTTCATTTTTATCTTAATTCAATAGCGGCAGTTTTAAATTCTGAGATATTATCAATCAGCAACTATGACAAAACACTTTTGTCAGGTTATATCAAATTGGCAAAAATTACTCCGTGTCCTTCCTTTGCCTTCACATTCTTCTAACACCTTATTTTTCCAGCGAATGTTAACCGAGCGCATCGTGACGACGATGAGTCGTGTTCAAGCTTCGTCACCTTGCAGGAAACTCGAAAACGCTGTATAAAAAGATATCCCTGTTTCGCCTCAACTACGTGGTATTGTATTTAAAGGTGAGAAATAACCTTCCATTCTCCATACGGAACAATTTTGAATAAAATCCCGTGGTCGAGCACATCCATTTGTGTTTGAGACAATGAGAGGATCGCACACTTTTGGCAGCCCTGGCATGATAGTGTGGGTTTTGCCTCGCGCCGGGAACAGCGGGGTTCCAGGCTAAGGGAATCTCCTGCAGAGCCGTCTCTTATTCCTGTTAATTGATCACATGAAGCATGTCACGCCGCCGATTAAAGCAGCCTGGTCATCCTGTACGATCCCACTTTCTCTCGTAAAATCATAATATTGCAAGGTGTTCACTAGCTATATGCACTCTAGGAAACATCATCATGGGGATATAAATAACATCTTACTCTTTACCAATAAAAGAAACTGTTATTAGCATACCGTAAACGAGGAAGAAAGACAGATTTATGGCGGATTTAGTTTCACTTCTTAAACGCGAGGTTCCAACTCACGCAGATCTAATCATTTTCATAGAGACTAAAACACCCAAACTTGTGCATTCTAATGCATTGCAATAAAATAGGCAACAAATCAGTTATCTGAAATATTTAAAAATTAAAATTTCTAGAGTTAATATCAAATCCAAAATATGTATTGGCTTATATTTATCATTCAATCCATTTGTGCTCGGTCGATGAAAGAGGATACGCCAAATATAATATTAAAAGAAATATACTAAATTTCACAATTAAGAATTTAAGGACAAAAAGAGAAAAGATAACGATATTAATCTTCAATATACGCATTTCGTATACAGTGTGAAGAACGATATCAGTCTCAAGCCGTCTGTAAACTAAGCGACGTTGTTCAATTGACTGATAGTAGAAATAACTTAATACTGCCCACATGACCAGAGTTGGTCACTTTTACTTATGAGACAAGTTTCATGAAGAAGTCGCCGGTCGTAAATATCGACTTCTGATGTACCCACATTCGTAAATGATATAAAAGTCATAGCAAGCCTACGAGTAAACTGAACGCTGTATTTCTTACTCACGAGTCATCATTTATGAAATACGAGAATTTATATTATTACCTTCCTACCCTCTCCGCTAAGCAGATAAGGGAGGATGTGGGATGTGATAGTTATGCGGAAATGAAAAGGCTTACGCAAGATAGGTTATCATGGAGGGTTGCATCAGACAAGGCTTAGGACTGAATACCGCAGCAACAACAACAACAAAAAGAATAAGCCTCCTACAAAAGGCACATTTTTTTAAGAAAATATAGTTCCTGATAAACATTTTTTTCTAATAAAACATTATCAGGAAATTGGTTGATCTTTGGAACTAGTATGTGTTCCATTTATTTGCTGTTTGGCAAGAATAAACTATGTATGATATGCGAATATTCACCTCATAATTACTTATAATGCAAAGTTCCTAAGCGTAGTTACATTATCTGCCTTGAGAATGCAGAGAGAACAAAAACATGCTAACGTTTATTAGCAAAGAAACGACAATTAATCTGGTATATTCATTCCCCTTATTTTTGAGATTCATGCAAAACGTTTGTCCATCTTCGGAAGGCGTTATGAAGATCTGTGAAAAGCATGTATTTCAAGTTGGAGAAGAAAAGTTCTTTGAGATCCATCAAAGTTAATATAATGAGTGAAGGTATGTCCTTTACAAAATAATTCATTATTCGTATTTTAACAGACCTAACTGTATCCCAGGAGGATTTAGTGGATGTGACTGCGAAAGGACAGTATTACTTATTTGTATAACTATTTTATTTATATGAATATTTAAGAAATAATTAGTCAATACATCATTGGATTTGAATAATTTAAAGCTGGTGTCGTATTGGATTAGATTATCTCAATTCTCTATAACCTGAGAATTAATTAAATTCTTTATACATATAAGTTATCTTTAATAATTTAAAATCTATTTATGAGTACTTATCTGTTGTTAGTAATAATAGTTTGGAAAGAAATGCATTCTGAACCTGTGTATAAATTTCACTAGTCTAACCAATGTAGTAAAACGAACAGTTATTTTGCTACATTAGTCTCTTAGATGTCTCTCAGTTTAAGGAACATAAAAATAATATAAAACTTCGTTTATATAAATACTCTCGGATTACTAAACAGTTTGGAACAAAATCATTCCTTATATTTTGATAATACTATTGCTTTACATATGTGAATTTTATGAAAAGATTCATTTCTGAAATGCTGCGTCTTAAAAGCAACATATTTACTATCTATATTAAACATGATACTTTTAGAACTAAATAAATTATATTCTTGTTTCTAAAATTGTCTTAAATAATTTTATCTTTTGACTATGCTCTTTGTGTTATACCGTTAATTGATTTACTTAATTGATAAGAACCGCAATTGATGGCCGAAATGTCTACTTTATGTTCATAATTTATTCAATAATTTGTGTATAAGTTTATTTGGGTCGTTAATTCTTCAATTGCATTTGTTATTAGACATTATTTGTTCCTATAAAGTATTAATCGTTGAAAGATTTTCTTTATTACGTAAATGTTATCTGTCTAGCACAATGCATTTATTACGTTAGATAGTGCAATAGTATAAGTAATAGATAACCTTAACTAATAAACTTTGAATGTGGAATATTAAGAAATTCTCCTGGCCATCTCAATTTTATGAGGAACACGCTGACGAAGCTTGCAGGATGTGTTAATAAACAAGAAAAATCGTTTTTAAATCAAAGTGTAAATCGTGGCACGGAGCAATTCATTACAGGTTCGAAACAATGTACGGTCGCGTAGGAGGCGCTGGAAATATATTTATAAGTCTGCGGCTGGACAGCTGCATTACTTCTCTGGTTTGGGTGTGAAACCGATCAGCTCCCTACGCCCACCTGGCGTCATTCGTGTTTTATGGCGTTGTTTCGCATCTGACAATATCGACATGGCCAGTATTTACATAACCCCTGCCGAAAGATATGAGAGACTCACCACATCTCATAAAACACTAAGTATACCCTTAATTTATATACGGACCGAAAGATAGTCTTATAATTGCGAATGCACTCATTAAAAATTAGTTGTATATGATGATTGATAATATTAAAACCATACTTATTCTATATCTCTGCCAGAATCCACTAGTTTCTGTAACACCTCAAGTTCAAGGAATGCTAACTCACGGATTGGGCGGCGCAGAAATTAGAATTTCGATTAAAATATTACTTGTTCCGAGAATTTTAAATGCGATGTCGGATACAGATAATGTGATATCCATATCATTTACTGAAATTAGTAAGCACTTAATGAACAATTAATTTATATCACATTCTCCCGAAAAAATAACTTTTAGCGTGAAGTGCAGCGTAAAGATAAATATTTTATTTAGAATTTTAATTAATTATACCTAATTACGCGTCGTTTGCCTTCCTTTCACTTGTTCGAGTTGACTGCAACTTCTCACCACTGTTACCAGTCCGAATTGAGCTTCCGCTCAGCTGACAACGAAATTAACTAATTAAATACGGCATGTGCCAGTGAAAGCAGTGCATTTGTATCGGCTTTTACTATTATAAGGATACTTCAATTATAATTTAATAAGTTATTAGCGCTCATTATGAATTATAATTTATTCACTTCAGTGAATTTTTGGTTACATTCATGAAGATAATAGTTACGTAGGCACTTGAAAGACCTATTAAATTATCTAGTTCTACATAGAATCAATTTCTTCTTTGAGTATTTTCTCAGCTATGAATTTTGAACTTAAAGTAGCTTCATATTTATAAATTTTCGTCTTAGTCATAAACTTTCTCATCTCACTATTCCTTATTTAAGTATATTCTGTCGTATTTGTAAATATATGAACTCTGCATTGCTCAGTCTGACTTGTGTGATTGTCTTAGTAGATAGGCAATAGAATCAATAAATGTAAAACTACTTTTACAATCTCAATACGAAGTGAAGAAGACTAACTTGCATAGTCTAGCATCATCTACAGAAAGATAATGAATGATCAAAACACGTTAGTATTACAATGACATCAAAATAAAACGAAATGAAAATCAATATGAATGGAAAGAAAAGCAGCGCAATCGCGTTTACAAAACGTACCTTGATAAATGAGACTGGAATATAGAGGAGGGGAAACTAATTCCAAGGATGACGAGCTGCAAACATCTAGGAGCATATTTCAACAATAGACTTGCACGAATTGGGAAGAGATGAAATCCTTACATTTTATACCGAGTAACTTGAGAAAGGGAAATTCAAAATCAAAGGAGGTTGCGTATTCAGCTTTAGTTTGACCAATTATGGAATACGGGGATGCATGTTGCAATCGCCATAGAAAAATCCAATATAAGTATTAAAAATAGTTCAGGAGTTGGGCCAGGTCATAAGAATAAAATTATATAACAACTAGGATGATCGTTTTTGTCACAATGACAATGGAGGGTGAAAGAAAAGGCTGTATTTGCTATTCAAATCGTATATGGGACAGAAAAAAAGAATTACAATCAGTTCTAAAATATCAAAGCCTACTTACATCGGTAGATGGGGTCACCAATCAAAGTAAAATGTAGAAATCAAAAAGAAAAGTGTTGGCAAATTTTCATTCCTAAATTATTTCACCTGTGGGAGTGTTTGGGGGAAATCCTCTTTTCGAAAATAAGTTTAAGATAAATCTAAGAAAACGTGAGAAGTGACGTTCCTTTCCACAACAATATAAATTGTAATTAATACATAGTCTAATTTAAATGTTTAATCCAAACAAAGGGAAGGAAGTGATAATATATTTAAGACATATGTTTATTCACACGAACCTTGCGGTCATTAACGACTGTTTATAATTCTTATAGGTATAATATTTCTAAGGGCGGTGGTTTACGTGTATAGATTTGGAGTAACATATAAATTGGAATATTTAGTTTTGTACCTGCTACCGGACTTACGCCCAATTGAAATAAATACATCTACTACATTTCGTCCTCAAATTTGGGACTTCACCAAGTACAAAGGAATTTTAAATGTTTGATTTAATGAAAGTATGCATAAATCTTGAAAAAAGCCGAGGGGATATATATATATATATATATATATATATATTTAACAAAACTCTCAATGGAAGCAGTACATACTGAAAAAATTCGTAATTGGACGTCGACGTTTTATCAAGATTTATTATAATTGCAAAAATTTTAAAATCTGAAGAAATTTATTTGTACTTGATAACGTCTCAAATTTGACGACAAATTGTCATAATTGAACAAAAATAATTGAATTATCTGTAACAAATTATTTCTAAATAGATTGGGATATGTTTCTGCATCAGTCCTCTGGAACTTTAAAGGAACGATGAGTATGGTTCTTAAATCTAGAAACAAAGCACGGAAACGATATTAGAAAAATTATATATTTAATTACAATGTCTTTTACAATATGTTGAGAATATTGTACATGAACGAGGGTAATTTAAAGAGGTCAAGAAATTGGTTTCCTTAAAATATGAATACACAATTCATGAAAGCAGTTCAAACATTTTGGAATAACTTTTAAATCATTATAGAAAAATGCACGAGAATAATGGGAATTTATAAACCGTTTCTCTGTCTAGTTTATATAGTATTTTTTAGTCGTCTTTGATACATTTATGAGGCTCAGACTATGTTCTTTCAAAATCGGTAGATTTAAAATACCTCTCAAATTGTACAAAATCTTTATTTTCTTGTCTAGGGCTTGAACGTTCCCATTCTGAGATAGCTTTGGATAGACTTATGTTCCCATAATTGTAAACAGTTGCTATTGATCATTAGCATTTTGTGCGACAGTAAATATATTTTAAAAAGGCTTAAAAATGAATTCGACGCTGAAATAACGAAACGTTCTTGAAGAATATCGCTGGTCGTGATGAAGTTGCGGGAGATATTGGTGTGTGTATTTGGTTGAAGGTGTGACAAGACTCATTTTGAAGAGACGAGGGCTGCTCCCACGTCAGGACTAGTAATACCGGTTACGACCCGTACGTTTCGCCACAATGACGAACTAATTAGGCTTTCCGAAGCATACTTTATTCCGGAAAGGTCAGGCCTGTTGCTAAACGCATCCCAGGCGGGTCTAATTGTATGTACGGCATTCACCTCCTGACAGAGACTCGTTAGATGCAGAGCGAGAGGTTCAATTTGTCAAACTTCATGCCGTCATCTCCCACTGCGAACAGTCCCGCCCAATGCACTGTGGAGCATCACGACCTGAGCGAGTTGAGAGTTGAGGGCGGATTCGCACCGCAGGTGTGCCGCAGACATTGTGTGGAAATCACTCCGCGCTCACACGTTCGCGGGGTATGCTGCACTCCCACAACTTTCCCATAGTCGACATTCTTCACTAAGCAGTAAGCACAATTACAGCTCTAACAAATCACTACGAGAATGCTCTACCAATAACGACCTTGCCGATCCTCATATCGTCTAAGGAACATTATTACATAAACAATTCCTTGATTCGTGGATAAAATCTTAAGCAGGAAAACATTCTCACCAAAGTTAAATTTGAATTAATTTGAGACTCATAAATTTACAAATAAACATCAAAACCGAGAAAGTCAGAAAAATAATGTATTATTCTGACTTGTTTATAATTTGATTTGTAACGTTAAGTAATTATACTGTAGTTAACATTTATATTGGCCAAACTAAGCGGGCACTAAAAGCGTGGGTTAGAAGGCAAAAAACGACGTCAAATTGGATGTTCAAAAGTATACTATATCACAGAAAATTAATCTCTAGAAATATTATTTCAACTGAAAAAATGTTGGATGAAGAAAACGATTATTTTACATAACTTGTGTGAGACGTTGCATATACGATCTAATGTCAACGCATTAATTTATTATACATTATTGTTATTATGATTTAAGTTTATCTTTTCATTATTTATTTATAGTCACATAAAATTCACATTATGAGTCTTAACGTTCTTGAATAACAATGTTTGAATAACATTTCTGTTGTAACCATCAATGGACGCACTCCATGACTCAAAATTTTATATTTGGACCTATACTTTTAAATAGGATGTATGTATAATTACATACATTCAAAAAATGTAAGTTCGTATTATTCATATATTTAAACGAAATGAACTCGAAATATGAATAGCTTATATTTTAACGAAATTATTGACTCTTGAAAAACGTATTTTTCTGCGACACCAAAAGAAATTTGTCCCCTGTTTACGTAAAGAAGTCGCAATGTATTTGTGTAATTGTGTTGAATAATAATTTTCTTTTTTATTAAGCAAATTTATATTCATAGTAATTACGCTCTTCCTATTTTATTCTCGACTCCTAAAACCACCGCCGTGCTTGCGCACAGATTTAGAATGTAGATCAAAAGTCCAACTCAACGATTCTTGAGAAAAATTGCGATTTGAACCCTTAATTGATCGGTAGAAAACAGTTCTAGTATATTCTAGTATAATATATTTAAAATCTAGTGTTAAATTTTATAAACTGATCTTGTTTGAAGGTTAAATGTATTCATAATATTTTGTTGCTTGAAGTTGTGTTAAGTTTTAAGGTTTTTGTCAAACTATAAACCAAAAACTGGAGAGTAAATATAGAAAGATAAAAGCAAAGACGACGCATGTCTGTAGTAAAAGTCGTAGAGTTTCTTTAGGATTACGGTGTCCTGGAATTAAGTTTCCTTATTAGCAAAATTTTGTAAAGGATTTATTTTTATGTATACAATAAAGGTATATTTTCTTTCAATTGCCGTGTATATTTCAGGAATTTTGAGAAAGCATAACTCCTTCTTCGTTTCATAATACATTAACGAAAAATTCAAAATCGGCAATCTATGTGTGTCAATTAACTTTTATAACAAATTATAAGTTATATTCTAAATATTTATGAAGTAATTAAAATGTTAGAAAAATGAAATATAGCTTTTTGTTTTAGAATTTTGAAATAGCTGAAATGCAAAGTATTCTGGTAATTAAGCTAAAGTCACGACTCTGTAAATGAATCAGAGAATGAACGTGGCTCCTCAAAAGAATGTCACTCCATTCCATGGCGTTTAAAATAATTTTTCCCAAATATTGATAGGTGTTGGTGTAATACATTACGCCAAAGCTGTTTAACTTGATCGTCTTAAGTAGCATTACTGTTGTTTATAAAGGCTAATAATACGTACAACGTTTGAAGAAAACCTATTTTATAGCTCTGTGGAAATTATAAGTCTAACATATTGTAATAACAGAGAGTTGCCTTTCCTACTGACATATATTTATGTCGTGATGTCATTCTCTGGTTTGAAGAGTAATTAGGTATCGCCTTTTAAAACAGCGATCATATCTTGCAGCATTTTCTAGACCCATTTATCTACATCCCACTCTTTACATCACGCTGTGTTTGACGTCCTTTGGACTATCTTTGTAATTTCAGTTTCTATTCAACTTATCTTGTCGATGCCATCACGTAAACAAACTAAATTACTTGGCTGTTCAAGTGGCAGTCCTCCGTCACAGTTGCACCCTTCAGTATTCCTCAATATGTCACAGCTTTATACGGAATCTCAAAGTTTCTTGTGACATATCACATTTAACTAATTTACGTTCTGCATAAAACTTGGCATAAGTTAATGGACTGTATCAATCAGCTTAGACGACATAACTAAGTTGACGCAACTTCACGTTTCCGGAACTCTGTTCGAACAAACAAAGTGACATATTTGATTAATTTAAAGTAGAACTAAAATATAAATCAAAATACGAACTATCGTATAAACCTTTAATTAAATCCATTATATATATGTTTAAATTAATAATAATTTTCTCAGGGAAAAACAAAATTTATGCAGTGTCATTTTTTAAAGATAGTAATAATTGTATTAGTCCCCTACTGACGGAATAGGACACGTTAAGTTACCAATGGCTGCCTCTGTGGTCTAGAGGTTAGCGTCACTGCCTCACACCATAGGGGTCCCGGGTTCGTGTCTTGGCAAGGGCCTGGATATTGTGTGTGTGTGTTTAAGTTCCCCTACCACGAAAACCTCACAAAAGAAATAAGTTTCCAACTGGTCGAAAGACGCTAAAGACCTAGTAGTTGCTGCAATTCTGCACAGAATAATATATATATATATATATATGCAACTATGAAAAAACAAGGAATTATGTAATCAATTACCAAAAAAAGTGAGATAAAATATGTTTAAAAACAGATTTATTACAATATTAGTAAAAATTACAGCGTACATTCAAACTAATATGTATATAATTTGTAATTTATGGTTTGTAAATATATTATGAAATTTCTTTTCACATTAGTGTGTGTACTACATATTGGTTATTTGTATTTCATAGAAAAATATATAGAAACTCGACTCTGAAATACAAACAATAAGCAAAATACATATATAATTAAATTATGAATATAGAAATGAAGAAATATATAACAATTGCCTGTCTAAAAGTGGAAAAATATTAACAAAAACACATAAGTAAAATGCACTGATGGTAAAATGACAAAATAATAATAGAGCTTAAAAATAACCACAAAAAGGTTCATAATGAAAGTTTTAAATTTAAATATTACTATTAGTGAACTTAAAATTCTAATTCGTTGTTTACTGTGGAACCCTAATGAAACTGTATTATTGCCAATCGCAAAATTCATCAACATTCGTTTATTAATCAAAATTTATATAAGGTAACAGAATTTTTAGGTTATTACTTGCCTAAAACTGTAAGCATTATTAACTCATTCATATAGTTTCCCACTATTAATAAGAATTTAAAAACTGTAAGATGTCTACCAAGATGTTTGTCATTTTCTTTAAGCAAATTTATTGTTCCGTTTAAAATAAATGTCCGGAGTAATAGAAAATATTTAGAAGATATTTTTTATTTATTTATAACAAAGTAATAAAGCCAATATCTTGATGCCTGTGTAGAGAAAGGCGCACTCAGTTGAAATGTTTTTTTTCCGTCGGTCATACGCAGCCCCATTGAAGACAGGCAAGATGCAGGGTTCATGCATAAACATGAGAGTGACTCTTATTTTTATTGAAGAAAGGCAAAGTGTAGACAGGTCACGCTATTTTAATTTGTGTCCACTATCAATAAATGTCACAACAACGGAAACAGATGGAGCATCGTAGATCAAAACAGCTCGTAGTGCGAGCCGCAACTTTTCTTACATTCGGATATACTTTTATTCCTACACGTAAACATAAGACAAGTCATCACGATGATCGACAAAGAACTTGAGGAAAATCTTGTAAAACAATCTGAACCAAATCTTCGTTACACACAAACATGAGAAAGAACATCAATTCAAGTAAAAAAGCTAGTCTTTAAAAAATAAACTATTATAAAATAAATATGAAATCATTTTGCTAATTTATAAAATGGCCTATTTAAATAAAAATTTATCAACCCAAGGATAGTATGAAGACGTATTTCTCTTGTGGATGGCTAGAAACTCATGTTAGTATGAAAGGCATACGTCAGTCCTGAATGTTGTTTATAATAAATAAATGTTTAGTATACTCGAATGTAGTTGCGTGCAGTTGGGGAGATTAATAGTTTCAGTGTTACGAAACCAAGTGACAAAGATTCGGTTAAAAATAAAGTTGTACGAACTACCACAATTATATAAAAAAAACATCTTTACATAAAATGACATCGGAAACTAATTTAAAAATGACTTTCTTAAAACATACGGTGGATTTTGTTATTACGTAAATTTCATTTTATTTAATTTGTCTTCTATATACCACAAATCTCTGTTTTTATTTATTATATATATATGCATAAATAAATAACTTCACCACATTGAGTGTGTGCTGGTTAAAATGCGTTGCTATCCCAGTTATTGAATTATTTGATTTATTATGTTAAATATTACTTAGCGTATATGTTTGTGCTAAATGTGTGGCTGATACAAACATGGTCAGGATTAGGTAAACCACTCTAGGAAGTAGCTTCCGTTTAAAGATAGCCAAGTTCCCCGAAGCCACCTTCATCCCTGCAGATCCAGCAACATTTTGCCTCAATCAACTAGGAAACGTTTAATAAATTTGGATGGGGATGCCGAGGTCGGTTTCCATCTATTCGGAGAGCTGTAACAAAAAAGGGAAAAGGGCGAAGCGTTAGACGAAAATTTTTTCACATAGTTCTATGCTGTGACTGGGTGGAGAGAGAGACTAGAGAAGCAGAAGACCACGTGGCAAAAATATCCAAATCCTTGGGCAACAAACCTATTTGTAAGCCGTCGAAAGTTTCTTTTCTGGGAGTGTTGCCGCGACAAGTTTTAATTTTTGTCTTGTTGATCGAAATACCGCATTATTATTATTTCCAGTTTCCAGCCTGAAGTACGGTTTACCTTGTGGGAAAGAGTAACATGCTGAGTAGCCGGCAATATATGTGTTAAAGTCTGTATATAATTATTTTTTTCTTTTAATTTTTGTAAGTGTGATTTTTACTATTAATTTTGATTTATTTAATTTAACGGAACAAGTTCTGTGCCATATTGTAAATTTACAATAAATTTTACAGTAAATGAACAGATGACAAGTATATAAAATTAAAATATTTCGTTCAGGGAGCCAAAGTTATGGAGAACCTCAAATTATTGGGCCATTTCCCATTATCTATCGTAGGGAATAGTAATAGATTTTCTATTCTACTTTTAAACGTTTAAATGATTTTTTCTTCTCTCCCTCTGCTCCATCTTGGTTCAGGCTGTCTCTCTGGCTGAGTCTTCCCTTTTTCTTCGAAGTGGCTATCGCTGGACACCTACCCTTGGTTCCCAGTCTACCATTCAGTGAGGCAAGTTCATAATATTTATGCCAGAGTCACGCAACATACTCAGATTCTCTTTACATTTTATATTATCTTTATTTAACTTCCAAGGGTAAATGACGGTTCCTAAGTATGTGACAGTTGGTGTCCCCTCGACTGGGCTCGTTGAGCTATGTTGTTGAGTAGTCAGCTCTTAGACTGGTCTGAGGTAATCCTCTAAATACGAACAAATACAATAGTTGTGAAATATGAAGCAACTGGTATCAAGCACTGTAAACTATACAGATGCAGTTTTCAAAAAGAGAAATTAGATTTAGATCCCAGAAGCAATTTCTGCTCCTCAGTGACGTATAAGAGTGTTTGAGGGAGTTAATCATTTCAGCTTTCTGCTCCGTCTCCATAATTTCTCTCTTGTCACGACAGTTAATGAACCGGCATCCAACGTGCGAGTTCGAATCCAGAGGACTTTTCCAATACCTCAAATGATCGGAATCTTTCCACATTGGTCGAATGGAGTGTAGATGGAATCGAGCAGCGAGCTGACCTCGCGACAGACCCGCCCGATGTGTCTCCGTACGCAGTTATTAATCAACAACCAGAACAATAGAGCGCGCTGCACTCAAAGGCGTTAATTGTGATTTATGGCGCCCAGAAATTAACTCTGCTCCTAGAACGATGACACAAATATGTAATTTATTAACGCTAATGTATGTAATTAATTTAATTTATAGACGAAAATTATCAACGGCGCCGGACAGATATTTACTTGTTTCAATAAAGGTGAAATATCTTCTTGAATATTGTAATACGTGCCGACACTGTTACTTTCACCACGGGACAAGATTCCTGCTACGCTCTGTCGCAATCTCGGAAATGTCTTTAGTATAGAGCAATGACTTCAGGACGAAACTTAAGTTTAAATGCCGGTGAGTCCGTGTCCAACAATTGAATCATTAAGATCTCGTGGAATTGGAAGTGAACCTAAAATTAAAATGTTAAAGACCTTCTCGACCACGGATATTGATGAACATATAGAACTGCATGGAATTATTAAGCGCATTAATTTATAAACTCTATTATCTTATATTATCATACGAGCATCCTTATAACCATCCCAGAGCAATTATAGAAATGTCAAGAGTGTTATCCATGGAGCAGACGTGTTGCAGTAATCAGGGACTTCAGTTGATGAACTTTGAAACAATAAGGAACCGATATATCATTCTTTAATTGCATTTTTCTGGTACTAACATGTCGCTTCATATTTATACATTCTTCTACATATTAATATGCTTAAAATAGTTTATATTGATTAATACCATTAGTCCTCTGCTGAGGAAATAGAACAACTCAAATTGACATTGATGACAAATATAAATAGAAGAATATAGAAAAATATTTGTTTGGGATGGACGATAGGAGTTGCGGAAAGTAAAAGAATAGAGGCCTTTGAAATGGGATGCTATAGTAGAATGCTGAGAATCAGATGGCTGGATAGAATCACTAACGAGGAAGTTATAAACAGAATAGGGGAAGAGTTAACAATATGGCGGACGTTGACCAAGAGAAGGGATAGAGTAATAGGCCACGTTTTAAGACATGAGGGTATTGTAAAATTAGCATTAGAGAGAAGTGTGTGGGGGAAGAACAGAAAAAGGGTAGACAAAGGATGGAATACACTAAGACGATTAGTTATTCTGAAATGAAAAGGCTTGCGCAAGAAAGGGGTGCATCAAACCAGTCTTAGCACTGAAAACCACAACAACATGTTTGGGATTAGACATAGATAGTAATATAAGGAAATGCAGGAAGACACATTTTAAAATATATATACAGTTGTCAGACGATTAATATATAACTTTATCGAAGCAAAGAATAAATCATATAACTTGTAGTATTTTGGTTATCTCAAGTGATATAGGAAGAAATAAATCAAATTTATCGGGTAATGATGATTTAGTAGTAGATTGTTATAATTTTCTGTCAAATAACGTTGGAATTGAATACGGGTTATTCTTAAATGTATGCTTTCCCGGTTTATTGATTTAATAAGTGTAGACCAGGTCTTTCGTAGGTGTATCCATAGAGAAATATTGTCTGGGCACAGCGTGCACCTGACGACGGCGGAGATCAAATTCCCTGAAACGTGTTTTAATAAACAATCGACCCAGTTGATAAAATCATTTATCTTGGATAGCGAAAGTGATTGACCAATTCTAGGAAGGAGACTAGCGTAATGTTTAAAAAATTCGAGACGGATTTATAATACATTGATTTTATTGCCTCGTGGATATTAGTTAAAATATAAAATACTGATTTCTCAATGGTAAACTTATGTACGGTACGAAAATTAGTAACATTATAATCAACGAAGAATTAAAGCGTCACACTCGAGTAATGTTGGTCACATGGTTTGGATTTCATAGAACATCTGTAAATTACAGCTAAAGTAGATTCAATTTTATTTGCAAAGTATTGTAACGATGAAGTATGTTAAAATTTCCTTAGAGTATTACTAAATCACCTCTCATTCAAGTAAACTGAATGTATAATTGGCTAAATTGTGCCAATGATACTGTGGGTTTATTTCATTCCGAAGAGATATGGATGTCTTATAACAAAGGCACCTAGGTTTAAATGCACGGAGAAATTTGGAATATGAGCGCATTTTAGGACGAAGTTTGAGTGTTTGGCAGTGCTCACTGAAAGCCTGGTGACATCGGTGACCTTTAAAGCGCCTTTCACGAAACATTGCTCTCAGCTCGTGACAATGCAGAATGTAGGCTAACTTACCCTTCAGAGAAGCAATAGGCCCAAACAAAGCTTCACATCAACATACTATACACGTTACGTGCTTCACTACCAGAGCTTGATAAGGTCATATTTCTTATACAAATTATTTCCGGAGCTTTACGCGTAACGTCCCACATTGATGTCTTCTTAGACTTAACAACCAATGTGGCCTTATAATCAAAGAAAGATAGCAATTTATTTTTTATTACAGTTATATTATTCCTATTTTTATTTATTTAATACCTGGAAGTGGATATTATAACGTTATATTTCTAAATGCATACATGGATATTCTCCACTAATTACAAATTTAAAGTATCAAATTATGCACTGTTATCAGGAGCCAAATAGTACAGACACAGGCGAGTGTTAGTCCATAACCAAATAGGAAGCAGATAATTTTGCTAAATATTTGGATAAATAATAAAAATGTATTTACCTACCGACGTTATTGGAGTATAATTCAATCCAGAGCAGCTTCTGCGCTAATTCCTTAGTGTTCACGTAATATTAAAATACAAACCCGTGGTAAGTCAAATAAATGGTTTGCTTAGAGTAATTTATGAGTAGAAGATATTACGCCCGTTACTTTCTATTTCCTGCACTATAAATATTACACTATTCTGAATATAATTGTATATTATAATTCAAGCCAACCCGGAGGTGTTGAAGAATTACCCGAATAATTCCATGGGTGAATCTAGCAAGCGCCTCTTTAGCAGCTCCACTTCCTGAGTAACTTAAATGATACGTTTGGAGTTTATAGTAGAATATATAGGAGAATAGACAGAAAGTCCAAATAATTGCTACGACGTTACCTACTTGAAGAAATCATTGATCAATTAATTGTAAGAATGCAAAATAGGGTGCAATTAAATATTTCAGGACAAAGATCCTGTAATGAAGTTGTTTTTGAGGACAATTAAAATATGTCTAATGTTTGTTTTTAAATAGTATAGAAGTACTTTAAGCACAATGCAAGGTGATTCAGACTTTCTGTTACAGACGTTTAGATAAATATTAGATATCGAACCCATGTCCAGAAATGTACTATTTAGATGCAAAATATGTTTGAAGGCCGAATTGATTTCAAATTTCCCGCTTCACGGTACGCAAACCAAATGGGCTGAGTGCGATTGCTGGAATCGTATTTAATCTTCATCCTGTACTGTCTCGTCCTGTACTGCTCGATGACTGAATGACGGCTGATATGGATTCAGACTCATAAAAACTCGAAACACACGATGTCCACAGCCGCCGTTACCAAAATTTTATCTACTACATCCCGTCTACAGCATCTCGAAGTCTTTAATAGTAATTCTGAAGCACCCTTTATAGTCAAATTATATGTTTTCTGGAACTGTATCAAATGGATAAGAAGACTCAACAAGAAAACTTACACACGCAAATAAACCAGTAACATATTAAAAAATAATTCAATATATAAAATATGTCCTGAAAAAAATGTTCAGGATATTTTATATAAACAACGACAGACTATAAATATATTAAATGAAACGAAGTGATTGGTAGATAGTTGTGATAGAGTTTATCTCTAATTAAGCAGATTGTTCTCGCCCGGGGCCTGTGTCACTGCATCTAAGCGCGGGACAGTCGTGGGAGATAAAGTCCACAATACATTTAGAGGTGATGGATGGCGGCCGTATGATGAATGTCGGGCTTCGTGATCAATTGATTAGCTCGTTAAAGAGGCCAGCCTCCCACCGATCGCTAATGAATCTTGGTGAGACGGCCCGTGGCGAAGGCCCACCCGGGGGGTCAGCCCTGCCCCGGCCTAGGTGCCAAATTAATTGCCTCGTTCCACGTCCAATGTACACAACTTTCTCACTCAACCACAAAAACAACCCCGGCGGATCGCGAAATAACGCCCAATCCACGACCAAACGTTTCGTACATATTGCATTTCATAACAGTTTTTTTGCAATTACGTTCCAGATTGCATGGAGCCTCCGATCTGAACACGCTCATCCAGTTTAGTCACGATCGTATTTTATCCGGATAGAAGGATGGATAAGGTTCCTTACATGTTGGAAACCGGAGCTCGTTCACCAAACGGCTTCATCACAACTCAACGAAATTTCCATTTACCAGACTTAATATATGTAGGCAATTAGTCACATTATATTTTAAAATAAAAAATAATAATCACAACTTGAAATACTGTTGAGGTCCTCAAAATCCTTGCCAATGACACAAATTACTTTTAAAGTATCAAAATATCATTTTTCCGGCGATTATGTCGAGGAAGGAACAAGGCTACTCTACAGACATACAGTTCTACCTGCTGTTCAAAATTTTCGTTCCCTCGCCAATATTTGCAAGCTTTTCTTCTCGCATCAGAATTAACCTCCATTATCTCCCAACAGAAGTAAACCACGCCAGATTACCTATAAATTACTAGGTACGAGTGAGATGATCAAGTATGGTGATCTTCCACAAATTTCCTGAGCGAAAGCGTCAGAGTGGTGAGTGTCCCATAAGATCTTAACAATGTCGTGCACTGCAAACGTCAATGCAAGCGACATTATTCATTACTGTGGGTTATTATTTTGTTATGCAAACAAGCGGAGGCCCCGCGAGGTGATGGATGGTGCTGGGCCGACCCCTGCCGCTTATCTGAGCGCTGGACATCATATCCACCGGCGTGATTGGGCATTAACAACACACGCGCCCCAATCAACAAGGTCAATGACAAACACGCCACTAGCATCTTATTCCAAACTTTTACACATACAGAAACATAAAAAACTATTAAACCAACAAACGTTAATCAGAATTTTAACAACCCTACGGAAAATTACTTGTCGAGAGTTGTCATTAATTTATTGTATTGCAAGCCTAGGGCGTGTCCTCTCAGGAAGCACACAGGTTGTTCACTTTATTTACTTTTTATTTGGTTTGTATGAAGATACATGATCTGCCTCATCTCATCATATTGCATGAAAATATGCCGTTTATGAGATGTAATTTTATTAGGGTTTCATCCATTCATATAAAACGAGAACATAATATCTAACTATTCAGTAAACTTGTTTTACGTAAATGGTTTATAACAAAAAATTCAAGTAGTAAAATATTTCAAGACATTATAGTACCTCAACTTGTAGCTATAGTAGAATTTTTTAGGTTAAAAGACAACATTACAGTGATCCCGTAACTAGCAAATCCTATTTAATGGGATAGGAAGGGAAGGAAAGTAGCCAACAGTTAACTAGGGCCTCCGGGCTGTAGTTTAAGGATTCTGCACGATGCACGGAAAAACCTGGAGATCTGCATTAGGCAGGTCAGACTATTGCGCACTTGTCTCATGCCATTCTGAATGACAGCAGAGGAGTTTTTTTGTGTGATCGCAGCATTTCTTACTTCGTGCCTCGGCTCGTTTAGAAGGTATCTAGCCGACTGACCAATAGGGTCAGCGGACAGCTCTTATTTTATTCCCAAGATCGTCAGTCCCCATCGTATCTCCAGAGAGAGGTAGGGGGTAGGGGAGGGGGGACCAACAAGTGCTAAGACAAGTTCTTACTTGTATCTTAAGGAAACAACTACAGTGGTGAATGTCACAAATTTCATCTAAGGAAGTGTCGGTAAAAATGACGAGAGGAGAGATATTCATTGGTAGTATAATTTGCTTTTGAGTCTCTGAAATCTTTTTAAGGTATTTCTAAAACGGCGACACAGTCTGACGAAAGAGATTGAATGGTTTTTGCTCACTTAAATCTTAAATTCAAACAGTCTGAACATTTCAAGCAATATTTCCTTGTAAATTGATCCGATTTGGGTTTAAAGTGTTTCTATCCACACAACATTGAAAATACGGTTTTAGATTACAGCGGAAACAGAGTTTATGATATTGTTTTCAGAAACAGAACGCCTGAAACTAAACGCTAAATTAATTTTTTTTAATGTAATTGAATATATAGACACTAATCACGTAAGAAATGCTTCGATTAACGCTCAGCAAAGACCATGAAACTGGATTTTGAAGAACCTCCCACTTATTGTGTAGTTGCTCTAAAATTTAACTTGTATAATTAAAGCGTGATCTATTATTATAAGAACAGTTGTTGTTTGTTGTGGTGTTCAGTCCTAAGAATGGTCTGATGCAACCCTCCATGCTAACCTATCCTGCGCAAACCTTTAAATTTCTACATAGCTACCATGTCCCACATCTTATCAAAGAAACTGTAAGTAATGTCATTTTCTTCTGACTAATTTGGCTGTTGTATTCAATTAATTTTACTGATACGCAATTGCTTTACTACTTTACACAACCTGCCGTTATTCGTCCTGTAACGCCGAGACGAATACTTTTTTTTCTTTTTTTTTGGTTAACAGGCTACATGAGGGTGATCCTGAAACAGGCAACTCCCCTTTAATAGCATAGGAAGGGAATTGAAAAGGGGGGATGCGGAAGGTAGAGCAAGGTAGCCAAGGGTTAACTAGGGCCCCCGGGCTATGATTTAAGGATCCTACCCGGTGTTTCACCTAAAGAGATGCAGGGAAAACCCTAGAAAACCTGCATCAGGTAGGTCGGGCATTGGGTACTATTCTCACGCCCTTCCGAATGACGGGAGACGAGTCTGCTGTGGGGACGCAGCATTCCCTTCTCCGTGTCTCCACCAGTTTCAGGAGGCAGTTGGCCGACTGATCCAATGGGATCAGCGGACAACTCTTGCCATATGCCCAAGGTCTTTGACCCCGGTACATATACCTCCTAAAATAGGTGAAGGTGTCTCGGCATATGAGAACTTTAATAAAAAGTACCCAGAGAGAGTGCGAGGCATTCCCGACATAATCAGGTGAGCCCCGCAGTCACTCTGGGCTGAAGCGTCTACGAGAAACTCCCGCAGCGCCTCCCTCAATATCTGGGGGAATACGTGACTCAGGGAAGCTATAAAT
Organism: Eucriotettix oculatus; assembly: GCA_034510155.1. Classification (NCBI taxonomy): domain Eukaryota; kingdom Metazoa; phylum Arthropoda; class Insecta; order Orthoptera; family Tetrigidae; genus Eucriotettix; species Eucriotettix oculatus. The sequence continues at coordinate 176,457,339 of CM067376.1, forward strand.
ACAATGACTGCATATCTATCTACGAGAATAAATCTGAAAGGAGAAAGTTGTCCATGGAAGAAGGCAGTATGGACTGAAATGGAGAATTAGGAATAAGAAAGAGGGGGTAAGACAGGCAGAGAGAAAAGGCACTAAAAAAGATAAGAACTATTGAGAAGTAATAATGGTACGACAATAGTGCATGAGCATCCGGAAGAAAACTGCAGAGAAAAGGGCAGAAATCATACAGCGTTAACTACCGGAAAGGTTAATTACTCGTAATGTCAATATGAAACGCCAGTAATTTGTAAATAAAATTATCATTAATATGAAATAACTATTCTCAGCTCATTGATAATTAAAACTATATATGTTACATTAAAATACTATGTATAATGTATAAAAAGATAATTTATTTTATATATAAGATTATATTAATTAAATATATAATATAATTTTTATTTAGTTATGTTGTTAATCCCAATCCACGTCATTACACTGTATCCATAAAACGGAAATAAACAATAATAAAGTAAGTACTGAATGCTTTTGGCGAAGGAATATCGAAGTTTTGAAGGATGTTATTGGACAGTATAATATAATTTAAACACCAAGAACACTGTTTTCTCCGAAATGATTAAATAAGAACGTGAAAGACGAAAACAGTTGGAGGAATTCCCATATACAAATGAAACATTTTCATAAATTTTTCAATACCAGTAATTTAAGTTCTGCATTTACTATGAGGTGAATGGAAAATTGATACGCAACAAAGAATCAAGAACTAACAACTCTATATTTATTAACAGAGAATTAAATCAAAATTAGAGAGTGAGAAACCATCACTGTAACATGTACGAGTATATTAATAATTAGTTACAAAAAAACTGAAGTAATCTAGCCTTTTTTACTTGTGGGAGTGGAAAAACAGGATTTTGAAATTTCTTTGCCTATTTTGTTCCCGTTTCCGAGTCCTATTCCTTTTTGAACTCAAGTAGGTTCCACCTATACGGGTCAATATTATAATTACATATTACAAGATTATAATTACATCCAATACATTTGTAACAGAACTTCAATTTGCACTTTTTATTTGGCGCACTGTTGCAGAGTCGTGCATATTTCCAGTCGTTTACAATTGGTTGAGAAATCCTGTGTTGCTTTAACCTCTATTTTCAGTTAAATACTAGGGATTTTAATGAATAATGAATCCAGTCTTTTTATTACAAAGAATATTACACAAAATTATGTTGTTACTGAGCAGGAACTTTTGCTTTTTGTTTTCATTACCTCTTGTGAATTCTTGTTCCTGTTTCTCCCGTGCACGGTTGTCCCCATGTTCTGTTGGAGTAGTATGTCTGAAATTAATTTTCAGAAAGCGTCGAACTACTTCTGAATATTGTTTTAATTCTCGAACATTTTGGAGGATTTTGGCATAGAAAGAGAATTATTTTCAGTATTGTTTCTTGTTCTTATGTGTTTTAAATTTAATCTTGCAATTCGCATTTGAGAACATCTTTCAGAGTTAAATGAAACCGTTATTAAATGAACACAAATTTCATCAAACGTGCTAATGTTTATATATTTATTTATAAAAGATTTTTCTATTACCTGTTTTTTATAAAATCTAAGACAATTTTAAATATTTTATTGTTCTGAGCAAGAATTTAATTTATAGTGATTACTTTACTTCTATTATGAAAATGGTTTGAAAGATTCTTAATCCGAAAACGGAAATGTTACCAATGAAACTAAAATCTGACTTATGTGTAAATGTGAGAATTTCACGAAGTGTGACAAATTTCATCATGATCAGGAATTGATTTAAATAACCACCCATATAAAGTATTTATCTAGTTGTAAGTATTGTTTCCAATAGTCATGGGACAATTTCATCGTGTCAATATATCAATTAATTATGTTTACTCAACATATTTCTCTTAAGTTATATTACTTTAATTATATGCCAGTTATTAAATTTGTGTTCATATTTTCTCTGGAAACAGAAAAACCAAAGAAAAGATCAGATTCTACTTTTGCACGAGTCACGTTTCTGTAATATTTTTGAGAAAGACATATTTAGAATAGTTATAAAAGTGAGTTTGTTATTACTTATTGTTCCGGCACTTGTTTAATTCGGTAATTAGAGACGTTCTGTATCATTTTTGTTAATAGAAAAATACCGGTGAACGATGAGAAGTAACAGTCACTGAGCAACCTTCCTTCATTTTTCATTCTCTTCCTTCCCAACAAAACTAATTTTTATAATTACGCATTTGTTTTATAACATGATATAGACGTTAAAAAAAATTCATTGTTCAATATTTGTATTATAAAATGGCGTTGAAAGTTGCTAGAGTAATCCGAGACTGACCACAAGAAAATTATTTGTGGCCTCCAATGAAATGTCATTTCCTCCGTAGACGCCTCGAGCAAACGATACACGATATTCACCGCTCTGTAAATACAGTGTTACAAGGAAGAAACTAATTTTATAAACCTTTAATCAGGCATTGGCACGAATGGCAGGAAATTGACGTTCTCGCTGAATATACGTAATGAAAAAAAGAAACCTAGGCGTTGGTCTGCGTAAATATTCGAAATGGGCTACAGTTTTGTAGTATAATTTTAGCTTCAGCAGCTTCTTTCTTTTTATAATTCCAATCATATCCTGTTAAATTGTATTAATATAGGGGTCTATCATGTAATTAAGAATAGTTTTTTTACCCAGTTGCCTGGGAGAGAATTTAAATTCAACTAAGAACTGTAACAGTTACTTACATTTCTATTTTGATCGTATATATTTGCATTTAAAAAAATTCCATTACTATTAACAAGAGTGAGAGGCAGTAGGATTATATTTAAAAAAATAGCATTATAAGGACTCCACCGATAAAAAGGGACATGGCTGAGTTAGAGCCGACGGAGAGATTTCTAAAACCTATTCGAATGTAAAATAGGCGAGAAATAATTAAACGTTTTTAATACTTTAGTTAGGATACTTTGCTTTGATTCTGAGAACCTGTTTGAAAACTTGTTTCACCGAGCTATTGACCGAGTAATGAAAATGTTCTCTCTTCAAGTTGTAATGAAATTAGGAATCTAAGTCTGGAAGTGTGAAATGTGGCTGTAGGCGGAACAAGATGTTAGCTACACTGGCAATAGTGGCGCATCTGCATGGGAATGGCCACTCGGCCCCAGGCTCTCCTCCAGCACATCGCATTCCAACCCGACACCCAAACAACCTCTAATATCCTCATTACCTCAATTCAGCGCTATTTCTTCATAACGACCATCTGACAATGCTCTTAAAATGAATTTCAATCCGAAATAAAGCTCGTTAAAGGAGTTGTCATTCGATACAAACAAAATGTTGTTTCTTTTTAAATATGTTATTTAGAAACCCGCCTATAATTCAAGCTATATTCAAGGAGGGTATAAACGATCTTCAAGACATGAATACTTTCTTTCACAGTATTGATAAATTTATTCTTCATCATTAGAAACCAACGTCTTACTTATTTAAAATTGGACATAGGTAATTATGAAATTCCTAGTTCGTAAGATTATTTAAAATATGTATAATATTTTTAGAATTGACAAATAGGTTTAAGCTGATAAAATATCTTCTTAAACATCAGTAGTTCTCTAACGACACCATCACTGATTAAGCGTTAAGAGACTAGTACCTAGTCACCCCCAATTTCATTACCTCTACTCACACAATACAACATAAAAAGTAATTCGTTGGCTCTGCTGCCCTTTCAGGGCCTTTTCCTACCGGGTCGACTGCGGACTGACACATTCCGAATTTGGAGTGATACGTGGTCGATTCTCCAGCAGTTTTAATCCCAGTCCCCGTGACCATGACTGCTCAAACTCCCAAACCCATACCAGGATTCGAACCCCGGACCCCTGTATTGTTAGGCAGCGTCGCTGGCCAATACAACACAGAAGGTCGATCTAAAAAAACTAATTGATAATTTGAAAAATACGACACTATTGCTATAACGTAATCGATGCCATCCATTCAGGAAGTTAGAGGTTGCAGTATCACATATTCAAATACGTGAAACTAAATTTAAAATAAACAAATAAAAATCATGAAGACCTAAGTCTGTTTTTTTATATTATCCAACACATCAGATGCAACGTTTCTAACATTGGTACTCCTTCAGTAAATAAACATTTAATTAAATTTCTTCTAGTATTAATTTTTTTTAATCAATACAGAGACATATCAATTTAATTAAATGATAGAGGTACAAAAGTGAAAATTTGCTTGAAAGAATAATCGTCATTGGACGTAGTTTAGAACATGAAATTTTTCACTGTTGGACCTCCGTTTTTAATTAAATTATTACGTATTTAAATCTATTCAAAAATTTAATATCAGAAGGAATTTCATTGTCAGTTTACCTGAATAAATCCTAAAATTGTGAAATAAACGTTGTGAATAATATAAAATTTCAGACTTCTTGGCTGCGTCGATTTTTATTTATTAATTTTATATATATAAGATTAATTTAAATATTTCATTTTTATCAGCTTCATTTCTGAAATTGTTTTAATCAACATTCTTACGTTTCCACGCTATTAAATGACACATGTCCTCTCAAATTCTGGCTAAGATTCTGAAATGTTTTTAATACGATATGAGAGTACCTTTAAATAATGAATGAATCTTATTTATTAGTAAAATCTCATTCAAGGCTATGAATATTATTTCTATTGCACTTTATTGCGGTCAATATAGTTCTGGAAAATGCAATATAGAGAAAAATAAACTAGGTCTTTAAATTGGATTCAAAGAAGAAAAAGTAAACGAAAAAATCTTAAATTATAATGTTGCCAATAACCATAAAACAAAAATATCTTTGCTTTCATTTAGATAATGTTGACATTTATGTTTCTGATTATTTTTAAACGTAATTTATCTTAAATGTTATTTATTAAAATATCAATAAAGACACTAAATTAACAGTCAGGTACCTTAAAATTAAGTAATTCTCATTCATAAGACGCCTTTTGAGCTTTTTAAATTTTCTAACAAAAATAAAAAATTTAGAATTAATATTAAAAATTAATTTTTACAATTATTTTTTGATTAGAAGCATTTATTGTTTATTGATATAGTGTTATTTGAAATAATATATTAGATTCTTTATACACTTAACGTAATGATTTAATTATGTGGACTGATATTGATTTTAATTTCCTATTATGAATTAATAGGAAATTAAAATCAAGTTTAACGGAAGACAATAAATTCTCTGTTAATCACATTTCAATTGGAACTGTTCATGGATACAGTCCAGGGTGAAAACTTTTGTATTTAGACCTTTATTGCCTATCAATATAAATGTTTAATTACATTCGTCAACATTGTAGCTAATATTATTTATTTATTTTTACTAATTAATTAAGAAATTTAAATAGTTTACTTTCCAACTAAATGTTGTTACTGTAAATAGTCTACTATTTGTACAGTATTTTCCAGTCAAAAACCCTAAGAAATGTATTAGTACATGGCGAAGTCACGAATTCGAGGACGAAACTTAGTAATAATTAAATAAAACATCTATTTTATCTGAACCTTGTTCGGTAATTTAAATATAACTATTTATTTTTCCTAATATAACGAATACATTTCGAGAAATTTGATGTGGAATAACTACTAAGCGAAGTTACGCATAGAATAATAGCTCAGTGAGGTCGGCTACCTTTTTTAAGTTTCAGTGTGTTGCATCCGTTTGTGTAGCAGAATACAGTGCGAACGCTATGTTTCATCTTTAAATTTGTCTGCATTTGATTTAAAATTGGAAATATCTTAATTAGTTTCCATAAAAAAATTAATTCAAATAATAAAATTCGGATGTGTTTCATGAACTTAATGAGGGCAAGAGAAACAGAATATTGTAAAGTCTCTATCCAATATTGACTTAGTTAAAGCTTCACTTACTCAAAGCATGTCACTCATTAAAATTAACTCGTAAATGACTAGTAGGGGAAGTCGGAGCGGAACGGTATAGCGGGATATAGGTTAGTAAATAGCGGTGGAACATTGTAACTAGTCAAGAAAGAAATCCTTGCAACCAACTTGACCGAGTTTTGACTCCAACTTGTGAATGAACTCTTTTTTTGCAGTTTTACATTTGTGACTTTTTAAATTATGCATTTCGACAGTAGGTAATTTAAAGACTCATTACTTTTAACTCTTTAATGGTATATATTCGTAAAATATGTGTCTTAAGCTGCATATAAATTACGTGTAAGGTTTAAATCTACTTGGATTAAGCCTCTGTAAAAAAAACTTATACCGAGACTAGCGTGCAGGGCGGAACAATACTGTATAATGCAAAATGTTATGAATTCTTGAAGATAAAAGGAAATATTGGCAGATTCACCTTATAAATATGAGTTACGGGATACTATACCCAAAAATAATAGATTCAGGAAAAGGAACGGAAGAAAGCGAAAAATTTTAGCAAAAAAAGTCGTTTTGCGAAAGGAAAAATTGATAAAGCTACAACCGTACAAGTATAAGAAAGAAAACACAAAAGAAGTTAAGATTTCTCTTAAATTAAAATTCAATTTATTCCCCAATTGTAAATAAAAACGTCTTATCCCGTTCTGCCCCGGAAGGCGAGGCAGGACGAGAAATTTGTTTCCTTTTAAAAATACATCAAAAATCTGAATTAGTTGTTTTAATTTATAATGATATTAAATTATTTAGGTAATAATATAAACTAATGTTTCATACTACTAGGAAGTGATTTTCCTTTTACCATAATTTTACAAAAATTATTAAACAATAAATGTCCCGTTGCACCCCGACTTCCCCTAAGCACTATGAAAATGTACTGATGTGTTAAAAATAGAATACCTAATCCAAACAATTTTATTTCCGATATATACAAGTTAATCCGCAGATCGCTTGGCGGAAAAGAAAATATCCTGTAAATGAATGTATTAAAATTACTTGACAAGAAAATAAATTAGGGGATTATAAAACGACGTTTCTATGATTAATATGTCTTGGGAATATAACGAATGAAGGGATTAGATATGATTTAAAAGTAAATAATAGACTAACAAGCGCATTTAAATAGAGTAGAACGCTTTAATAATGACATTTACCAGTTCCGATTTCATCACTTGGTAGAAGTAAATAAATTAGCACGCGTTGGTGCACTCACACTCTAAGGTCGTCAAATTCTAAGAATTCTTAGAAAGAACAAATTGCGGCAAATTTACAGGAAGAGGCACACGAGTTCAATGTCGTCTGTGGTTAGACAAGGAGAATCAATTCTATCTGAACTAACCCCAGAATTCAACAAAGATCCTACGCCGACATCATTACACAATTGCGAATATAAGATTATTATTATTTAATTATCAATAAGATCAAATGGATTAATCAGCTTAATCAGTGGTAATTGAAATATTAATATCGAATCCAACATTGAAGTTTACAAAAGAGGGAAGGTTTTTGCCGCAGCATAATCTAATAATTTACTTGACTACTACCGATTTGGCAAATGGAAAAAAAAAGTTAACCCACATAAAATAATTTGGAAATTTATCAGGTAAAATAATCGCAAGGAATGAGAGATTATTTAATTACAAATAGAAAGAAAATTTAATACACAGTGGAAATTAATATGAATATGAAATGACAGTGGATATGATACGTTGCCAAGCGTCGGAGTTCAAGCGTCAATGAGATAATAATCAATAACAGGTCGATTACATTATGGGCGTCACAAATACGTTCATGCTATGTATATTGCAGCAATGTAATGCATATTAAGCTCTCAGAGTGTAAACCGTATGGATGGGATGATACACAGTGCAATGATTTCATTCAAAATATTGAATACGTAAATTAGTAAATTAGAAAAATTGAAAACAATGACTTGGTTGAAAAAAATAATACGGTGCTTCTTCTCATCGACGGACCTCATCAGTGACCTCAATGAAAATGAAACCGTTAGTCATATGTTAAAGTATTAAAGCATGATACGGGATCAGAGACATTAAAGAGATATAACTACGTTATATATATTTATATGACTTAGTGAATTAGGATCACTTTGGATATTTAAAGTGAACTTATTAGATGTAATTTGTATCATTTCATAAACCAATCTTATGCGATACGTGTTTTCTATGTCTTTGATTTTGACATCAAAAAACGTGAGTAAATATAATCCGGACGCTTCAACTTATTAACGTGCTCTTTAATTATAATTATCGTTTAGATTGACCTATGTAGATGGAATCACAATCATTGCATTGTACTTTTTACGCTACGCAATATTTATTACCGATGTTAACGGATATTTTCTTTTATTAATAATGATAGAAAGGTGGCTTTATAAATAACTGTTTGAACTGTCCATTTCTTTTAGGGATAAAACATCTGAGTTTACGAATAAATTTCCCAGTATTTCAGTTAAATAGTGTAATGTCAGTATATTAAAAATTGACTAAGTTATCAAAGTGAATTTTAGGGATGTTGAAGCAAGTTGAACGCCATAGCCCACAGATTTGGCGGATGATTGAAATTGTAATGGAGAATTCTCCCTGAAAATGTAGGTTTCCTGTAACAATAGAAAGTTATTCAAAATAAAATCATTTAATATAAAATTTATGTTTATTAAGATAACTTAGTGCAAATAATTGTATTGAAATTTTTTGCCACGTTTTTACATTTGTAGTCAGTCTTAATCATAAAATTCTTACGTTGTGTGCCAACTCGTTATTTGTAATGAACGGGACTGTGGAAGTAGACGTATATACAAGAAAATGTAATAACTCAATAATTATCGATAAATTGCTTCTGAGCTAACATTAAACGACAAGAAAAGTAAACTTTTAACTCCATTTTTACGGAATCAACGCTAAGGGGGAAAATATTGACGGCGTTTCTCGTCAAAGATAACGTTAAACACACACAAAGTAATTTCCGAAACTCATCAATAACCACACTTCTCTTTTAGAAAACCAACTCATTAAGATGCAAAAAGGAAAAATATACAATATTTCTGTAAATAAGAACGTTAAATGCAATTATATGTATTAAATTCAAGTTTATTGTAACATATAATGACTCCAGCCTAGCTTGCAAGAACCTGATAGAATTCGCAATCAGAAAAGAACTTTTAGAAAAAATATAATAAGTGTATATAAGCAAATACTAATTTATATTGTTTGTAAATGTAACAATGTTATGTCGCTAATGACCAGCACAGAAGATATGACGAGTAAATAAAGCTAATAAAGGAAAAATGTTTTGCTAAAATTATTAGTGTTAGATATTTTGAACGGATTTTTTATGCATAGAAAGGAATTAAAATCTGTTATAGGAACAATTATAAATTTATCATTAGTCTAGGACACATGCATTTATATAAACTATTGAAGGAAACAATGTGTGTGGAAAACATTTTGTAGACCAATTATAACTTCATATAGAAATTTTACCAACTACACTTTTATTTAGTGACACGTGGTGTTTAAGTAAGTAATTACTCAGTTTATTAATAATTCAGGTCAGATGTTAGTTACGACTCGGCATGATATATAGCCGTATTTATGAAGCACCGTGTCCCTATAGCTGCAGCTTCATATATCTCAATCCAGGTGGTAACTTACAACAAACTATAGCGTTTAATTGCAAGTCGTATTTTTAACGTTTTGCTGTTACACGTAATATTTATTAATATACATAGTGCAAATAATGACAGATCTACAAGCAAGATCTTAAACGTAAATGTTAGTGTACACTGGGGAAAGTTTAACTCCATTTCTCGCATGAATGTGACAAGTTAAAAGTATATTAGGATTCACATTCCCCGGTAATATAAAGAAGAATGAAGGGAGTGGATAAATCAGCAGCATAAAGTACATACGCGACGTAATTAGTACTGTATTATTCCTAATTAAGCTCCTGTGATTATGTCAAATACATTTCTCTTTATAACTTTCAAAGATCAAACATAGTTAGTTTGTTTTTATGTAATCGTTCGTAAATGATATGCATATGGTGAGTTACCAAATCATTTGAAGCTTGTCATTCGTTAAAATGAATGCTTCCAGTACAAATTATTACAATAAATGTTCCTTGCACAGGAAACACCCAATTCTAAGAGTGTAGCTAGTATTATAACTTCGTTGGAAGGGTTTATTTCAGCGCCAACTCAAAATTGAAGTAAATTAATGAAGTAAAAACTCGTAATGATGTAAAGGGTACAAATGTTTCTGTGTGTTTTATACAAACTTTCCATAATATAGCAGCAACATTATGTACTTCAAAAGACTACAAAAAGCGGACGGTTCTAAATACGGCGTATTAATTATTAATATGAAACATGCATACCTTCAACTTTTACTGTTTCTTTCCATCCAATTTGCGGAAATATTTATCCTGACAGATTCCTGTAAGCTACTGGTTCTTCTTGCATTTATTAGAACTTAAGTATATATCACGGTAGGTGATATATATAAAATTGGAAATTGTTCCATACATCCTAACTATAATTTAAATTTTTATTTCCATATACAATTATGGATCCCCGGAGTGGGGGCAATTTCTACTAAACTTCGAATACACGAAACGATCCAGAAGAACCAATGTATGGGCATAACATACATAAAACCAATAATAATTTTCTTGGAATATTTTTACACCCTTAAGATACCTGGTATATTTTACTCTAGTAAGGTAGCGCCAGTATTTGGGTCATTTTCAACGCAGGGAGAGTGTATTAGGGTACCTGGAATACGGTTGACTCTGTTGTACTGGGAATATTTCTCGCCCTCTTAAGCTACCGGGAATATTTTTGTCGCTCACGAGGTTTCCAGGTTCTTGCGGTATCGAGAGAATATTATGCCGTCTCAACGTACCAGAGAGTAAAATATATAACTAATTCTTTACAATTTCTTATATTTGCTGTGCTTACTTAAGGTACCAGTTCATTTCTTGTGTTACTTGTGTTACGTACTTAACTATCAGTCGACTTCGATATAGTACGGAGCGGGAAAAGATAAAGATTCAAAAATGTTGCCGGTAAAATCACACGTTGACCAATTCAATACTGTACTGTTATAATATAAATATAAATAAATACTTAAATTTATAAATAAAATTGTTATTACTCAGATATGCCCTAATTTTTGGTCAACAATAATAAAGCAATTGCCAGTCAGAATCATTTATTAAAATCACTCAGAAACTATCGGCCTCAAGAGCCATTTTAATATGTAACTTATAAAACAGCATTCATGGAAACTATATTCAACTAATTAACTAGACACATTATTTAGCTGGTTATAGTAAGTGAAAAAGAAAACAAAAATTACCTTATTTCTTATATTATTTTCCATATAAAATATTATTTTATGTATTCATTTATTATCCTTAGTTTACTGTACAACCACTTGCTTAAAAAACCTTTTCTATCTCATCCATGTTTTAACACGATTGTTATAATAAAATAATAGTATAAACATTCCACAATATTTCCATTTACAACTTTTTTTTACCAAATTCTATACATAATATCTCATTTTTTAAAAATATAATTAGAGAATAATTTATCAATACACCCTTACTTTAGATTATTTCAGTGTTACATAGTTGTAAAATTATATAATTATAATTAATCATCCAATAGTACTTTTTTATATAAGTTTAAAAAATAGGCATGTGAAGTAATTACTTCACCATGTTCGTTCATTGCGGAATCAATGTTCTTTTATAAATAGATACCTTCTAATATTTTCCTTTTTTCAATATTAAGTTCCTTATGAAGGAGATCTACTCCCCTCCCCCCCTAATCAACCCTATGATCGAGGTACTGCACATGCTTTGACGTAACTGTACTGGTTTTTACACCTTACCTCAAGTTCCCTTTATGATAGTAAAGTTAATTATCTAACCACAATGACGTATGCCTCATGTATATTTTTTCATAATCCAAACTGGAGATCTTATAAATTAGATTTCTCTCCTATCATTTCTCTTTTGGATCTTTCATGTGGCGTACCAAGTTCGCTATCTTATTCACAGGGTTATTAACTATGCGTATCCTATTAAATCCATGATTATTTACTGCCATAGTTATATTTTCCGGTTACCCTCTTATTTATGAGTTGTTCTAATCTCCAAATTACATGTAGTATTTGCATCTAGAAATCCTAGCTATTTTTATTCAACATAATCTTGCTTTATCTATAATATCAAAATCCTTTGTCAGTGCGTCCGTCAGTACGTTTGTCACAACTATAGGCTTCCAAAATACTGATCCGAATTTGACCAAATTCGGCACACGTGTTTCTCAGAGCCCTAAGCTGTCCATGATATTTATATGAAGTTATATATATATATGTATATGTGTATATATATATGAAAAAAGTTAAAATGTCAACTAATATCCTGCTTTTCCCTTGGTTGCTCAAGGGTTGGCTCAAGCAAAAGTGTTTTTGTTTATACAGAGAATTGTAGAACTAATTTAGTGTACCCTCAATTATTGTAGTAAACTTATCTTTAATTACACTTCTGCTTTATTCTTTACGTGTACCGGAGCAACGCTGAACACTTCAGTTAGCATTATCTACAAATTCTTTAATCATACCATCATCAGTCTCATCCAAAACTGTCAAACCAATCCCCTTCTCCATCCTAACTTCATTCATGTCCGTTGTTATTGAGGACCTAAGATTGAGGCATATTTAAATATTAATAGTAATAGTAAGGTCCACAAAAAATATTTTCTGTTGTTAATAAAATTGTTTAATGTGTCATGCAAGATGACATTCCGCAGTCGACTCGGTAGGCCCAGGCCTTCAATGGGCCATGGAGGAAGGAAGGAATAAAATTGTTTACGAAATACCAGTGTACATGAATAGAACTTATGAAACTGCCTCGAATAGTTAATTACTTGTACTTAAAAAGATGAAATCCGATTGCAACCGAATTATGTCCACAATAGTATATAAATAGGCCTACGTCTCTAGTCGAGGTCTCCTCGGGAGATTTTACCTCGGATTTTATTTCAAGATACAGTTCTCGTTACTCACAGACCTAGTATTTTGTTTCTATCGTTTACGTAAATGGACAATCTCTTTTATTAAACATGAACAGAAATTTCGTTCTCTGCCGAGAATCATATTATGCTGATGTTAGCATGTTGCGTCGCATAGCAGAAGCCTGTTAACTTATTTTCTATTTTTCTCTGATTCACGATTAAATATTAAACTGCAGAAAATCAGATCACAAGGGTCCGATTTAAAATTAAAAGTTTTGGTGCTGTCAGTATTACGTAACTTTTCCTACGTTTCACGTGTACACTGGAAGTAATTCATCAAGCAGGTTCAAAATTATCCTGCTTGGAAATGAATATTACATTTTATCTGACTTCACAATTGAAATAAAAAAATTACTTCATTTTAACTGAGAAAGTAGTCGTCGTCCCTTCCCCCTCATATGTAACTTTATTATGAATGGGAAGCAAATCTTCGAAAGTCAATTCCAGATTCTGGCCGTCATTTCCGAAGGGTGCCGGTAATATTCGAACGTAATGGGTTTATACCGGAACATCCCTTTTACCTTCCCTGTAATATTACGTCCCCTAAAAAAAGAATTAACAGTGTTAGGGAGAATTTATCACGCGTACTGCATCATGAAGGAAGCATCGCACACCGGGTTTAAAAAAGGAAGAGAGAAACAATTGTCGAAAGCTGCTTTGACCAGTTGAGAAAATTTCATTAAGGCGAACGCGTGTTTATAGTCTACGCAGTTTGTAGAGGCATAAAATAGCGTGATATATTAGCGTAGAGTCGCGCGCTTGTAGTTGTGGCCGGCTATAATTGAGTCTATCTCTCTCTCTAAGCAGCATTGTACATGGACACTTGAGGTCGTGTCTACATACTTAATATGCATAACTGATTATTAAAGAATGGAGAGCGGGGTGGGGAAGGCTATAGCCTGTCAGAGCAACGCCTTAAATTAAACACATTCCAGCGGTAGCCCCCCAGGGAGAGCCAGTGTGGGCTATGGACCATTGTCGGCCTGCGCTGATGCCATCAGCCGAGGACGCTGCTCCTTATCGCGCCGCAGATGACTGCGCTTTATAACATTCATTTATATTTATTATTTTGCCTTCTTTTGTTGGTTTTCTTGGAGGGGATTATTATCGGAATGCGGTACTCCTCTGACAGGTGTTCGCGACGACACAGACGCAGCTTACGGGTTACTGCCCACGTCTCGAGGCAATTACAATTGTCGGAGGAGTGACCCACGAGAAAGTGCGACAATGGAAATATACATAAGCACAGCTTGACAAAATATGACAGATATATCTGCTATTCGATAAGTAAGATTGTGTTCCATTATGCTTGAATGAGACACAAAGGCCGGGGTGTAATTGGAGTAAACGTGAATCGTTTAAAGTATTTAAAATGAAATATTAATCAACATATCCTGATGGGGTACGTCAAATATTCATATGAATATATTCCAAACGTTAGTTCTTAATAATTCTATTTATGACCCTCTGTAAGAATTATCTTGATAATAAATCTAATTTTCAAACCTATCCATTAGTGTTGGTAGAAAAATCGATAGATACCAAAGTACATCAACATTATTTATGGTAAGTGAATCCATGAAACAGATAACTTCATATAAAAAAATCAAATTGAAAAGGAAAAAACTCCAAGGACTTTAGAATTTCTCAATTTCTATTCTGATACGTATGACTGAAGTCCATATTGTACTTGATACTTAACCTTAACTGTACATTCTAATGACAAAATATTTTTCTTTACAGTTTACGGACTCAGAGATTATGAACATATTTGGGCAAAAAAGTGAGCATTTTAATGTCAACACTTTTCTAAAACATATGATGATACAAACATAATTTGTATCTTCATAATTATAAAGTACACGTATTATTACTGAATTTATAATAATATGGCTAAGTTCGTATATGTAAATTATTATTCGTAACTCATAAAAGAAAGCCAAAATCATTTTCCGGGCTAAAATCTGGAAGGGAATTAGTTATTTACAAAACCTTATTGCAATGCTAAAAATAAAAGTTTGTGAAGATTGTGATTAAGTAAGTGAGCCTGTCCTTGAGGTACTCAAGGGATGGAAATATCTCGCAGCGATCTAGGCGTCGACTCGGATTATCTCAGATGATAGAGAACCCCCCCGTAAAGGAGGACGTCCAGTTCAATCTGATCTTCTAAATAAAAGAGGATTGATCAAATATTTGTAAATATATTGATTTGAAAATATTTGGCATTTTATTTACATCAATTTGTCTCTCGTAAGTAAACCCCTCTTATAGCAATAGACCACAACATAAATGTGTGAATATGCCCAGAGCGAATTCTTACGACGACGAGATGTGGACAGCTGCAAACTTCTTGTACCTAATACGTATAATATTTCTGCCAACACTGGTTGCAGTGGCCGGTCCAACCAGTGACTGAGGTGGTGTTACTGAAATCACCCTTCTCGCGACGAGGCTGATGACATCAGCGCTTCTCCAACTTCCGTTTCTGCTACACTTTTCCCAGTACGTACATATGAGAAGGTATTACTTAATATTGTGGCTTTTGCTTAATTATTAGTTCTCATAAATTATGTAAACTTCTCAAAAATCAAATAATAATTTGTACATTAGGCAGCAGCCACTTGATTATTTATTGCGGGTCAGTTGGCAAAACTGCCGCTCAGCTGTGACACTCGGAATTCTGGATCGTGATATTTTACCAAACACGTTTTCTGAGCAGTGCATCAGTACAGTAATTTATTATTGATGCTCTATCCTTAGTGTTTATCCAGCAATTAGCTTAAATGTTAATTCTGCCGTCCAAAGGAGAAAGTCAATAAGTTTAAAAAAATGTTTTTGAGAAATCAAGGGATAAAGTTTTTTTGAGGTTGGACGTTTACATAAACCCCTTATCTATTTGAAAATGGTTTTATCCGTACCAAGAAATATGAATTTGTCTTTATAAATTAATTATAATACATTTTATCCGTTATCAAAAGTCGAAATGTTTATTTACTGCCTTTCTTCTTTGAACGGCAGAATATAATCAATAACTTACTTGATGCGGGTATATTCGCTTCTCAAAGTATATAATTCGTAATTATAAAAATAATTTTTAACAACACACAACCTTTTAATTTCATTGAATTACATATATATGATACAAATCAGTACTCCAGGCAACCCAGGCCCCCAATACGACTAACTTCGCACGTCCACCAACGATCAACATCGTCTCTTATTATTATTCATGCCCCCAATTAAACACATACCCGTCAGCAAACGAAATGTTACACTATGATCTCTAACTAATTACTAAAATTAATTAATGCAAATATAAAATGCGCACAACTATCAGTACAGCGACTTGCGTTTGTACCGCTTTGAACTTTTATCTTCCGGCTGCTCGATCTAAAATTATATTTTGAATAAATTATTATGGGATACGGGTAATGCAACTCTACTACTAACACTGCTATACTCATGATTACCTACAACCAATAGATTTTTTTCTCGTATAGCAGACATCAAAATTGTTTTGGTGAGAATTGGGTTGGAAAATCCGGTTGCAGTTGCATACATAATGTATAATTATTTTCAGAAATTTTCTACATTTATATTCTCACATTATTCCGAGATAGTCTGGACTCCACTCGGTCCACGTATATTTCTGACTACCAAGCTAATGCTCATTCCTACAAAAAGAACGGTTTTTACAACCCGCTCGTCCCACACTCACCTATGCCCCTTTGTTCGTTAAGTCTCGCTCTCGGATATTCTATTCCTATCACATCATAAGTGATATATCACCCTTACTTTTACTATCTCAGCTTCCAATTCACCGCTCAGATTTTCCGTCCTAAGCATGAAATTCACTATTATGACACAGTGTTCAAATTTATTTAAAAATGTAGCTTCTGCGTAGTTTTTAATATGGCAGGGAAGTTGTTTCAGCTTCATAAACATTTTGGAAATGAACATGTTTATTACGAGTGATATGTTTAAAGTAAGTACCTTTTAAATAATTTGCCGCAGCAGCACTGCAGTTACAATTTTTAATATGTGTAATCACGTCCCCCATTCATTAGGAAGCCAGCCGCGGATGTGATGCATCGCCACTTTGTGTTTTCCTTTCCTTTGAGCGTTTGGAAATTTTCAAAACAATTGAACGACCCGCTGTATGATGAAGCAATAATGACTGATGGCACGCCGAGGAAGTGGATTATGCAGTTTAACCAAGTTCGTGAACATTTGAGGACGATGCTGGTGTGAAACAAAGTGTAGCTTTGGCTTTCATCACAGGCGGCATTTCTTTTGATGAAGGCATACAAAAACTGGTTTCCCGTAAAAGCAAGGGTATGAATAACGGACGTGACAATATGGAGGAGTGGTGTGAGTTGTAAGTTCTTCTTCTTTATTCGTCCCTGGGTCTACAGCCCATAGAGGTCCTTGGCCTACAGGGTCAACTGCAGAGAGACATTCCGAATATGAAGTGATACGTGGTCAGCTTATCGACTCTCCAACAGTCTTAATTCCAGTTTCTGTGACCGTGAGTTGTAAATTAATGATTTATGATGAACATCGGTAATTACTTTAAAACAGCCCTCGTATATAAAATACAGACCTAATGAATAATTAGTATAAGCTTTTGTTACATCTATGTTACCTAATTACCGTTTGGTTTGGCCTGTATATATTGATAAGAAATTATTGCATTTTAATTAGTAAAGTACATTGTGAATTTTGTTTTTATCAACATGGTCTTTCAAATGTTTTATAATTCTAGATTAATTATGGGTGGATTTAGTTTGAAGTAGAATATTATAGTTTCTGGATAGCTGTGTTAATTAACACACTAAAGGTTGATGTAATGAATTATGTTAATGCTTTGATATTATAGATTTACCATTTGAATTAAAGTTATTTTTGTCTAATAAATTTATTTATGCAATCTAAATTATTGGAATTGGCTACTAAAATCTCTTTAATGATTAAAAGGCTGTTCTGGTAAAACGTATGATAAAAAAGTAAAATCTGAAGTTAAACATAGAAAAAAATCTCAAAACGTGACTATAACCTAGGACAACGAGTTTTAACGTAAAACATAGATAGTAAATTGTCTCAGATTTATACATATATTATAATTTTAAATCGCGAATACAATACAATAGTATTCTAATAAATTCTCACCTGAACTGAAGAATAATTTGAGACATATTTCAAATTACTCAAGTAACCCTTGACCGATAGTAAAATATTATGATAGGAATTGATCACTGGGGGTTACGATTCTGTGTTGTCAGAAAGTAAGAGTGGTAAAGAGAAAAAGTAGACAAAACGAAGGTAACTAAAGCAGATAAAGGAATGAAGAAATAGCGTGATATATAACACAAAAGTTCATATAAAATATTAATTAATATGTAACGAATGTCATTGTTGTATGTATATATATATACACCGTCGAAGTGGAGGAAGTTTGCCAAATAAGGGAATTTAAAGTCATAAAAAGCAAAACAATTAAGTGGTTAGAAACTGTGTGAGAATTAACTCCAGGTGCAGTTTACGCGACAGTTGTAAAGGATATAAAATAAAATAATAGGTAATGGGCCCAATTATTTGTGAATGAAAAGAGCGGACCACTAACATAAAATTAGAAGTGACACATACTTGAAAGTTTAGCTTCTGCTCCACAATTCTTGGTGAGTTAATGAGGATTGATAATTAGTTTTGGAAGGGGGGTGGGGGTGGGACCAGCTACATGAGAATAGCATAGGAAGGGAATTGAAAGGGGGGTTGTTGCAGGGAGAGGAAGGCAGTCAAGTGTTGACTAGCGCCTCCAGGCCTGGTGATTTACCTTATAGAGAAGTAGGGTAAACCCCAGAAAACCTGCATTTGGTAGAACGGGCTATTGTGTACTTGTTTCACACCCTTCCGAATGATAGCAGAACAGTCTGCTGTAGGGTCGCAGCCTCGACAAGTTAAGTACGCAGGTGGTCGTCTGATCCTATAGGATCAAAGAACAACTCCGAGGTCTGCGCGCCCGGAACATACACCTCCTAAATGAGTTCAAGGTATTTTCGCATGTGAAACTAGAGAGAATGAGGCATCCCCGAAAGTAAGGCCCCTTTCCTGTCTGGGGAGAAACATACACGAGAGACATAGACTCACATAAGTCATTGTCAACAATAAAATGGAATGATAAATACTAGTTAATAAATACACTTTAGTTACGTGTTGATGCTATGAGTTCACTTTGCTACTATGAATACATTGGAATCATATTTCATCCCACAGGGATATTTAAGAATCTTGTGATTGTACTAGCAGTAAGCTGGACCGTAAAAATATTTTTAAGTAGTCAGTCATTAATTACACTTCTGTTTTTCTCGTAGGCCTAAGCGTATGACCCACGAAATTTTAGATGCATAACTTTAAAAAAAATAACTAAATCTGGTTACAAAACGACAGAGGACCTGAATATGCAATGTCTCTTTATAGCTACTTAAGGGGAGTCGGAAAGCCTTATCCTGCCATTGTTAAAATAGGGATCTTTTTCTCATAAAACGTTATAGACACTGTACTGAAATATTTAACAGCATGTTTTGTATGAGGAAGCAGAATAAATGTTTTAAATTATTACCACTGAATAAAATCGTGTAAAATTTTCCAAAAAATAGATCTCGATAAATAAATTAATAATTAAATTAATTATAAAAAATCGTGTATTCTTCTTGGGAATGCGTACCAAAAGGTTAAAAATAATCTGTGAAAATTTGAGTTCCTTACCTTATCAAGAAAAGAGTACCTAAAGTCACTGTTTTAACACTGGAATGATAGGAAGGTCTTCCGACTCCCAGTAAGAAAGAGAACGATCCTGACAGTACACAGAGTTTGTTGCAAGTATACTTGTCGATTAAAAATATTTGAGAAATTCATTTTTATCAAATTATTTATCAAGTTGCACCTTCTTGGTGTATGTTCTTTTTGAGTTACTTTTAAGAAGACATAATATTATAAGTAATTGTAGTTTTCCTCACAGTATGCGTCGGCGGAATGCTTGGGAATATATATATATATATATATATATATATATATAGTAATTTCAGTGTGACGAGCGTAAGCATTATCAGGGGCTGCTTGGGGATATGTTTGACGCCAATTGGTGTTCAGTAAGTTGAGGTTAGAAACTGTGCCGAATCTGTATAGCACGTAAATTCCAATTATTCAGTTTATACGTATTGATGTGAGATTCTTGTCTTTAACGTGTGCATATAGTTTGTTCTTACAGGAGACTACGCCCTGACGGAGCGAAAGCTCTTGTGATATGTGATCAATTTTCTAGCAGTGACAATATTTTACAATTTAATGAAACCAGTCATAATTAACTTCGGTTATATTATAGATAAATCTTTCCATGAGCTTTCTCTGTTCTGTCTATTTAAAATAAAAACAAATAAATAATATTCTAGGAATATTTCATAATTTTGTAATACGAACGAAAAATAAATAACCAGTAATTTAATATGTTCTGAACATATTTCGCTATTAAATTTAATTAGTAAATACATCACTATTGCCACATACTAAAATACATCCCTTTCAATCATATTCCGTAATATAAAGATAATGTATAGCCAACATCATTTCTAATTAAAGTGCTGCAGGAATGTGGGTGAAATGGAAAAGACGGTTGACGTATTTTCTTATTTTAAGGTGACCGCTGCGACGCCAGATGTTGTATGTTGTTATTGTTGAAGTAATCAGTCCTTAGATCGCTCTGATGCAACCTTCCATGCTAACCTATCCAGTGAAATTCTTTTCATGTCTACATAACTACCACATCTAATGCTAATTTTACAAGATCCTCATGTCTCATAACTTGACCTATTAATCTATCCCTTCTGTTCGCTGTCTCTTCTCTCATTCTGCTTATAAATTCATGGTGAGTTACTCTACCTACCCATCTGATTTTCATCTTCCCATACTACACACCTTCATCTTGGTTTTCCCTCTATTAATCCTCATGTTGTACTCTTCCTCCAGGATCACGTTCATGCCATTTATTACGTTTTCCAAGTCTTCTTCTGACCCCTGTAATAATATAATATCATCGGCAAACTGTAGGGTTTTTATTTCTTTTCCTTGTAGTATTATTATTTTCCATATTCCTTTTTAACTTTCTGCGTCGCCTGTTGTATATATAAGTTAAAGACCATGTGTGTCAGTCTGCATCCTTGTCTTACTAGTTTCTTGATTTCTGTTTTCTTTTCTTTCCCGTCAATTCTAATTACTGCTGACAGTAGAGGTTATCCGTAACTTTACTTTCTCGATATTTTATACTATATAACAACTTTTATAGTCGTTTCTGGCATATCGCTGGACTAAGCCGGCTGTGGTTTTGAAAGTAAAGTACTTATCCATAATCATGTTTGTTTTGGACTTACCACAATAATCCCAAATTACGCGAATATCAATAAACGAATATTTATTCGCATATTTTATGTTTTGATAAGTATGATAAGTAAAAGAATTAATACTGAAGTAGCATACACCTGCAACACACTTGGATTTGTATTAATATATTTTACAGTGAACAAACGTTTGTTAGTATCAGACCAATATAGGAAGATGACGTCTCCTAACTTCACTGAGTTGCGCTCGCACTCTGCTAAAGTATTGCATTCTCCTGAGTTCCCTGAACAGTATTATATTATAATATATACTTATCTTCTCATAATTCTTGAAATGTCTTGTACATTTTCAAAACCCATCGTGCGTTTCGACTTCAAAGAAATTTTTTACACTTCGGGTAAATACGAGTTGTCCCTACATCTTTTACTTGTGCCGTTATGAAATCTCTAAAGGCGCAAAGTATTACATTACTAGTCTATTTAGTGCATCTCTGAACTATTAAACTTGTTCCATTACGCAGATCCAGCCTCCATATTAGGTTTCTATAGTCCATAACTAATAACATTGGCCGAATACGAAATTTCGGAAAATCAAAACAGAATTCGTGAAAAAGAAATTGACATTCCAAAATAAAAACTAAACCAAGGTAATATGGTCCATTAAATTATTGTTTTAAGCCATTATTTACCAAAATACATAAAATCAAAATACTGTACAGTGCAAAATAAAAACATAAAAACATACAGTACATATTCAGTACTGTATCTGTACTGTACTGTATTTGTATAAAAACAGTAACTTTTACTTAACTATTCTCACGCCATTATATACATCATCGCCTTGCATCTGCTAATGTAGTGGCTGTAGTAACTATAAGGCTGTATGTATGTTGTCCTGTACTAAATACAGTACATGTTTCATTTTCAGATAATTTTAACATTTGATTTGCGAATCCAGAAGAGCACAGTCCCAATTAGTTCGGATTGCCTGGGTTTTACCTTACATGAAAAACATTTCTTTTCGTTCATGATAATAATTAACTAATTATAGTCAGCAATTCTAATGTCAATAACAATAGAGTTCGTTGTGAATCAGATACAAACATGCTCTGATTTCAACATTTGAGACTAAATCGTAGTTTTCTTTATCACGATGCACAAAACGACGTGTCATTTATTTGGTATCGTTTGCTGGTATCATAATGGAACATTACGACAGAAGCACGGCTAAACACAACACAACAGCACACGCGTTTTGTAAGCACAATGGCTGATCGCAGAGATAAGGAAGAACGGGAGAAATTAGACCTACAACTGTGGAAACATTCTTTGTGGTAACAATGAGCGAGAGAAATTTGGAGCTGCTACGCACAGAAAATGTGAGACGATTATTGTAACACAAAAAGGGATCCCTTGTTCGACCGCTGGCGGACATTAGATACGCCGAGCCGGGACCGTATGCTCGCCACTTTCTAATGAATGCTCTCAAATGAACTATTCTGTAATTGTTCGCGGAACCTATACACGCAGAAAATTGTATCTGAAGCCTGTATCTCAATTGCCTGGGCTCAATTTCCACTGTAGTGAATAGTAGGACAAAGTCGTAATGCGATTCAATAGCCAGCGTGATTTCTTTTACATGAAACCCAAATCCTTACATGCCATCATCAGTACAATATCCCATAAGTTTTCAGTTCACTGTATCCTCCAACAAATTAATACTTCTCAAACATGGACGAAAATCAAGCTGTCGTAACATATGTTTACAGGGAACTCCACGTTGGGGAATATTTACGTTAAAGGTTGGCTCCTTACACTGTGAAAAATCATTGAACATTAAAAACACGTATTGAGACATATAGAAATCATGCTATTTGAACTATAAACAAAATATGGCAACCAAGGTTAATCACACTGGGATGATATATAACTTTCAACGAACTAAGTTTTTATTGATTTTCACCTGAGAGAAGCCAACGCCCTTCTCCTCTCTTCTGTCGTACAGACGGGATAATTTCCGCGGTGTTTTCTCTTCCCAAAGTCAACCAGGACCGCAACTCCAGTCACCCTAACCAGTTTGGTTCTCGAGCCTCCATACTTCAAGAAAAGCGTCTCCAAACTCAACTTTTCTATTGCTCACAGGAAATTATCTTTTAGCACTCAGTACTACTAGAAATGGACTGATCAAAAGTTTAAGAAATTTAGTTTGAACATGGAATTTTGCACCGAACCTCCCACATCGATATCCAACGGTTAAGTTTCTACCGGGTCAGAAGCTTCCACAAACTCTCACTTTATTCAATCTACTATCATGATACATCAAATAAATCGTTCATTCCACCAAACAAAACTGTCTCTTTTCACAGCAGGACGAACTTGCTCTGCTGCGTATGTCAACAATTGAGATTGGAAAGATAACCAGAATAATACCGTTCGGTTGGATTATAAACTATTATAGTCTTTGTATAGTTTTATCCATTTATTTCATGTATTACAAAAACCGTTAAGTGATTTATTTTTTTATTTGGCGTGTTTCAATGAATTATATTTTCGTATATACACTTGTTATAACATTAATCTTTAATTATTTGTTTAATGAAAAACTCTATACTTAAATAAAACTTCAAATAAAAATAAAGTAAAACATTTTTAAATCAATTTAATCTGTAATAAAGAAGTATAATAGAAAATAAATCCCATGGGAATTTTAAGTAAGTGTAGTATTAGT
Organism: Eucriotettix oculatus; assembly: GCA_034510155.1. Taxonomy (NCBI): domain Eukaryota; kingdom Metazoa; phylum Arthropoda; class Insecta; order Orthoptera; family Tetrigidae; genus Eucriotettix; species Eucriotettix oculatus. Next base: position 176,481,530 of record CM067376.1, read on the forward strand.
ATTTATTTGTTACTTGGAAGTAATTCAATATTTAGATTCAGCTTCGTAACACACAGGTTTCATCGATCGTCTAAATGAGCGTATAAAATTTTCGGCTTCAACTGCTTTTAATTTTTGTCATGAGAGAAAATGTTGGTACACAGTTGTATCAGCTTCTAAAGCAGGAAAGTAAACGGCGTACATTTCTCGTACGCATGTCTTTTTATCGTGAAAATGGGATTTGAGATATTATCTTCCCCAACTCAAGTAAACGTATTCATAATTCTGTAGGAACCTTCTTGTTTTTATCTGTCTTGTAAGGTGTGCTACCGATGCAGAAACCGACTGAATTGCTGGTATTTAATTGTAATCAACGACAAACTGCTCTCAAGTTTTCGAAAAGATTAAGTCCGCTAGTTCTTCCATTTACTGTACCTAGCGGATTAACCAAAAGTATTATCGACAGAAGCCGAGGTTTCACTTTACTAGCTTTCATGAAGGTCGAACAAAGCATCAATGCCACCCGTTTCGCACCTGTGGACTATAATGTTTCTAAATCGTTACGGTTGGAACAGTAATTAAAATGGAATATAACCTTTAAATATAATTAATACGATATTTGCTCAATCTGTATACATATCATTTTGCGTCCATTTCTCAAAGTAGGAAGTCATAAACTTACTAATGATAAATTCTCGTACAGGTTAAAAGCTCATTTTGATAGAAGATTTTATATAATTTCATAAATGAGTTCAATTATTACCGTTGTATATACGTAACTATAACTGTTAAAAGTAAGGTTTCGCTATCTTGGACATCATTCGTCAGATTATGTTCAGTATGAAGAGATAATTAATCGTTCCAAACGGAAGCCAAATTCATTATTCATTATTTTTCTGTTAATATCCAAATTTAAATTATTATGTGAAGATTCTCTTTTTATTTGTCAGGCACTACAAATAAAGGTACGCTAAATAAAACACATTAACAATAAAATTTGATTAATAATAACTCTCACTACAATTTCCATTTATTGATGTAAAAGGTTCTCATGGAATTAATAATATTATAATTAAAATTGAAAAGTTTGATGTTAGTTCATATTTCATTAATATATTCGCTCTAGAAAGAAGAATATACATCGAGTTACGAAACATTGAGATTATTGATGTTGTTAAAGATATGCTACAAATTTCTGCAATTTCCATACATACTAACACATTTCATAGTGTCAAAAAATCTCAAAAATTGTAAATGGTAAGTTTATGCAATTATTTCTTCAACAAGACATAACGTTATGTATTATGTTTATTTTTAACTTAAATGACAATGATGAGGATGTAGCTAGAATACTGCTTAACGAAATTTCACATATATAATTCAAAGACAAGACCAGACTCAATCTCTTATTGTATTTTATTTCAGTTTTATGTAGTCGCACCAACATCGAGGTCATTAACGGCTAGCGAATTAGGTAACTTATGTTCATTTTGTTTGTCGGGTATTCCCAGTTAGGGAACTTGAATATACACACAAACAACCAGTCCATTTGCAGGAATCGAACCCAGGTTCTCTGTGGTGCGAGGCAGTTACGCCAGCTACTAGACTACCGACAGGGCCGTTCATTATTTTTCTGTTAATATCCACATTTAAATTATTATGTGAAGATTCTCTTTTTATTTGTCAGGCACTACAAATAAAGGTACGCTAAATAAAACACATTAACAATAAAATTTGATTAATAATAACTCTCACTACAATTCCCATTTATTGATGTAAAAGGTTCTCATGGAATTAATAAATGATACAGACTATAATGAAGAGGTTGGTGAATCCTTCGAAATCCTTTCAAGTTGGGGAGCGATCGTGGAAAGTTTGATTCGATTAATCCATGCCTCTTGAGAATGTTAGTTGCAAATGAAGACGTCCCGACTCTAATTCACCTGCCGTCAGCTGATTCAGCTGGTCTTCCTGCTCGAGAGGAATTAAATCAGTTCCAATTGACACGGCTTCCTCCAGCTGCGTGAGCCGTGGGACCGCCTAATTGCCGCTAATCAGCCGGCTAATGGGCTCAATCAGAGCCGGAAGTGTACGTCTGCATCAGACGTGCGTGGCTCGAGCCCCACCGTGGCCAAGCATTACGCTTCTGAGCTTTGCGTCCGTCGACTCGCCAAATGCAGCGCTGCCACCACTTAATTAGCATAAACCTCGCAGTATTTCACTTTACGTCGTATTTCACATTTAAAATCGACTTTCTTAAACAGTATTCCACGACCGCAAAATTGCTATAGTTATTATGATCCTTACCGGCCATATTATAACTCAATTTAGTGCTTCACACAAGCTGATTTCGTAAATTAGAATGTTCCCCTTACGTAACGGCAGTTTTTACCTCAAATAGTCTTAAACCAATTTCCGTTAGTCAGTTTTTCATTTTAACGTCGACTAAGAATAAAAAAATTTAAATTGCTTGGTAATATTTCTGGAAGTAAAATTCCACAACACTGCAATTAGTTATCAAATATCAAACTGAATTTCGAATCATACGACGACTCAGCCAAAAAATACGCATGTGAAGGACACTGCCTGAAATTATCCACATTGATTGATTCCCTCTGTTGTTGTTGTTGTGGCATTCAGTCCTAAGACTGCAACCTTCCGTGCTAGCCTTTTCATTTCCTTATAACTATCACAACCTATATCCTTCCTAATCTGCTTAGCGTATTCCATCCTTGGCCTCCCTCTTCTGTTCTTACCCCACACACTTCCCTCTAATGCTAATTTTACAAGACCCTCATATCTTAAATCGTGGCCTATTAATCGATCCCTTCTCTTAGTCAACGTCCACCATATTGTTCGCTTTTCCCCTATTCTGTTTAGAACTTCCTCGTTTGTGATTCTATCCACCCATCTGATTTTCAGCATTCGCCTATAGCACCACATTTCAAAGGCTTCTATTCTGTTCCTTTCTCCAACTTCTATCGTCTACGTTTCGCACCCATATAACGCCACGCTCCATACGATTTCCTAATATTCACATTTATATTACCCGTAAGTAAATCCCTCTTTTTCGCGAAAGCCTTCCTTGCCTGTGATATCATATTCTTTATGTCTACTATACTTCTACCATCCATAGTTATTACGCTTCCGAAGTGGCAGAATTCCTTAACTTCCGTCAAAACATCCCTTCCCAATTTAACACGCTTTGTTATACCACTGTTTCCCATACTACACTTCATTACCTTGGTTTTGCCTCTATTAATCCTCACATTGAACTCTTTCTCCGGGTCTACGTTCGTGCCAATTATTATTGTTTCCAAGTCTTCTTCTGACTCCCCTAATACTACAATATCGCAGGCAAAGCGTAATGTTTTTTTTCTTCTCCTTGCAGTATGATACCTTTTCCATATTCCGTTTTAACTTTCTTCAACGCCTGTTCTATATGTTAGTTAAACAGCATGGGTGACATACTGCCTCCATTCTTGATTACGGCTTTCTTTCCTTGGTCTGCTATTCTAATTACTGCTGCCAGTCTTCTGTAGAGGTTATGTATTAGCCTCCTTCCTCGATATTTTATTCCTGTGCTCTTCAAAATCCTTAATAGTGTGTTCCAGTTTACATTATCAAACGCTTTTTCTAAATCTACAAATGCAATGCCATGAACGTAGGCCAATCTATTCATAAATAAAAATTCATTTATTAAATTATTTATTTATAATATTTCTTGTTTAAAAGTAAATGGATATTCATTTCCTTAAACTAATTGTTATAATGTACTATTAGTTAACTGTGATTGTTATGGTTCGTGGAGGCAGTTTAACAACAATTACATAATCAAATAGTATACATTCAGCAATATAGGGCATACCAACAATTCTTTGTTTATTATTGACCGACAGAATTTCATTTGATGTTCTTTTCACTGCAGAAAATTATTTATTTAGAAGTAATTTATGTCTTATTCTTCTTTGTTGATAATAAAATACGGTAAAGATAAAAATTGACATCCACGTAGCATAAATCAAATCAATGTTTCTGCAAAACACTACATATTTGTTGAACGGCAACTGTCATTCAACAACGTTTAGATTCAATTAATAATATTTATTTTTTTCCTAATCCCTTAAAATATTTAATAATTTTCAAAAAATAGTGCTCAGTAGACTAAAATTATTGTTTTCTTTAATGGTGATGTAAAATTTAAGAACCCCTAAAATCCAACGGCATTTACGAACGGAATTTGCGAGGAAAATATGCGAAGTGGCCTTGAGCCGATAGTAAGGAGGGCTTTCCGATTTTAGTGCAGAGCCTGGTTATTACTGCACAATGCAGCGCTGTAAAACGAAGCCCCGTGCGCGAATTGATCCAGATGGTTGTTACGCGGCTGAGCTCTCCATCTCGGTAATTGCTGGCGGGTTATCAGCGTGATTGGGCCATAAAACCAGCCCCCGCCGAGCTTTTAATAACTGCGGGTCACGTGTTCGATCCGCTGACGGGGAATCCAGCGCTTATCTCTCGCGGAGAACCTCCCAGATTGCGTCCGCCAGGTGGACTTTCCGAGGCATTCCAAATATCTCGCCTATAAATAAGTGTTTGTATACCTTCTCGTAACCTCTTTAAATTATTTTTTTAGATGGGATAAATCTTTGGAGAGCTAGAGTTAGCTTTCCCATTTGTGAGTTTTTAAAGAATATTCTCTATTAAATCCTCTATTTTTACAATAAGAGAATGTCGTTGACGGGCGTAATTATAAAACAATGTTATCAATCCAAAGTCAGGCTCACTGTTATGGCGAAGGGTTCCTTACTTATGATGTCATGCAGTGGAAATAACATAGACTTCTCTTCGTAAATAGCCTAGCAGAAGGGTCATCATACCTTAAATTTGGTACAATAAGTAATAATAAACAGACAACATAAATTCCATTCCATTTGAACCCTTGGCAAATCACTAATAGCCGTCAACCTAATAAATCAGTGTTACAGTGTCGAGTGTTGGGAGGCAGTTAAATGTTACGACTCCTGTTCGTTGATTGATGCATGGAGCACGCAACAGATGTTACCGCAAATCTGAATCCCTTTGCGAAGTACGTGAAGGAAAGGGAGGGGCACCAACAAGGAAAGGGTGATGTGCTCATTACACGGCCATTACTCTGCAGGGGTCAGCCGAGCTCATGAATAACAAGCTTGTGCAATGAAATATAGGCCTACACGTGTTTAATTTCTATTGCAGTCTTTTTCCGTTTCTTCGATTCTATGTAGATACTGTATCTATGCTTAGAAATAATTTGGAAACTTTCGAATATAATTTCTGCCAATTTATCAATATATTTCGATACGTATCTATAAATCTGTCTACCTTCTATCTAGCCATTTTTATTTATCAGTTTATCTCTCTGTGTTTATCATCAACCCATCTATTTAATCTAATCTCATCATCACTCAATCTCTTTGTAAGCCCAACTATCTGTCCATCCCTTTTCCTGGGTTCTTGAGTGCCTTGTTACCTTTTCATACCAGTAAATGTTTCCGGATACTTCTAATTATTGCAATGAGTTACTTTATATTAAAAACATTCTATATGTATATACGAATGTTGTTGGCAGTGATATGATTTTATTTTACTAAGTGATTAGCAAAGAAAATCCGTTCTAATAAGCTCGTAAAGTATTTTATATGTTTCAGTATATAATGGCATCCAATACAGTCTAAGTATAAATTTTTATTACATTTGGTATTCCATTAGAAATCTTTTGACAGCTGTTGTAATACTCGTCCGATTTTCTGAAACATCATTTTCATATGAACATAACACACACATATATATGTATTTTTTTTTCATTTGTCATAACATATCTTCAATTTCCTTAGTATCACAAAGTGTTTGTTGTGTATACATGTCAGTCCAAAGCAATATTGCTATATTAAAAACAAAAGTTTTTTCCTTTGTACAGATGTAGTATGTCTAATGTCTGAACAGCAATAATATTTGCCACTTATCGGCAGTGAAAAATGTAATACCAAATGTAAAACATTTATGCGGAGACTGTATTGGTTCCTTTGTAAACTCAAAACTATTTCATGCTTCAAATGACATGTTACAATTAATCTTTCTTTGAGATTTTCTATATTCGAATCCTTCTTGCATGGCAGTTATGTGGTATGTATGCAAATATTACCTAAGTTGTTTATAATCAATTATAAATAAAAATCAACGAAATAATTCGATATTAATTGTTAAGGGTGGATGATAATTAAACCAAATTTAATTCATTACTTTTAAAATTTATTGAATTATTGATTTAAATAATCCCTTGGGTCATTTACTAAAAAAATGGAAAATTTAGGGACTATTTAATTATCGAAAACAACGATGATGTGTAAACTCAGTATATTAATTTTCATGATACGTATTTATCGGGGTCAAATATGTGGGGGTACAAACAAACGGTCAGTACAGATCTGGCTTATTACGTTGAGCCGGAAAACGAACTTGTTTTTATTCCTTAGCGCATCGATTTGGAGTCTTCAGCAGGTACTAGCCGATTTCTGAGAAGTTGGTGCAGCTCCCTCAGCATACAGCAGGACGTGTTCGGGCGATTTTCTTCCTCCTTAATGTGCCGGTGCAGGCGGAAGACAGTATGAATGTAACTATACTTTTATTTCCTTTTCCTATCTTCCCTGACCTTCTCCTTCTGAGTAGTGACACACGAACTGTCCTATCACCACACCTTCCTTCTTCCTCCTGTTATTCCCTGACTTCTTTCTACTTCCAAGTCGTGACCGTAACTGGCACTTTTCGTTTCCTTGCACCTTCCCCCAATATGGGGTAAAAATCCACTCCGTGTGACGTGTCTTAGCCAATCGTGTTGAATCTTACAAGATCGCAATCTCCAGGAGCACAGTGGAAAGGGGTGACCCTGGAGAAGTTACAATAGGGCATCGCCCTCTGGTAGATGATCAGCATTAAACCTCAAACTTAATTTATAAGCACGAACTTAGGTGTCATCACGGCGCCATACCAATTAAGGAAATTACATATCCGCTCCACCTGTATCTTAATATATTTTCATCCATCTAAATATTTTAAATTAAATAACGCTACAAGCTTGTTACAGTAATTTAATTTCAGTATTATTTGATTTGTCATTGTTGAAACTTCCGACCAACTTTGCTTTATTAAAAAAGACGTGTACATTTAAAAATGTCAGTCCGTTTCATTTATTTTTATAATTTAGTTTAAGCATATACTTTTTAAGTTTTAACATAATATGATGTATTCAGAAGTATCATTCTTTTTACTAATTTTTGTCTAGTTACCTGAGAAATTCCACAAATATGAACGAAATGTTGTAGATGTCTTAAATGAATATTAATGTTGTTTGCTGACAAATGAGTTGGATTATTTATTTCCGAAAGTTTTGTTATGACATTTTAAAAAAATTATTAAAGAATAGTTGATGTTCCAATAGCATCAACTTTGCAGTTAGTTTAAAGGCGGATGTGCATATTTTTATGTGACCGTCACAAGGACATTTTTTGGGTGGGGGACAAGTTATATGAGGATGATCCTGAAACAAGTAATTCTTTAATGGCATAGGAAGGGATTTGAAAAGGGGGGATGTGAAAGATAGAGCAAAAAAGCTAGTTGAGTGAGATCCCCGTGCTATAGTTTAAGGATCCTACCCGGTAATTCATCGAAAAGAGATTCAGAGAAAACCTGCACGAGGTAGGTCGGGCTTTTAGATACTATTCTCACACCCTTCCGAATAACGGGAGAGGGGTTTGCTGTGGGGTCAGAGCATTCGTTTCTTCCTCTCTCCAATACTTTCAGGAGGTAACTAGCCCAACTGATCCAATGAGAGCAGAGGATAATTCTTACCGTATGGCTAAGGTCTTCGACCCTAGTACATACATCTCTCAAACGAGATGAAGGTTCCCACGGCATGCGAGAACCTTGAATTTATAGAGAGAAGGTGACCTTTTTGTCAGGTATGTCACATCCCTGAAAGTAAGCCCATTATCACTCTGTGAAGAAATACCCACAGGTATCCTCATCCTAAGCACTTATTTATTGTTTCTCTTTCTTTAGTAGTACTTCGATTATTAAGAGCCGCTTTAGGCACCTCAGAATATACTCTATTTAATTACATAAATCATTAGAGTACAATATTGCCGAAATTCCAACGAAGTTTCGTTATTTAATAAAGCATACTATAGTTTTTAATATACTATACGAGTTTCGAAACATCGAAGATCAAGAAATCCTCCAAAAAATTGAGGAAATAAAAATAGTGCTTTTCTTTAACACTAATAGGGCTCTTATGTTAATTTTTAATTATACGCTTGTGTAGAAATATAAGCTTTCAATGAATTAGTGCAACACAATTATTTAAAATGATTTTCATTTTTCCAGGTTATTATTTATTCAAAAAATACGAACTTGCATTTACTTTTTTTAAGATTCTGTTAGCAATCTGATTAAATACAGCAGACTTTAATTGACTTTGTCTTTGAAAGAGTTGTAATAAAGGGGTTTATCCGTTTATCTCTGGTGGAATAAATAACAGGCTGTGAGAGAAAGGCAAAACAGCGCAACATTAACAGCAGAGTTTGTCTTAACTGCTTAATGCGACAATTAACAAAGCGCCTGGGGGAGAAAGGGTGCGAGAGTTTGCGCGGCCTGTGATTACGGAGGAATTACAAGGATCTTACAAAGTGATATCCCCACTGGAGAGGCGAGCAACAGATTGTTCTGTGCCTTATAAATAAGCTGCCACTTTTCACAGATAATCAATTATATAGTTTCTATTCGAAAAGGGTCTTTATAAATAGTAAATACTAGCTGCAGTGCCCGGCGTTGTTCGGGTTCATGTAAATAATAAAGTAGGAATGTAATAATAGATAAGTTTATTACAGTACTTTATGGTACACTATATTCATAGTTCTACTCCTTAGGGATCACTTCCTGCTGGAGACGCGTGGAAGAGGTCATTTAAAGGTTTCCCAAGAGCCTAACTCTATTACTGTTGTGAAATCTAACCTATTTTCTTCTTCTTTGGCTCTATAGCCCATTGAGGGCCTAGGCCTACCGTGGCGACTGTGGACTGTATTTGCGTAACACATTCAGAATTTGTAGTGAGACGTGTCAGCGTATCAATTCTCCAGTAATCTTATCGCGGTCTTCGTGACCGTGACGGCACAATCATCCAAGCTCATGCCAGGATTCGAACCCGGGACCTCTGGGTTATGAGGCAGCAACGTCAGCCACTGGACCACAGGAGGTTGGCACTTTCAATCCTAGGTTGTATAAATGGCGAAAATTGTATTTTTTACATAGAGATGTCATTTTAACCCATTTTCGGTTGTCTGAAAAAAATGTCATAGGACCAAAATTGTAGAATTCCAATCGACGATGTGCCGTCAGAATTTCTAAAATCTTCATTTTTCGAACTACAAGGGCCTAAAGTTGTAAGGTTCGAAAACGGAGTTTTTTATGTTGTAGCTCAGGGATGGGGGATTCGTTCACATTGGAACCTTACTCGTTTCATAAAGTTGAGTACGGACTTTGCTAGAGGCGGTAACCCACCGAAAAAAGTGTAAAACACGGAGTTCGTTAACATTTTTACTTTTTTCACGTATGTAACTTCAGTTTATTAAAAATATTAAAGATCAGGGGATGCTTCGGGCTCTGAAAAACACGTATGCCAAATTTGGTCAAATTGGAACCAGTAGTTTTGAACATTCATACATACTGACGGACGCACTGACAAACCTACCAGTTAATTTTTATTTTTTACATGACACTATCAGGGCTGTAGTGAGACCCTAGAAGCAATAGATTTGAATTACTTTCGATATGAATCACACAAAACAATTATATAAAGTGTACTGTGAACAGTGTCTGTATGGGGTAGATTTGGAAACTCGTGAATGCATCACAGTACAATATAGTACCAAGGCGATTCTGAATGATCATATCTATGGACAAAGAAGAATCTATTTTGTTATTGTAATGGTAGTTAAACGTAGAATAACAGTAATATTGCATTCATGATCTATACCATCAACAATCAAGTATACAGCAATTTTCATTTGGATGAATTAAAGTAAGTAAACTAAGAAGTAAAATCATGTGGATCTTCGTTATAAAATACAGTGGTCGTTAATGTAATCCAAGAAACAAAGTTTCTGTGTCTTGGTTTCATTATGTGACAGAACTAAACTTCATGCGTCCAAAAGTAATCTTCTATATTTAATTGTTTTAACCTTTCCATCAATTCAGTTTTTTCTGCTCTTTTGTTTGTTTGTTTCATGTATTGCCTGGAGCTACTACAGAGGGAAGGACAGTTTCCTGGTCGCAGAGCTCCAAGTAGTTAAAACTCCATTGCGTGTTTCTCAGTGTGTGCTTGTTTGTGTTTCCCAGTGTGTGTGTGTGTGTGACGTGTGTCCGCGTTATGTTTATATTGACTTTTGTCTATATACATTTTCTTTTATTAATTTATTTTAAGATTATTTGTCTTTGATTATGTACCTTATTTTGTTCATTTTTAATGTATGACGTATCCTATTTCCTCAATCGAGGACTAATGGAAACAACAATAAAAGTAAATTTCTAAAATTTGCAGATATTCCGCATCTATCCTTACCGCAGAGTACCGAGGCCGAGCGTTCCTCTAGAATAGAATACATGTTTCATGGTAGGAGACTGAGAAAAGTGGTTGGACTGTTTGGCTCATGAAGACTAATACCGAGCAAGCTGTTGAGTGAGGAGAAAGGTTAGGCATTACTCTCAGCCAAGATGCAACTTTACAACGATGCGCTGTCATATTTTTACAAGCAGAACACAGGACGCACCTGCGCTCCATAATCCAATCTTCGACACCATCCATCGCCCCATGCAGCTGCGACAAGAAGGCCGTGTCACGGTGGTAAGATGGATCGGCAAGTTCGAAGAACTAAATTCTACTTTCTGCTATCGAAGGCTGTAATGAGTGAATAACGGCCCAGGATTTCACGTTCACAGGCGTGGGAACTGCCACTTCGCAGAGATAAGCGTCAAACACGATATGATTGCAGATCGCGCCACAGATCACTGATTCTCTATCTAACAATGCACGGGATTTGGTAGCTAGATGGTTGTTCGGTCCTGATACTACAAAATAAAACTATCAAACTTAAAACGAATTCTGCATCCAGTTAATTCCTTTACAGAATTAAAAAGGAGCCAATGACGAAAACCTGCCATTTTAATTAGCATTGCATGTTATTATATCGGGTCCTAAATTATGTAAATATTCTATATAAAACGATAGAATCATGTGATTGCTTTTCGTTGGGAGGAGTCCATTTCCACCTTTATGAGAATCAGTTCTAAAATTGGGTGTGGACAACCAAGGCATGCGACGATTGTTGAGTGTGCATTAAAAGCAATTTGTATACTTACATTCTTGTTGTGTTCCATTAACGCAGCTGCTTGTAATTCTACGTCGCCAAACTAAACAATAGAATGGCGATAAGCATCAAGGCAATTATTACGAAGTAGCTGTAGAATACGAAACGCCACTTGCGTGAAAATATATTCTTGTGCGTGTCAGTTTTCTATAATCTGTCGTGCGTGTTTGACTGACACAAGACTAGAAACGTGAACGAGTACTCATGAACGGACAAATTTTCAGTTACACGCTTCATTTAATCGTGATTACGGTTTTCAAAATTCTTGTACGTTGCTCAGAGACCTTTTAAAATTACATTCTTACAGCTGTAAGCAATATACTCAGGACACAGATTGATTCAAATTAGAAAGTTTTCTGATGCAGCCTACACAAGACAGTATTTTCATGATAAATATTTTGTCCCTTAATTTCATAATGACTATTCTAATTTTTAAACGTCCATCTTTTTCTTTCCTTTACATGTTACGGTCAACTAGATCAACCAATTTAGTCTAGAAATGTAATACAGTCACAATTTTACCAAATTTATAATCGTAATTAATCCGAGTACGTAATGTTAAAATTTACAATAAAAATGGATGTTTGGGAAAATAATGTTCCAATTATATAATCAAAACGTCTTATTATAACTATACTTTTGGAGACTTACGATATTGGTCTGAAAGTCACAGAAAATGATGAGAAATGTTATGGCACCACTAATTTCCATTTCTCTCACGATTTCTGTTAAACGGAGAATATTTAAAGTATTTTTGTATTAATTAAATATCGAAAATATAATAAATTAATTAGTTAAAATGTGTACATTAAATACTTCTTTTTTTAGGGAATCCATATTTTTCAATCATATTAAATACGACAAATGTGGGTTTTTATATTATCAGTAAATAAAGCGTGCGATTTCGTTCGATTGTTAAAATTCACGTTTTTGAAATAATTTTTCTGAATTGATTGCAAATGAACCTATTCGCCTTTTTCGAAGAAAGCCATAATGCATGTGCGAATCTGTATGCAGGTCGTATTGGAATAGCTAATGCTTGTTGTCTCTGTGAATGGCTTTCAGACCGTGTTAATGTTCGTGTGGAAACTACAAATCGTGTGTCGGAATCGTTTGCCTTCTCTCTCCATCGACTGCTCCTGTATTTTAAATTACAAATTGAAAATCATTTTAGACTTTGTGTCCTTAGTTTGAAGAGACTTATGATTACAGTTATGTCCTGCCGTTCAACGATGAATAATTTTATATATATAAAAAAAGATTACTAACTACTTTTCTCCTTCCGTCTCTCTTTCGTCCCTACTCTTTGGCATTCAACCTTGTTCTCTCAATTAATTCCTGAAAGGTGGGATTTGGTATTAAATGAAATCACTAAACCACGTTCGAGGTGCGCGTATCTTCAGAGGTCAAAAGTACGTACGACAACTCATTTTTGTATTCCAGAATAACCTTTTGTGGAAAAGCGAAATGTAAATGAATTTCAAACAAATTATTTGACGAATTTAAATGTTTTCTGACTAATATCACGCAGCATCTTTGTCGGCTGATGTGGCAGGCGATGTAACTGAGGACTTAAGAGGCGATTCCCTGAAAGGATGAGATTTTATGATCGCATAAGGGCACGAGTATGACTATGGGAAAAAAAGTGAACTAAGGCTTTCCCGGTGTAGTTGATGCAGAAACAGTTCTCGGGTTTCCGCACCTGTACCCGAGTGGAAAGCCGAGAACTATTTCTGTATGAGAAAACAGTTACTGCAAATCTAGATGTGACACAAAGTTATCTGTGAACGGCGGGATGCTAAAAAGATGGGAGATGAAGGACTTTATAAAAATTTTAGCAGAAGATGTAGGGAAGAATTTTTGGATTATGATTTTGGTCTGACTAATTCCGAAGGATTATGATATGATGATTTTTCGTATGGGAGGAGGGAATATTTTTAATCTTCTTAGGGGGGCGGGATGAAGTTTGAATACCCATCTTAACGTAGTAGTGAAATTAATTTTTAGTTGTAGGCAGGCAGTGGGACGTGTAGTTAAGCTTCTAGTTAAACTTTAAGTTTACACTTTATAAACTTAAATGTTTAAATAAGCGATTCTTAAATTTATTAATTGTCTCTACATTCTCTAATGTCTATTGGTAACTGGTTAAATTCTTTTATCCCTTTAATAAGTGTCCTATTTATTTTAAATCTAACCTAGCCCTAGATATATCTAATTCTACTTTAATTATAACGTTATATGGGTTCCAATCGTACTTATAAGATAAACAATACTGACAAAGAGGTTGGAGATAAACCCTACTTGTAAGCTACGTCTTTTCTTCAGGCTGCCAATTCTAGGCTTCCCACTAGATGAACCTGGGATGGAAATAGAAATTATGTAACCTGTAAACATCTCATTACTTTTTTGTTGTTTTTTTCCTTCTACAAATGGTCATTTACCCTGTGCGAGGTTTGATAATATAAGGAAAACAATTAATAACCCAATATTTCAAGTCCTCGCTTTCCTTCGCATAATGAAATAGTACCTGACTTTCCAGAATGTCTGCTATTGTTTATTGTAGTACATAGATTAACTGAATTAATAGGGGATTTACTTCATTTCATAATAATTAAATAATTTTAGTGAAACAAAAGTTTTCAAGCTCCGTAACTCGTTGTCATTGCACCTCAAGTACCAGGTGCCTGGCAGAACAGATATCTATTGAAGCGATCCCTGTGAGGGATTAAAAACTTCTGCTGACCAGCCAGGGCCGTAAACCTGTCGGGAGGATAAGCTAAGATGCCACAATATTCGGCAAGCGCGAATCTTTCACACAAAAAAATGGGAATATCCTTCTGCGTGTGGCTTTACAGTTTTGGAAAGAGACTTTTTTAGCCACTATTTGGAAAAGTCGATGGAAAATGGCTTTTCATTGACTAATTTTGGATCTGGATGATTGATTCGAGGTTTCTAGATTGGCGGTAAAAGACGAGAAACAGTAACAGATAAGATTTCAGACAGAGCAGTTGTTCAAGGAACTTGAAAGGGGAGTGATAGAAGAGATTTAAGTTAGTTAAGTTCGAGATTTAAGACAGTTAGTTGAGTTGTTGAGGGGACATGAAAGAGCGGTATAGTGGATACTGGTGGAAAGGCAGAGATCAAAGAAGGTGGTGTGGGCAATCCAGTTCGAGAAGCTCCTTCGCCGATTCTGCTTCAATGACTACAAAGGTTCCTGAGTGTCGGTGCTTAACCGAGTTCCTGAGCGTCATTGGTAACGTAGTAATGAAACTATAAATCCAACCAAAGCGTTAATAAAATGCCACAATTGTCATCACAAGCAATTAGTGTTTGAAACAGAAAGGCCAATGTAATTGACCCCATCATTCCCTGAGAAAATAGATACATAAATAATACCATAAGTTTTATATAATCAATGAATTCAACTTTATCAAAATGCTGTACTTGTTTTGTTTTTAGGACAAGTTCAGCGCGAACGGACATTGCTAGTATGTGATAAAATTTTAACAGACATTTTAGTTAAATCACCCTGTTCATTTATTGAAGTATATTTAAATTTCCACCATTAAAAACATTACATTATAAATACTTCTATTTTCTTAAGTATGCAGGCAACACATTGCAGTCCTTTATCAAACTTTGTACGGAGGAATATTTAATTACATCCGATCTTTGGTCCATTTCCTTTATTTTAAAATAATGATGGTTTTACGAGAAAAATGTTTTTGTTTAGATGCCTCTTTATTTCTCTTCAGGATGGTTCGTCCTTGTATGCCTTACAGAGTGCACCAAGTCTAGCTTTTCCCTCCTTTCACTGAGTGTTTCCCATTTAGTTACGTCGTACTCGCACAGAATTTGAGAGCCACACAAAACTTCAGCTCGTTGCTGAATTTTATAAAGCACATTCATATGTTCGGATTCCAATCTGCTGCCCCATATTCCATCACAAGTCTAATTAGTGAAGTGTATGCGGCCTGCCTCGGCCTGCCTTGTACATTTCTTCAATTTTCTATTTATAAAGTTTAACTACCTCTTCTGGTCTTTACAACACCAATGGACTGATTACATTTCCGATCCCATTGGCACGCCAGATGTAAGGCCAGAATACCAATAGTGCTGAGTTGAAGTGCTTTATTTTGTTTAAGCTAATGAAACCTGTGTATTTTTCTATTTGAACGACGTGTGCACAAGCTGTTGCAACGTGGTATAGTACCTGGAAGTCTCAGCAGCATAACTTATGTAGTCCCTATATCATAGTCTTAAACGTATATTTTCGATATATATTGTAAATATATAAATCATTTGAAATTTAATTTCATTATTTATGCGAGAAAATAATCTATTAACGCAAATAATTAATTTAGTCGTTTAAATTATTTCAATTAGAATCAATAAATTGTTTTGTTTTCTATGTGTGTTAAATATATTAAGCAGTGTTTCGCCATAAGTGAGATAAATAAACATGCACAAATTGAACAGAGTTTAGTCTGCGCACACTTACGCTTACCTTTATGTTAAATGTTAAATAAAGAGGTAATTCGCCTTGCAGTATGAAACTTAAGCCTCTACTCACACAAAGTGAGGAAATGTTACTGGAACTGGTAGGGAAAATTACAGGTGACACTATCCTTTGGAAAGTACAAATCAAGACTCTCTATTAGACCCGTTAAGTATCCTAGTAGAAACGTTATAATACACATTGTAAGGTTCTTACTAGGCTACTTAATATATATAGATATATATTATGAGGTTAGAGAAAATTCAATTTACGTTCTGGAGATTCACGCATAAAATTGCAGGCAAAGAAATTCTGCAAAGCTGCTCAGTCTGAAATTCGTAGTGTTATTATAAATTGCCAAATAATTGCTTAAGAATATCCCTTTACCTTGAACTTGGCAATTCGGCATGTTTTAGCTATACATAACTTTGAAATTTCCGTATTTTATTTGTACTTCATATTCCTAACACAATTTACATTCCAAACGACTTAGTACCTCATCGAAATAAATAAAAAGTTCACTGTACAATTTGCATAACTCAGCGGGAAATTGGTTTGCTAAATTTGATAACTATATGTATGCATGAGCGTATTACTGATAGCAACCTTTCATGCAATGTTCCATGTTGCAACTGATTTATTGCAAATCCGTTCAAATGTGCTAGTATTGCAAACGTCACGTTTCCTTCCTTCCGTGTTTACTCGTACGGCATTTAAATGTACTCGACAAGTTTACCTGAATCGACTGCTACAAGATTAAAACAGTTGTTTGTTCTGGGTCTAAGTGGTGTCATTTAACGATCCATTACGATTTAATTATTCATGACTTTATATTCAACGATCAATCTTGAGTGGAGAAAAATTACAGTTCCTGTGAATGTTCTCGCAATTAAACGTAGCAGTATAAACTTCTGTTAAAGTATTTGCCTTTAATCTGTTTGTACAACATATCGGTTTTTCAACATTACAGGGATCTTTTAAAAAAACTTGCATCCCAGGGTTTGAAAAATTCTTTTATGTTCCACAGTCACGAAAATGTTAAACAAATATCCCAAAATATATTATAAAAATTTTCTTAGAGAAGCAACATTAATTAAGAAGTATAGTAAAATTTCTTAGATGGAAATTTCGTGGCACATGTGGAGGATATTATTTGTATTAGAAAGGTACAACTGCATGTGAAATGCAAAGGACGAATTGTTATTGAAAGCACCTAACATGGAAGTTTGATGGTCCTTTTGAATGAAAAACAGGCCGACTTTGTCGGAAAAGAAGCGCCTGGAGAACAAGAGATTCGTACTGTATGTTTGGGGAGAAAATCGTAAATATGACAAGTTGCAGCGGTGAGGCGTTTAATAGGCTCGTCGTGGCTGCATTGGCATTCTCTCCACGGGCCAGTGCGCACATAAAGCTAAGCATTTGGTGGACACACTGCTAGAGAATGCCAAGTCCGCCTGGTAAAAACACAGACCTCCTTCCTCCGAAATTTAGAAACACGATAATGCCTGGAATGTCGGAAAAATCGCGTCAATGGAATCTAATATACAATTCAAGACTTGTGGCCAGTCCTTTCATAAATAACTGCAGCTTAATGGACACTATCACACGAATCTCTAGGTGAGAAAAAATTATACTCCGACTGCCAGAAAACCAGTGCTTTGCTACGGAGTCCCAAAAAACCGAATGTAAAAAAGATTTTACTTACTACGGTTGAACAAAGAGAATGTAGAAGTAAAATATAATTACGTAGTCGGTCAGGGAGTACCCAAAGTGTCAGTTCAACATTAACTTCTTGATATAACTCTGTGAGAAAGTGTTCCTTAGACATAATGATTAATATAGTAATGGGAGCAGTATGTATATATTAGCAATGTGAAAAATTATTTAACAGGATATATATTGTGTTTTGTGATAAAAATTCTGATATTTTCCAATATTTAAAAATACTAGCTTATAGATTTCATATGGAACAAGTAAGTAATAGGATGTAATTAATATAAGTACTTAAAATTATTGTTGCTATGGAAAATGAATTGCCTATTGCAATTAACCAATTTTAAGTTGGAAAGCTTAGAGAGTAACTATTTGACTAGAAAGAAATAATATATAATAGTTAATATTAATAGACATATTGATCTGGTTTCGTAGATAATAAATGAGTAAACTGTACGGTTTGTGAGAAATAAAAGTTAAATTGAATAAGAAGAAATTAGTACTGTAACTGAAGAGGTACCAATGAAAGGAATGCAACGAGGTGATGTAATAGTTTTTTTCTTATTAAATTTAGCATTGATTGTAACTAGACTGTTTGCTCATTTAATGCTAAATATTTTTTATCCCTAATTATCATTTTTTTCTGTTAAAAAATCCGTTTAAAAGATGTTCTTAAAAATATAGTAATAATAACAAGAATTAGACATAGCCAATATGTAATTAAATAAATTAATAACACTCCCATGGTAGACTGTGGTCGCACTACCGCGTCGCTTGCAAAATTAAAGCTATTTTTCCTGTGTCCCATTCGGATAAAATTTAGCGCATCGAGATAATGAGCGTGTCGTTTTCAATTCCCTTTTTGCCGCAGTTCAACATTTCGAGGGTACAATTTTGAAGAAAAAAAGTCTTAACGGAAAATTACAATTGAAAAATACCATCTGTTTCCCATAACTATTTATTGAAATCTGGAACGAAGCGGTCCTGGTCACATTTTAGTGCCTTATTCCAGAATAAGTTCTTTATTCAAAAATCATTGTAACAACATTCACATGAAAGCTTAGATCATAAGATTAGTATGTTTACCACGAAGAAACTTCATAGTGTGATCTATTCATCCTTGAAAAATACAATAGTTCATTACAATTTATGATTACTCAAAACAACTAATATAAGTATGAATATTAGAAGGTCATTATTAAAAATGTTCGTATGGAGTGTGGCCTTATATCAGCAAGTGGTTGAGCTCAATCGCTTTATTTTATTTCGTCCTAATTAAGCTCTCGGTAACAGTACATCAGTATTGTATCAGCGGCACGAATATTAACACAGCTGTTTAAGAGCCTATAATGAATATAGGGGTGATACTAATTAATAATTAAATAATTGATATATTTTTAATAAAACAATTTACTTTAACTACAAAACATAAAAAATATATTTACAATATTAATTACAAATTTTAATGTTTACTTATTATACCAGCACTTATTTTCAATAAACACTATATATATAATTATTTATATTTAACTAAAACAATTCTAACAATTTTAAGACTAATCTCGGGGTCGCATTTATGGGTTTTCTCATAGATCAGAACTATTTACAGGAATCCACTCGGACCTGTCAGAAAACAGAAAATTACAAAGAGTCACAGGAAGTATTTACCGTGTCGGCTTTCCACTTCTTCCTGGTTCGTCCACCCTCCAGATCAAAGCTGCCGATCACCGCTCTCGCACCAGCTGGCCAAATATCTCAAACACTCTCGACCACCAATCTGTGTCTCCACCAATCTGTCATCAATCAATCTGCAATCTCCTACATCAATCTGATGTCTCCACCAAACTGAATCACCACCAATCACCGTCTTCACCAATCTGTCCCAAATCTGTCACCACAATCTCAACACCTCTCAAATTCACTCTCTACCACCAATCTCTCACCAATCTGATCTCAACATCTCTCAAATTCACTCTCTACCACCAATCTGATACCAAAAATATCTCCGCCTGCCTCTTTAAAACTTCTTCCCCATTTCTGCGACATCTATCACCAAGGTGGTAGGGGTGAATATCCTCCAATAACATCCATTGTTACATTTGGGGAAAACACGCCACCCGGTCGCCAAATTCTCAGACAGATTGGGAAATTTCGAAACCGGCGACGAGATGTCTGAGCTTTATAGCCCAAGTGTCAACCGCTGTCTCCTTTGTTTTGATTCCACGCCGCCAAAGCCCGAGCAGCTGTATCTGTTCGTTACAAGCTATAGCAGTGATTTTCAAAATATGTTTCGTCCCGTATTGGTATAGTAACCTGCTGTGGTCAGCGCCACCGCCTCGCATAGCGGAGTTTAGAAACCCAGAGTAGGCATAGATGTTTGTGCTTGGCTTAGTCACGGCAAATAGGCTAGACTGAAGGAGAATCGCTACTCTAACAAAGTGTCACTATAAATCCTGTTCTGGAAGACTACGGCCTGGTAGTCGTTCTGGTCGACAGGGCTGTGATGACAATCCAATACAATAGTTCCTTTCTCGCCTGTTTTGTCGAATAAAACTATAAAGCGATAAAAGAAAACGAAAAAATTACAAAGTAGAAGCATTAGGACTTCATCAGGTCAGATATTTGAAATTTGGAAATTACCACTACGGAAGGAGCAGAGGCTCTAAAACTCTTGCATCCTTCCTAACACCAACCAGATCCCTGATGGCTTGTCCCATTGGTCCACTAAGTATTAGCGTAGCCCCCATCAGGGGAGCTACTAAACAGCAGGAGACTCATAGGCGCTCTCGCCGTTTACCAGCGATGTACTGGGTTAATACAAATAAATACCCGCATATCCAGATAGTTGTGAATAAAATTAATATTAAAGGTTCAGAATGCGAAAAACTCGGCTAAATGAGTATCTCTTTCCAACTGAACTATCATTGTCCACTCACTGTTTCGATTTTTCTATTCTCATCTTCTAATACAATTTAAGAGCCATGTTGAAAGCATCTTTTATCTTATTGAATAACAAATTGATATTTCATATTATACATTATCGAACAAGCAGACATCGTAAAAGAACCTATAGAATGATAAGTGCATACGTACGCACTATGTACGACTAACACGAAACAATGGAAAGAAAAAGTTAAGAAAATAAGTCAAGAGAAAAGGATAGAACTTATTATACTACAATAAAGTAATGAGCATATATATATATATATATATGTTATTTTTGTTTTAGCGAGGGCAGGTGAAAATCTTCTAAAGACACTATCTGAGGGTCCGCACTGGATAGTAGTGTGGGATTCTACCCACTAAAAACACCTCCCTTTCCAACGATGACTGTGTGTATCTTCCTGTGGGACCGTCGTTAGACATTACTTCACAGGAAGCAGTCGTAGCGTCAAGCTCTCTCTGTCTCCTTTTAACATTATTATTTCTCTCTTTTTCGTAATTTCCTTATCTTTGAATTACTGTAGAGGCATATGCGCTTACTTTATTCCAGGTATCAGGTGAAAGCAGCATATTGGGTACCAAATTATATATATATATATATATTGTGTGTGTGTGCTTGTGTTTAAAAATTAGATATTATGTATTTAATATTTTTTGTAGTCATTATGAATGTCTATAACACAAATATTAAAATAATTATACATTGGCAAAAGTATTGTTGCCATTGATCTTAATATCGAAAAGCAATTCAGCAGTAATCCCTAAGAGATGAAATGATAGTACCGTAACTGTATGTTTATAGCACTGACGTCTGGTGCTTGTGTTCACGTGGAAAGAATTATTTGTTCCTCAATTTTAAGAATCTTTACAATAATTGTGCTTTGGTTTGGAAGACTTTAAACTGGCCGCCAATGGCACGGTCGCTCCCACTAATGTAGCTATTTTGTGCGTGTCTTTGCTCAGTCTTACTGAGCACAGGATCTCTCTTTAGAATAATGTTGCGTATGCGCAGTATTTCGTTTAAAACCCCTGTACCTCCCGTAAACCTGGTCTAGATAACTCTTTCCTGTACTACGGACGAAGCAGCACTTATAAACCGGGCCATGCCGTGCTCTGACACGCATCAGGCTACTTGTTTGAATATTTTGACGAATTATTAAAAACATTAATGTTTATGGACTTGTGATTTATTTGAATTA
Organism: Eucriotettix oculatus; assembly: GCA_034510155.1. NCBI lineage: Eukaryota > Metazoa > Arthropoda > Insecta > Orthoptera > Tetrigidae > Eucriotettix > Eucriotettix oculatus. The sequence continues at coordinate 176,503,315 of CM067376.1, forward strand.
ATAAAAGGTTATTTAAATTAATTAAGAGGTGGTATTTGTAAAGCTTTTATGGCACTGACAAAATTGCCGCACGATCCAGTATGCATTACTGCCTTTGTGTGGATTGTAAATAAAATTAAATTTATTCATTTAAAATAAGTACGAAAAAAAAGTTAATGTTAAAATTTTCCGCTCTTAAAGGTTCGACACTATTCTGAAAGTGGTATTACAAATGTAAGATATTACGTCTGGGATCATTTGCCGCAATGTATTGGTAACACTGTCGCTTTAGTAGTATCATTAACATCTGACGTAATTATCCTCATAAAAATTGTTGCTTGGGCTGATGTAGCACATAATTTTAAAAATCCAGTAGCCTCCACTGTTTTAGTGGTTATTGTTAATTTTTACCCCTGCTTTATGCAACAGAGAAATGTTAACCAAACCCAAACCATTTTAATAAAAGTTTGGGCATAACCTTTATTTCTTATTAAGAGATATGATTAGAAATCATGTTGCTCAATTTTTGTCTAATGTTTATTGAGGTTGACCAAGAGGACTGTCTTCCAATCCAATAATGCATTGTAATAATTGTTTGCGATAATTGATTTTTCAATGGCGCATCGGTAGACGGATAACTAAAACATTATTTGAAAACTAAGAATCGTCATGATCTTATATGTTTGTACTCTAACACTGTTGTGCGTTTTATTTTGGAAAAACAATGCTACCTCAGTATTTGTCTTCAAATCAGAGTATGCGAAATCATTTTAATAATAATTTCTCTCTTTTCTTATTTGGGGGGTGTAAATATTTTATGAAACGTCCAACGGTAGATCCGGGATGATTACTTAGGAAAGCTGGACAGCGACTAGCACTTGAAACAGACTTCTAGGAATAGCCATATCTTACTTGGCGAAGGAACCCTTGTGCGCATACAAAGATAAAATTCGAATGACTGTGCTTGCGCCATTAGCATATCCAAATGCTGTACGCAGCAACGCTGTATGAAAATTCATCCGCGTGTCCAGGTAGACGAAGAGTGTGTACAGATGATTTACTCTTGGTCGCCGCGGCAACCAGGTGATGCATGAGATCCGAGGAGCCGAGGACAAGGGGGGAATTAAAAAACGCCAGCACCCACAGCATGCCGATGGCGATGGCGACAACAGACAGGTGCAGCTCAAACAACACCGCAGGAATTTACATTAATGATTGATAATTATGTAAGACATCTGTCCTATTGTTACCACTTCCCCTACTCTATTTCTTTTTCTGTGTTTCACAAAAAATATTACACTAGCATTGTTCTTAAATAAAAACTAAGTAGGATAATGTGGTATATAGGCCAGTTATCATTTGTCAACGAGCGGTTAAATATTCTAATTTTTATTGACAAATGACAATTATTCATAAAAGTAAAATAGTTGGTAGTGTGTTACATCCTATGAAGGCAAGGCATATCGTGTTGTAACTCTGGTATAATAAAAACTCAATAAAATTCTGGTACTGCAGGTTCTGTGCAGGCGTTTGCAGATTTTAACTTTACCTCGTGTTATATTGGAGAAATTTTGATACTCGTAAATCATACTGTGAATTATTTCATTGATAGATAGAGAATCACGATTATAATGCTGCTAATCTTGACTGTTGCAATTTGGTTTTCTCTTTCCGAGTCAAGTATGTACTCGGTTGTATGGTAAAAATTCATGGTAAAGAATTCGTTTCTCGTTTTAAAGTTTAGAACATGAAGAGGTAGAACGAAATTGTTTCGTGAACACAAAATACGAAAACTTACTTAACTATATACATTTTCTTTTCACCAAGTTTATAGGAAATATTTTAATACTGTAATCCAAGAGAGGTTGCTTTATGTTTCTGGAAAGTAACCTCTTAGCCCGACAAACGTGTTTCATGAGACTGATACATAAAGTAACACAGAGACGTGAACACCGGGTGTGACGTGTTTTATGAAACAAGGGGGAACGTGTTTCGTGAAGCCGAATTCATTTTAGACTGGTATATAATGATTCACATACGTGTCGTACATTCAATGCGGCGATTTCTATCCTTGACCTAGCAATCAGTCTTCAAACGTGGTCTTCAGTTTTTAAATTGTTTCATCTACTTATCGTCTTAAGTAGTGTTTATTATTGTTGTATCCAGTCCTTAGACTGGTTTGATGCATCCCCCCATGCTAACCTATTATGCACGAGCCATTGCATTTCTACATAACTACCTCATCCCCCATCCTCTCTAATCAGCTTAGCAATGGCCGTCGCCTTGTGTTCTTACCCCACACACTTCCCTCTAATACTAATTTTACAAGACTTTCATGTCTCAAAACGTAGTCTATTAATTTAGCCCATCTTTTAGTCAAAGTCCTTCATACTCTTCTCTTATTCTACTTACAACTTGCTGGTTAGTTACGCTATCCACCCATCAGCATTCTTCTATAGCACCACATTTCAAAAGCTTCTATTCTTTTCCTTTCTGCAATTCCTATCGTCCACGTTTCACACGTATATAACGCCAAACTCCATACGAACAATTTTAGTATTGATTTCCTAATATTTATTATATTAGCCGTAAGTAAATTCCTCTTTTTTATGAAAGCATTCCTTGCCAGTATTATCCTGCTGTTTATGCCTACTATAGTTCTACCATAGTTAGTTATTATGCAGGCCAAGTAGCAGAATTCCTTAACTTCCTTCAAAATATTCCCAATCCAACACCCTTTGTTATTCCACTATTTTCCATACTCGACTCCATTACATTGGTTTCTCCTCTATTAATTCTCATGTAGAATCTCTCTTCAGGACCTCGTTCATGCTATTAATTGTTTTCTAAGTCTTCTTCTTCATCACCAAACCTTAGGGTTTTAATTTCTTCTCCTTGCAGTATGTTTCCTTTTCCATATTCCTTTTTAACTATATTTGGGGCCTGTTCTAGATATAAGATGCAGAGCATGGGCTACAGACTTCAGCCTTGTCTTACTCCTTTCTTGATTTTTGCTTTCTTTTTTTCTACATAGTAACAGTAGTAAAACTTGCTAAAATTCATATTTATTTTTTCCAATAACCATTCATAGTTATGTAGGCATCAATATATAAATATATTACGTCATATATTTATATCAGATTACTGTTATTGTAGGACGAACGTTTACTTTTATTTCGCAACCACCATCACAAAACAAATTCATCCTCATGGGAAGACATCACAAAACTGAGAGAGTGTGAATGGTGTTGTTTCATGCAACACGTTATCCCAGTGTGCTCATTCTGATGAAACTTGTTTGTCCAGTGTGCAATGCGCCTAACGATTCCAAAACCCATAGGGTTGATTATTAATTGTAAGTTATAAAGACGTCTTAAACTAAACTGATACTGTGCCAAGCTTTGGAAACCATCTGGAAGTTTGTCTATCTCCTGAACGGAAATTAAAAGCTAGGGAGTGTAATCCGTTGGGCAAAGGAAGACTGAACGACGGTGTGTTCGACAGCCGTCGCTCCATTTGCATAGGTTTCGTGCAGGAAGGAGACAATGATGCAGAGCAGCCTTTGTTTGAGCTAAGCGCGATTTAATGCTGTACTTTTAATCCACGCGTCCGTCGGCTTTGAATGCCCCCAAATCAGTCAGGCAGAGTGACGCCGCGAAATGAATTCGGCCAGACAGGCATTTGCATAAGTTGTTAGGCCTGTTGCAACTCAGGATTCAAATGAGGAGGGGGTGTCATTTCGAACAATTATTCCGCGAATTCATGTCGCTGGATAAAATTAGTCCATTCTTTGGTGAGCTCATTGGAGCGGAAACAAAAACAGAGCGGCGAGGGAGCCATTCTTTGTCTCTCTCTCATTGTGCGTCCGTCCTCCGTCCCTGCTGGTGGGAACGCCACGACGATCTGATCTGCAACAATTACATACGCACGCGCGCATACATTATTGCCGCTGGGAACAGGGGTACCTCCTGCCTCGTATCGCAACTTCCCGGTGCTTAAACGCTCTCATTATTCACGGTATTTTGCCTACATATCGGGCAAGTACGCAATTATTGTTATGAATAATTTACAGTTGTTAAATTCAGCAAAAAGGTCGTCATTACTGTTGCAGTAAGCTCAAACAACGGTAATATTAAGATGTTCTTGTCCATTATAAAACTTGTAATAATTAATACAGTGCGACACACACAGCACATTCACTCTCGAATAAAATCTGCAAAATTATAAAATCACACAATTAGGCAATGTTGAGCTCTTCGCACGTTCGAATGACCCAATAATCCAAATTACTGTTGCATCGTTTGAGTTCAGAGTGAAAAAGTATTTTATTCCTCAGGAGTTATTTTAAAAGATTTAACTTTACAATTTTTGTAATATAGAAAATGAAATCATGCGTCTATTCTAAAACTGAATATCTGTTTTTCTTAAAACAATTTTCGTTGTGCTTAAAATCCGTTGGTATCAATAGAGCGAAGTTCCCTTTTCTATTTTCTCGGAACAAAAATTGTTTAGAACTGCGCTCTGGCAGCGTCTTCATTTAACAAAGATTTCTTCGCCACAATCCAAAATCCGTATCCTGCCTGTGAATCTCAATAGTGGACTTACTTTGCGTCGACCTTTATTTTTAAAAAAATCATCCTTTTAAGACCCGATTTGTAAATATTCTTTCCCCGGGCCCTTTACAATAACGACACTCAGCTTTTTGTATACGAACCTTTGTCCAGAAAATTACATATATGCTTACACGAGATGAGCAGTAGGTAGCAAATCTCACGCAGGTAATGTATTACGATGCCATGAACGGTATCGGCTATTTCTTCACAAGTATCCACAAGTGTTCCTACCGTACAACACCTGAATTGGCGTCGTTAAGGACAAAATTTCTTCAGTTTTTTAACTTCTTTAAGATACAGGGCGTATTTTTTACAGCGTGTATTCTTGACTTATTGTATTGGGTTAATCTTTAACTACATTAAAGTATCAATGATACTGTCTGTCACAGTGCACCGAAACGTTTATATTCTTTTAAGGCAGCGTTCATATTTATTGTCGCAGGAGATTTCTTCACTCGATCAAAATACTGTGAGTCTTCATACCGGTCGTGATTAAATAAGCATTCCGTTGATATAGGTGGCGTGAAACGGAAAGTGACGCGCTCGACGCCGATTAATATACAAGATGACTGAGAGATTAGTGTTTAATTTTAAATACTGTACCGGGGTTATACTAATAAGTATCCAGGAAACGCCGGACACCCAGCTATATATAATAAAATACAAAGATGGGGTGTACATTACATTAATAAGAGACACGTACACACAATGAAATCAGGACATTGCCGAAAATAAAAACACGAAATAATAAATAAAGAAGTTAAAAAAACATTGAAAACAGACATTTTGTGAAAGCGAAGAATAGGAAAATACATCAGAAAATGATGAATGCGTAAAAGAAAAGAAAATGTTATTTCATAAAGATTCATAACCTTTAAAAATGACATCGGTAGGAAAATAAATGAGGAATTTTAGTTTATTACTATTACGTCAAAGTTGTGATGAGTTCGTGCTAGTTCAGATATGAAATGAGACCAAATTAACTAGTACACTGTTTAATACGCATTAAATTTACTAAATTTGTAGGAAATTGTAGTATTCATTTCATTAGTACGCAAAACAAAATGGAATATGTTTAGATTTTTTAAATAATTTTATTGTATTTTTATACAATATATATATTGCAACATTGGTATATTATTCGTTCAAAAAACTCTGTTGTTGTGGAGATATGAGGCTAAATTTTTTCGGAAAGAAATAATTGGAAAATAGAGGAAGAATATGTGTCCATTTTTAATATTCGTAAATACTTTAATAGTTTCAGGGCTTCCGGAAATACTCAAAAGACAAAAGCGTATTAATTACAAGTTGTAACTGAATTGCAATTGCAAGCTTACTATTAAAACAATTAGAGAATAAGCTTAATTTACGTATCACGCAAATAATTTTGCGACAGATATTCACTTCTCTATTTTGCGGCATGAATAACACCAAAATTCGTATATCTGTTAACTGTGCATTGCAGTTGTATGGAAAATTCAACAAATTCGTTAAAAGAGACTGACATGCCGCTTAGAAATATATATATTAAATTGATTAACGTCTGATATTAAAAATCAAAAATTTAATAATTTCCGACCGTTTTTTTCCAACAGTTTTTATTTTTTATTCAAACAACGTTTCGTGCATATTCGCACGTTCTTCAGGTTTATAATCAAATTATTGTTAAATCGAATTATTAAAAAACATAAAATTTCATTAAACCAAAGTGAGGTCCTAGGCAGCACCAAGAACTTATATAGCTACAGTTTTCCCAACACAATTTTATGTTTTCTAATAATTGTATTTAACAATAATTTGATTATAAACCTGAAGAATGTGCGAATATGCGCCGATACGTTGTTAGAATAAAAAATAAAAGCTGTCTGAAAAAAAGGTCTTAAATTATTTTATTTTATGTATATATATATAATAATCTAAATTATTTTTATTTATTTAATGGTGACCAGTCAAAACGAACTACGTGAAATATGCAAATTATACACATTTCGTAATAGCACAAACTCGTGACACACGCAAAATGAGTTAAGCATTATATGTATTGGGTGAAGGGAATGCTCCTGCAAATAACATAAGCAAGTACTAAATTAAATCATATCATGAGTGGACTGTGCAGTGGAAACGGACAGAAGTGATTGTGGATACCAAACTATAATTTATGCATTTAAATTAATATTGGCACGAAGTATGTAACCAAGAAAATAAAGTAAGACCCAAACGACTGAGAATTATGTTACTGATAACTGACCGATTTCAATCGTGGTAGTATATAAAACCAGAGGTAAACACACCTACAACAAAACTGGTCAGAAGTGTAAATGTTACTTGAAGGAATTTTTTGTTATTATTAAATGACGGAATTTAATTTTGATGATAATGATGAAAATGCCTTGGTTTTAAATCAGTTACAACATTTAATAAAACCAAAATTGTTATTTAATTTTGATTGTAAAATTTATTAAAATTTTAGATGTGGATATTTTAAGTTATGGACTCACTGAAATAATTTTAAATGTAAGTTTTCGACGACACAAATTGTGTTTGGTTAGCAAAGAAGCGGAAAATTGTTAAAGTTTAGGAACATCGAAGTTCAACAATTTCCCTGTGTAACCCAACTCATTCCAGGAATAATTAGATGATATATATTAAATAATATACATACCAAAATGTTAGATTGACAAATGACGGTATGTGCAGTAAATTTAGGATTTAAAACAAATTATATCAAAATTTAATTTTCATATTTTATTGTCATACATATTGTTTTTAATGTTTCATTTAATTTGTGTTTCATAATTGTAGATGACTCGCATATGCAGAAAGTTTCTCTAAAAAATTGATAAAATTTACAATCACAATTAAATTATAATTTTGGTTTTATGAAATGTGTGAAAAGGGTTCTTCATCATTATCAGTAAAACTTACACGCACAACGGCCAAATACCTTTAATGAATAGGTGAGCATTGTATAATGCAGCTTTATAACAATGCATTTACGTCGTTTTCCAATGTTACTTGTCACCAGTCTGTAATGAATATTAGATTCGTACAGACAGACGACGTTTCTTATCCCTACCCTTAAAAAATAATCCAAATTTTACATTTTTACAGCGGCTTAAGTAGGAAATACTAGTAGACATAAACACAATAACAAATAAAGGTAAGACACTTTTATGCAGATTACAAATTACTGAAATAATGCAATGTGAAATTGTGTAATACAAGACTAAATGAATACCGAACCTATTCTCCTGAAATCGTAAATATTATAATTAATATATATTTAATTATGAAAATGAAATCAATCATTTCATAATTAAATTTCAAGAAAAATTACTGGACCGTTTAAACATAAATAGACTTCAATGGTTGCTTCGTTTCACGATACGATAAATTCACAGTGTTCGTATTATCAAGCTGCATTAATAATTTGGAAAGGTTTAAGGTTCTGCAATAATAATTACTAATGGAAATGAAAATTTATTGTCTAAATACTAACTTTAAGTAATTCTTATTATTCCTCTCAATACAATTTATCCTTTTAAATCCAACAGAAACAAACAACAAGCAAATATTTTGAATACAAGTCCGTTTCTAATAAAGCGCTGCTATTATGACAATCAAAATTTAATAATTTGCGAGTCATGATTGAAAGTATTCTACAATATATATTACAGCTTAGCTTTATATGAAGGGAATATTACTCTCGTAAAGTGTAAGCTAATCTTTAATTACTGCATTACAGTGCTTGAGATGCGTTGAAGATAAGTGACCTCTGAGATGTAACTCTAGAATTCGTAATTAGTGGTACGGGTTTCCAGTTATAATTGGTGTCGTATGACGTATTAAAAAGATATCGAGCGCCCCCAAAGCTATAAATTATACAAGATTAATTTTAAAGGCACATTAAGATATACGAGGCATTTGGAACACTCTTAAGCCCACTTATACGTCTGAAGCGTATCTCATCTTCCTTGAAGCAAAGTTAATACTTCTTATATCTGCACGAAAGCTTCTTTAAGACGCCTGCCAAATGCGTGTCAAGATACTTATTAAATCACAGAAAGTGATAATATATAATTCTTGAGTTTAACTCCACTTGTCCGTCTTTATACTTCGCATGCATGAATGAAACCAACATTACATTCGTAAATTGTGTGTTTCAGTCTACACTAATTGCAAAAAGTAATTTTTCAGTCACTTTCTCCATTAAGTTAAGGTTAATTGACCGTTGCACGAGTTTGTTAATGTCTGGAGGGGGAATTTTCTAGAAATAGTAATTTTAATTCGTTCTTTGAATACAACCAGCTCTTATAATTATCGTCAGTTTCAAGTTCATTAACTTACAGCGCTAAACAATACAAAAACGTTTATATCAAATTAATTAAAACTATTAATATTTCGGCCGTATGAATTTTGAAACCGGACTGAAACTAATAATAAGCTTAGAAATAATCATGTAATTCGATAGTATGGATATAAAACAAACTACTGCTGTTAAACTGTCTTAATAGTATTGGATTACACTAAAAGTCAAGTCTTTAATTGCTGTGCACGATCGGAGCCACCGCTTACAAAAAAATACCTTCTGAAACAGCCTTATAACGAAGTTTCAAACAATTTCAACAAAATCGGAACCACCTACTATTCGCGAACACATGAACCATGAACAGTATTTCTGTAATACAATACAGTGATTCCTGTATAAATTCCTATAAATTTTGACACTAAGAGAATAAAATTGACGTTTATAATCCCTTGAACGACACTTTCACATAAATTACAGAATAGTAGCTCTTAGGACCTACAGTATATTATTTATGGCATACTAACAAGTAATGTAGCACTTAAGCTTTATTCTGAAAGTATTTTTTCTGTTGCTTGCATTTCTCAATATTATTGAATATAGTTACACGAGATATAATTTGTTCTCTCAGCTATGATATTATAGTATTATCTCTGTTCATATATAATTAATAACTCGTTTTTTTAAAAAAACTTAATTATAGAGTATTAAGTAAATTTTTGAATTATAGTAAGTTTCACCTAATGTGATATCCATTCTCTTTTTATGTTAATCTTCGCCTTTCGATAATTCTTTTGGTCGTGTTCTTTTGAGTCTTAGAGTAGTAGGAACATTTTCTTTTATTTTTATTTATAAAGGTTGCATCAACTGCCGGATCATTACCGACCACAGTGACAATTATTTACATATTATTTACAATTATGAATTTACAAAATAAGATACTGGTATTATCCATTTTTCTGTTCGTTAATCACTAATTAAGTATGTCATCATTAGATTTGATTGTAAATTTAAATACACAAAATAAAATACATTTAAATTAAATCAAAATCTTACTGTCTTAACAAACTTAATAATGTCTTTTTTATATTCATGGGAGTCCAAGATGGATTAGTAATTTTTGCCCTGTAGATATTTTAGTCTTTGTTGGTGGTATTTGGGGCATTTATTGATTAAATGGTTTATATTTAAGGCAGTATTACACGGATCACATGACGGTGGTATGGATCTATCTTATCTGGCTTAATTTGCAGTGTCCAGTTTTTATTCTGGTGATGGCAACCTGATTCTTTCTTCCAGAATCTGTATTGTTACTTAGAATACGGAGCGTTTTTGTGAAGATCACTGGGTTTTAAGGTTTTCTTTATATTGTACCATTTCTTTATCATCTTGTTACAGGTATGTTCTGTGTAGCTGTTTTTTTATTTGGATGATCCGTAAATTATTATAGCTATCAGATGTTTGGTTAGTCATGCTTGGCTATCGTTGTGCAGAGGGGTTGCTATCGTACCATGGGTCGTTTGTTATTGTTATTACAACTTTCGATTTTAATCTTTGTAGGACATAAAGGGATAATTGTTTATCATAACCCCACAGTTGAAGTCCACAGGTTTCAGAATTTTTTGTGAATCAGCAACTTATTATTTACGCATAAATTTGAACTTCATCCAAACACTGGTATATCTGTCTGAGCTTTAAGTCGATTTGTTTCCATTTCAGTTTCGATGTGTTTTTCCAGTTCAATTTTTGATCGAAATAGAGTCCGTGTTTGGAGCAGGATAAACGTGACTTCGACTGATTTGTCCTGATTCATACGCCATCCACTACACGGTAAGGTGTTGCTGTGAATGCAGAGGCGTTTTTTAGGATCTTCGTTTGTCAGCGAATGTAGTGATTTTTGAATTACTAATTTGTATGTATAGCAGGAAAAGCAACAGTTCTATAACACTGACTTGATGAACACTGGATTTTATGAATAGAATTGGATTACTCGTTTTTAATTTTATCGGAGAAGTGTCAATTTGGTACGCTTGATTTAATTAGAGGTAGTAGTTGGATAGGATGCTTATAAATTTCTGTGCCACACTTTCTCAAAAGCCTGTAATATGTCTTGGAAGACTACGTTGTCAACATTTCTAAATCTAAGATTTCTAATATTTAATTTACTACCCTGTGAAATTGTAGAAGCTTTTTATAAACCCAAATTGATTATTTGGCAGTAACTTCAGAATTTGGCAGTCTCAACAGATTCTTTTCCATAGGACTTTTTGCAATATTTTTCTCATAATTGGAGGTAAACTAATAGACCGATAGCGTGTTGTTTCATGCTGTGGCTTGGGATTAGAATTATATCAGAATATTTGTATATGATTGGAAACATTCGGTTAAATAAAGTTGTCGGGAGAACTACGACCTCATGGGGCAGTAAGTTAATATTTGTCCAGAGATAAAGTAATACCCTGGAACCTTTCGTACGTTGATTTTGTTTAGATTTCCCTTAATTTCTGTGTCTGTGGAAGCATTTATGGGAACTCAGTAGATATCATTCGGAAATACTTTTGCGAAACTGGTGACCTTAGTGTCTAATTATTTAGGTAATCGTCAGTTTTATCAAGGTCTTTAACCATTTTTCACTGGCAAACGTCAGAATTAAAAACATGTAAAATGGTTGACTTGGCATTACAAACTGAAACGTTATTATCTGGATCATTTTACATAATCACAGGTATGTACTTCCATTCGTCTTATACTGTCATTGTTTTACGTCGGTCAATATGCTATTCTTCCTACAAGTTTTGTGGCAAAAGTGGCAACCTTGAATACGATGTAGAGCATACATTGTACGACAAATCGCAAAATATTGGTTTCTAACATTGAAATTTATTATGAGACTTCAAACTACCTCATTTCGCACTTTCCGAAACGGACTTCTCAATCTCCTAAGAGATTTAGTGCACGGCTACGATTAACTAGAACCCTCTTCCTTCAGAGATAAGTTTGGTTTCAGTAAACGAAACCTGCTGGAGTGATTTCTACAGGATACTATTCTTATTGCTTGATTCTTAATCAAATTTACGCGTACAAGAGTCGATGCTTCTTCTAAAGCATTTTCAATAAAATGAACAAAGAATAGATCATACGCAATTGATGCTTTAGGTGGGTAACCTCCTTATCAAAGTCTTTTTCTTTATGGGCAAAGGTCTGTCATAATTCAAAAATAACACAAATTAGCGAGTCACATGTTCTAAGGTCATCGGAAAAGGACTTTAATACGAGAAAGAGCTGGAAGCAAAACTACCTTAGTGTATTGGATTATTTACATCGGCAACCAGCTCCCTATTTGAAAAAAGTAATGCAAATCTGAATGTAGATTCTTGCATAGACGTTCGGTCCTGACCTCGGCCAAGTAATTTGAGGCCCGCATCAGTAAGCTTGACTTCTCAGAGCCAAATTTTGAAGACTGGAGAAATGTCGGTGTTACTTAGTGTGGAAGAGCAGAGGAAACTTGAAGGGCACGGTGGTGGTGCGTAACCTGTGACAGGCAGCTGCCTATCTCATCAAGGCCAGCTGCAGAGTCGCTAATTGTTGTTGCTCCTATGGAGCGTGTGTAGGGGCTAGACAAAGCGCACCCCACGGTTCTCCCAAGCTAATTATACTCTCTCAACTTGCAGATGCTTCAAGTGCTCGCCGTGAATGAGCTGACCAGGACGGCGAATCAGATCCGCCCTTTGTTAGGGAAATCCATTTCATGCCTGCTGCTAAATAAAAATATCAGTTGAGACTATTCGCCAAGCGATAACACTACCAGCAGTTGTAATATTGCTATCCTCAAAAACTATCCGATAGTCTTTGGGGCAACGCCTAAATGGTCACAGGTTCCTAATCAGCCATTTAACGTGATTCGTCTTCATGGAAAATTGTGTGTGGTGCATGTTTATGTTACTTAATATTACCTAACCTAAGCGCAAACTGTTAACGTAAATAATGAAACAAAAACCACTACAATCGTGATAATATTGTGTAAAGAGGCAAAATTTAGAGGATTTATTTGTTTGGAATTTAAAGACTGGGCATTGTGAAGGTTTTCGTTAAGGTACGATTTGACAGACTAGCTGAGCGGACACCGAACGAATAGTTGTTAGAGGATTCTTACTGAAAGTAAAGCGATTGTAAGAAGGGCAGGCAGATTACTGGAGCCTCATTCTGAGCATGAAACACTAAGGAATTTTTTTAAATAATTGCATTAAATTAGTAAGACTGGAGTGTGCTTATCAGTCAGAAAATTATACTTATCTTTAAATTATTTATATTTAGCTCCAGTTTGGATTTTGTAAATGCGAAAGAAACCCGATTATGTTGCTTTTCGGACGATGAGGCAAACGTTCAATAAACGTTTATGTATACTGTACGCTTACTTACAGAGCAAGAGGAGAAAACGTATCACAGTGTTTGTGTTACCAAAAGGAGAAACATTTTATCTGACATGAACAGATTTAGGTACTTAATTAAGTAGCCCTATATAGTCTGCGAGACACTTGGCTACAAATAAGGGTGGGGGTCTATTAATTCTTCTGGGGTTTAATTTTTACTCATAGAACCTTCTTCCTGAAGGACAGATATAGCTGCAAGGTTCTTTGAAATGATTGAAACATGATTTTAAAAAAAATGGCCACCGGAGCAGTTCATATAAATAAAGTCGAATTTTGAACAAGCCAACACAATGCAATATGAATCTGTTTTCATCGGTGTGGCGTGAAGGTCATGCATTATAGATGCACGGATGATTTGTCAGCTTCACCCTCTGGCAGAGGGGGACGCGACAAAAGGAACTGTGTTTTAGCGACACCCGCAGCAGATGTGCTGTTACCTATTAGCGCCGTGCACATGGACAATACACCAGCACGGACAACCCTTAATGCGCATCTCGTAACGGCCTTTGCATATCTAAAAGATTGAATTTAACGAATCCATACGAAAGTACTTCGAACTAAGTGCGTTCACATACTAATTTCATGTTTCGCCAGGTTTACAATTGTGTCTCTGGATTTATTGACTTACATTTTAATTGCAACTGGAATTAGACTCTCACAATTTATGATACCTTACACAGAGCTATTATTCGTATATCATGGGGCATTAATGGAAACTGTGTAATTAATTAATTAATTGGGAAGTTGCTTTTAGGCTATATAAACTATTTAAAATATATATGAGCTACTTTACAGACTATCATAACTGAAATTTTTTGAAAATTGTGTTACAACTTTATCTGCCCATAAATCTGTATCAAACAAGAGAATAAGATGAACAAGCACAGAAAGTACATAAGGTAACCATATATATATATATATATGTCAGTGATTTTATATTTAAAATATCACAAATATTTATAAGACCAATTGTATTTTGTTTGATGTTATATTTTATGTGTAACAATTCCGACATGCTTTATTTATATAAAATTGTAATAAATATCTATAATAGATGTAATTTCTTAAGTTGAACATATTAAAGAATGTTTACATAAGTGGCTGTATTTGTATTTTGGAGAGTAAACAGTTGCTTTGTGTCTTTCATTTTAGTAATGAAAGAAGTTTCCTGTCTACCACATTTTTTTAGTTATCTTTGTAATCAGCATTATAGAGATTAAATCTGTTGATGGGATCTTTATGACCTTTAATAAATTTGGATTAGGGATTTCATGATAACAGAAAGCAGTTTTATATTGTTTAAAATTGTATTTTAAACAAATTTTTTTATCAAAATCGGTCCCACGGTTTTCATCAGAAAAGTGAACAAAATGATCTCGAACTTTCTCATACTTTGATGCATGTAGCGTAGTGATCAACTAAAACCAACGAAATATCCATAGGAATTATTAGTTAATTTATTTATGTCAGGTCATATTGCTCTTCTTTCTGGAAGTATAAGCGTGCTATAAAATTTTAATGGGCAATTGTACAGTACAGAGAGTGAAAGGTCTGTACATGCCCAATCGTACAGAAAATAATAATTGGTTGTTTTTCCATCACCGTAAAAGTACACATTTCGTTGGCGAATTCCCTTATGTCGTCGTATCTCAATCTGTTCAGCACTGGGATGCCCTATTACTTAGAAAAAATTCAGCGTTATGTTCAGAAGATAACAGCCTACGAATCAAAACTGTATTTACATGCATAATTATTTTTTACCTGTGTATAGCACAACGTCATCGATAACAAATTAAGGAAATTCAATTTTTATGTGCTAATTTCTCCAATAAGGAAAACATTGTGAACCTTACTTATTTTTGTCCCCTTACGTATAAGATTACAGACATTTTAAATCAACTAACACTAGTAACTATCATATCATTTAGAAGTTACACCATTTTCAATTTGAGCTTTTTAATTTTTCATATCCAACCCAGACAAAAAACTAAAAATTGCATACATTTAAGGCCTCCATAACATCAAACCAATGGAAATGCCAACTTTGAGATTAAAATCAAAGTTGGTATAAAACTGGTGAAATAGAGCAAAAAGTGCCGGTTTTCCGCATGCTAGAAGAATGTATGAATAATTTATCATTAATAAGCTCTAAACCGTGCTCAATAGACAGTACCGTATTAATCAAGACACATTGTTACTCATGTCTGAAAATGATTGAAACTTGATCATTTCATTGTTTATTCCAAAATGAGAAAGATTGCTAAAATTTAAGTATAGATTTTTTGAAGTACAGATTGAAAAATTTGTACTGCCAACACTTCAAAATACAGACACAGTTGTATTTATTTATGATGGACAGGGATTCATTCAAAAAATAAAACGAGTCAAGTTGGAGAGCCAATCATAATATATTGATGAAAATTACTCCGTTGGAATTCACCGTCGTGACCAGTAGCAAAATTAGAATCACGCTCAAACTTTGTGAAGGTATTCCTAAGCTGTTAAATAATCATTAAAGGAAAACTAATGGGAAGTAATTTTCTATTTCCATATTAATTAATTGCTAATTTTGTGCTTAAATACTTTGGTCTCACTGCTTTATATATTTTTTATAGTAGCACGAACGTACTCTTATAAGGGTTACTCGAATTGGGAACACAAAGACGCACACAAACACCCAAGTCCTTGTCAGGAATCGAACCCGTGAACAAAGTGGTGCGAAACTGTGACGCTAGCTACTAGACGACAGATGCCACAAATTTTAATTTTGTGTATTGAGATTTTTGTATTCCCTTACAGTTTTTAAAATTAACTTGATAAAATAGTGCAAAAATATTTATTCTCATAATTATTTTTCATGTTGTGATTGCACAAGCCTTTTCATTTCCGCATAACTAGCACTACCCATATTCTCCCTAATCGGCTGAGCGTATTCCATCCTTCCCCCCTCTTCTGTTCGCATCACACACACTTCCGTCATATCTTAATATGTGGCCTATTAATCTATCTCTTTGTCAAAGTCCTCCAAATTGGTCCCTCTTCCCCTATTTTGCTTAAAACTTCCTGCTTAGTGATTATATCCACTCATCTGATTTTAAGCATTCTCCTATAGCACCACATATCAAAGGCTTCTATTTTTTTCCTTTCTTACAACGTCTACCGTCCACATTTTGCACCCATATAACGCCACACTCCATACGAATATTTTTAGCAATGATTTCTTGTATTCACAATTATATTACCCGTAAGTAAATTACTCTTTTTCCGAAAACCTTCCTTGCCTGTGCTATCCTACTCTTTATGTCTACTATACTTCTACCATCCCTACTTATTATTCAGCCCAAAATATCCCTTCCCAATCTAACATTGTGTTTTTCCATACTACACATAATTACCTTGTTTTCCCTCTATTATCATATTAAATTAATTTTCAGGACTACGTTCATGCTATTTATCATGGTTCCCAAGTCTTCTTCTGACTCCTCTAATACTACAATATCATCGGCAAAGTGTAGGGTTTTTCATTTCTTCTCCTTGCTGAATGATTCCTTTTCCATATTCCGTTTTAACTTCCTTCAACGTCTGTTATTTGTAGTGTATAGTGTTATCAAAATCATTTTCTTAGTGTGACTTGCTTAAATGTTTTATGTATTAGAGGAAAACGCCCAGTTATTTCACGTGCTGAAATCAAGCACTTCTTGCTACAATTAATTATTTTCTGTATCAACTTTGAGTTGAAAGTTATACTGAAATTTGATACTATTGAGTCCTTTTACGGGCTCAAGTTTTAGATTTTTATGTGATACTACAAAGGAGATATTTGGAAATCAAAATTTAAATAGTTAAAATTTCTAAACGGTATGCTACTTACCACGGATATCAAGTCTTATATGTAAACGCGCAATAAAATTGAATCTCATAACTGCTCCTTCTTTGAGGAATTAGAATATAAAATTTGAATTTTCTTCATACGCAATCTATAAATTTGTGTTACACATAGTACATGCAAAAAATAAAGTTATGTAAGTAAATAGACATTGATTTTGTAGGTTCAAATGTACTCAACAGAATGCAGTTTATTTGAAAATTATAGGGTAATCCAGTGCTGAGTAATTAAGAATATAACATACCTGCAAACGCAAAAAGCAGCTTGCAGTTTACGACACTATCTTTTAATAGGACAGAAAGAAAAAGTAAAGAAAATAGTATTGAACCAACGAAAAATGAGTGTATGCACCAAAAAAAAAATTTCTGAGTTGGTAAAGCAACACTGCTGTTCCACTTGACACTGACGTTTGAGGGTACTGAGGTGAAGTATGCATGTCTACCAAAAGGATAACATTAGAAAGTTCAACAGGAATGAAAACGTGGTATAAAAATATCCTGTCACTATAACGTGAATCACTTCAAATGTTATAGAAATTTTTGGCGTTGAGGCTTATATTTCAACTATTGCTGACACGCAGATCGGATAAGTTTGACGAAAGACGATATTGATGAATAAATTTTAAAGAAAATGTAATAGTGTTGTTATTTTATGGGTAAATTCGTAATCTGAAGTTCTGTACTGACCGTACGCTGAAATCTTTTAAAAGAATGAACTCACACACCAATGTATGTTCATGCTTGACTGTGTGGAACCATATACATGATTTTCCTTGCTCATTGAACGTTGAATAGAAATTTAATACGCTTCCGTCTTTACTATGTCATTTCAGATTAGTCAGTACACTTGAAATAATTAATTAGTAAACTTGATCAAATGAGCAAAATTTCTGATATTATAAAATACTCGAAGTAATTATGCAAAACACAAGTAAATAGACATACTCATATTCGAATATAATTATTATAGATCGTTATTCATGTTGGCATTGTGGGATGAGTTGACGTGTGGTATGGGAGCACTAAGTTTCCTTTCTGTCCTGCTAAGTAAGTTTTGAGTTGACATGGCTGTGAAGCGGGCCCTGGCCCTGGTCCGGGTCCGGGCGCTCCCAGCTTTTTACGTGGCGAATGTTTGTGGTCACCGCCATGATGACGTGACGTGCGCGCTACGTGCTGGCACTCCCAGTCACGTGGACTTTTCCCACGGGCTTCCGTAATAGCAACCACTTAACACCGAAACACGTACTAATCTGAGGTTTTCTACATCTGCACTTCGCTCCGCTAGACAGACAGTCACCAGCGCTTAGCTTGTCCACAATAGCTCAAGACACAGGGCTGCGATCTCGTCAAACATCGGACACGGGCAACACCTGATGATTTCTCTTCAGAACAAAGAGCTGAAACGGTATATGACGAAGCAGAATTACTGGTCATGGTTTTTTTGTTTTCATGACGTATTTAGAGGTCCTAGGTTTTCACACCCAGCTGCGGAACCATTTTTCTGCATTCATGGTGAGGAAAACCATGGCGTATCCACACACGTAACTGAGGAGTATAGCACCTTTTATTCAATATTTTATTAAATTCATCGAGACTAACTACCGCAACCTACACGTAAATTTGTTGTGTAAGCTGATTAGTCTTCGCCCTGGAAAATACTGACTTATAGAACAGAGATTGTAATTTCGCTTGAAATGTCTGTAGATATCAAGCATATTCATAAATTCCAAATATTTTTAGTAGAAAACTGACCTTTCTGAGAAACAAAACTATTCGCAACATTATTTTTAGCAAGGTATTTACCGTATTTTGCAAACACAAAACAAGTATGTTTTAAAAATTCTATATATTAGATAGACGGCAAATTTTCACTCACGTAATTTCAAGCGAGATTATCGTAAATTAATGACGGTAGATAAATCGTTTCGAATAAAATTTCAGCCAGAGTATTAAAAGATTTGTGAAATACCATAAAAACACGAATTAGTTACTCGTCTTTTTATTAATTGAACATTCTTCATTTCGCAATTGTTAAGTTATAAGGACAACGAATACAGCTAAATATGTATTAAAGTAGAATTGTTTTAAGTATTAAAGGATGAATATGGCTGTTTAAATCTGCAGAAAGCTGCCATTATAATAAATTAAATTTTTAATAAAAACAGCTGTGACAGTCGAGGGGATTTTAACTATCTCCTTATCAGTAAATATCTCATAGTACACGCAATTTTCTGTAAATTTAATAAATAGAAATGTACGTCCTTATTTTGCGGACATTCTTAAGCACGAGAAAATTTACAAAGTTCTTTTAGTAAAATGCTGGACGTTTCAACGCTACTTTGCGAATAATTATGGACGTCAAAATAAATTTTCCTTCTTACTGTATCTCATTTTAAAGATTGCCTGCATGTTGGAATCGTTCTATTTATTATTAATTTTTACAGACGTTAGCTTGTATGCAATATTCTGTTAATTTGTTCCAGATAATGTCCAGAACTGCTTATAGTGAAACTTTACTATAAGAATAAACAATATATGTTTGGAACCAAAACTGTCGGTGTACTAGCAGATACGAGACTTGGTCACTCTCTGAATGCACAGTGATGAATTGAACAGTGTACCAACTCAGACCTGCAGCTTGATATCTAGAATTCAAATGTGATTATAAAAAAAGAACATCTTTGAGCGGTGAATGCCTCGTCCGTTTCACCTTTACAGGGTTTTAATTGGTTTTCGGTGTAAATGAATGCCGAGTGGCCGGGGGGTCTCTAAGATCGTGCGTGAGTGCGTGCGTGTATGTTGTATATTCAGCGCCTAGGACCGTTGCGATGCATGATTAATTTAAAAGTTGAACACATTTAAAATGTAATCAAGCAGCTTGGGTGTGGCGTGTTACATATGCATACGTGTGTAAACACTACGTGAGAAAGTTCTTCTTTTTGTGTGAGGCAATACATATACCGTCACGCCTGCGCTCTCTAATGAACGCAACAGACACCTCTTCGTTTCAGATAAAGTCGCTACTGATAGACGTTCAAAGGCTACGGAATTCAAGTGTTTAATCGGTGTTCTAATTATAAATTAATCCATTATTACGTTCTGTGTGAGGAGGATTTGAGAAATGAAAGCATTTAGCTGCGCATTAACAATGATTGTAGAATATTTATTAACTAATGGAAAGATAAGAGCAATATTGAAAATATTGGAAGAAACAAATAATAGAGCGAAACAAAGTATTGTTTCAGTGCAAAGAACATTAACCACGGGTTCGTGATAGTTAAATGTTGTTCCTGACTGAAACTTGAGAAATCCCCAAAAAAATGTGGATGTTGAAATTTGAGTTATTAGCCAAGGACAGGAATTGACCTGGCTGAAAGCGAGTTGGACTTAGGAAAAAATCCAACGTCGTCTCTGTACGTGAGGTTCTTTTACTAAACCGTCCAAACAGACTACTGAGCTGAAGAGAGCCCAGGAGCCTAACTATGTTTCCAGAAAGGAAGTCCGAAGATATACTGACTTCTTTAGCGCTTGGAAAAGCTTCGGTGCCCCGCCCCCCCCCCCTCCGTTTTGTCAATGTAATAAAGTGGGAGATAGTAAGCTAATTACAATCTAAAATTTAATCACGTGTGGACTTGAGGGGCCCCTACTTTACTAGTTAAATCCGATTTTATGCAAGTGATCTTTGAAATTAAACACGAACTTAATTCTGCAAATGTCATCTTGAAACATGACGCATTTGTTGTTTATTATGGCGTTATTTCCAGACAGTCACTTACTGATATCTATCTAATGGGAATTTACAGAAGTTTTTATATGTAAAGTAAAGAAAACGGAAAATATTGGTTACAATATGACTTAGTCCAGTTATTAAATTTTTTCACACCATCTGAAATTTGTTTATTAAGTTCAATCTTACATTGCGTACTGCAAGTATCCACTAATTTAACGTCAAGATACGGTGCTCGGAGAGTTATGTGGTAGCATCCGAAAACCAAAGTCGTCAAAACGCGGTTGCCATGAAAAGGTAACAGACAGGCTAACAAAAGTGACTACAACAACAGTTCTGAATATCCAAAAACTGGTTGCGTGATACAATACTAGCTAGCACGTTGGTGATTCTTCTTACCGCAGTTCTTATTACTTCAGCTCTATTACGATGAATGGCAAATAAGAACCCTGAGTACAAAGCCGAAGCTACTAAAATAGTGTGGTGGCTATCAAATTAACGGACAACGATGTTTAATTGGCTCAGAATCAATAAAATACCAACTAACATTTAGAGGTGGTATTCGAACTTTAGCCAACACACATTAACTTTACAGGGATGGTCCTCATATAGGTGAAAATGGAAAAATAAGAACTCGAATGAGGTCGAGATACCATTATTTCCTTTCAATAATGACTGGCTACTAACAATATCCAAGTACATAACGTCGTGAAATAATGTAGTCTACATAACAATATATTACAAAATCCAAAGCCGTCATAAAGATAACAAAAGTCTGTCTTCGCGGGTGATATTACGCCTGATATCACCCGAAGTCCTGCGAGACATCTTTATTGAGTTTAGTTACATTCGGCAATAATGTAATACATATCGTGTTATAATTCAATTTAGAAATTATAATCAATCAGTTGCAAAGCATCGTACTTTATTCTATGCAACAGACGTAATATATTGTAAGTTACATTACTTTGATCGTTAATAAAAATTATTAAAACTAATATTTGTGAACACGAGGTGACTTCGAACAACAGCAGTGCTGAATTCAATTGTATTTTAGAATCTCATCGTTAGGAAAATACAAAACAGTAATACTTATATATTATAGTATTAATGCTTGTTTCGTGTATAGGTATGGATACTTGCCAATTTCTATACAATTTGCCAACGCGATATCCGTGTAGTCATTAAGAGAATGCACGTCAACATTATTCTGCTTCTAATTTACATCATTTTTTGTATTTTACAGATAGTAATATCAGAATGGTGTGGGTGAGTTTCATCGTGAAACTAATAATAATGTGGTTTATTTACTCTAGTGTTCAATTCTGTTAATCATAAGGATCCGTTTATTCTTTTTTGAGTTGAGGAATAATCGGTTGTAATTTTTCTGGCGTTTAGTCACCCTAATTACAGTACATGATGAATGCACAGTTTACTTAGTTAAATTATACGTGTATCTTACCGTAAAATTGAAAATATCCAAATTGATGAACGATGTGCTCTACCAAGAGAACGCCAAAGAAGACAAGAAAGATTGAGTGATGTATATGTAGATTAAAAACAAACGCCTGTGTTTAAGGTATACATAAAGACAAAGCCAAAATACTGGCAATAAACCAGTGATAAAAGAAATATCACGTTTCTGCTAACCTTCTACTTTCGTCCCGTGATGAAAAACGTTAGAACTGCGAGATCGACACACAGAAATAGCCAAGTGGTTCTGAAGGTTTTTCATCCGTTGAAGAAAGCTATAAGGCTAGTAGAAACTTGGTGTGGTATTTATATAACAACCCATTTTTGTCTATATTTTGGCTATTTATTTTCCAATTAGATAGAAATAGTCAATATTTGTGTTTATACAAATATTTTTTTCAGGTTTCTGATATTCGTATGGAAACGGAACCTTACAAAATTTCTATGTAGAATGTTCCTTAAGGTACGAAATTTCAACTGACTGAACAATACGTAATAATAGACATGATGACAATATAGGTCCCGAGAAATAGCATGACGTGTGTTCTGTACTCGGTAGAAGAAGGAGGTAAGTGGAGAGGGAGTATTGTCGTTATCGAGCATAGCCATTGGAAGAGTCCTTTTAACATTTTTTAAATTATTGATTTTATTCGTAGTCACTGGATATACAGACATCTACGTCTATTTAACAAACCTTGTACTTATCATGTGTTCTGAATATAATACAATATACTTTCTAGAGTCAATTATTCAGAACAGCTTTTTCACTACGAAGTTACCCTAACAAATGTTCCTGTTAAAATGAGCTCCGTCCTACCCTACGAACGGCTTACTCGAAGTTATACATGACTTTTTATTTATCTCCTGTTATACTTACATTACAATACGATTGAATACAATGGAAAAGAATCTACTAATTGTGATATAAAACAAAGAGTTTTTCAAAAGATTTTACAATGTTTGTAACTATAAATTCACGCATATGGAAACAATAGATGATGTATATTGAAATATGACACATTAATGACAGTATACTGGAATATCTATCTTCTTGAAAAATATTAGGCTAACATTTTATTTAAAAAAAACTGTATAAAACATGTAGATTGAGAGATCTGTGGTCATAAAACATGGTCGGTTACGAAGGTCTTCTGGTGAAAGACCGTCAAGGACCGATGATTCTTCCTCCGCTTCCTTAAACAGATGCGGAAACAGAGGCAGTTGTACCGAGAAGCCAATGAACTAAATACGGGATGGCGTAATTGAGAGCATTTTCCAAGGGCACCAACTGGAACACACGCATCCTTGTTAGGCATTCAGGTAAGATCATGCTCGCACAACTCAAATCTCATGCTCTTGCAGGAATGTCTCACAAGATTACCCCAACAAAGAGAATGCAGCGACATGGGACAGTGAGAAACTTGACATGACTTGCAACTGTGCGTATTTTAATCAAAAAAAAATCTTTAAACCATCTAATACTATAAGTAGAAATACTTGTAATACAACCACACGAATATTTGAAAAATCAATTTTCTGACGTTAATTAAAATAATTCATCATATTTAATCGTTGCTTAACTATGCTCAAATATTTCAGCACCAAGTGTTGAACTTTAATTCCAAGATATATTATTATACGGCGTCATCACCAAAACACTTAAATATAGAGACACACAAATTACCACAATTACTCAATTACTTTTAAGATGTTTTCACGGATAATGCAACCAAAATTTCAGTTCTGAGAGGAAAGCGCAAAGTTTATAAGTTCTATTTACTCTGAAATGTATTGTGATTATGTTAAGTTTCAGACAAACAACTTTATGTTGAAAATGAATAATATTCGTTCCAAAAATGAATCAATGAAAATAATTTGAGACAATTCTGAGTCAGTTGTTACATTTTCTTGAAACATATTTCTTACAATTTTTTTTGAACTGTCAAGTCGACAATAAAAATTTTGTACTTGTTGAACAAAGAAACTGTGACAGTGGCTAAGTGCCAAGGCTCGCGACACGTAATTGGGAACAGTGTTTCGAGGTTACGACCAATCATGCGTGTTTTGATTTCCTAGAGCTAGTTAACTCTGTCTGGCCAATCACTCGCTTTAAGTATTCTGGCAAGCATCTCCAGCTTACGGACACAAGGGCTCCCTTCTATTACAAAAAAACAAAACAAGAGTTATTAAAAATCAATATGGGCTGTTTATGAATGATGCGGGTTGTTTACGAGGACTGTCAAGACTTGGAGACAAATATACTAATATTATTTGTGTGCCGAAGAATATAAACTGTAGTGCATTCAACAATAATGATGTAGCACTACTATTACTTTGAAGGCGAATCAGTATCTGTTAAAAATATCACGATCAATGAGTACGTGAACGCGAATTTTGTTTAATTTCCTATCTTGCACATGAATTACGCAAACTGAAGGGCCAACATCCCCAAAGTCAGAGTGGCCCGTCTTTCGAATTCAATAATACTTCGTTAGATTAATTTGGAAAACTTTCTAATAAATTACTTAACACAAGCAACAAAAATTTTTACTTAAGATTCACGTGTACACGTACAAGACGCTTATGAATGCTAAATAAAAGACACAGAACAGAAATTCTGCAAAATCTTTTAACGCTGGACAGTGGATTAGAACTGTGATACATTTCCGTAATGTGAACATATAAGTTAGTACAGATTCATCTTTTACGAGTTTCTTTTTTCTTTAAATGTATGTACTTATTTTACTATCAATTAGCGATTACTCCTGGGATGTTCGGATCTGGCCGAAGGAATTACGAAAGGCCCTATTCACGCTTCACCACTTATTTCACTTAATATTTTAAAATATTTAATATCTCAAAAATTGTACCAAACAATTAAATGAAAGTTTTATATGCTGGTAATAATCTGTGAATGAAACTCTTCGTAATCCCCTGAGTCAGCTCTACCTGCTACTCGAACATCTGTACGTTAAGATATTCGCCGTTGATTTTAAGTAGCCTAATATTACGTCTCAAATTTTAAAATATCTAAGATGCAGGTATAGACTAATTAATATAGGCACACAATGCTCCCTATAGTGCTTGGCACACATATTTTAGAGTGACAGACTACAGGTGGTGGCAACTCCACACGCTAATAACTATGTCTGTCGGTTTCTAGGTTTTAGAGCTGCTAGCGCATTGTCGCAACTAAATATTAAGGAACAAATATTAGAGTGAAAATAAGCAAAAAACTATTATTGTGTCGTTGATGAAACAAACCAAGTAAATTGATAATATGAGTGACTATAAGTATAAACCCTTTAAACTAGATTTGGGAGCTCACATTTACTTGAGGCTTCAGGAAGACGAGATTGTTCAGGTTACGGGTGCTGGAGAATATGTCATCTGTAAATTAAAAGGCATAAATAAATGTTAAGATCCTGTAACATTCTTAGATCCATGAAAATAATTGAAATAATAATTAGCATCCAAAGTATACCAGTGTGATGGCGCTAAGAAAAGTTGCGCAGGTCAAGACTGGACAATTTTCGTACTGTAAAGCTCGTGTAATGGTCTAAGATATGTTTGACAGGATTACACGCACGTGCGGAGTGCAATGGGCGTGCATAATTACTGAATGTTAACAACGTGGCTGTGACCATCCGCTTCCTATGGCCTGCGCCACCGGAAGTCCGGTACATCAACAGCAACGGCCATAACTCACCCTGCGGATGACGCTCCTGCCAATAATGCCCCAAGAACGCATTAACAAAATACACTTCATCACAAAAGAAATGAAAATAAGAATAACATGCAAAAAATGTAGATCATTAAGTGCGAATATTATTTATTGGGCTTCTGCTTCGTTGTTCTTAACCCGATTAATATGCTAAATATGAAATACATAGAATGAAAACTGTTGTAAAACACCGTTGAGTCAAACAAACGAGCTCTTAAATAAACGCAATGTCTCAATTTAACAACACTGTTAAATATGAATATGGGGCTACATTTACATATATTATTTAAAGCAATCCCATTTCAAATTTACATGTGAATTTCTTAATATTCTATAATATGATGACTTCAGCTCAAGTACGAGTTGCAGGTAACTTGAAGATGCGGTCAGATTGGAAAAACAAAAACGGGCTTAAGAGCACCCGTTTATGCAATCAACTGCATTAAAGAAATTTTGGAATTATATTTTTCACGTTAATACCTGTATTCCATATTTAAATAGATTGAATATTATGTTATAAATTTTCTAATTATATATATATATATCATTTATCAATCAATTATTAATTATATTTCTATAATTTTCTGCAAATGGGATAGATCCCGGTGGTAATAAGAGAACAAATACATAAACAAATATGTTAAAAAGTAAATAAAAAATTTAAATATGGAAATAATATCTTACAGACTTGTCTTAAAAAATTATCCACACTTCTCTAATGAAAAGAATCTGATAAAATAGTAAAAAAATACTCCACTTCGTTCAGCCAACTTCAAGAAACTATTTAGGTTATTTTTAACCTTCTTGTTGGTGGTTCTGTAAGTAAATGATTACAATTTCTGTTAGTTCTGTTTAAAAATTAAAAATTCCCTACATCCGTTTTTGGCTGACTCGTCTCATTTTGATTTTATAATTTTGTCACCTCTCGCAAAATATATTCATTTTTCTATAGTTTATCCACGCATTGATCCACATGTATGATTCCAATGATGCGTAAAGCCTATCTTTCTTCCTTCTGGTTGCCAACGATTCTCAGCCTAATTTCTCTACCTTATCCCGTCCATGACCTCGTTTCCGTATCAGAAATTTTGCTGCCTCCCTCTGAAGTTTTCTTTTACCCTTTATGTGGTGTTTTCGGATAACTTGCGCCATACTGAAGTATGGGACGAACCGGTGCTTTATAAGCTAGCTCTTTTGATTTAAGGTTGTTTTTTATGTTGTGGTAATTAGTCATGTGAATGATCTGATGTATCCCTTCATGCTACCCTATCCAACGCAAGCTTTACATAGCTAAGACATCCCACATCCTCCCTATACTGCTTAGCGTATTCCGTCCTTGGCCTCTCACTTCTGTTTTTAACCCACACACTTTCCCTCTTTGATGCGACCCTTTTCAAAATTCTCATGACGAAATATGAATATTTCCAGGCTTTTCTGTCGCAGAATTTACTTGTTCTTCCCATCTTAAATTTTAACTTGTAACGATTTCTTGATATTTGTAATTGCTTACTTCAGGTACTTTAATCCCCTTAGGTTACAACCCAATCGTATGTCTGCGCGCTGAATGTTATTGATTTTCTTTATTCGCTACTTTTCTTCATATTTTTAGCTTCAGCCCACCTATCTCTAAGTCGTTTCGTAATTCACAATCATGGAAGTCCTTTTAATTTTTCTATCTGCAAAAAAATCTTATTTTACATGTGGTTTAATTGTAAGACCATTAAAATATATCAGGATATTAAAGGCCTAATAACTGATCCTTGAATGCCTTCCGACGTTACCCTTTGAGTTCACCCGTTCAGAAACTCATTGACCCAAAGCACAGAGATTTTGTCAATAACGCTTTTGCCTAGTTTCTCAACAAAAATTTCATGTGGAACAACGTCAAATGCTGCAGCGAATTCAATGATGATAGCATCTATTCTCCCACCATTATCTATTTACTAGAATATTTATAGTTAACGTATTTGTATACACATTCAATGCTGACTTAAATATTTTTGGTTGTTGAATGAGATTGAGTTAATTCTACATAACTACTCGGGCACTACGCGTAAGTCATATAAATTAAGCATACATCACGTGTCTTCTTAGATCCAGATAACATTTTAACTTAATTAATTATATCCCCTTTATACCTACAAACATTTTTTTAAAAGTTCTCTTTTTTGTACTAATAATTTTATGTTTAATTTGTGACCCTAGGGTCTGATGTTTTTATCACAGTGCTTAATAATATCTAGTGGCGTTATTTAATTCACAATAACGCGTTTCAATGGATGAGTTCGTCCTCCGAAAAATATTTCATAGCATATATTATTCCATATTTGACATCAGACACAATAACGTTGGATGTGTCCCACTATGTTTTCGTTGTCCAGCGACGGAAATTAATAACTTAAAGTGAAAATGACATTAATTTCGTTGGACAATTCCTTACAAACCCAGCTGAATATTTTGGCAAAGTGTCCCATAGTTATTACTATTTTGCATGAATTCGGAATTGCGAATAGAATGTTCCTCTTTCAACTAAGGCTAATTTCTCTCATGTAATCTGAAGCATCAATACATTAATTTCCAACTTAAGTAAGTAGTAGGGCCATAATATTGGAGAAGTGAAGGTATAATCCTCTTTATGATCAAGCCGAGAGAAAGGTTAGCCAGAAGCAGAGCGATTGCTGCAATGAGGTTAACCTCCGCAATCAGATGCTTTTACTTTATTATATTTATTTATTACTTAAATATTTTTCACGCCGCGGCGAAAAATAAGTAAACGAGGAGAGGAAAGGGTTGACAGACATCTCGTAATCAGCAGGTAACACAATCAATACACCTGAGGGTTACGTAAGCTAATGTCATACGTTGGCACGGAGAAATATGATTTCGCCATTTCGTTCATATCCGCATTTATAGTGCGATTAAAGTAGAGGGCACTTAAGATGTCCGCTCAGTTGACATTGATACTGCCTCCACGTCGTCACAAATATATTTCGTACACAGATTACTGAACCTATTAGGAAACACTATGATTCTTCGGCAACATTGCTTTCCCCTTCCTTCATTCTAAGAGTTTTGATTGGTGGAATCAAGGAACATGTCTCACCCTTCAATTTATATCGCACTTTAAAATAAATACATATGGAATTGTTTCAAAGAATTAGTTGTAATTCAACGTGCACAAAAGTTCGAAATTGGCATAGTAAAATTATATTTTATATTATTTATGTTAATTTGTTCATCATTAATAAGTTCAATGCCTAGAGGTAAACAATTATTAGTCATTACACTGTCCACAAGTTTTAATATATTTCTCTAAATATAGACTTCATCGTTTATTAGACTTGAGAGTAGTTCCTTATCACCTGCTACAGATGTCCAGAAGAATCAAATTCAGTTTATAATTTTATGGCCGTATGTTGCGACTATTCGTTTCTTCCAACTTTATGAAATATTTCCGTAACACCAAAACTGACAATCAGGTTGATAAATGTAAATAATGTTTTTAAATACGGTATTTTTATTTTTATAAATTATTTAGTTTATTTTACTCCTACTACGTTTAATATTGAAACAAGGAGAAGTATTTAAAAAAATTCTAAATATTGAAAAATAGGGGAAGAATTTAAAAAATATTCTTTATTTTCTCCCTGGTAAAATTATGGTGAGATAAATTAACAGTCTTGTCTTCTAAATTGAAAACCATAGCTCTTTTATGTCACAGGGGGTGATTCAAATAAAACTTTAATATTCTACCTGAATAAAAAGGTTTTTGAAACCAAATAGTGAAAACTTTATTATTGTAACGAATAATACTATGATTATGTTTTGATTCATAAGTGGATATGAAGTAGACTGAAAGGTGAGAAAATATTAACTTAATTTTTTTAATTTAGATTAGGGAATTATTCAAAAAAATAAATAAAATGTTTTGATTAAAATACATTTTTTAATTCTAACTTTTGGGCAATACACTTCAATCACTCTCTTTTGCTGCCAAAATTACGCTAATAATAACACAGTAAGTGGGATGAATTTTATAGGAACGCCTAATACGACTTATAACTCGCAGTTGGTTTAAAGGTCGCCTTTCGCAAGAGTATTCAATGGTTTTTATTAATAATTACATTAATATCTTATTAACTTTTCAAGATATCTAAATGAAACATATACGAAAATTTAAATTGAAAGTCTGAAAGTTGCATTGAAATCCGTTGAGCCGTTTCGGAGCATAAACAGATCAAGTGTATATGTAACCCTAATTGACATTTTTGGCGATTTTTATGCGCGTATGAGATGAAATATATATATATAAATTTCTTCTGCAATATACTGAACCGTTTCCGGAGCCTATTCGAGACAAACATGCAACAGACAATTCAATTTTATTTATTGGTGTAGATAAGTCAGATTCACTATTTTATTTACTATATATTTTACTGTCATAAATATTTATACAAAATCATAGCTTAGTTCTCTGAATTATTGGTTTTCGACACCGTCCGTCTTCTTCTTGATCCAATGTAAGTCACTTTGACCGAGACAAATAAATTATAAGTCTTTATTATTTATATCTTCAGTTGTTTTTGTTTTAAAGTTATATAGCTCCATACACAGTTTCAAAACCTTCACTTGTTACAATTTTTGTAATATCTCTACTCGTCAAAAGATAAATGTCACTTGTAAATTAAAATGTCAATTATAATTATAATCTAAATTTTGACATGTTGCCCTATTTAATTGTAGAAAATGGAATTAAGCGTATAATTTTTCAGATATTTAGAGGTGAATAATGAGTGCGCAACGCCAGTGAACCGAGAATATCGAAATAGCTGCGTACTGTTGAAGGCACGTCTGCAATTCAGCGTGTCACTAATCAGAGCTCGGAGCAGTTTTTGGACTCGAGTCTCGTTTTCACCAGGCAGCGGACTCGACTTCCGTGTCATTACGGCAGATTACACGAATTACTGTGACTAACAAGCGGCGGCCTTTATTTGTTTTCAATTGTTGCGCTGTCAGCTGGCCGAGGTGAGCGACCTTTGGTGATGCCAGCGGCGCGCTTCGTGACTTCTGCACTTGGTCGTTGCGATGCAGAGCTCGCCTGCCTCCAACGGGACGAGACCGTCCATGCCAAAGCGATTACCCTCGCCTCCACAGACGGCCAACTCTCAGAATTATAACTACATCAAAGGACAGGGCTAAACATTGTTTCCCCATAATCGGGTACAATTACATGGCTATTTACAATCTGTCACTCTAAGTCCCATGATCGTGTTTGAAACTTAAACAAGATACACTGCCAGGAAATGTTGCCGATCTTAAAAACGATCCCTCTTTTTTGTAATAATATCTTATGCCATGCCAAAGATGGACGGTGATTCCATACGTGAAACTTTCTCAAACGAGTTAAACAATTGCCGTTGTATATCATACTGCGCTATAAAATGTAGATCAGACCAAAAACAAGATGCTATAACCTGCGAACTACGTCCCGTGCAGTGTTGCGCGGTAACTTTGTTCGGTGTTGTGTTATCTTTTTGAATGGTGGCAAGTTCCAACTGACCAGTTGAATCACCGAAAAGTGTCAAGCATTAAGATTGAAAGCGCACAAACATTATTTTCCTCGTGAAGCTTAAAAAGCCGGTAACTGAAACCAAATATTATTCGAATTTTATGGCGGTACATGTCTGTCCTATTCCATACAATCGTCCACTGTGAAATACACAAGCGAAATATATAGAAGTATAAGTGTTGGTCAAAAGTTCTAGGGAAGAGTAATTTAAGAAGAGAAAAGAAGACGCTTTCAATAATTATGAGAAAGCAAACACAATAGCTGCATAGCAAAAATATGATAACCCAAACAAAACTCTACTGAGATGTACCTCTCCGTAACGAAAGATTGGCTTTCCATCGTCGTCCGACGGTGCTAAATCTCCTCTTTCCCGCTTGCCGAATAACACCCTGTGGGAGGAAGGGTCGCTATAGCTTGCTGCCTACCTGCATCCATGAGGATTTCCTGGGAGAAAGAAATCGCTTTGTACTCTCACGAGAGTCTCAGCATCCGAAAGAAGAATGAAATACGTTTGTCATAATAAGCGAGATATCTGTTACCCGTTGTTACCTCACATAATTAAAAATGATAAATTTCATATATACGAATACCCTGAGCTAAGCCGTTGTTAATTCGATATTTAATTTCCCCTTAAATCCTACATCCGTTGGTAATATATATATATATATATATATGTATAATGAAGGACAAGGAATTTGTGTTTTAATATATAATTAAATAAATATAATACAAATAAATTTTTAATAATTGAATCCCCACTCACTTTATTTTTTACTTTTACAAGGTAAACAGTGCAAAAGGAATAAAGGTGGGCACCAAAATGAAACGGGAAAGATACAATTGTTGGAAATAATTTAGTTGAATAAATTTCTTAAGTAATTACAAATACCGGTAAAGAGATATTAGCTAATATGAATGCCAACTAGTTAGTGAGATATCAATATTACTCACATAGGTCAGTTAAAAACAGACTTCACTGATAGTAATTGAATATGCAATGATCGTGGAAAATAAACACGTCAAAATATTCTTTAAGGGCATACTGCATATGAAAAACAGCCAATTTGATCAAAATATCAAGAAATAAACAAAAAATG
Organism: Eucriotettix oculatus; assembly: GCA_034510155.1. Lineage (NCBI taxonomy): Eukaryota > Metazoa > Arthropoda > Insecta > Orthoptera > Tetrigidae > Eucriotettix > Eucriotettix oculatus. The sequence continues at coordinate 176,536,118 of CM067376.1, forward strand.
GTACTAATTTAGATATTACTGGTTTATTTTGAACGTGAACGTAGTGGACAAAATAACTAAAGTAAGAAACGATTCATATTAACAAAATTATGAAGCAGAAAACTCCGAAAAATAGCTGGCACGAGGCGTAAATTCCGTAGTCCTTTGAATATTCAACCAAAATTCTGTCAAAATTAGGAGTGTAGAACAATCTATTTGGAAATTTCAAAATCGTAATTGTTTTACATTTTTGTATTATAAGTTAGTGTTCACAGTTTTATATGCCTTAAAATCCCTTAATTTTGAAATATTATTCCAGGAACTTAAATTATGTGTCAGACGAATCCTATTTTCTAAAATGATGACTAACGCAGTCAATAACATTCACCAGAAAATCAGTTACATTTTTATTCTGTGAAAGAAGTTTTTCAAAAATTCAGGAATCAGTCACAGAAAATACTCCAATGTTTTTTTCCTGTACATGTGTGTTTGTAATTATTTAAACTATAAATGGACAGATGCCCGGTGGCAGATACATAGGCCTTAAAAAGGCATTAATAATCTAGTCGTAACGACCATATTTAACCTATAATTAATAATATAATCATATTACTTTTTGAAAGAAGAATGATACTGCTTATGTCTGAAAAAAACCACTGGAAATATATTTCACTTAGCATATTGATAGATATTTTGGGGTACTGATCACTTCACTTTACTGTATTACACTACACTAAACTATATTCGATACAGAGTTCACATTAAGTCTTAAGTTTATTTCCATTAGAGGAAGTTCTCCAAACAATCCTGCAGGCAAATTTTTACAGTCATTAATTGTCGTATTTAGGAATGAGTTTTTTTTCCAACATCGGGTGTTTTTTGTTGCTTCGCATTTAATTCGAACAAGTGATTGCTCCTCCCGTACCGAGTCGATTTTTTCATTCTATCTCTGATTCTCTGCCAAGGTTTTTGACCTGCAAAGGCTCTAGAAAAGGTGTAGCCTAGCTCTTTCTCCTCTTGACTGTAGGGTATCCCAACTTTTCGTTCCCATTCCCAGGTTTTATTTGTACAAATTTTGGGGCCCTTCTTTGCACCCTTTCTTAAGGATTCTATTTGACTTATCCTGTACGGATCCCAAAATACTACGTACTAATGACAAAATTGCCATTTACTTTTTGAGTGTCTTCGTTACAGAGTGCTAGGTGTTCCACGCTTTCCTTGTAGCATAGTTGACCTGCTTCGCCCACCCCAGCTTACTGTTCAAATAAATGCCTAGGTATTTATAGTGTCTCCTGGATCTCTGTTTCCCCATCTATTTCATATTCCAAGGCATATTGAACGCGCATTTTAGTAAAACTGATGGCCTTACTTTTACTATTGTTAATTTGAGTTTATTTCGTTTAGCCCATGTACTTTGAATATTTAAGTCAGTTTGGAGAGCAGCGGCGTCTTGTTTCCCAGTTATCCCTGTAGATTACACAAGAACCAATGTTTTCCGTTAAATATTAATGTTTCGTTTTTTTTTCTCATTTCAACTTCATTCGATGGTGAGCACATCAGTATTTATTACATTACTCAAGCAAAAGAAGTATTATATATTTTTTAAGATTAGAATAATATAATAACTAGCATGTAATACAGTCAGCTCTTGTACGTTACCTCGATAGGTAATTGGGAATATTTGATTAGTTCTCTGAGTATTATGACAACTATGTCAGAGTGATGGTAAACGATTCACTTTAGGATTAAAACCTCGCAACGAGAAGGCGAAATGGAAAGATCGACGCTGACGTGGATGAGGCCTTGCGGGCTTAATGACATCCGCTTTGGCAATTATAGCCACGACCGTATGCATGACGAACGATTCTAAAAACTACCTCGCCCCGATGGGGCGTCATTAGGCCATTCAATTCCCCTGCGTCCGACAACCTTAATGAGCGGACGACACTGAACAAGAGACAGAGTTTTGTTTTCCTCTCCTACTCGTGTACTACACGATTCGCTGGACTCACTACTTCAGCTCCCTCTGTCTAAAGGTGACAACCTTGACTACCTGCATATAACTTGAAAAAAAAGACGTAATCCTAACATAATAGACACTGCGTAGTTTTAAATTCTCCAGGAAAGTGACGATTGAGGTCTATGTCTAGAAAGGCGCATAGTGTCGTTTAGAAATTCCTTATAAATTACTGTACGAATAACAGTTGTAAGTTTTTGAATACTCTGTTGATTAACAAAAGGAAATTTTTTTTCGAAAAATGAGGAGAACAGTCATATTTAATTGAGCTATAATCTATTGATTTAAAATATTATAGAATCATTTTCATTTCACTTATGAAAATTACAATATTTATATATTAAATTAGTTTCTATTCAAAGTTAAAGTTACTTTTGACTGTTTTATTTGACATAAAATTTTTATATACGGACTAGATTATACAAAATATTTTTATCTCCTCTTGAAGTGGTAACACACATAAGCTATTATAGAATTTTTAACAAAATTAGGATTATTCTTTTACAATTAAAACTAAATCAATTTAGTTAATGTTACAAAGTATATTTTCTATTTCATGTCCACCAACGATTTTACATACAAATAAGAATCGACTGTATGACAGGATATGCTTTACCCTTAACATTTTAATATAAATTGAGTTTGTTACACTACCTGTATTCTCGATCTTTAAAATGCTCGATACGGTGACTTAATATTCATACATACAATTAAATTGGGCTTAATGTGGTAAATCTAAATTATAAAATTAACTGCGATGTCGGTCCTTTTTGTTTATGTATTAACGACTTAAAATATTTTATTGCACACATAAAACGTTCATTAAATTAATATATTTTTTCACGTTAAACACTCAGAATAAATGGTACAACTAACTTCTTATAAATAAAATTCACTGTTTCTACGTAAAAAAGAATGAATTTCGTATGCAGATATGTATGCAGGTGTATATGTTTCGCAAACAGGTCGAAACGCAAGGAGCAATTTAGACCAAATTTCGAATATTGTCAAATAAGAGGGGTGGAGAGGATGGAAAATTTTAAATACGTAAAAACGGCATATTAAATATTTTTGGAGGTGAATGAAATCGACAGTGTTCCTCCCGATGGTGTTAGTAAATTATTTAAATCCATTAGTATGAAACGGGTGGTAATGGAGGGGTGTAATGTAAAAATAAGAAGAAAACAATCAAAATTCGAAACCTGTGCCATAAGAGTCCCTTAGTTACTTAAGCTTTACTTCAGCCCGGGGCTGGGGCAGCAAAGTGGTGAAAAGGCTATCACACAATATACTTTAGTCTCTTTTAACATACCGAAGAACAAAATATTCCGGATTTTGTCTGTATTTAAGTTACTGTACATATTTCAGTCATCACACTGTTCACGATTAAATTAACATTCTGACAGTTAAATAAGGTAGAGGTCATAAAAATTTGAGAGTTGAAAAATGTGGCGTGCTCGATGCTTGTTTAATCACCCGTTGACCAAGAGATTGCTGTGGAATCAAATATTGTACTGTGCTAAAATAATCAAATTCCCAGCCAACGACAGAATAAGTACAAAAGGGAAGAAATAACAAAAGTATATAATTAATGATTATATTTTGCTACAAGCCGTTCTTTGTCCTCAAGCTTCTCCCCTTTACAAAGAAACGCCATTTGGGAATAATTCGAGGTGAAATTTGTAATAGTTTCATTCAATTATTTTTATTGTCTAATAACACAAATACAAGAAATGTCTTTGGAATGTTTTATTCCATTGTTTGTACACCTCCGAGTCGCTACATTTGCATGATATTTGTTACAAAAGAAGACTACACTAAACGTCCCTCGACTGCACATTGCATGCAGTAATTGTGCGATGTAAAGGACCTTTTCTTTCCGCCACAATAGCAGCGTCTTTCAATTACTCGTTTCCTTTCTCTGATCACGTCCTTTATTCTTTCGCGTCTTTTCCCGTTCCCTTTTATTTATGTTTCTCTGTTAAATCTCTCTTCTCAGTGCTTTTATTTTTGCGACGTTAAGAGACAATAACAACAATAGAAGCTATATTTCATATCTTATATCCAAAAGCTGGCTGTAATAATAGGAAATGCGAGTGATATGGGGCAGTACGGTCGGGGGTCGGGGGTATTAGCCCATTGTCTACTTACAGCGCTGCTACTGCACTAATGAAATATTACGGGAATCGGACCTTCATGGAAAAGAAGCCAACATGCGGCGTTGCCAGAATTTTGCTGTCATTCGAGGATATTCATTCGTAATACGTTTAGTGGGATATTACAATTTCCATTTATAAACCGATGAAAAATTTAGGTTGTTACCTTCTTAATGTAGGCTAAGTATGGGAAGGAACCTGTTCACATATATTTTTCTTATATTCACTAACATATAGGTACTTTATGACTTTGAATATTTCATTCAATTGAATACAGTATGATTTATGTACATTAGTCATGACAATAATAAATTTTTAAGTTTTGTGAAAAACAAGGCTTCCATTTGCAACATTGTTTATTCTCGCACTTGAAAATACACTGATAATATCGATAACACCTAACAAAACATCCTTAAACTATAGCCCGGTGGCCCTAGTCAACCCTTGGCTACCTTGCTCTACCTTCCGCATCTCCCCTTTTCAATTCCCTTCCTATGTTATTAAAGGGGAGTTGCCTGTTTCAGTATCACCCTCATGTAGCCTGTTAACCCAAAAAAAAGTATTAAACTGAAAAATATTTAAATTGTGAAAGTTGTCCTAATTTTGTTTATTATATATCGAACTCAGTTATAACGAGAACCCTGCTAATGTAAGGCAAATTTTTCTTTTTTAATTGAAATTGTTGTTTCCGTGTATAAATTTACCTGAACATAACGAGTAAAACACTGGGTGTAATGAGAAAAACTTTCGAGCTTCGAAAATTTTAATGTTTCCATGATTTATTTCGGAAAATTGAAGACCACCTCTTTTGAGATTTAAGTGAACATTTAACATTTTTTTCCATCCGAAAAAAAAATTATGATGGGTAATTTTATCGAGTCCTGCCCTTTACAAGACTGACACTGTCAAACATTTCTTCAGTTAAAACTTTATAAACGTGGAGTACAAGCATAAAAGTCATAAGAAATTATTGTTTCTATTTGTCATACACTATTCTGAAAACTCTGATTTTTAATTCACATAAATCTGAAGCATTATTCAAATTAAATTCCTCTAATACACACTACACAATAAATATTTTTATTCTTCTTCTTTTCCTTATTTGTATAATTAATTATTATACTGTCGGAAATATGTTGAGTTATATCTAACATCTAAAATTCGAGACGTGTGAAAAGTCGAATGTTTGGGGAACCGGTAGCCGGAAACAGACTGAAGAGTTATGCCTCGCTGGCAAACTGGCATACCACAAAAACACACGAGTAAAATAACATTACTTTTTAAGAAATAGTTTATTTGCGTCTTAATAAAGAAAATGGCTTTATCTTTAGGAAGCTCTTCTAGGCGAATAAAAGTATTGGTGACGATATTTGTTGAGTACTTAGCAAAGGTTGGCAGTATAAGTAGAGCGCAGTCGCCAGCAATTAAAACGTAGACATGCTACTTTCAGTCCACTTCCTCTCATTCATGTGTCGTCATTTAATTCCTACGAAGCGTGTCCGCGAAGACCACAACATCCCGTCTCCGTCAAAAATTATTGTTCCAATGCCTTCTTTGTCCTCCCAGATGGCTTCCGCTGGAATCACTAGAACCGAGAGGAGGGCAAAAAGCGCGGAAAGCGGACTTAATTTGGAAATGTCGAATATTTGCTCATGAAGAAGGTTGGACAAAAGAGCGCGACACTAACAGCGCTGTGTCGCGGCGTGGAGCAGATAATCGTGTGTAATTATGAACGCAGCTCTTTAGAATTGTCAACTCATGTTCTTCAAATTAACGAGCATTTTTTGTGCCTTCTCGGGAAATACGTTATAATTATTGCGCGAACACAATGTCTATTCTTTTTTTCAAGTTGATTAAGACCTTGTTTCTTTGTACGGCCAGTCATTTTACGGTAACAATTGTGAAGATCAAAGACCGATCGAAAGTTGAGATTCACTAGAGTTCCATAATTGGCATACTGTTTCTCCATTAATTGAAGCAATATAGAAACCCAAATTATTCTTTGGAACGGCAGAAATTTTATAGATCTAAATTTAATGTATAATTGTATAATTCAATGCATTATACTCGTATGTACATAATGTACATCCAAATCTGTTTGCGGTAAGAGAAAAATAAAGAATAAATCAGTGCTTATGTCTTTATTTACCTCAATTCAATGATTTTTACTTGATGAATAGTCTCCGTCAAATTGACTTAATTTAATTTGCCTAAACGCCAAAGATTGACTCCAACACTTCAGTTCACTTTATACACCGATTTCGTATCGATTTATTTAGGACCAACTCGGCTTATAAATGCAATCTGGCGTATCTTCCTACTCTCCTCTAAAGATCAGATTATTGCATATTTTGTCCGTATACTAGTGTCTCGTTACGGCATTTCATGCTACCCAGACGTCACCCAATGTCACTTACTTGCATCTGAATTCTATTATGTCTTACGTTAACAAGTTCAATCGTAATTTTCATTTGGAAGTTGGGCACTTCAGATGATACAGACTAAAGAAAACTCTTATGTAGTTTAATTGGAATGGAACGAAAAGACTAAACATATGCTATGTATCAACACACATATCTTTTAAATTACTATAAAATGTAAAGCAATTACAGCATTCTTCTGGAACGAGTATCGGTATTCAACTGTAAAATGTAAAGAGTGAATGGTGTGAGAACATTTCTATGTATTTTGACCCTCAAAACTGTATTAGTGTGAATTGTACTAACGCTTATGGTGTAATACAAGTTGTTGAGGTTGATTCAAAGTGTTGCTAACAAGAGGAGAATCACAACGGTCTGAAAAGGAGTATCTCATAATATGAACAAATTATAATTTAGTTTCAAGCATACCAATAGCATACCAATTCCTGGTTAAAAAATACTTTGGATTTTTCATGTGATGTATTTTATTTCAACGAACTTACGACTTGAAACGATTTTCTTTCCTTATTCCCACTTTTAGAATCAACGTTTTTCGGGTTTCCTAATAAAGAACCTATGTCGATTTTTTTTGTTACTGTTAAAAGAAGCGGAATTAAACCAAAAGTCGTAAAAAGAAATCTTGCAAGGCAGAAGTCACAGCAATGTATTAAAGAAAGTCAGTGTGATCTTATTGGTGATTCACGTAACTCGTTATATTTCCTAAAACGATCGAATTTTCTTTCTGTAATCTGCTAATTTGTTACTGCTATTCCTAGTTAACTATTTCAAAAGAAATATTTATATATTCGTAGATAATACTTCAAAATTATGACATATGTATATATAACGAAATTATAAATTACAAAGATATACTTTACTACTTCACTCAGTCGTTTAACAGTCGACCAAAGGAGTTTTATTTAGTGTTCTTCTTTATTCCCGCACCTTAAATCTTTCCTGTGTTATATGTCGTAATTTTTTTCTTAATTACGATTATTTACCCATAATCTGATCAATTTTTATTCATCACTCAACTTTCTATATCAGAAATCACATCCTACCTAAGTCAAGTCGTAAATTGACCAGTCAATAGGTGGTTCATAAAATGAGTCATTTGGATCGCTGTTTTATTCTTCAGTATTTTTATATATTACCAGGAAAATTTCTCATATGACTTTTTTGTTGTAAGAAAGTATTTATGATCATCTTAATTTTATATATTCAGTAACTATAAAGGACGGTTCCAAGGTCCTAGGAATAAATCCGTTCTATAAACCGTATAGAAATAACGTAGAATAAAATTTATACTTACCACACTAGTAAGTCAAGACTACATAAAACGCAGTGTTTTATTATATATAAATGTGGTGCTCGTGAAGAATAATGAAAATCAGATGGGGGTAAGTAACGAGGAAGTTCTAAGTAGAATAAGAGAAGAGAACAAAATTGGAGATTTTGACGAAGATAAGATTAATAGGTTCCTTTTTGAGACATGAGAGTCTCGTAAAATTAGCATTAGAAGATGGTGTGTGGGGTACGAACAGAAGAGGAAGGCAAGGATGGAATGCTCTATGCAGATTAGGAAGGATGTGGGATGTGGTAGTTTCGTTAAATGAAAAGATTTGCACAGAAGAACCACAAAACACAAACACACACAAACTCGAATGTGTCAGTAGTCATAATGTTCGCAAGATCTTAACACTTAATCATTTAGCATTTAATAAAATGTACACGGAGCTAGTTTGTGACGTAGCGATTCCTTAATGTTGAAGCTCTGTGGAGAAATTTGTGCATAAGCATTTGTGAACAGATGCCAGCAGGGTGAGGTTTGATGAATGAAATATGTATTTTTATAATAGTTTTATCTAAATCACCTTATTAATTCTAAATTCAGTTGTTCCACTATCGAAACGTCTGTCATTTGAAATCATTTACTACCTTGCAATTACTCATGCACAATAATTTTAAGATGCGGTAAATTTGCATCTGCTTGTGCTCTTCCCAGCATATACATATAAATAAAAGCCAAGGAAAATATGTTTTTTTTTGTTAAGACAGAACTTCGGAAACGAACTGCTGTGTCTTCGTTAGAACTTAATAAATTTCATAAAAACGTACTGGGACTTTCAGTTATTGTAATGTTGTAATTTCAACTCGAAACTTTGCTATACAATACGTATATCTTATGACCACATGGAAATTGAAAGAAAAAATTGAAAAGGAATAAGTAACAATTAGAATTATTAGTTGTTAGTAACTTCCTGGTTGGAAGGTAGGATTTGCTGTTTCCAACCACGGGTGTTATCTTTCTAAACGTCATTTCTTACTGCATTATTGTCGTTACCGGTGGCCCTTTCTCACATTTGTTTGCAAAATACAGGTGTTGCTTGTAGATCATGATTCTCAGCCAGAGTAAGTAAAATAATGTAGCCATAATCCGTGACCTTCGGAAATAATTATCCGCTGTTCCCGTTGGAGCATTGGGCAAAGTGCCTCCAAATAAGGTCAAGATATTGCGTCTCCACAGAAACCCCAACATCCAAAGTCAGGCCTTCCGCTACGTATTCTCCTGCATCACAAAAGGTAAAAAGGTTCATTAAATTAACCCTAGTTAACCTTTGGTTGACATTTTTCCTGGGTGCATTCCACTTTCTACACATTGCTTTGCTATTATAGGAAAGTAGACAAACCGAGGGTTTCCCTCAAACAGTTTATCGAAATATAGGGTGGAAAGACGAATTCGGTCAGGTTCATCTCTCGAATCCTACTGTGGCAAGTTTGACCTATATTATATACGATAAGGAAAGCTGTAATTCCTGCTCTAAAATCTTTGTTTATGTCAATTAATTTGTAATGGTTTGAATCCAATATCGATATCCAATCACAATTTTCTTTGTTTCTCGAAAGTCATCAAAATATAAATGTTGAAATTATTCCTGGGAGGACATCTAGTCTGTTGATCAATGGTTAATCATGGTTAATTTCTGATTACAGAATTTATTCGTGCAGGCGTATCTCTAGTTATGTTAGGATTGGGCAAATGAGGTTTTGGCTGGTAATGATCGTGGACTGTATTTAGCAGTTCCTGCTCTCCCGTTGAAGTATGAAGCACATCTTATGCGGCGTCAGGGTTCTTTGAGAAGCTCCCGGACCGTGTTATTATTAGACATGCTCATTCTCGGCTTGTCATTTCCATCTTAAGCGCAGCCGAGGGTCAACGAATGAAAAGGCGCTCCACATCCCTCCAAAGAATAAATAGCAGACAGAAAAAACACAT